>JAULUF010000030.1:7440000-8040000 GCA_031834385.1 Semotilus atromaculatus
TGCATTTTTTGGATTAATGACAGTTTTTGCTGATCTCCTTCGTCTTTGTGCGCTTTGTACAGCCACCAAGTGAGGGTAAGACTTTTTTGTCCTTTTTAACATTCCCAGATGCAACATGCTATCATACATTTTCATTAAACTATACTGTCAAAGCACACTGGAGTCATTACAACAGCCCTGAACTTGTGTCAGCTGTACTATTTCTAGCCGCGTCTGTGCTGCACTAGTAATTGCACCAAATGTTGACTGTAAATTTGCCAGCTCCATTTTATGCCTAATAACTTAATTGAGTCATGACTCATGTGACTAGATTGTTCCAATGGCTTTTGCATAACCACTTAAAAAGAGGAAAACATTGTGTTTTTCCTCCATAATGACTATAAGCACATACAAAAATGCTGGATCTTCTAAAATCTGGTGTATTTTTTTAAAATTAGCATGCCAGTATTAAGTAAAGCACTTCCACTGTACTGTATACAATGGCTGCTGTAGCTGTCACTTCCTATTAAAATTATCTGTCTTTGACATATGACACATTGTCATGTACGTGTAATGGATGTGTACGTGTTCATTTGTACTATGTGTTCTCCTTAAGGCTGACACTCTTTCACTGGAAGAGAACTGGATGTAGATAACTGACCGAGGGCCAGTTAACATTGTCTTTATGTTAAGACTGTGTCTTAAGAACTAGTCCGATCAAGAACTAATCAAAACAGTTTCTGGCTTGCCTAATTAATTAGCCAGCCCAAGTAAACTCATTAAAACAGATCCTGAAGGGCACTGCGACCTGTCCATCTTTTCTCCAGTTGGTCATTAAAGACATTTTTACATTATGCATTCAGTACAATCTGTTTTTAGAGTGTGATTAGGACGTGTGATTCCCAACATGGTTGTCCCTACAGCATTGTGTCTTTCAAATGAAATCCTGTCATCTTTTTTTGTTTTTTTGTATAAAGCATGAGAGATGGTTTGTCCTCCTTGTCCTTTCCCTTAAATGACAACTTATATCTGGTTGGAGTATGTTTTGTGTAGGACTTCATTGTAGATTGCATACAGGTTTTTCTTTTTCCTTGGGCGTAAAAGATAAGACTGAATTGTGCTATGCATTTTGTTCAGCTCCTTTATGCGCGTATGTTTCCTTCCAGACTGATTTAGATGTCTCTGGGGTGAAGTTGCACTAGAGTTGCACTTTAAAGAATGTTTAGGAACGAATGAACCTTTAACCCTTTGCCCTCATCCAGTCAGATGATTTTGCAAGCCATCAGACACGTCTTATTAAATTGTTTTGTAACATGATACAGTATCATGACATGATGTTGATGGAATGATATGATATTCCATCGTTTTTGTTAACGCTTTCCGAGTGATGTAACTACAGGACAGGACATGAAGTGTTTACTGTCATACACCGTTCGCTGTTATTTTCTTTGAGGGTTGTTTACATTGGTGAGTGTGTGATTTGGTACAGCAGGAAGTCATAACAGAACAATGAGGAGACAAGGAACAGGATGCCAGAGCGATGTGTGTGTGTGTGTGTGGAAGGGGGGCTGTTTCTGGAGACACTAATCGGCTCCTGAGATGAGAACACACGTAAATACACATTAATTACTAGCCATTTGCTATATAGTGTAAATAGGGCTCTTGTGATTATGAAGGAATGTTTTACAGGAGATTAGAGGTTGTAACTGGGACAAAATTGAAACCTCCATTCACGGATTTACCTGCCCATCCAGTCTTAATGGTTAATGTTAAACGAACTTGACTTTCTGTCCTTGAAGGAGGCTTAAACCCGAGGCTCGGCTCGAGCTCCAAGCTCAACTCCCCCCATTACCGTACTAGGAAGAATGAGAGAAACAGAGGAGGAGATGGGGAGGTGGAGGAATGCCGGAAGAATAAACTGCTTCTTGTATATGCTCATAATGTTGATTGACCGGACTGAATGATTAGGCTCCCGAGCCTATGTTTGGATCTTCATTTAAAGTCGACATGAAAAGGAAGTAAAGACAGATCTTTTTTTTCTGTTCTTTGACGTACTGTTCTTTGACGTACAGAGTTTAATGAAATATCGGGGGGAAAAAAAATTGTTCTATACATTGGTTGTTGATTGAATTTTGAGATGTGTTCTGAATACGTCAATAGAGAGAATTCGGACTTTTCGAATGAATCATTTACATTAGGTTACATTTACATTACCATGCCAAATTTAAAGTCTCCTGAGCTTTGAAAGAGCATTCTCTGAGCGATTACATTTGGTATGATTGAACGGGCAGTTATTATTTAGAGTTACTATTTATATAGCGCTTTTTTACAATATTGTTTAAAGCAGCTTTACATTGATAACAGGAAAATAATGCAACAAAGTTTGTTTCGGCTTTACAGCAGATCTAGAAGAAAATAGCGTAGCGTCACAGTCCAGCTTAAGTAAGTTCAATGATGGTTCACTTTCCTTTATTCTCACAGTCAGATCTGCTCTGATGATCTATATGAAAATACATCTCTTATAAATAATTATAACATCTTCTAAGGAACCAAATCGATTATTTCCAAACTGTGGTTTCCAAAACCTTAAGCACTTCTCCCTTTCAATCCTGTGGATGCTTCCAGTATTCCAAATTGCCCTAAATAATTCTTCCCCACTACATAATTAATATTGTGATTGCAAGTGAGCCAAATATTTTCTAAAATTTATTCTTGGTATAGCCAACATTCTTTCCAGATGAACTCAACTTGTAGGCCCTCATGTGTCATACACCAGGGATATATGGACCTCATATTTTACACATCACTGTGAAGCAGACATACTGAAAAAAACAAGAGGATGGCACATCCTGTAGCCGGCTCATCACATATCTAAAAGAAAAACAGCACGTTTAACATTAATGTGTGTGTGTACACGTGTGTGTTTACACATGTGCATGCTTTTTTTGCAGGCGGTCAGATGTTCTAATCTAAGAGACTGAATGTTTTGTTCTGTATTGATGACGTCAATAATTAAACGCCTCTCCGTAGTATTTGTCCTCATACTTTCATTGAACCACTGTTGTTGAGAAGCAGATTTGGTGTATCTACAGAGAGATTGATGGACAGGACACTCAACAGCCATACACACTCCATGCTGTTCCTTCCATATAGGAAATGGAAGAAAAAAAAGGGCTGATGAAATATTGAAGTAGATTTCAAAAAGCTAGATGTTTTTGCCATTGCTCTCAATGTTCTTCTCTCATTAACCTTCTTATACTTTTTCTCCCTTCTTTTCCAGTTCCTCACTGATAATTGTATTTGAGTTTTTAGTGAATTTCTTATGACCAAGAAATTGGAAAGGTTTAAAAACAATATTTCCAGACTTCCCATAAGCCTTCCCATGAAATCACTTTATAGGCACATATCGAAGGACTTGTCCCTTATTTTAATTGTCAATAGCCATTAGAGACATTGCAATCTTAAACCATGATTTGCTACTTGCTAATCTATTGCAGGTGGTATTAGATTCCATTCTTATTCTAGAGAGCATTTGATTGCACTAAGGTATGTGTAGAGCAACATGATGTCATTCATATTTTTGCTACGGTTTCACAAATGAAAGACCTCATGATTATAACAATTTGAAGGTGAAATTTGTATGTCCTCATTCTCCAGTGCCATTTTATTGAACGCAAGACCTTGAACATTTATGTTTTCTCTGTCTCGCTCTCTTTTAAAAAATTTTTTTTTAGCTTTTTAAAAATATTTTCCTTCATAATTCATGGACTACTTCGAAACTGTCAGATGTCATTGTAGTAAGTATATGAAAAATATACTTACTACAAAACTTATTTTGTAGTAGTTTTTAAAGCTTGAATTGTTTATTGTCAAATCTCCTAAAATTATTTAGTCTATGACAATGAATTTTATGTTTATGTTATGTTTAATTAGTTGACTCAAATGTGTGTGATTTTGAGTAAACGGAAATGACCTGTTTTTATTTGACTTTGAGTCACGTTGTACAATTAAAAACAGCACAAGTAGAAACAAACTTGTTACTGCTCTGGCATTAGTAAAGCTATTGCTCAATAACCTAAACAACATGCTTTTTAGTATTAATACATGCAATTATCCACAACCTAACCATAAGCTACTCTTCTTCACAATGGTAACGATCAAAACTTCAAAATTACAGAAACTCTTTCCAATGTCAAACATAACTGATCATTAAACATTAACAGACATTTTCCCTTCACTCAAAAAAAGATAAAATAACATTTAATTTCAATATTTACTCTCCATTTCCAGCCATACCATACTGCATTGCTATCAAGGAGAAACAACAAAAAAATTAAAGGCAGGGTAGGCAATTTGTTTCTAAAGCACTTTTTGCCAAATTTGTTTAAACTGTCTTTATATACCAACACATCTAAAATGTAAGTACTCTGAAAAGGAAATTATAAAAATAGAGTGTCTGTAGTCCTCTCAGGGCAGCAATAAACACAGCTCATTATTCCATTCGGACCGAATGCAATGATTGCAATGATTGGCTGGGTGACTGTCACTCTCCCTCGCTGCCATGGCTACCAGCCCTGCTGCAACAGGAGCTGCCCACATGCGCGCACTCGGTTGACTCGGTTGACTCGCTCATTTCGGAAGAGAAGAGGCACGTACCGACTGCAAGCTACGAAGTCTCACAATTATGGCAGAGAAAGAGCAGTCAAAATTCCACAGTTAGGTAGCTTGATCGTTACCGAATCAAACTCAATATCTTTTAAACTTTACCAGTATCGGTATGCTGGGTTGATAGTGAGTACTAACAGCCATGTTAGTTGTTTATATTCATAATGATAAATTTTGGTATTTTATTACATGTGATTCTGAGCTGACATGATGTCCCTCCATCGCACTGCGCTCCTCTCCGCTCGGCGCTGGTAAACGCGTCCTCCAGCTGAGTGGTTGGCATCACGCGTTCATGTATATACATATATGTACTGTATGTGTGTGTGTGTGTGTGTTGTTATATATATATATATATTTTTATTTTTTTTTTTTTTTTTTTTTATGTGTGTGTGTGTGTGTGTGTGTGTGTAATCAGGGCTTGCGATGGACTTTTTGCTCTCCAGCCACTGTGGCTAGTGGTTTTCCAAAGTTACTGCCATTCAGCATTTTCACTGCCCACAATTTTGAAATCGATACCACAGGGAAAAACTGCTCTATAGATATTTGTAATATCATCTAATTTGGCAGCAGGCATATTAGGCTTCTGTCACTTTAAGACCTGACTTACAGATCCATTATACTGTTATACACCCCAACATAACTGACTGTATGCGTGAATACTTGCCAAGACCAGCATTTTGTTATTATTTTGTGTGTTTGACACAATATATATTGAATATATAAGCAGCGACAAAAACCAAATTTAGTACGAGGCGGCTTATGTGCATGTACTTTGGGTGTGGGCACAAAGTTTGCGGGACTCAGTAAAATGATGTGCAATACGCGCAATCCCACGCCGAAATTCAAGCCCTGTAACACCAACAATATTCATCCAGAGAAAATTAAACGAGTGGATGAGGGTTGGTGGATTTATGTGTCAACTCGCTGTCGAAGAGATGAGAGAGTGAGAAAGTGCAGCTGGTATCGTGTATCTATTCTGCAGAAAATTTTTATTGAAAGTGATATTTCAGGATCAATATTGAAACATCTATATTTTTGACAACACTACATTGCACTTAGTTTATTATTTCAGATGCCCTTTTAAAAATGAAAAATGTATAGCCTATATTATGCGTAAATTTCAACCCGCTAAAGTGGCTAGTAGGAGTGACTGTGTTACACACCACTGCTGTAATCCGCCACTGGGTTGGCGAGAGTTGATGTCAAGCCCTGAGTATAATGATTAAAATATGTACAGTCTAATATATTCAATCTGTATGGAAAGTATGTTATTATAGGTTTTACCTGATGGTCACAACACATGACATTTTTAGAGTCATTTAAATTTAAACTCTTCAGAGCCGACATAAATACATTTGTTGGCACATGTGTTTCTTGGACACCAGTATGTGTCATTGACCCATTTTCTTATGGGTCTGCTTTTCCTGACTGTCTCGTAAAGATTGCATCTATGTTTATGTGTGCAGCTATAGGGAGAAAGGCTGGAATTTGCCAGCTATTTTAAAAGCCTTTCTTAGTTTAGACTGCTTCTCTCTCTCTCCATCCATCCTAACATACATGTTTCTTGCTGGCAGCGTCACATGAAAGATTATGGATCAGACCTTTTGTTCCTGCATACTATTTCAACTGCATTGCCAAAGCAGTTATTCTTGTTTTTCATTTACTAACAGGAAATGACACAGCAAACCTATTGTAGAAACGGGCTCAGGCAGTCATTACTACATCTAATCCTGGTGTTAGTCAAAAATGTTGGTGGTCTCAATGTGAATAACAGTATAACTGGCAGATCTTCATCATCCTGACAGTCAAATCCATTGATCTTTAGCATGACTTCTCAGTATCCTGAACACATTGTAAAGGCTGTCATCAAATCACACACTCAAATCAATCAAAAAGAGGATAAAGAGGTATTAAACTGAAACCCCTCATTCTCTATACATCACTAATGTAACTTTCAAGGCTACTAAAAAAGGACTTGAAGGATCTCTAATGATTGCATGGTCAAGGCAACAACTTCTGCCTGTACTGTGGTCCATCCTTCAAGCCTCTTTCTAAAGAGCTAATCAAGAACCATTGAAAGAGAGATTTTTATGACATTCATGATGAATTGAATTGCAGGTTTGATCTTTGACCTTGAGCTTGATTGTCTTAGAGATGAGATGGAAACCTTGAAAAAAGGAATCTGCTCTGCGTGGCATGACCTCTCATCAAGGTCTCGTAAATGAGGGCTTTGAAAGAAGCAAATATCCCGGGTCTCATAAAATGAGCCTGCAAATTTTGCCTTTAGTCTGTGTTTGTGTGTGTGTGACTAGGTGTCCTTTGTTGCTCAAGGTCATAGGGAGTCAGAATATTGGGTGGTCTGAAAGTTCATATTCAGAGACAGATGAAAATGAGGCACTTGCAATTTTACTAGCGAACAAATAAAACATCTGGAGGTCATGTTATTTCCATATCAATCAGAGATATGTTGGATGGGCCACACACATTCAGTCACAAACACTCTTCACATGGGTCTTTCTCATAAAAATTACTTCCGGTTTTACATGCTACACAACTGACACTACACAACTGTTGAAATGTTTGTAACATGTAGAAAAGGACACTCATTTATTACAGATGTTTCAATTATGTACAAGAATGGAAGCCCATTTTATGCCTTAAAGGGATAGTTCACCCAAAAATGAACTATGTTTTTTTCAAAATTCATAATTTACTCACACTTATGTTGTTAGTTGTTACAAACCCATAAAATATCTTTTGAAATACAAATGAAGATATTTTTGAAAATATGAGAGATTTTTGTGCCACCCATCGAAAGTCCATAACCTTGACACTTCCTAACCTTGACAAAAAGTTAAAGTGATTCATAAAAATCATTAACGATGTTCTAACATGATTGATGCGCGAGACAAACCTTACTGGTTCTCGAGAGTCAAGCAAGCATGGTTTAGCTAGCATTTAACATATTTGATTAGCTCTATGTACGTGCATTGATCAATGTTTATATGTGAATAAAAGCCTAAATTAGATATGTTAATCATAAATTAAATTTGATTTATATGGATTACTTTTACAATGTCTTCATGAGCATTTTTAAGCGTCAAAGTTTTGGTGGAAAGGCCTTAAAATGGAGGGAGAGTAATCTTTAAGGTTTCATTAAAAAAGTTGTAAAACAAAAAAGTACTCCAAGGCACTCGAATTCTGTAGAAAAGAGTTAAAAAGCCTTTATTTAATCATGGCTTAAGAAGATAAAATTGGTGACAGATACACCTGTCACCAATCAGGTCTTTTATGAAATATCTTAAGTTGTGTTTCAAAGATGAACAAAAGTCTTATAGATTTGTAACGGCATGAGGGACATGAGTATGAGTATGATTTTTTAGTAAAATAAAGTAATTTTGAGATAAAGTTTAAAATAAGAAATAAAACTGTAATTAGGAGACAAAGTACCAATTATGTACTTATAAATATACATTTCTTTATATATATTTTTTTCTCTGAGGTGGAAATAGGCTTTTAAACAGACACTCCTTCAGTAAAGAAAATGCACACACAGTATGATGCCTTTAATATGCAATTTTTTCCTTCCAACAACAACCAGATTAAATGAAGAGCAAATGGAAATCAAACTTTCCCTAATTATCTGAAACGGTTATGTTCTGTTATGTCCTGTTTCAGTTTCATTTTCACTCTGTTTTCTCTGTTTTCATTTTCCTCATTTTCCTTTCTCTGGCTGTTAACTAGTTCTCACTCACCTGTTTCTGTTCTACTTATTATCTCCCTGTTTTATATGCCCTTAGTTTCCTCAGTTTCTTTATCCAGTATTGTTTTATCAACGTCAATCTTAATGTGGTTACATTATTCTCCTGTGTAATGTTTTAGGTCTAAATAAGATGATCAAGATTCAAAAAGGCAACGTAACAGTGTGTAACATATGACAATACTAGACAACAAACTGAAGGAAATAAGGATCTTAAATACACAATGATGATTACCTCAAAGACTAACAGGTGTGATACTTAAAGGAGTGTCCATGGCAACCAATGACTGGTGGGAACAAAGGAACACAGGAGACAGGTAACTGAAAGTCCAATAGGAAAACAAAATCAAAACAAAGGCAAAACGTGACAGAACTCCCCCCTTCTGGAAGGTGACTCTTGGAGCTGTAAATGATAAATGTTCCAATAGAGTGGAAGAACAGAAAACCTCCATGGTGGAGCAGAAGTCCCAAAAATACAAAAAAGGTGGGCACATTACACGCACCATTTCAACCTTTAGGTCTTCATCAGGCACATGAGCAGAAGACCACCACAGTAGGACTGACAACCCCCATGGAGGAGTAGAAGACCACCACAGCAGAGCAGACGAGACTGAAGATCCCCATGGCGGAACCAACGGTGGGATGAGTCAAGGTGGAGTTAGCCAGGAGAACTGGAGACCCAGGCGCAGCTGAGGAGATGGGGAGACCAGACAACCCTGTAGTTTCAGGAGGCCGGGGCGGAACCGCGGTGATGAGCAGCTGAGGTATAAGCTGGGTGCTGGTGGACTGAGTCAGAGCCAATGCGAACAAGGACCAAGGCGGAGCATGAGGGAAGGCAGAGCCCGACGGAGCCGAAGGGGTGGGGGGATAAATCTCCTCTACCTAGTAACAAAACAGTCTGCCTATGAAGAACCAATGAAATTAATGTCATTTTGCCATACCTCCCTATTCTATAAAAACTGTTGTATCCATGTTTTCGGTGGGATTCTCAGTGGTATTTGTCTGAGATCCTCCGGCCATGCTTATTGCTTCTTCTTGGGAGATTCTCTGAGAACTGCTCGAGAACTCATGGCCATAATAAAGAGCATTAGAGGACATTTGCTGAAGTCTGTCTGTCATTTACTGCTGCGCAGCATGTCAGTTTAGGGAACCGAAGAAGTTAGGATAAGAGAACTCGAAGCTAGTTGTCGACGGTAGATGCAATGAGAGCTTGAGTAGAGTAGGGTAATGAAAACTCGAAGCTAGTTGTCGACGGTAGACGCTATGAGAGCTTGAGTAGAGTAGGGTAATGAAAACTCGAAGCTAGTTGTTGATGTGTAGACGCGAGAGCTTGAGTAGAGTAGGATAAGAGAACTCAGCGGTTGTCGCCAGTAGACGCAGAGAGCTGGAGTATGAGAAGTAGCCATTTAGCAGATAGTCAGGTTTAGGGAAAAAATCCATTACAATCCATTTTGCCAAGGCAGAGCTGGTGAGCAGAAGATTTGTGGCAGATCTAAGTCGAATGGTTGAACCACTAGAGGAGGAGACGAGAGACTGGAGGGAGCCAGTGGAGAGACAGAAGGACTGACTGGCTTTGGCAGAGGAGGTGGTAGGGGGAGGCTGGTTGGGCGTATCATGAGCGGTGATACAGATTTTGAGCTGGATGTCAAAACAGATTTGGGGCTGCCTGGGATCAGCAGAGGCAGATTGTACTCTTCTAGCTCCACTGAAATTCCCACTTGTTCAGAATTTACAACCGGCTCACACACCTAGTCAGATTAGATGGCAGGCTTCCATTCCGGGATGGATGGGACTACAGGGTCTGGATCCATCATCTCTTGCTCTTTGTACATGGCACACGGTCTGCATTGGGCTAGGGTTCTGTCTCCATGTTGGCTGTGGGCTTTGTGCCAGCAGTGGCCATGAGCGATGGCATTAGCTGGAGATAAGCGTCCTGCAGACACCTGGGGATGGCTTCTCTTCATGTTCCACTTCCCAAATCAGGTAAATTAAGAGTGCTGTCATAGTTCACTCCAATCCAGTTGAGTGATTTCAGCATCTCGTCATCAAAGTGATAGCGTTGGGCGAGCTGGCAGAAGCGATAAGAATAATCCAATATTGAGAGCCCTTTACAGGCTAGTGCGATGAGTTCTGCTACATAATCCATTCATCTTTCTTTGGTATGTTGTTCTGTAACGTTTTAGGTCTGACTAAGCTAATCAAGATGCAAAAAGTTCCAAAAACAAAAGTATTTATTAAGTAATACAAACATAGGTAATCCACAGGACAGAAGGCAACGTAACAGCGTGTAACATACGACAATACCAGACAACGAACTGAAGGAAATTTGAAACTTAAATACAAAATGATGATTAACTCAAAGGTGTGATTGTTAAATGGGTGCCCATGGAAATTAATTACTGGCCAGAACAAAGGAAGGCAGGAAACGGGAGAAAGTCCAATAGAAAAACCAAAACCAAAACAATGGCAAAATGTGATATCCTGCTATTTCCTGCATGTTCCCTATTTGGATTTTATATCAAAAACTGTTTTTGTTTCTGTACTCCTTCATGCGCTACATTACACTCACACGTGACATTATCTCACATGCTTCATAAGAGATCTCAATAATGTCACACACTATGTTCAGATTTGCAAATACAAATCAATGTGAGCTCAAGCTTTCTCATCAGTTTCTTCCAAAACCAAATCATCTGAGTTATGCTATCAACATCCATTGTGTATAGCTGTGTACTTTTATTGAATGTCAACTATTGTTTTATTGGTTTCTGAATTTGTTTATCTTAAATACTTTTATAGGAGACATATTGAGACGATGACTGATGCCTACATAAACTCTCATTGAGTTTCCAGAGAGCAACATTTGAGCAATTATTTCCCCCTATACTGTCAAATAAGCTTATATATAGTTTATTGAAGACTGTGAGATCCATCCATAGCATATTTGAGTAAAGTGTAATGTGTACTTTCCCATATTGGTCTGAAATCCTCACCTGATTAAATAGCAATTGAGTGACTCTCACCCACTTCTCTTGTGTCACACACACAGGGCTCCTGAAAAACCCCTGCACAGTAGCGCGGAGCTGGTCGGGCGACGCTGGCAGTTCGCCCAATGGCTGCTCCGGCTTCACGGGGGCGTACCCGCTACAACAGCGCAGGATATCCACAGGTATAAAACACATTCACATGCACATACACATCAGAGCACCTGCGCTTGCCACATAAACACATCAGATCAGAATTTTAATTCTGAAAGCCATCTGGTTTGTGTTAGCACAGTTGCGTTGAGCTGATGTTGCCCTACAGTGCTGGATCATCCATGCATATCGTCAGCGATTCAACGCTGTAGGGCAAAATCAGTCTTTATTCCAAGTCTAGGATGTCTTGTCCTGTCATTCCCGAGCACAACTCAAGATACAGTTTCACTCATGAGAAATAGTTTCTGCTTCAAACATGTTACAACAAAGCCCATATAGTGAGTGTCTCCCCTGGCCCCTACAGTAATGGACACGTTTCACCGGTCTTATTCCCAGTATTCACATGTTGTAGATCTCTTTGTTCTCAGTTGGTTTTCAGTTAGTGTACAACACGTTTGTTTTTCCCCAGGCTTGTTGCTTATTTAATGTCAATTATCACTTCCAGAGAATATATTTTTTCAAGTTAATTGATTAACTAACAATGAGCATTACATTTGTTACAGTATTTAACAATCTTTGTTAATGTTAGTTAATGTTAGGCCGCTACAGTTCAGGTATGCAATTAAGTTCTAAGTCATATTAATTAACAATATTTACTTACTATAGGATTGGGTTAGGATTAGAGTTTGGTTTAGAGTTAGTTGCTTGTAATTATGTTTAATTTACATATTTATTTACATATAAATTTACAATTTATATAACGTGTAACAAGGACACAGTAAAATAAAGTGTTACCACTGTTCATTGTTAGGTCATGTTAGCTTGGGTCCATTAAATGATCTCAGATATTAATTTATTAGTATCTGTTATTATAATCATTAAATTAAAGTAATTAATTAAAAGATGCAACTTTTGATTTTAATAATGTATTAGTAAATGTTGAAATGAACCTCAGCTAAGATTCATCTGATCATGTCATCTGATGTAGTTAACTAATATCAACAAATGGAAATTTATGATAAAGTGTTACCAGTTAGTATGTAGCACATTAAAGCTAGTCTTTAGCGCGATCACTCAACAGTATGTTTTGGCGAGGATGTGTATCTCAGGCGTTTAACATGAGGACTTATGTAAATATTGTGATTCAGAATGCATGAGATCTGTGGGTTGCATCAAAACGACCATTTCAGAAGTTCACAGCAGCTGTCATTTCCACAGCTGGCATAAATCAAAACGGGTTCCTGTAACTTCTAGCGAGCAGGCATATTTGAAGTGTGAGAGAATGCTATAATATCGCTCTTTCTCTCTGGTTTGTGCCCACCATAATTACAGCCTTTTGTTGCAAGTTCAGAGAGAGCGAGCAGAACAAAGAGTGGGATGCTGGGAAAAGTGGGCGAAGCTCCAGAAGCAAACATAGCTCAGCTACTCTCCAGAAGCTTTGTGATGTGGTGATGGCCCTAATTCAGAGGCTTCATATTACTAGCTTGCTATAGAAAATAACTTACTGGAAGGAGCAGGGAAAGCTTGGAACGAAGGCAGATATGTATTTCAGCTCCACACGGTTCACTTAAAACACACTGACTGAGTAAGAAAGAAGAGGCAACACAAAGCCAGCCTTGTGCTGAAGTTGCTCTTTGAGGAAAACAGACTGAGTGTGAGTGAGGGAGAGAGAAAGACAAGAGAGTGGAGGGATGGAAAAGATTATCCATTGGAATGTCTGGGCTGACCTCAAATGGAGAGGACGGGCCGGGCAGCCAATAAGATTGAGTTGCTTAGTGCTCCACTAATTTCTTCCTGATGATCGAGGCAGTTGTCTCCATAAAGCAGACTGAGGTGCCACAGCAGGCTGAGCTACATCACATGTGTAATGTGTTGGGTGAATAAAGTAACTAAAGATGCCCGTGAGGGAGATTTACTTTTTTTAAAAAAGAGGAAGAAAAAAAACTTGATGTTGAGCTGACATTAATTTGAAAATGTAAATAGTTTAAACAGTTTAACACATAATTTATAATTAGGTGTTTCTTCAGCTATGGACACTTTTGTCTTTGTAATGTTTTGGGTCTGAGTCTGACTAAGATGATCAAGATGCAAAAACAAAAGTATTAAAGTAAAACAAACTCAGGTAATCCACATGAAAGCATGCGTCGTAACTAAATGTATTGAAGCACAAGTCATGGTCATTTCCACCACTCTCATTTCCTATTTGTTTCAATTATGTTTACAGTTTTTTTCAGTCGCTAACAAGCATTTGTCCAATCAGTTGTCACATTTTCAAAACTCTAAACACAGTTAGCACAGCATCGGTCTTTTGTGACCATACCATTCACACATTTCATGTCGTTTTCACACAATATGCAGTCAGTGAACACATTTCCACAATGCTTACATTTTCTTAACAGACAATCTATACCTCCCAACAAAATAATGGATTGTTTTTGTAGTATTTACGAATGTTAACACACACCATCCCACAATAGCAAATACAATATTCCAAACCTTAGATACAGTATAAAAACTTCTTCTTCTGCAATGATATCAGTTCAAAAACAATATATTTATATATTTCAGCTGATAATAAACAAACAATTGAATAATTGACACACAGCTGATTTATGTTGGGTAAACTGGGCCAACCACAGCTGATTCCAGTCTGGCTTAGACTCAGTGGCAGGGGTTATTTTTTCTATTACATTGACACTTATACAGTAAAAGGAGGACTTTGAGGAGTGATGTTTTTGGAAACAGAAACAGAAAAAGACAAACACTGTAATGTATGGATGAGGAAGAGTAAGAGCAAGGGGCCCAGGGAGAAGAGCAGGCCCAGTGAGAGGTGGAGTGAGAGATGCAGTGAGAGGTGCAGTGAGAGATGCAGTGAGAGGTGCAGTGAGAGGTGCAGTGAGAGGTGCAGTGAGAGATGCAGTGAGAGATGCAGTGAGATGTGCAGTGAGAGGTGCAGTGAGAGGTGCAGTGAGAGATGCAGTGAGAGGTGCAGTGAGAGATGCAGTGAGAGGAGCAGTGAGAGGTGCAGTGAGAGATGCAGTGAGAGATGCAGTGAGAGGTGCAGTGAGAGGTGCAGTGAGAGATGCAGTGAGAGGTGCAGTGAGAGGTGCCGTGAGAGATGCAGTGAGAGGTGCAGTGAGAGATGCAGTGAGAGGTGCAGTGAGAGATGCAGTGAGAGGTGCAGTGAGAGGAGCAGTGAGAGGTGCAGTGAGAGATGCAGTGAAAGATGCAGTGAGAGGAGCAGTGAGAGGTGCAGTGAGAGATGCAGTGAGAGGAGCAGTGAGAGATGCAGTGAGAGATGCAGTGAGAGATGCAGTGAGAGATGCAGTGAGAGGTGCAGTGAGAGATGCAGTGAGAGGTGCAGTGAGAGGTGCAGTGAGAGGTGCAGTGAGAGGAGCAGTGAGAGATGCAGTGAGAGGTGCAGTGAGAGATGCAGTGAGAGATGCAGTGAGAGGTGCAGTGAGAGATGCAGTGAGAGGTGCAGTGAGAGATGCAGTGAGAGGTGCAGTGAGAGGTGGAGTGAGAGATGCAGTGAGAGGTGCAGTGAGAGATGCAGTGAGAGATGCAGTGAGAGGTGCAGTGAGAGGTGCAGTGAGAGGTGCAGTGAGAGATGCAGTGAGAGGTGCAGTGAGAGGTGCAGTGAGAGATGCAGTGAGAGGTGCAGTGAGAGGTGCTGTGAGAGAAACAGTAAGAGGTGCAGTGAGAGGTGCAGTGAGGTGCAGTGAGAGGTGCAGTGAGAGGTGCAGTGAGAGCTGCAGTGAGAGGAGCAGTGAGAGATGCAGTGAGAGGTGCAGTGAGAGATGCAGTGAGAGGTGCAGTGAGAGATGCAGTGAGAGGTGCAGTGAGAGGTGTAATACCAAGCGGTTTTATCCCAGGTGCATCGCCTTGGATAATAAAAGATGTGATGTTGATGAAAACATGTGGCCTAACCCTGAAGATCGCAGAGATTAGATACAGTAATTTTGTGCTTTTTTTAGTTCCTTTTTATCTGGGCTTTTTGCTGTTGCTTTTTTTGTTCAGAATGCTCTTGTGTGTTTCATGGATATTTTGTTCACTGTAAGCAATACTGTAAAAAAATTCTGTTCTATCATACCGTGTTTCTACTGTACCTTCTGTAGTAAACAGTAAAGAAAAAAAAATGATTTGCTTTTTACTGGATTGCTTTTGAATGTGAACATTACTGTACATGTGGACATACAGTTCCCCTTCAGGGACTACCGCTGCGTGTAATCGCAGTGGGAACGCCCCCCCAGCGTAGCGCGTCTGAATATATGAATGAAATCAGTCAATGGAGAGAATGAGCGTACAGCGAGTGACGTCATCGACCAGGAAGCTATAAATATCCCCTGAATACACAAGCCGCCAGCTTCTGTTACTTCAGCAGCGCTCTGTGTGTGTCTGGAATCTTTCAATTGTGTTTGTCTGTCTTAGTCAGGAGTTTATCACTATATATATATATATTTATATATAAAAAAAACAATATGAGCGAGCAGTATAGAAAGTGTGCTCCCCCCTGTACTCGATACATCACGGGTGGGGATTCACACGAGTTATGTGTTGCTTGTTTAGGAATGCAGCATGCCCAGTCGGCTCTCGAGGGGGTCGATTGTGTGCATTGCGAGCGTTTTCCTATTAGAACTCTGCGCTCGCGGCGATCGCTCTTCGAGGAGAGCGGTATGCTGCGAGCTCCCCAAGGCCACAGAAAGACATTTATGGTTGAGTCAAACTTCTATGAAAGAAAAAGATAAATCTCTTCTTTTAAATGCTCCAGTTTCGCCTGCGGGTCTCTTTGGTGACGCTCTTCTTTCTGTCACTGAGAGGTTCCAGGAAGAGAAAAAACAGGCGGCTGCTTTTCATAAATTTATTCCCCTCAAAGTACGTGTCGCTGGGGCTGCTGAACGAAAAGGGCAGTCCCAGCCGCCGAGTTCCTTCTCTAGTAGAGCGCAGCAGAAGCAGAGTGTCGCGTCTCGTGCCCCCCCGCAGAGAAACTGGAGGGACAAGGCGGGGCGCTCTCCGGCGCGTCGAGAGGACGGGCCGGGCAGCCAATAAGATTGAGTTGCTTAGTGCTCCACTAATTTCTTCCTGATGATCGAGGCAGTTGTCTCCATAAAGCAGACTGAGAAAAAATCCTGACGTGCTGAACGTCAGGACTCTGAGGGTGGTCCCCATCGGGAAAGACTTGAGTTCACCACACAAGAACATGGTGCCCTGTCTTTCTCGATGCCCTCAGGGGTCTGTTCTACTAACCCTGCCTATACAGGGCGTAGAGAGACTCGGCGAGTGCTTTCCCGAGGGACGCTCGCCCCCTCCGAGGAGGGTTGTGGAGTGCTCAGACCAGTTGTTTCCTGCCAGTATGTTACAGGGCGCTGTGTCTGTGTTCATCCAGAGGCCAGCCTCGAGAGGCTGGTTCCCTTAGTAGAGTTCCTGGCGGAACGGGAAATGCTTCCCAATGTTTCTCAGTGGGTCCTGAATATTATAAAGAACGGGTACGCTATTCAGTTCAGAACGCGTCCACCTCGTTTCAGAGGGGTTCTGCCTACAGTGGTGGGCCCCGAGCAGGCTCTGGTTTTAGAACAGGAGGTAAAAACTCTGCTACTAAAGGGAGCTATAGAACGAGTTCCTCCACCCAGCAGGGAGTTAGGATACTACAGCCGGTACTTCATCGTTCCGAAAAAAGATGGAGGGTTGCGTCCCATTTTAGATCTGCGTCTTTTAAATCGCACTGTAGGGAAGCTCAAGTTCAAGATGCTCACTCTCAAACAGATCGTGTCACAAATCAGATCCGAGGACTGGTTTGTCACGATAGATCTAAAGGACGCTTACTTCCATGTATCTATCCTCCCTCAACACAGGAAGTTCCTGAGGTTCGCTTTCGGGGGCGAAGCATACCAATATATGGTTCTTCCGTTCGGCCTAGCATTATCACCCCGCACGTTCACAAAGTGTATGGATGCAGCCATAGCCCCGCTGAGGCTGCAGGGCATCCGTATTCTGAACTATATAGACGATTGGTTAATTCTAGCTCAATCGGAACATCAGGCGGTTCGGCATCGAGATGTCGTTCTTGCTCACATCAAGAGTTTGGGGTTGAGGCTCAACGCCAAGAAGAGTGTCCTTTCTCCATTACAGAGAACCACTTTTCTCGGTGTAGTGTGGGATTCGACGACGATGCAGGCACAATTGTCACCTGCTCGTATTGCTTCGATTCTCGCCGCAGTAGGGCAGGTCAAGCTAGGCCAGTCACTCACTGTAAAACAGTTCCAGAGGCTGTTAGGTCTCATGGCAGCTGCGTCCAACGTGATACCTTTTGGCCTCTTGCACATGAGACCGTTACAGTGGTGGCTCAGAACCAAGGGATTCTCCCCGAGGGGAAATCCGCTTCGCAGGATCGTGAGTTCGCGACGGTGTCATCGCGCCCTGATCATGTGGAAAGATCCTTGGTTTCTGTCCCAAGGTCCTGTGTTGGGGGCTCCTTGTCGTCGCGTGATGCTAACGACAGATGCCTCTCTCACGGGTTGGGGGGCGATCATGAGTGGTCGCCCAGCTCAGGGTCTGTGGGGGGACCATCACCGTCTATGGCACATAAATTGTCTAGAGATGTTGGCAGTGTTTCAGGCCCTGAAACATTTCCTCCCAGACCTAAGGGGCCACCATGTTCTTGTCCGGACAGACAACACATCGGTGGTCTCTTATATCAACCATCAGGGGGGTCTGCGTTCTCGCCCGCTTTACAAACTGGCACGTCAGATCCTTCTATGGTCCCAGGGGAAAATTCTCTCTCTCAGAGCTATTTATCTCCCAGGGTATTTGAATCAGGGGGCAGACATCCTGTCGAGGCAGGGGCCGAGGCCCGGGGAGTGGAGTCTTCACCCCGAGGTGGTGGAGCTCCTATGGGAACATTTCGGTCGTGCCGAGGTAGACCTATTTGCGTCCCGAGAGACATCACACTGTCCAATGTGGTTCTCTCTCAGCCAGCCAGCCCCACTGGGGTTGGACGCGATGGTACATCCGTGGCCGAGGTCACGTCTGTACGCTTTTCCCCCGATTGCTCTGCTCCCGGGAGTTCTGGAGAGGGTTCGCCGGAACGGGCTCAGTCTCCTGCTAATAGCCCCGTTCTGGCCGGCCCGAGTATGGTTTCCGGACCTAGTGTCTCTCCTCGACGGCTCTCCCCTGGAGATACCGATCAGGAGAGGTCTACTTTCTCAGGCGAATGGGTCGATCCTTCACCCCCGCCCAGAACTATGGAGGCTGTGGGCTTGGCCTCTGAGGGGGCCCAGCTCATAGATTCTGGTCTCTCGACTGAGGTCGTTGAGACCATCCTCCAATCCAGAGCTCCTTCCACGAGGAAGTTATATGCCGCGAGGTGGAAACTTTTCACCTCTTGGTGTGGAGAGCGCCAGCAGGACCCAGTTAACTGCCCGGTTGGTACAGTGCTGGATTTCCTGCAGGACCGTCTCTCCACAGGGTTATCCCACTCCACACTGAAGGTGTATGTGGCGGCCTTAGCTGCTTACCACGCCCCTTCAAGTGAAGGTTCCCTCGGGAGACACCCACTTATATCTCGCTTCCTTCGTGGCACCTTGAGGCTGAGGCCTGCAGTTCGCACGAGGGTACCAGCTTGGGACCTGGCCATCGTCTTAGAGGGTCTCTCCCTAGCTCCTTTCGAGCCCATTGAGGAAGTTTCGGAAAAGTTTCTTACTCTAAAGACTATCCTTCTTCTCGCTATCTCATCTCTAAAAAGAATTGGAGATATTCAAGCTCTTTCGGTGGCTCCCTCGTGCCTGGAATTTGCGCCTGGTATGGTTAAGGCCTTTCTCTGTCCGAGACCAGGTTATGTTCCTAAGGTACCAACTACTTTTGATAGACCTATAGTTCTGCAGGCTTTCTGTCCTCCGCCTTTTATGACGTCAGACCAGGAGAAACTTAATTTGCTGTGCCCCGTTAGGGCTTTAGATGTGTATGTCCACAGAGCTGCCCTGTGGAGGAAATCGGAACAACTGTTCGTTTGTTTTGGGTCACCCAGGAAAGGGTGTCCTGCATCTAAGCAAAGGATGAGCAAGTGGGTGGTCGAGGCCATCTCGCTCGCTTATGGTTCGGCCCATCAGCCTTCACCTTTGGCTGTAAGGGCTCATTCCACTAGGAGTATGGCTGCCTCTACAGCTCTTCTTTCAGGAGCTTCTCTTCAGGACGTTTGTGATGCGGCAGGCTGGTCCTCACCGCACACTTTCGTCAGGTTTTATTCCCTTGACCTTAGGTCCACTCCCGGGGCTCAGGTTCTCTCGTCGGTTTGTGTCTCCGAATGACACACGACGGGGATTTGGTCGTATGGGGATGTGGGTATTGCGTTCCCACTGCGATTACACGCAGCGGTAGTCCCTGAAGGGGAACGTCCCGGGTTACGTATGTAACCCTAGTTCCCCGAAGGGACGGACGCTGCGTGTCCTGCCATACTCTCGGCATCCCCTTGGGTCGCTTGCTTCAGTAACTTTAGAAGCTGGCGGCTTGTGTATTCAGGGGATATTTATAGCTTCCTGGTCGATGACGTCACTCGCCGTACGCTCATTCTCTCCATTGACTGATTTCATTCATATATTCAGACGCGCTACGCTGGGGGGGCATTCCCGCTGCGATTACACGCAGCGTCCGTCCCTTCGGGGAACTAGGGTTACATACGTAACCCGGGACGTTACCAAACCAATACATTTAGTGTAAAAACGGTGGATTGCATGTTTTGCATGCAAATACCTATAAAACCAAAACATAAAAGTCTATGCAGTTTTTGTAATGTCAACAATAGCCAGTATTTTGAAACCTGGTGTACTTTGATTGACTGCATGTACCTTGTGAAGTGAAAACAAGTGTTATTCTTTAATTTTGTAATTTAATCATTTAATTTTGAGTCAGATGTCCAGTGTTTTGGTAAAGTTAGTGTGTGCAGAGAAAGATGTGTTCTATTTTGAAATGGAGAGTTAGTATATATTTAACAAAATGTGTTTTTGAGAAGAAAATTATCCATTTGGCCAATTGTGTTTTATAGGTGTGAGTCTGTGTTAAGAGTTTAGAAAAAGTATCTGAAGTATGGGTAAGCGCTTGTTAGCGATTGAAAAAAACTGTAATAACATTCTGTGATTTAAATGACAGTGGTATAAAAGTGTTTTTTGTTAATTATTTTTATTTTGTTAACATTTTTCAAATAACATGTCACCCTTGTCTTGCTAATGGTCATGTAATAGCTAGCATTTTGTGTATGATATATACACACAATTATATAAAATGTTCACAATTTTAGCATACTTTGACAAAAATTACAGCTTTATTGGAAACAATGCACAATACAAATATTATTCTGAATGAAATTAACCTTGTTCATATGGCGCTTCATTGACACTGTTGTTACTTTTGTAAACGAAGTATCAACTTTTGATAAAACTAAATTAGCAAAATTGTTGATTTTGATAGAAATGACGTCTCGTCTGGGGGCAGTGTTATTTTAGCATCATTGATACTATTATAGTTTTTGTTAATATTTTATAACAATTTTTGCATTTTAATGTTGATTTTAGTTAGTTTTAGTAATTTTAGTAGTTTTAGTAGGTTTTTTTGTCATTTTCATTATTTTTTTTAAACAGTTTTTATTAAGTTTTAGTCTAAGTTTTAGTTATTTTAGTACTTCAACTTCAAACTAAGCAAAAATGATAAATGTTGCCTTGCAACTAGCTGAAATAAATTGCATGGTTTTTATATTTTATCTTATTTTGGTTAATGTTCATTTTATTACAAGTCATTATTTTTTTTTAATGGATTTAGTTAATGATAATAGCCCTGCCTGATTGTCTCACAGTACATCATTTTCACACAAGAAATATTGAAATGTTTTATGTTAATTTCACTCTAAATTTAGATCATCATGATTTTAAATATCGGAAGTCTTGTATCTCCAAAAACGCTACTTTTCAGGAAATGGAAAAAACACTGTATTTTTAAAATGATTAAACAGTGTGTTGTCAAAGTTTATATTGTGGCTTTATAAATGGTCAGACACTTGCACAAGTTATTATGTTTTATCTAAACCAAGCTCAAATGGAGTTAGGTATTTGAAGGTTTTTGACAAGCAAATTTCTGAGAATTTCGTATGTTTCATCCACCATTAGAACGGCCGCATCTGTAAAATTTTTATCAACTTATGGGTTATAAAGATTACTGTGGCTATGTGGACGCTCAGTTTTTTCTGTCATTTGGAGAAAATATCATGTTATTAAAGATAAAGTGCTACGCACAGGCTATTTAAGGCAATATTTGCAATGAAATGCTACACTAAGACATTTACATTTTTTCCGCTCCTTAAATACATAAAACATTATATATTGTGTTTCTTGAGTAAAGAAAAAAAAAAATGCTGTAGGCTACTTAGGCATATTCAAATAACCAGTTTTTTATTTACCTTTGCACTGCACACAAGCAGAGATGGTCCAAACTGCGTGTGTCACATCATTCACGATAGAGGCGGGGTGGATTTATCAGATTTTCCCGGCAGATTAAGGATCCAACGGAGATGCAAGGTATAGTCTTAAGCTCTTTTTAATACTTTTCATTGGTTAAATATTTGCAAAACCCACAGATAGACGTAAAGGGTAACCAATAGTAATGATTTATGAAAAAGAATGACGCAGTATGGAGATACAAGGTTTCCTCTCGACAGCGAAGGTATGTAATAATTCATGTTTCTATAGGCTAGTGGATTTTCTATTTAACGATTGAAAGTGATTGAAAGACAAAAATAAATCAAAATCCATACATAAAACGCATTCCATATTTCAAGACAACAAAGATCTGTTTCAATAAAAAATAATGCGTTTAGTTAGTTAGAAACAACAACAACATGAACCTGCTCAAAAGCAGCAATTTAGTGCAAATCTAAGTATCCAGTTTAATTCCATAATTTTGGCACACTCACACATGATGGCATTGAGAGGAGCGGCTAACAACACAGAAGCAGGAGGAAAGCTATCAGTCCTGGAGCTGTATCAGCTTTAATCAGCTCTTGAGGTCTCGCTGAGCTCTTTATCTCTCTGGCACAGTCACAATGAAATATTATCTCATTTCTGACGTCCCACTCTTAAACTGCTCCTATCAGTTTTTTTTTTTTTTTACTTCAGTCAAAAGGAAGAGATAGAGGAAAATCACAAATCACTCATCTGTATCAAAAACAATATAATTTTTCATTTTGAATTCTTGCTCTTTTTGCTTTGAGAATCTGGGAATAGTTCCTCTCCTCTTGATCTTTTAACAAGAGCAATGTGACAAAGGCTTTTTCAGAAGGCTCTTTAGTAACTGAGGTTTATATTGGCCTTTTTGCAGGACATTGATGGTCTGTGAGAATGAAATTAAATGCACATGCCTCCCCCCAAAAACAGCTTGTTGGGCTCAGATTGGCAGACGCACAGTATAAGCTCCAGTTCTCAGGGCACCAGGCCAGCCATCCAGTCCCACCGGTGATTGTGCAAGAATGTGTGTGTGCATCTTTGTGTTTTTGCAACCTAAAAAGTGGGGCAGCCTGCGATCTTACTGCAGGGATAGACTGAGAGAGAATGACAGGATATCTACTGTCCCGATTTAAAGCAGAAAGAGGGGATAAAGGGGTCTGTAGAGATGATGGCTTATTGTCAGGCATTGCAGGGAGAAGCTTGTAATGTACAGCACACATCACAACAGCAGACATGAATCTTTTGTTTGTTGCTGATGGAAGTGATTCTTCGCTATACTCAAACCATGGGCCGTATGTGTTTCTTCATTTGTTCATCTGCTTAGTGACGTTTGATATACACCAAGCATCACTATTATTATTGCGAATACTTAGTTACTCATTTTAATAATTTTTCTATTTTCTTTAACAAAGCCAAATCTAAACTTTTTCCAGATATCAGGTACTAGAAGACATACCACAGTTTAGGAATATCTCTTTTAGACTTATCTGAGTCTTATCTTATAAAAAGTTCACTCAATCTTACTAGACCATATAAAAAAAATATTTAAAAAAATTAATTCATTAGTCAATCAATCCTTTAAGCATTGCATTCAAAGCATGGCAGGTCTGTGATCTTTTCGGACATGTTGCCTCTGTATGTTCACTGTGTCATTTAGACTAATGCATGTGCTCTTTCCCTGGCCTCTGGACGCTGAGCAGTTCTCTCTGTACCAGCAGTTCATATCTGTCCATCTCTATGCAAACACGTGTAGCCAAGTGTGTCAGATAGCACTGGCTTAATCTCACAGGTGGCTTATAGAAAGCTCGCTTTCTCTCTGCGCTATAGAGACGCTAATCTGATTGTCTCATTCACTCTAGTCTTGTAGTGGAAACTGATAACATTTTGGTTTTAGGGACCAGCTTCCCATGCCCCGAAATCAGACAGACACCGCCTTTACATTAGCATGGTTAGCATGGTTCTGACAAATAAAGCAAATAATATAAGCAAATGTTTACTTTAACATGCCAAGGACATAAGGAGAGCAGATGCTTGGCCTGATATCTGACACGGTCAGCAAGACCTTTAAACAGGTGCATCACCTTGGGCTCTGATGCTTATATTAGCTCAGCTTAAACAATCTGCTCCTCGGAAATGTTCAGCGACTTCTTGGATCAACATCCTTTTGCTACTGGTTTCAACTTTTCAATCAGATTTTAAGGGTTTGGTGTTGGCATTTAAACCCGTCCTACACAGTTTGTCCTATGGACCGTGAATTGTGTGGCTTGTTGAGTTGAGGTGCGATATTACCAGCGCTATATATCTATAGGTCAATTCTGTCATTTCTAGGCATTCTTAATAATAAAAGGGATAGTTGAGAATTATATGAGAATAGCATGGCTTTCTATCAGACTAACATGAAAATTATATTATCATTTACTCACCCTGATGTCATTCCCAACCTGGAGTGCGTTTCCCGTAAGCATCGTTAGCCAACTATGGTCGCAAGTTGGTCGCAATTTCCATTGAACTCTATTGGTAACGATGGAACTTGCGACCATAGTTGGCTAACGATGCTTTCGGGAAACGCACCCCTGTATGACTTTCTTTCCTCAGTTGAACATAAAATTCAAAATTATAATTTTTTTGAAGAAGAAAATTGTGTACCAAACACTTTTGGTGACCATTGACCTCCATTATATGGACAAAAACATTGAGACAATTCTCGATATATCTTATTTTATGTTTGACAGAAAAGGAAGTCATAGTCATTACACTTTAACCCACCCTTAAAGGATTAGTTCACTTTTAAAAAAACTTTTGCTGATAATTTACTCACCCCCATGTCATCCAAGATGTCCATGTCTTTCTTTCTTCAGTCGAAAAGAAATTAAGGTTTTTGATGAAAACATTCCAGGATTTTTCTCCATATAATGGACTTCAACAGGACCCACGCGTTTCAAGGTCCAAATGACAGTTTCAGTGCAGCTTCAAAGGGCTTTAAACGACACCAGACGATGAATAAGGGTATAATCTAGCGAAACGATCGGTCATTTCAAAAATAAATAAAAAAGTTTACGTATATAAGCACAAATGCTCCCCTTGCTCTGTTCTGTGATGCGCGTTCGTGACTCACGTAATACGCAATTACTTTCGAAAGGTCACGATTAACGTAGGCGGAAGTTCCGAGTCAGTGTTTACGTAAGTAATGAGGACCATATACACATATTCAAATGTATTTGTGTCAGTTTATCGTTTAAAATGCCCATTTCGTGTGCGTATCCTGGGTGTTTTAATATTAAAAAGGCTAAACGAAAATTTTCGTCAGGACAGAAGTGTGACCATTTCAAAGTAATTGCGTATTACATGACGTCACGAACGCGCATCACAGAACAGAGCAAGGCGAGCATTTGTGCTTATAAAACTTAAACTTTTTTATTTATTTCGCTAGATAAGACCCTTATTCATCGTCTGGTATCGTTTGAAGCTCTTTGAAGCTGCACTGAAACTGTCATTTGGACTTTGAACCGTTTGGGTCCTGTTGAGGTCCATTATGTGGAAAAAATCCTGGAATGTTTTCATCAAAAACCTTCATTTCTTTTCGACTGAAGAAAGAAAGACATGGACATCTTGGCTGACATGGGGGTGAGTAAATTATTTGCAAAGTTTTTTTTAAAGTGAACTAATCCTTTAAACCTACCTATACCACTAAACCTGCCCCTAAAATTACCGGATACCACCTAAGTAGCAGCAAAAGTGTTTTGCAATACAACATCAACACAATAAGTACTTTGTACATATTTTTTTAATGCAAGTACATAATAGTTAAAGACACCTTAATATAAAGTATGAGATTTACTCGAAATATACGAAAATATTTCTCTTTGTAAACCTAATGCTTCTTTCATATCCAGAAGTTTTTAATTTGAGGACCAGTTGAAGACTCATGTCAATTGTTTATGAGTTTAAGTCAGGCTTACAATCATTGTTTTTTTTACTTGAGCATGTCTCAAGTAAGCGCCTCAGATTCAAGTCACCATCTCTGCCAGCAAAAGTTGGGAATCACTGTGGGAACTTGCTGACTGCCATAGTTATTCTCATATGAAATTTCTCAGTGATACTAAATCAGATGAAAGCAGTAAGATTTATATCATGCGTCCAGTTGAACTTGTTCAGAACACTTTTTACGCTGACCACTTCGTCATATGCATGATGTACAGTCTCTGTCTGTCGGTTCAAGATAAAAGGTTGTTTAAAATGAAATCTCTTTGGAACTGAGATTGAAATATTATGGCCGTCATTTCAAAAGAAAACCCAGAGGGGGAATAGGGATCATGAATATTTCAGATATCTCAGTGGCTGCCTGTTTTTTTGTACCACTAGACAAAAAATGCTAATGCATTGAGATCATCAGATTATTTTTTATATTCTTCTCTGAACAGGATGAGAATTGTTGCAAAATGTACGTCCTGTTTATCTATTTTTAATTTCAAAACAAGTCATTGCATTGTTGTAATTTGTCATGAAACAATTTGTGAAGATTTTGTGTCTAAACTGGAATTAAACCTGTAAAGGAAATCCCGGTCCTTCAGTTTCAAAATATTTATCCTGTCTTTGTTCAAAGTATTCATTAAAAGTGACAGCCGGAGATGAATCATATATAGATTAGTCATTGTGCTTTCCATTATTCACCCAACTGCTTATTTTGCATTATTCACCATGACTAACTGTTTGAACAACAGCATATTTTCTATAGTGCTGATTATCTGAAATAGCCAGATGTGTGAAACTGTGGGCTCAAAACCTGGATGATTCTTTAGTCCAAACTGCTATGTGACCAAATTGCCAGTGTAATTAAATCTCAGCGTGCTGGATAGTCTTGAGTTTTGTCTGCAGAATATGTATGTGTATGTGCGCATGAATATATGAGTGTATGAGAGTGTTTATGTGTGTGTGAGAGTGAGAAATGAAGAGACGGCGAGTGAGTGAGCATGTAATGCGTATTATGTCGACTAAATGTCCTTCCTGGACCTGATGGCCACACGCACTGCGTGATACAAACCCCGTGTTTGTGTAGATCTGCAAAGATCAGACCGGTGTTAAAGAAAAGTAGGATGAAACAGAGAGGAGAAATAAGGTGCTCAGGAAGTGTCAGACTAAACACATTAGCGAAGGTTTGATTTAAACACTCTGTGCTGATTGAATGTAGGAAGCCACGAAACCACTCTCTTCCTCTATATTCAAATGACTCTGCAGCACTGCTGAGCTAGAGCGAATTGAAAACAGACTCATCTGTGTTGTTTATGACTGATTCACCCCTTTTTTCACTCAAGTGTCTTGTTTTGTACTCTTTTAAAGAGTGCAGTTCGTAATAATCCTGGGAGTCATCGAGTGCTAACCTCATCAATAATATAAGGGAATGATTACTCAACGATGACCATGCTTTTTAATATTAATGGTGCTAAGGTAAGCATCATTATTAATAGGTCTGATATGTAGGGATTTAAGCAAATGCACAAGCCGTATTACACTGACAGACGCAGAGCAAATGATAAAACCGGTGGATAAATACTAGAAGAAGAATATCATAGAGAAAATGACTTTTTTGATTTAGGCCAACAGAGACTAAGCAACCGTCCATAGAACAACCATCCGTACAACCATCCACATAGCAACACATTAAAACCCACTCAAAATGCATAGCAAAAATTGCATAGCAACAATCTGGCAGTCACCAACAATACCATAGCATTGTGGCGGTGAGATTTCTATGAAAAACATATTTTAAATGTTATCACCCTTACTCTTTGCAGCATATGTGCAAAATGAAATATTATGCAATATCTGAATTATTTTTTTTACTTATTTAAATGTATTTAATAATCAGTTTATTAGCATTAAATACATTCAAAGTGCTTTACATAAAACTGACTACAAATAATAATAAAAGGTCCATGAGAAATAAAAAAATAATAATAAAGAGTAATAATAGATTAATAATAGATTTAATGCATTAACAAGAGCAACGAAAAGAAAAAAGAAAAGAAAAGAAAATTGAAATACAATTAAACTGCTCAGTCAGTTAATACACATCCAAATATGTGTTTTTATTCAGGATTAAAATAAAATAAAATAATTACAAAGTAATAAATAAATAAAAAATACACCAGAATGTTAATCTATAAAGATTTCCACTCTTTCTTTGCTTGGATCAAACTCGAGTCATGAGCGTGTCATCTGTGTTTCTATGCGGTGTGTTGTGTTGTGATGAAGTCAACCCTCTGCTCTGCCTTCCCATCATCCCTCATCCTCCATCTAATCAGGCCTCTGCTCTGCTTCTCGCTGCCTCATTAGCGAACTGTAACGATGTTTTGCTCAAATACATTTAGCTTAGGCTGGCGGTATATCCTTATCCCCTAGTATGTTTATCTCCCACCCTTGATTTACATTTCAATGAGTAGGTGTTTGTGGCAATTGAGTAAACACTTTGTGCGGCAGTGTTTATATAGCGGTCGAGTCAAGATTGTTGTGTTTATGCGATAAGGACAAATCATATTCTTAATTGACACAAAGACTCTACTGGTTGTCTATATTAAAATAAAACTGAGCCAAAATTCACAGTGTTGAGATATTAATTACAGTATTTTTGAGTTCCAGGGGTTTAGCTTTGAAACTGGACATAAACTTGTATGTGAAGCAGCTAATTCAACACATTTAATTCAATGTGTTACTTGCCATTTTTTGGGGCTATTTGTGAAATTCACTTGCAATTTCTGAGTTGTTTCAAAGTAAATCCAACACCACACATTTTTCAGTGTACCAGTTTTATGCTTAGTTATACTGTAGTTCTCAGAGAAAGGATTTGAGCTGTAAATCTTGCTGTCAGCTTGTGGTCATCTTTGGGGAAAGCCACAATTTTCTGTTGCTCAGAATAGCTCTGATTCTCATTCAAATTAGTTTTGTGCTGTATAAATGAACGTGTGTGTGTGTGTGTGTGTGTGTGAGAGAGAGAGAGGGGGCGAAAAGTCACTTTGAGCCTTCTAATGATCTTCCTACACACCTTGTTTATGATCTGAAATGTCCGTTCAGTGCTCTGGGAATGTGTGTATAGGTGTGTATTGATGTTTATAGTCTGTGTGAATGTACATGCCTATATTTACCTGTGCCCAAAAGTTGTGCAATATGTTGGCTGGGGAGAAAGTGTATGCATGTATGTGGTGTGTCAGAGACACTTCTCGCCGACCATCATTTGTTGCCGACTCATAATCTGTCATGCAGATAGGATGAGAAACCAGATCACAACCAATTTAAACTGTCCAGCGAGGGCTTTCAGACAGATTTTTTAAAGAAAACATGAGTGTGAATGAGCTTTCCGCTTTTTTAAGATACGTTTTGGAGAAATGCTGGTGACAGTGTGCAGGGATGGTTTGGTGGAAAGAATCCCTGGCATGAATCCAACCTGACAAATTTTAAACTTAGATAGCTCCTCATAATCTTCAGCGGTTTGGTTTCACATTGGTATTTGCATTAAAGGGGTAGTTCACCCCAAATTGAAAATTCATAATTTAAATGTAAATAGCATGTAAATAACTGCCCACTAATAACAGCACACATGTATTTACTATGGTATGACAAAATCTAGTGGTGTCACACTATACCGTCATACCACCCAGTAATACTCAGTCAATATGCATATTCTATAAACTTAAACACACTGTATTGTGTACAAACATGTTTTCAATTGTTTGTACAATTGTGTACAAACACTGTACAAACATGTTTTCATGTTCTCAGTTTATATTTGCATGTCTTTTATTTTGAAGTTCATGTTTACTGGGTCACCTGTTTATGGAATGTGATTCCTTGTCATATGTCATGTTCTGATTTGTTCCTTAGTGCGTTTTGTTTTCATTGGTTACTTTGTTTCATATGTTGTGTTCTCATTGGTTCTTGTTTCATTAGTTATGTCTGTTCATGTTTGCCATGTTACTTTGTCATGTATTGAAGAATAGTATGCTGTTTCATGGTCCATGTTCCATGTCATTTTTTATTGTTAAGTTCATAGTTTATGATTTGTTTCATGTCAGGATTGAGTTTTTAGTTTTTTTTTTGTTTCACAGTTTTGGATCTTCACTATTGTGAATAAACGGTTCTCCTCACCATTTCATTTTCGTGAAAATCGTCTACTAATTATATAATTTAATTTTCTGATCAGCAATGATTTTGTTTTGTCGCTCAGTTGTTTCCATTTCAGTGTAAAGATGTTACTTGTCACTGGACATAAGACATGTGATATAAAATAACCTTGCTGATTTTAATAGATTAACATGCTTTTCAATAGACAGAAATAAAAATCATATTACAAACTTTCTTTTCCCAGAGAAACACACTGAATGACTAATGGCCTTCAGAATGTTTCACAATAGTCAGAGTGAGTGTGAAAATAAGCCGAAGCTGATGTTTCAATACAATATTTGCTATGACACTTGAACTGTTACCTTATCCTGAGATGTGTTGCTGCATGTATAGGAAGATTGATATTGTTTTCATTTCAGTCAAGGTCTCGTAGCTGTGGGGGGAAAACAAGGATGAGTAATTAAGCCCTCTGTGTTTTCTCAGCATGTGTTTACTCTCTCTGTAAAGAGAAGGCAAGTTGTGGCTGAAGTCCACTGTGTTATCAGAGTAGACAATGTCAACAAATCAACTGACAGTACGGTAAATATGTAGGATACGTATAGAAGAGCAAACACAAACACACACACACGTTTTCATGTTTTATGGGGACTTTCCATAGACATAATGATTTGTATACTGTACAAACTGTATATTCAATCTCTAACCCTAAACACAACCATCACAGAAAACTTTCAGCATTTTCTATATTTTCAAAAAGCAAAAAAAATAAAAAAATAAATTAAGCTGTTTTCCTCATGGGGACCAAAAATGTCCCCACAAGGACAAGGACTTCTGATATTGCAATAATTTTATCCCCATAACGTAAGGTTTACTAGGACCACACACACAAACAAATGTGTCAAACACAGTGTGTATGTACACAGTGTCTGTGCGAGTACCCACATATAATTAGCATGATAATACTTCTTGAAGGATACATAATAATATACATTAGTGTTTGGGGTCAGTATTGTATTGTATTGTATACAGTTATACAATACAATATTGTAAAATATCATTACAGAAATCATTCTGATATGCTGATTTTATGCTCAAGAATCATTTCTTATTATTATCAATGTTGAAAATGGTTGTTTTGCTCAATAGTTTTGTGGGAACCATAAAAAAATAAATCAGGGTTGTGTGATGAATAGAAAGTTCCAGGTGTCTCCACAGTGTGTGTGTGTGTGTGTGTGTGTGCTTGCGGTAATGTATTCATGACTGTTAATGTATTTATTACATCAGTATATTTAATTAATTTTTTATATTAATTATTTTAATAATTTGACTTATGTTATTTGTCATCGTTTTTATGATGATTTTGCACCTTCTCTGTGACTTCTTGAATTAGAAAGTTTTTGTTGCTGGACATTTTTTTTGTAAATGTTTACATTGTGCATTAAACACTTTTGTTTTAAAAGTGTTTTAATTGAATGGATATTTGCACTCTATTTTCACATTCAACAACAGCATCTGTGTAAAATATCCTAACGTAGACACAATGGCATTATTTACCTCACAATGCAAAATATTCCTGAAGTTTTCTTTGTGTGTAACTCTTTTTCCCTTTCGCCGTCCTGCAGACTCCTCCGGTCAGCTCTCGTCGCCTCCTTTGAGCTCCTCCATGGGTCACCGAGGCATCAGTAACCATCCTCTGCACCAGCCCCTGCTCAGCCCGTCTCCCATGAGCTCCAGCCCGGGTCAGCTACACTCGCCCATCAACGGCCTGTCCTCGCCGTTCCCCGTCATCAGCTCGCCCTTGGGCCATCCCTCCATGAGCGGCCCGTCCTCCACCAGCATGACCTTCAGACCCAGTCTAAGCCCACAGGTAAGACATCCCTGCATTTACTCTGGACTTAATTAACAGCTTCAGCATCAATTTCTGAGAATTGTCAAGTGCTATTGCAGATTCTTTCAGAGGTATGCAACCAATCGATATTTTTTTTCAACATGTTCTCAGGCTCAGCTTGTACTGAATTTTCCTGCTCAATTGGCTAAACTTGACCTGAACTCTGCTGGAAATGAAAGATCTGTTTTAAAGAGTTTGAGTGCTCAAATGGGTTTGATTGCATGATTAGAATTTGCACAAAATCACACATAGGGACACGAACATTTATTCAAATCTTTACCTGACTTATTGAGCCAATCAGCCAATTTAGTGAGGTTTTGAAAAATTGCTTTCTTGCTACATGAGACATGGTCATCTGCTTGTTCAAAGCAAATGTAATTGATTTGGCAATAGTGGAGAAGGCATAACTCATACAGTTTGGACATTCAAGGTATTTAGAACTACATAAATTATTTCATTGTATTTTCTATATGGCATACATGCATACACACTTGCATTTTATACACAGTGTAGCTCATTAATTTGATCAGTCAGAGTTTAGTGGCCTCAATTGCGCTTTTCTTTCGTGCTGCAGTCTTCTGTTATTCACAGAAAATCTAATCAATTCAGCATCAGTGCTATCAGCTTTATGATTGGGTTTTATTTAATGTGTTATAGCTTTAAAAAGTTCTGCTGAAGCAGCGTTTTATTGGTGGAAAATGCAGCTTCTTGTAAAACTTTTGTGGTGTTATTGGATGTCTGTTAAATCCTTCTCACTATGAGCAGGGTTTTATGAGACATCATACAAGGAATATTACAGTTTCCAAGTGATGTAATTCCACTTTTGTATTATAATTGTCCACATTTGTTTTCCAGGAAAGTAGCTTGGATTAATATTTTATATTTAAGCATACATTTGGGTGGTTTACTTGAGCCTTTTTTAAAGGTACCTAGATAAGAAATAAACCAATAACCATTTAAAATAGGCATTTAGAGCAGAAAATGTTGTTCACCGTGTATGCTTTAGTAAATGAAAAAAAAAAAAAGATTAGAGTGAATATAGGTGGAACTCTTTCTGTTTTTAAAATCTGATTGCCTATATCAGTGTTATTAATCAATGCTAGTATTAAGTAATTAAATAATATACACATAGACATAAAGATGATTAAACTTATATGTCCATGTTATCAGTTGGCATATTCAGGGCTGTTGTCAGGGGTTCAAAACATTCATAAGATCATTTAAAATGACATTAAATCATATGATGGGACTGAATTTTGAATACACAGAAGAGTAAATTAGTTACGCATAGATTGTATTTAATATAAAAAACATTAAAGAAAACAATATTTGTATTTGATTAAAACTATACTGACTTTTTCTGCATGAAACGGGTATCAGCGTGTTTGTCATGATGTGGTTTTGTGTGGTTTTGTGTCTTGTCATGTTTTGTGGTTCCCTGCCTTGTCTGTTAGTTATCCCAGGTGTTTCTGATTTCCCACGCCCCCTTGTTATCCTGTTAGCTCGTTTGTCCCTTATTATTTAAGCCCTGTGTTTCTGCCCTGTCTTTGTGAGTTGTTGTATGTTTCTTGATTAACGTGAATTCGTGTCTTAGAATCCTGTTCCTGAATCATAGTCTGTGTCTCTGTCTAAGTTTGCAGTTTGTTTAAATAAAGCGTGTACACTGCGTTTGGATCCAGCCTCCTCTCTGCCTTCATCACATCACGTTACAGAGTTAGTTATTTAAGAAAAAATAGATAGAATATAGTGGTGGGCAGATCGAGGCTTCGTGAAGCAATGAAACAGTTGAAACATATGTGCCATATTGTTTCGAGGCGTCGAATCAATCCGACACCCGTCTCCACGGTGACACCTAGTGGTCACTTGCAGGTGTTGATCTGAAACAACCTTGACAACCAGCCATTAAAAAAAAAAAGTTTTTTATTATTTTATTTTTCTAATATGTGAAGCTTGTAACCTGTAGGCTCCTCACAGTGCATAATGTTATTTTGGTCCAATGTCACTTGTCTCTCTGGCCACAATGTCACAATGCCACCCACCAAAGCCACAATGTCTCACTTTCTTATATATTTTTATTCAAAAATATTAATTTCTCTATAAATATGAATATGAATCTATCTATCTATTAATCTATCTGTCTATATATATTTCTATCTATGCATCTATTAATGTGTCACTATGTACTCTGTCTGTCTCTAGCCTATCAGTCAATGTGTAAATTTAAATGTAAGCCTAAATATAACTAAACAAATCGCACTGTAAATGTCACTATATCACCAAAAATCCGCTATCTCAAAATCAAACTCCTCTCACAAAAACCCACGAGGTCAATATGCGTTGATTTCACTTTTATACAGATGTGCGATTGTGTGGTCTGTTTCCGACCGTGTCAATCAAACGCTGATTCGGCGGATCACACCTGATGAAACTGTCATGAGTCAGGTTTTTCCATTCTATATACACTCTCACTCGCACACACTCACTTGCACGCACTCTTTCTCTCTTTCGGCACCTGTTAGTCATTGCAATCAGTGATCGCGCTGATTTGCTTAGACACCTGTTTCTACCTATCCCTAAGTGTTCTCCCTTTATCTGGTGTTTGTTCTAGTAGTCTCTTGTCGGATCATTGTGGCAAGTCACGTTACGTCTGTTGCGTCCTGCTCTGTACAGTTAAGTGCTTACCCTGTCTTGTCTTGTTTATCTGCATCAGTCTAGCTACTAGGTGTTTTTCCGTGCCCTGCTGTTGCTGCTTCATCAGACTCTCGTTGGTCCTCTCTCCGTGTTCCGAGACGTCTCCTGTACCTCAAGCCTGCGCTAAGGGAGACCCGGTCTGCGCATCGTGACAGGAGTTTTTTCTCTTTTCAGTTATCTTCCTCCAGTTCTGTGTTCTCTAACGACAGACTGCCTTTGTTGACATTTATTAATTAAAGACTGTTATTCCTGTCATCTCTGCTTTTGGATTATCATTTATTTGCATGACAGAATGATCCGACCCGACGATGATCCAGCAGACGAGATGCCCGTCCGGGCGGCAGTTGAGATCCAGGGAGCCATGCTCGGCAGACACGAGGAGGAGCTGGCCGCTGCTCATCAGGCTGTGAGGAGTCTTGCTGCCCAAGTGTCTGATTTGTCTGCTCGTTTACTTCATCAGGAATCATCCACATCTCACAGCCGTCAGCTGCTTCCAGAGCCACGAATTAACAATCCTTCCTGTTACGCTGGAGAGCCTACTCAATGTAGAGCCTTTCTCATTCAATGTGAAATTGTTTTTTCTCTTCAGCCTCAGACGTATGCGGAGGACCGGGCTCGCATTGCATATGTTCTCTCTCTTCTCACGGGACGCGCACGGGAGTGGGGAACATCTGTTTGGGAGACCCAATCTGCATGCTGCAGCAAGTACGGGTCCTTTAAAGATGAGATGATTAAGGTCTTCGATAGATCCGTCTTCGGCAGTGAGGCTTCACGTCTTCTTGCTGTTCTACGCCAAGGCAGAAGGTCTGTGGCCGACTTTGCGATAGAGTTCCGGACATTAGCTACTACGAGTGAGTGGAATGAACCTGCACAGATCGCTCGCTTTCTGGAAGGATTGAATTTAGATCTTAAGGAGGAGATTTACGCACGGGGGGCGCCTTCTCAACTCGATCAGCTCATCGATCTGGCCATCCGCCTGGACAAGTGTTTCGAGCAGAGGCGACGTGTTCGTTCCCCTTTTTCCACAACTAACGATACCTTTTCTTCTGTTACTGCTCCCGTTCAGACCCTGCCTGATGCCGAGCCCATGCAGGTCGGAGGTGTGCGCATCTCCCCGGAGGAGCGACAGCGGCGAATAACTAACCGTCTCTGTCTTTACTGTGGTACGGCTGGTCACTTTGTTTCATCCTGCAGTTTAAAAGCCAGAGCTCGCCAGTAGATAGAGGAGTACTGGTGAGCGCTTCTGTCATCTCCTCATCGCCCAGGTCCCGTACCACGATCTCAGCTGTTCTTCGTCTAACTGGTCTCTCAGCTACTGGTCTTGCTCTCATCGACTCGGGCGCTGAGGGCAATTTTATCGATGAGAAGTGGGCTCGTGATCACAAGATTCCCTTGGTCGAGTTGTCTGATGCTGCCTCTGTCTTTGCCCTGGATGGCAGAGAGCTCTCTTCTGTTCGTCGCGTCACCAGTCCGGTTAGTCTCACTGTCTCCGGCAATCATCAAGAGACTATTTCCTTTTATGTTTTTCATTCTCCCTTTACCCCCATTGTTTTAGGTCATCCCTGGCTTATTCAACACAATCCTCAGATTGACTGGGTTAGGGGGTCTATTCATTCATGGAAATTATCTTGTCATGTAAATTGTCTTGTGTCTGCTGTTTCTCCCGTGTCTTCTGTCTCTGTGTTTCAGGAGGAGCCTGATGATTTGTCTGGTGTCCCGATGGAGTACCATGATCTGCGGGCGGTCTTCAGTCGTTCCCGGGCTGTTTCCTTACCGCCTCACCGGCCTTACGACTGCTCTATCGAACTCCTTCCTAACACAACGCCTCCTCGCGGTAGACTGTACTCTCTGTCGGCGCCCGAACGAGAGGCCCTGGAGAAGTATCTCACAGAGTCTCTCGACGCAGGGATCATTGTTCCCTCTTCGTCTCCCGCCGGTGCGGGGTTTTTCTTTGTAAAGAAGAAAGATGGGTCTTTGCGTCCCTGTATCGATTATCGAGGGCTGAACGACATAACAGTCAAGAATCGCTATCCCTTGCCTCTTATGTCGTCTGCTTTTGAGATCCTACAGGGCGCAAAGATATTTACTAAGTTAGACTTGCGCAACGCCTACCATCTGGTGCGTATCAAAGAGGGAGACGAGTGGAAGACCGCGTTCAACACTCCTGTCGGGCATTTTGAATATCGGGTTTTACCGTTCGGGCTGGTCAACGCTCCCGCGGTATTTCAGGCCTTAGTAAACGATGTCTTGAGAGACATGCTTAATATTTTCGTTTTCGTTTACTTGGATGACATCTTAATTTTCTCTCCATCCCTCCAAGTACACGTTCAACACGTTCGTCGTGTCCTGCAGCGCTTATTAGAGAATCGCCTTTTCGTTAAGGCTGAGAAATGCGTCTTTCACGCCCAATCGGTTACTTTCCTCGGCTCGGTTGTTTCTACGGAGGGGATTAGTATGGACCCTGACAAGGTTCGAGCAGTTCTCGATTGGGCTGTCCCTGTTTCTCGAGTCGCGCTCCAACGGTTTCTGGGGTTCGCAAATTTTTACCGGCGCTTTATTAGAAACTTTAGCCAGGTTGCCGCTCCTCTTACCGCTCTCACCTCGTCCAAGACCCGGTTTGTTTGGTCAAGGAATGCTCAGGATGCCTTTGACCGTCTTAAGAAGCTTTTTACTTCAGCACCCATCCTGATCACTCCTGATGCTAAACGTCAGTTTATCGTTGAGGTCGATGCCTCTGACATTGGGGTAGGAGCTGTCTTGTCGCAACGCTCTTCCCAGGATGACAAGGTTCATCCGTGCGCGTTTTTCTCCCACCGTCTTTCGCCCGCGGAGCGCAACTATGACGTTGGTAACCGAGAACTCCTTGCGATCCGTCTGGCACTTGGTGAGTGGCGACACTGGCTAGAGGGAGCCAGTGTACCATTCATTGTCTGGACGGATCATCGCAATCTGGAATACATTCGTTCTGCGAAACGTCTTAACGCTCGTCAGGCTCGCTGGGCATTATTTTTCGATCGTTTCGATTTTTCTATTTCATTTAGACCCGGTTCCAAGAACCTCAAACCAGATGCTCTTTCTCGTCAGTTCGACTCATCAGAGGGTGCCTCGACCGTTGAGAGGGTGTTACCTCAACGCTGTATGGTCGGGGCGGCCGTCTGGGGAGTGGAACAGGCGGTTAAGCGTGCACTTTTGCACATTACGCGATCCCCGCGAGCTCCTGAGGGAATGTTGTATGTACCCGAGGCTGCTCGTTTGACTGTTCTTCGCTGGGGGCACTCCTCTAAATTGGTCGCGCACCCCGGTGTAAGAGGCACGCTATCAGTCATCCGTCAGAGGTTCTGGTGGCCCTCTCGTGAGCGCGATATTCGGCGTTTTGTTGCTGCTTGTTCTATCTGCGCACAGACCAAATCTAGTAACAAGTCTCCGGCGGGTCTTCTCAGACCTCTTCCCATCCCTTCGCGGCCCTGGTCCCATATTGCGCTGGATTTTGTTACCGGGCTTCCTCGTTCGGCTGGTAATAGAGTCATTCTCACCGTCGTGGACCGTTTTTCTAAGGCTGCGCATTTTATTCCGCTACCTAAATTACCGTCGGCTCAGGAGACCGCACAGATTATGGTGGATCACGTTTTCAAGATCCATGGTCTTCCTTCGGACATTGTGTCTGACAGAGGTCCTCAGTTTACCTCTCAAGTCTGGAGGGAATTCTGTCGTCAGATAGGGGCTTCCCCCAGTCTGTCATCAGGATTCCATCCTCAGACCAATGGGCAAGCCGAAAGGACCAATCAGATCCTTGGTCGCATGTTGCGTAGTCTCACCTCTCAGAATCCCGCGTCATGGTGCGATCAGTTATCCTGGGCCGAATATGCCCATAATTCCCTTCCATCGTCCGCCACTGGCTTTTCTCCGTTTGAGGGTTGTCTCGGTTACCAGCCGCCTGTTTTTTCTTCTCAAGAGTCTCAGGCCTCAGTTCCGTCCGTCGAAGCTTTCATTCAGAGGTGTAAACGTACTTGGAGGAGGGTGAGATCTGCTTTATGTCAGACTAGGGAACGTATTCGTCGAACCGCCAATCGCCGCAGAATTAGACCTCCCAGATATGTTTGCGGTCAGAGGGTGTGGTTATCCACCCGCAATTTACCTGTTCGGGAGATGTCTCGCAAGCTCATGCCTCGTTTTATCGGGCCCTTTTCTATTGTAAAGGTTATCAGCCCAGTTGCTGTTAAGCTTAGACTGTCCGGTCAGATGCGCCGTGTCCATCCGGTCTTTCATGTGTCTTGCATTAAACCCGTTATTCGTGCGCCTACCCGTCCCTCTCTTCCCCCTCCTCCTATTGACGAGGGGGCCTCTATCTACAGAGTCCGCAGGCTCCTCGACGTCCGTCCTCGGGGGCGTGGTCACCAGTTTTTGGTGGACTGGGAGGGGTACGGTCCTGAGGAGAGGCGGTGGATTCCAGCCCGGGACATTCTGGACCGTTCAATGATTGATGACTTCTACCGGTCCCGTCAGGCTCCTCCCTCGAGCGCCTAGAGGCGCTCGTTGAGGGAGGGGTACTGTCATGAGTCAGGTTTTTCCATTCTATATACACTCTCACTCGCACACACTCACTTGCACGCACTCTTTCTCTCTTTCGGCACCTGTTAGTCATTGCAATCAGTGATCGCGCTGATTTGCTTAGACACCTGTTTCTACCTATCCCTAAGTGTTCTCCCTTTATCTGGTGTTTGTTCTAGTAGTCTCTTGTCGGATCATTGTGGCAAGTCACGTTACGTCTGTTGCGTCCTGCTCTGTACAGTTAAGTGCTTACCCTGTCTTGTCTTGTTTATCTGCATCAGTCTAGCTACTAGGTGTTTTTCCGTGCCCTGCTGTTGCTGCTTCATCAGACTCTCGTTGGTCCTCTCTCCGTGTTCCGAGACGTCTCCTGTACCTCAAGCCTGCGCTAAGGGAGACCCGGTCTGCGCATCGTGACAGGAGTTTTTTCTCTTTTCAGTTATCTTCCTCCAGTTCTGTGTTCTCTAACGACAGACTGCCTTTGTTGACATTTATTAATTAAAGACTGTTATTCCTGTCATCTCTGCTTTTGGATTATCATTTATTTGCATGACAGAAACACTTAGTGAAACACGAGGCTTCGTTTGGCCATAGTCACGTGACATGGGTGTTTTGAATCACGCTTCGAATCAGTGTTTCGAAACATCTGCGCTTCGGGATCTCGCAAAGCTTCGGAACGTCTGTTTCGCGTCAGCCATCCCTAATAGAATAAACATAAAGAAAATGGATGAGAACGAACAATAAGGCAAAAGCTATAGCCTATTCAAAGTGCAAGTGGCTATTTATTTCAGTGTGTAGTGAACTTATTTCTTCTCAATTGTAGAAGATTCAGAAGCTAAGACCAGGAGACTCGAGTGTATCTTTTGCAGGTTCTTTATTGAGCACAAAAGCTTGTTCGTTGCTGTAGTCTTCAAAGCTTGCTCGTCTCGAGTCTAACAGAGCAATTCCCTCACAATTATAACAATCTTAAAAGGGGAGGGACTTACAAAGCATGTGAATGATGTAAACAGGTTTAGGAAACCAGTTCTAGATTGAAACTGTTTCCCTTCCTAATCCACTCAACATAACTATTCATACAGTGTGATTCTAGAACTGGACCAAGAGTTTCAGTTATCTGCTTACGATAGAGGGAAACAGGAATGTCAGGAAGAGGCAATTAAGAGTTTCAGTAATCTGACAAATACAGAAAAACAGGATTTACCAGATTCTCTTGCTGGAAACTGTTTCAAAGCTGCTATCCTAACCTGAAATGCACATTCTCAGTTATAATTTGGTATTGGAATCTAAATTAAACATTTAATAAATTTGTAACACTTCAATCCCCTCTTTGGGAGTTCTAAATAACTCCCACACTATATACAAATTTAAACACTTTAAAATTCATTCTTGCAACTTGTAATCGTTACAGGCACATAGCTTGCTCTGTGTGGATGTTTCTGCAATTGCATGCTGACACAGAAACAAAACATGCAATTAGGGTCTGTGAAATTCTTACGGAAGAATTAACTTCAGTCATCTGGGGTCTTGCTGAAAGATCAAGACTGTCTTTGTGCACAAGTGAGTCATGGAATGCAACCATCTTCGGGTGTGGCCTGCAACGTTCTTTCCAGCAAACAAGGATTCTGGAGTCTACATTTTGTGCGACGTCCTGATGGTTAGTAGTAGTACGACAATCTTGATCATGGTGGATAACTGAAGGTTCCGTATGTGGGTCTCTGCGTTGTGTATTTTTTTCTTTTCTTTATCCTTTTGTGATAGTTGGCAGTGGGTCTCATTGTTTTCTAGAGATTGTGGCTTCATATATCGGTTAGGAGGTCGGTGCATATGGGTCTCTGGTCAGCCATCAAGTGGTATCTGCACAAAGGAAGACAGAAAACAAAAGACAGGAGAGCAGTATTGGTTCAAACACTAGGGTTGTAAACTTTTCCGAGTCTGCTCTTGTTGTTCCTTCTTTCCCTATTTCTTAATTATTTTGACACCTAAAGAAACAGTGAAGTGAGGATGGACTAATGGATGGGGAGGCCTATGAGGGAGTCTTCGCCGCAAGGGTTGGCCCCCGATTGCCTATTGCATTTCGGTTCTTCCCTGGGTTCCTCACTGATTGTGATAGGACACTGTGTGTCCTATCCTATCCCTGTTGGTGTGTATGTAAGCGTAACACAATCGTGATTCATTTCTCCTTCATCCTCCAACAAAAAATTCAGTCATTTGCAGACATCATACATGACGATGGAACAATGTTCGGCATTATTGTGGACACTGCATGAGGGCTTTTTACGTTTACAGTCTGACCTAACACTATTACTGATGAAAGGCCTGTGCTGTAAAATAACATTTAAGGCTGTGAGTTAACTTAAACAGTGTCCCCCCAAAAGAAAGCTGAGACAGTCACTTTCATTTTGTTCTATTAATGTGTGCCTGTGAGCTTTCTTGTAGTTAGGTATAGGTCTTTCAGGTTGTTCTTACCTGCTGCTTCTTCTGCCTGTTGTGCTAAGTCCTCAATAAATTTCTTCTTGTCTTTCCTTACACTTCTTTTTACTTCTTTATTTGCTGTTGCATATTCTTTCTGTGCTGCCGCCTTGGTCGCTCTGGTTTTACTTCTGTTTACTGCCTCTTTTTTCTTCCTCCTCTCCCTCACTTTGTTACCTGTATCTCTGGATAGCCAGGGCTTACTGTCTGTCTTCCTCATCCCTACTATTTCTTTGCATGTGTCTTTCCACAAGGTTTTCAGACCTTTCCATATCTCTTCCACTTTACTTGGGGTTTCGATTTCTAGGGCTTGGTACCGATTGTGTAGTGCCACTTTGTAGAGTTTGGATGTACCTATATCCTGAAATTGCTGTGTGTTGAATTTGACCCTTTCTTCCCTGTGCTTCTTCACTGTGCTTCTAGAGGTTGTGGCTTCATACATCGGTTAGGAGGTCGGTGCATATGGGTCTCTGGTCAGCCATCAAGTGGTATCTGCACAAAGGAAGACAACAAAGACAGGAGAGCAGTATTGGTTGGTGGTGGTGATGGCGCAGTGGATAAGACACATGCCTGTGGTGTGAGAGACCCGGGTTCAAATCCACTGTGAGTGTGAGAGACCCGGGTTCAAATCCACTGTGAAACACCAATGTGTCCCTGAGCAAGACAATTAACCCATAGTTGCTCCAGAGGCGTGCAACCTCTGACATATATAGCAATTGTAAGTCGCTTTGGATAAAAGCGTCAGCTAAAAATGAATAAATGGAAATGGATTTCATGCATTTTAACTTCAGCTGCATGTTTGCTGTGAGGAGGTGGTGGTCAGATCCTGAGTCTGCTCCTCTTCTGACTCTGACATCCAGCAGGGAGTGTCTAAACTTCTGACTTATGCAGATGTGGTCTATCTGATTTTCTGTGGTGTGGTCAGCAGACACCCAGGTGGCTTTATGGATGTTCTTGTGTTGGAATACTGACCCACCAATGACCAAGTTGTTGTCTGCACAAGCTGCTGCGAACCTCTCTCCATTCTCATTCATGGTCCCTAGTCCTTCTCTTCCCATTACTGTCTCAAAGCCGTTGTTATTGCACCCTATCTTTGCATTCATGTCTCCCATCAAGATCATGACGTCTTTACTTTTCCTGGCCTGCAGAATAGTGTATAGTTGGTTGTAAAATTGATCCTTTGTTTCATCATCCGTGTCATTGGTGGGGGCGTAGCATTGTACCACTTGGAGATTTATTTTCTTGTGGGTGGTTTGAAATTTGGCCGTGATGATCCGTGAGTTGATGGGTTCCCAGCTGAGAAGGGCCCTTTGTGCTTCCTTGGACAGCATGAATGCTACTCCCTCTGTGTGTGGTGCAGAGTCATCGGGATGTCCTGAGTAGAGTATGGTCTCTCCACTTGCCAGCTTGACCTGCCCTGACTGGAGCCTCCTGGTTTCTCCCAGACCAAGGAGGGATATCCCGTACCTCCTCATCTCCTCTGCTATCACTGCTGCCTTTCCACCAGCATACATGGTCCTCACATTCCATGTTGCTATGGTGGTGGGTCGCTTTGAGGTCAGAAGCCGCTTCAAACGTACAGTCTCCTTGCGGTTTTCCATGCACGTCGTCATATTTTCTTTAGCTTGGTTCGCTGCAGAGGCTTCCTTCCCAAGGCTTGAGGATTTTCTGATTTTCGTCGATGTTCCCGTAGCTGAAGGCTTTTTACAGGGTGGAGTAGCTGGTCCCACGCCCAACCCCCACCTTTGGGGGAATGTTTTGGAGTTGGCTTGTTAGTCCTCTTCCCTCCCCTATTGTCTTCCAGGTAATGGATTACAGCCTCCTACCACGTGAGGCCAGACAGGCTTTGGGTCGTGTACAAGCTGTCTCGGCACATCAAGCCCAGCCAACTCCTGCTGCTGTGTATTGAAAGCTGCGCTATGCAAGCTAACCCTACCAGCAGCGCAAGACAGCCATGACATCAGTGGCAGAGGGTATTTTGGTGGATTTTGAGACTGAGGACTGGCTGATTGACACCCTATCCCACCCCATTTCGGAATTTTCAACACTGTTCCTAGACAGCACCACTGACTATATGAACTTTCTTCCTGTTTCCTCTGAACCTTCATCGCTGTTTCTGGAAAGCACAGACACCTTCATGGACAATGTATTGTTACCTTCGACCCTGTATAGCCTTCATCTGCCTCCAAGCAGTCATGCCAAGCAGTCATGTCAAGCCTCCAGGTCCTGCAACCACCATCAGCACCTGAGCAGATAGAACCAGTGGCTCCGCCTCCGGCCTCAGATCATCTCGCTCCGTCTTGACCCCTGGACCTATTAGCTCCACCTTGGCTCCTCCTTGGTTCCTTTGTCCCACCAGCTCCCCCTTGGCAATGTTCCTCCACCCCTACGGCTGCAGAGGGCTCCTCTTTCCCTTTCGGGTACGCCTCGGTCCTCCATCACACCTGCATCTCCTCAGCTCTGGGGCAGTCCTCCTCAGACGATCATCGCAGCGGCATCGCCTAGGCTCCTCTCCATTTGCGCCCTGGGATCCATCAGCTCCGCCTCCACCGGCCTTCCCTCAGTTGGCGTCAGCCTCCACGGCACATTGACGCCTCCCTGCCTCGACTCCACTGTGGGCTGGCGTTGCTGTGCTCCGGGTCTGTACCGTCGGATGCCCTTCATCATCACCGAATAACACCATACCCTCATCATCTGTCACCTTCACTGTGTCATCGCCTCTGCCACCTCCTAAGCCCCCTCCATCGCTCCCTCACTTCTGCTACTACGGTACGAGGTTGTTCCTACTGGGAGGAGGCGTTCTGTCACAGTTGTCTGGACTCATTCATCTTTAGTTTCCCTTTCATGGACTTTCAGTTTTGTTTTCAATCACGTTCCTTTGTTTGAGATTCCCCGCCAGTCATCAGTTCCCATGGACACTCATCAGATCATTACACCTGTTCGTCATCTCCTCATTATCACTGTCTATTTAAGCTTCTCACCTTCATTCTGTGTTTGTCGGTTGTTGTTTGTGTGCATTACACACACTCTTATGTTGCCTTCCTCTTCATGGATTATCTGAGTTTGTTTTCATTAAAAAACCCTTTTGTTCATTAAAACCTTTTTGAACTCTCCCTCATCATCTTCATCCTGTGACATGTGTAGTGTTATTGTGTTGATATGTTTTGTTGTCTGACAAACTATTTACAGCACTAAATAACACTGTATAGGTTTAATTAAAAATGTTGATAGTTATTTCTGATATTCTTTTTAAGTAGAATACAGGATATAGAATGTTGAATATATTAGAATATGGAATGTCACATCTTATTGCTTTTTTTGTTGCTTGTCTTATTCAATTAAATGCTTTTCATAGTAGCCAATTGTCATCTGATTTAAAATCTTGTTTCTGTGTAAAGTGAAGAACATAAGGGCTAGATGTAGGGCAACATAATATAATTGACTGAACAAATGTTTTGATCCCAGCTGAATTTTTTTTCATTGCACTGAAGTTTGTAGAACCGTCTGTATTAGTGTGTTTGAATTACAAATGAAATCATTAATGTATAACTTTAAATCTGTAGAGATAAGTAAGATGGATTTAAGTCAGACTTTGGCACAGTGAGATCATTGAGTGCCTGCCAGAGTCATTTGAGAATCAGTAAAGCCATTTAGTGTAACTAGTCATATCAAATAACAGCCTTTTATAAATTCATTTGAAGACCGTGGGGTGTTATCAGACACCAGATGGTAAATGAGAACTGAAATCCCTGCAATACAGTTTAAGATTAACCACACACTATACTCATTAGGGACAAGTTATTTTAAAGGGTTTCGTCTGATCATTTATGTCCCCCTTATATCACCTCCCTTCCACTACCAGTAGTGAAGTGTTCAGTCGTTACTGTTGTACCCCAAAATGGAAACAAGTTCCTATTAAAAACAAGTTTACGTTGGCATAAAAATCATATATTTTTCTTTCTTTCCACCACCTCATGTCAGACAGCTTTAATTTGGCTGCTAAATGAAGTGGGGGTGGGGTCACATTAATGGTGTTGCCTTAAGTAATGGCAGTTGGGCTTAAGTAGAGGTGCCCTGGCCCCCCATTCCTCATTAGCCCTGTCAGAGTGCTTGATCTCTGACCGCATGGTGTCAAACACGGCCTTAGTGTGCCACATGGGCTTTCTACTTTTTATTGGCATGCTAAATGGGTTCAGAAGAGGCCCGGTTGGGGCCTGGTCAGGGCCCAATCGCACAGGAAATGAGCTGGCTTGTTAAAATCTGCAGTTTAGCCATGTGGTGTGTGTCAGAAAGAAACTCTTTCAACACCCTGCCAATTCAGTCTCCTCATACACACAGACAGATACACATTTCTATTTTGTACATGTGCACTACAGTCAAAAGTTTGGGATTAGTAAGATTTTTAAATGTTCACCAAAGCTCCATTTATTGGTATATAGTCAAAAATAGTAGTATTGTCAAATATTATTACAGTTTAAAATAACTTTTTAACTTTTTAAGTTTTTTTTTATGGTAATATTCACTACCATACTAATGCTCAGTAATATTGTGAAATATTATCATAATATCATGATTATCAGATCTATATAATATATTATCTAATATTGTTATATATTATTAATATTTTTTTTATTTCATTTATTTTTTCAAATACATTTTTGCAATTTTTGCAACATTATAAAAGTCTTTACTGTACCACCTAACAATATAGTGGACCATGGATTTAAAGGAGCAGTCTGTAAGAATGACAGCTTGTGTTCGAAATAGGTACTGCAGTCCAAATTCAAAATATCGGAGATCGTTGTTTACCCCGCACCCTCCTCCTTAGATTCGACGCTCACCCGGTTTGCCAGTTTGAGGACAGGCAACAGGAACGTGTGAAATTGACAATGAAAGCTGAGGAGACTTGCACACTGTAAGTTGATGACTTGATTTATCCGCTTTTTAATATGCTCTCGTGAGAGATTAATGCATTTATTGTATTAGGATATATTTTAAAAACAAAACAACACCAAACTGTACATTTAAACAAGTTTAATTATATATTTATAAATAATAATATAATTAGTAGCCTACCGTAATTATCGCATATTCACAACAGATAGGCTATATTACCATATCCATTCAACATAACTCAGAACAAGATAATAACAACTAAAAGTATCTTATTTAATTATAAAACATTTTATAACAGAGAAAATAGGCTAATAGAAAAAGCTGGAAATGAGCTGATCTAGAAGAAGGAAGAAGGAAGCGTAGGCTACAGAAACATAAAAACACTAGCCTATATAACAAATTGTATGTTAACTATTTACATCAATTGTGCTTGGCTATTTAAGCTTCACAGTCTAGGCAAGTGACCTCTCTTCTCTTCGCACAATTTCCACACACGGGTTTGCGGCAATTTCAGTGCGGTCAATACGACCGTCTATGGCCGAAATAGGTAAATATGTTCATTTGTTTGTTTGCCTTATGTGTAATTTATATGAAAAACATTTCAAATGAAAATACAGACACTTTTAGTAAAAGTCAGGTACCAGCAGGATTATTTATTTAATTTTTTTCAACAAAGTTATTGCAGATATAAAATTCAAAACAGTCAAAATTACCGTCATGGTCGTTTCTAGTGTTAATAAAGGGACTTCAGTCAATATCATAGGGCTCTTTTGTCTTGGGCCAATAAGAACAACATAGCAACCACCCAGAATACCCTAGCAATCGCATAGCCATGTCCTTGCTACTACGCACTCTAGCATCATGATGGCCAGAGTTTTCACCAAGCAAGTACCACTCACATGTTCTTTCAGAAATATAAAATACTTTGTTTAAAAATCCAATCTTGAATGCAAATATGATTAACAGAGTTTCATCATAGTTTTTCAATGCATTTGTGGTAAATCCCCCATCATTGCTCAATATAAATGTATAAGCATCATACAGAAAAAAAAAGATTTGTGGCATAATTCAGAGCACAGATTATATTTTTGCCATGTTTATGGTCAGTGACTGTTGTGCAATCTCATGACTGTGCAATGCAGCAACACACATTTGTGGACAGATTTAACCATTCTAAAAGCTCTACACACAAAGCAGAAGCATGAGATGGTCACATGGCACATGTGATGTTTACTAATAGCTGCTGTGGGCTCTACAGTGTAAGACGCGATGATAAAATGTATTTTCTCCCTGTTCATTATGTCTGTCTCTCTGGACATGCTACTTTTTTAATTTGGTTGTCATAAACGGTTCTCAGGGTTATGAAAATGCCAGTCATTCACTCTTTCCGCTGGACTATAAGAGCGTTCTGACCATCACTGGTGCCACCTCAAATTAAACATGGTTGTGTGACGCCTCGGATTCCTACATTTCCACATTTGACAGATGCTTTTATCCAAACGTACTGTTCATCCAATATACCTTGGTGTTGCTAGCTCCGTGCTCTACTTTTTAAGGATGCTTTCACACTTGGTTCGATTGCCTGGTCCAAACTCGATTGCTAGTAGATTAGTACAATTTAGCAGCAAACTGTACAGGACTTCACATGAACCTTACCCCTGACCACCCTTTTTAGGCAGACTCGGGTACGGTTCACAGGTGCGCACCGAGTTTGGAAAACAGCGTTCCCATCATCCAACTCTGACATCAATCGAACCCCGGTGCGCCACCAACAGTACTAGTGTGAAAGGTTTTTCATGTTTATCTGGCTGGTAGTTTTTTTGTGCATTTTTAGGGATTGCTGTTGATTACTGATCCTAGAGTGCATGAATGTGAGGATCTAATACTTTAAGGGCTTAAAGTTAAGACTGTTAGTCTGTCTCCTGGTCTAAATCTAGAGGCTACCAGTCCCATGGCACTGAACATATTGAATTACAGTTTGTGTGTGGGTGGGGGTGGGTTTGTGTGTACGCTCTTGTGACCCACCAGGATTTGACTGTCAAAAGAGCCATGCCTGCATCCGAATAGAAGCAGGCAGCAGGTAGATCTATGTGTGTGTGTGTGTGTGTGTGTGTGTGTGTGTGTGTGTGTGTGTGTGTGCGCAAGTGCTGGTGTGTGCTTGCTTAGTATCTGGGTTCCTGCCACTCTTTTTTTTGTGTGTGTGTGATTTACTATCACAATCACTTTGCAAGTTCTTTCGTTTTCAGAATGTTTGCACATAGCACAGTTTTACATGTACATTGGGCTGCATTTGCATTTAGATTTGTTGTATTTCTTTACTCAAGAGGTAAGCTATTAGGATCTTATTAAACCAATTTAGGTCACATTTATATGTTTTCCCTACCTGTAGAAGTAATAATTCAGGATTGAAGCTTCATGCTGAAATGAGCTTCATTTTAAAGCATCCCATTGTGTAATGCTAACCATGAATGTCAGTTGCCCCTTTAAAGCCAGCCGACTCTCAAAAACTGCCTGACGGCTGACCATCGGCTTATCCTGGGCTTAAGAGTCTGTATGCAAAATCATTATGTCATATCTACATTGGTAGTCTTAACCTCAGGTGTGGGGATGTCGTACACCAGAAACATGAGTCATGAGTCAGATTTTCTTTGATTGGGCAAACAAAATAATGCTGACACAATTTAAGGTGTGGAAATGCCAGGAGAGGGTTTTTTGTTAAATGGACACAATAGTCTGCTGTCTGCCTCGAAATATTTTGACATTTCAGCACTATTGGATATTTGAATACTGGACTCATATATCATAGACTTTGATTCTTTTTTTCTTTTTTTTTTAGAAAAAGTTTAGCACTTTCATTGGTGAATGACTTTAATGTTTTCCTCTCTTCAGGAAGCTGTATAGTTTCATGTATCAGTCCCTCACGAATTACCGAGGAAAAACATAGTCAACATTCTTTCGTCGTAATGTTTCCTGTAGGTGTGTCTGTTGTGTCTTTTACAGGTCGGCTCATTAATCATCACATTTTGCGTGACTTTAGTTCTGGGTAGTTAAAGACAAATTTCGCATGTAATTGATTCCGTTCCAACAGACACTTTGTTATGTGGAATTTTGCTCTACCTTTCATAAGTTAGTGTTTTTTTTTTGTGTGTTTTTTAAAAAAATATATATTTAAAATTTTTAATGAAATAAATACTTGAATTCAGCAAAGATGCATTAAATTGATCAACAAGTGAGGGTAAAGACATTTATAATGTTACAAAAGATTTATATTTCAACTAAATTCTGGTCTGTTGTACTTTCTATTTATCAGAATAATACTGAAATGTATCATGGTTTCCACAAACATATTAAACATAAAAATATGAAAATTAACAATATTACAGTTTTTACTGTAATTTTGATCAGTGGCTTCAATGCGTTGATTCAGTTGTTATCAGCTTGTAATGGTTTGATATCTAATATCTTTTTTTTATTTATATTTTATTATTAGCTCAGTTCGCCCATGAACACAGTCAGTAGTTCGGAGGACATTAAACCCCCTCTGGGTCTGAACGGGATGATGAAAGTTCCGGCACAGCCCACAGGCACATCCCTCTCCCTCACAAAACACATCTGTGCCATTTGCGGAGACCGTTCATCAGGTGACACACACACACACATTATTGAACCTTACATGACATTATTCTACTCACCCTTCAATCATCAAGCATTATAAGGACAAATTACTACCATAGACTACCCAATTATTCATAGTATTATTACAGTATTATTACAGAATTAATAATTAGCAGTATTACAGAAGTGTTAAACATCTCTGTAGTAATATATGTTTGTATTATGTAACATGTTGCCTTAATGTTCATTAACTGGAACATCGAGTGATAATATTTCAAAGTGATGACCGTCATTTTGACAGACAATAAATAGTCTATTTACCTGCTTTATAAACATTCCAGTAAATACTGCTAATAGGAATTAGAAGTGAAAGGGGGAGACAATTACATTTTAAAGCATAACTGTGAAAACAAACCTGGAAAGATATTCTTAGTGCATTCCAGTTAATTATAAATGGTATATACTGTCAATTAATTTGAAGAAGACCACAGGGAGAACAGACCACAAATCCACAGTATATGTACTTTTTCATACTGTTACAGCAGAACACAAAGAAACAAGGAAAATAGTGAGGAAAAGAATGCAGCGGCTGAAAAGAGACGTTTAATAATATGCTCTATTGTACTTGTTAAACTGCAGTCATGATATTGGTCACTCTATATATTCTGTCTTTCAGAGTAATGTGTGACAAAACAGATGTGTGGCTGTTGAATTATTGAAATCAAATGCCAATTAAAGATAACCCTGCTGGGAAGAATACTAAAGCATATGTCTGCCGCCAGGTAAACACTACGGGGTGTACAGCTGTGAGGGCTGTAAGGGCTTCTTCAAGAGAACCGTGAGAAAGGATTTGACGTACACTTGCCGAGACAACAAGGACTGTTTAATCGACAAACGCCAACGCAACCGCTGCCAGTACTGCCGCTATCAGAAGTGCTTAGCCATGGGAATGAAGAGAGAAGGTGCGTTGCTTTTTTACTTGAACACATGACAATTCTGAATAATATCAGAATTTAGTCATATTCTGACTATGGATGGGTCATATAATTATTAAAGGATTGGTTCACCCAAAAATTACTCACCCTCAACCCATCCTAGGTGTATATGACTTTCTTCTTTCAGCCGAACACAGTTGGAGTTATATTAAATAATATTTTGGCTCTTCCCAGCTTTGTAATGGCATTGAAAAGTTTTTAAAGCTCCAAAAGGCGCATCCATCCATCATAAAAGTAACCCATACGACTGGTTGTAGTGAAGCGATGGGTTTTTGTAAGAAAAATGGCCATATTTAAAACTTTATAAATTATAATCACTGGCTTCCGGGAACGGCCGTATGAACATTCACGAGAGAGTCGAGTTAGGACACATGATGTAGGCATAGCGTATACGCTTAGGTGAGAAATGACGAACACGGAAGGGCAAAACAAAATGACGGTCACGAATCTAAAACAAGAAGTTTTAAAGAAAAATGTCAGAGAATTTTGATATAGTTTAAATATGGATATTTTTCCTATAAAAACCCATCGCTTCGAAACCCACTGGAGTCGTATAGATAACTTTTTATGATGGATGGATGCGCTTTTTGGAGCTTCAAAAACACTCCCCTCCGATTGTGTTCGGCTGAAAGGAGAAAGTCAGACACAACTAGGATGGCTTGAGGGTGAGTAAATTATGGGATAATTTTCTTTTTTGGGTGAACTATTCCTTTAACCCTGTTCAAACAGAGCAAATATTCCAGCTTCTTGAAATCACCTTTTTCTGAAGATCTAATGTTCATTTTTTATGTCCACAGTCAGTTTTGAAAAGTCAAACTATCAAATAAACACATTTTTGGAGGAGATCTTTTTACAGACTTAAAAGAAATAATAAATCAACACATGGTGGTTGAAAGCACCAATGACCAACAATTTGCAGTTCATTGAACTGCTGTATGCCGTTGTCAAGGATATGAATGAGATTCATTAATGTGTTGATTAAATTATGCATATTGAATCTAAAAGGAATTGAATTAAATGGCAAGAGATTGTATGCAGAATTTCCACTAGAGGATAGTGGGAATATAATGTAGGCTTACATTTAATTTATTCAGAGTGTATTCAGAATGTTACTGTAAATGTATGAGAACATTCCAATAGCTGAGAGGCATGTCATTTGTTTATTTTTCATATAAGCACTATCCCTTATGTTCTGTTTTGTAAGGTTGGGGTCCTAATCAATGATGCGTGTATGAAAATAGAAATAATACATTTCAAAATTGTTCCTTCTAACGCTTTTTAACATGTTTTTCTGATCTAGTTAAAGGCCAGTATCCTTTTGTTTTACCACAAAGTGGGGATGCACTTTTCAGAAATATGACTAATATACATTCTAGTAACATTGCTTCTGTCCTGGACGCTACCAAAAACACACTGAAGAAAAGTACAATAAAAGAAGTCACAGTAAACAACCAGCAGTGTGATACAAAGTAAAACAGGTTTAGCATGTGCAAACTGATTGAATTTATCCATTGCCGAGTTGCATTGTGACATTTTTTAATGGAAGACAGTTGAGGCATGTTATCAAGTTCATCATGTTGTGCTATCAATTTTGTTTACAATCTGTTCTCAAAAGAGTAGAAAAAGTCATAAAGAATAAACCTGATACTAAAACGTTAGGTAATGGTCTTGAACATGAGGCCTGGACCCCCTATACTGAGGCCTCTGAGAGAGAGGTAACCTGACACACTTCTCCCCCACAAGCCACTCTCTCTGTCTTTCTGTTTCTGAGGACAATAAAGCTAAAATAATTTCCTTGTGCCTCTCTCCTCACCTCTCAGTGACTCCTGGAGTAAAGCTTTATCCTTCAGCTGACCTCCACGGCTCTCTGCTGCTCCTGCTCAAGAATTCCCCTCGTGATCTGCTAGCGGTTTCGGTCGAACCGAGAGAAAGTGAGAGAGAGTCATAAAACAGGGCTTTTACAGACAGAAGGGATAGCTGAAATGTTCCACAGCCTGACGGCGAGGCAGACGGGGCTCATTTCCACCAGGTCCAGACCACAGTAGACCGACTGTGTGGTTTAGACCTGGCTCCCCCTCTAAACCAGGCCAAACAAACGTGTGCGCTGTGTACACAACACGCAGATGCTTGCCCAAATGTGGCACACACACACCAATACATTGTCAACCTGCATAACTAATCGTTTGACCGAAAGGTTTAGAAGGACGGTTTTATGGCCCATGACTTTGTCCGTAGACTGAATAGAAGCACAGAATCGTGTTTGCTCTGGATCGTACCCAAATAAAATATACATATTTTAAAAAGCAGAATATATAAAGTCACTCCATACGTAGAATGACCTCCTCAACTTTTAGCCTCTGAAGTTGATGAATAATGGGCTGGATGCATTTGCAGCTCGATGAAAAACAGCCTGAGCTGTTTTTTGTGGAAATGTGTAGATTACGAGCAAACCAAAAGCAGCTGTGTGTTATTGTGCGCAAGGTCACGGTTTTGTTTGTGTATGTAACCGTACATGTCGCACATGCAAGCCGTACTAATTTTGTATGTGCACATGTGCAGCCGTTCAGGAGGAGCGTCAGCGGGCGAAGGAGCGGAGTGAGGCTGAATTCGGCAGCTGTGCCAACGAGGACATGCCCGTGGAGAAGATTCTGGATGCCGAACTGGCAGTGGAACCAAAGACGGAGACCTACGTGGAGGCCAACCTGAGTCCGCCTGCCAACTCTGTAAGCCAATCTCTCCCTCTAAATCACACTCAGTGACATTCAACTTATGGAGAACATTTGGCTCGTCTGAAATGTGCCATTTCAGAGTTACACTTCACAATTGCTCCTCAGTGAACCGGCCGGGCTCAATCATTTTCTGAATGTCAAGACTAAAGAAAGGTTCCAGCCTGCCTGCAGATATACAAAAAGACAGTTTTAAGAGTTTTGCAGATGTCCAAGAAAGAGTCAGATGCAGATGCAGATGCAGATGCATTTCTGTTTGTGAATAAGAAGGGCTATTTTTACGATCCCACTCCCAGCGGATGGATTCGGCTACATAGCAATACTCTTTGGCTTTGAAGGCCTCTGCACAGACCCCTCGAGAGGGGACATACTGCAGAAGAAGCACATTGTCATGTCACTAGATAAGAGCTTCAGCCATTAACCATGTCAGTTTGTCACACCGAGGCTAGCGCTGTGTATATTTATGCCTTGTGCGCATTTGTCCTCTGGTTTGTGCAGCTGTAAGCTCTAAATCAGGTAGAGGTCAGGCAAAAAGAGGCACATGCTTTGTCTTCCCTACTTTGTATTTTCAGATTGTTTGTTTCCCCCACAGTCGTTTTTTTTTTTTTAAACGGCTGTGTGTTCGTCCTTGAGCCTTGGGGAAGGTCCTCTCACATGAATAGGGCTCTAATTTGGGTTCCTTTGAATTTGATTGGAAAACCGTTAAGACGCGATGATCTTAAATGAAAGCCGCATAGAATAGGAGACTTTTAAGCAAGATGTATATCTTATTGTTATGATATTTGAGTATGGTGGTGATGTGAACTGAGCAATCATGAATACACTTATGAAAAAGAAGTGAGCCTAATTGTACGGGATGTGCACTTGTAGTGTACTTCAAATCTTAAAAGTATATTTAAAGAAAAAAACTTGCAGATATAATTTTAATTAAATAAAATGCCACTTAGGTGTACTTAAGTTAGAGTACTTTCACAATTTTCATAATTTTAAAAAGAGACCAGTAATATTGTATACCGGTATATATATTTTTTTTTATAAAAGTACATTGTCATGCTTTAAAGAAGTACATTTATTTTGATGACTAACATACTAAAGCACATGTAAAGTACTTGATTAATTTTTGTTTAACTGTTTATTTAATATTCTAATATTTTATTATTCAATATTAAGTTTAAAGTTAACATTTTAAATGTACTACATTGCAACCTAATTATTACAAATGTGTACTTAGAAATCTATTTAAATACATGACAAAAGTCTCAAAAGAAATTACATTTTAGTTTACCTTAAAGGTATAGTATATAATTCTGTCATCATTTGCTCACCAACAAGTTGCTCCAAATGGTAGCCGTTGACTTCCATAATAGGGAAAAAATACTATGGAAGTCAATGGCTACCATCAGCTGTTTGGTTATCCACATTCTTTAAAATCGTATTCAGTGTTCAGCTGAAGAATTCATCCAAGTTTGGAACAACTTACTCCAGTTAAATGCTTGTCCACTTGGCAGTATGCTTTAACCATATTTCATGGCAATAAATGAATTTAAAAAAATTATATATAAAGATGTACTAAAGTCCTACTTAAGTAAAAAAAAAAACTATTTAAAGTTTCAGCTATTGCATTTAAAGGTATTGTAGGTAGAATTTTTATAAAGATCTTTTTTCCAAATTTGTTTAAACTTTCTATATATATCAATGCATAATTAAAATGTAAGTACTCTGATAAAAAGAGTATAAAAATCGAGTGACTCTAGAACGTTTAATCTGCACTAAACACAGCTCATTATTTCCATTCGGGACGAAACAAAGGATTGGCTTAGGCGACTGTCACTCTCTCGCAACCATGGCAACCACCCTTTTGCACACATGACCTGCCCACTTGCGCGTACCCGTTTGATTTGAGTAATTCAAGAGGCACGGAACCTAGCAATAGCAAAACAATGGCAGAGAAAGGCCAATCGAAATTCACATATGCAGTTCGCGAAGGCAAACCTCTACTTCCTCGGACCCTAGTTGCACGGCCTCTTGCACGACCTCCTCTGCTTCACCCTCGACCCCGGATCTGTCCTCGAGCTGACGATGCGGTACTTGTCTCTGGAGTGTAGTCCTCATCAGAGTCAACAATGCTTTCATCATGGAAACTCTTACATGCAGAACACCATATATGTTATGATTATGAATCTTACACGAAATTCATCTTCATCACAGTGTAAATGATGGCAATGGAAAAACGTGTATCATGCAACCTGTTTTTAGCTTTGCCTTATAGATAACTAGCTCGTTAGCGAATCAATAAATATATATTTTAAACTTTACCAATATCAATATGCTAGCCTGATAGTGAGTACTAAAATACATCTTATTTGTTTATCTTCATAATGATAAAGTTAGATTTTTTTTTACATGTGATTCTGACATGATGTCACTACATGCACTGCGCTCCTTCCTCTCCGCTCGTCTCAGGTAAATAATGCGTCTTCAGCTCAGCGGTCGGAGTCGCGCGTTCATGTGTTTTGGGGGCGTGGCTTTGGAAGGAGCCCAGAAGGGAGGGGGTGGAGTGAATGGAAATAATGAGCTGTCTTTAAAACAGTCATGAGAGGTCTACAGACACTCGATTTTTATACTTTTTTTTTCAGAGTACTTACATTTTAATTATGCATTGATATACACAGAAAGTTTTTAACAAATTTGGAAAAAAGTTTTTTATAAAAATTCTACCTACAATACCTTTAATATAGATTTATACTATATATTATATTATAATACATTTTCATTTATTTGCAGGTAACAAGCAGTTAAGTGTCTAAACCATACATTAGTTTCAAACAAGTTGGCTATATTCTTTTAAAGTATATTATCTTCAGTACTCTTTGTAAAAGAATGCTAAAGAGTATTTCTTTTTCACAATGGTATGTTAGCACTAAAATGGAAGAGCGTTTCACTCTGGGTATATGATGATGATGCTTCAGTGATGATGTGATTTTGTGCTCCTACGGGGACAGAATTTGCTCCATGACAACAGCAGAACATGCACAGAGTGCTCTGACACGCCAGGCTGTTGGTTCATGAGTGCTTATTCTGATTGATTCTGGGCTGAAGAGCTTGGGTCATTCAAGCAGAAGGAAAGGCTTTTAGAAAGCAAAAGTTAAACAGGGAATACAAATATTCCATCTGGGAAAATGATAGGAATGATTTCCACAAGACTTCCCACAAGATATCTGCTCATTTTCCACTCACATCACTGAGTTTGACAGTTGGGTTTCTCTGGGTGATATCTTTGCAGAATGCAGATAAGGCAAGCAACATGTCACACCGTGAAGTCAATAACACGCGGAAGCTATTTCAGAGTTTGCAAAAACATTTTGTCCCATTTCCTGCATTATTGCATTCTTGTTAAAAGTCTATGTCCAAAAGCACATTTGTGTAGAAATACACTACCGTTCAAAAGATTTGGGTCTTTTAAAAATGTTTTTGAAAGACTTTTATGCTTATCATGTCAGGTTTGGGTGAAGCGATGAGGTGAGGACTCAAAGATGCAGAGAAATAGGCTTTTATTGTTATAAAGAATAAAACAAAAACAACGTGGGAGGGGAACAGGACCGGTCAGCTTGACTTGGCAGTAGTAATGTTACATATGACACTGAAGCTTCAAAGCGTGTATCGAGCACGCAGCGCAATTTCTCATGAAGTTCCGTGCCGGAGCGCATATTGTTTTCAGAGAAACACGTGGTCAACGAAAAACAAAGCCTCACTTTCTTTCGAGTCACGTGAATGTTTCACTTTGCGTGTCGGAATGTTTGAACCCAGACCACTACTCAACAGGTTTTTGGACGTTTAAGTCCATTTACTAACTTTTTTTTAAGCATAAAATAATTAGACCACCTTTTACTTGCATCAAGCACCTCTGTTGGTATTTGTATTATTAGTATCAATATAGCCTAATTGTTACATTTAATTTATCGCCACACTTTAAATCGACTCTCACGGGTTGCCAGATTGAGGACACGCAACAGGAACGAGCGCCATTGACAATGGAATGTGAGGAGATATGCACAATTTAAATTGATGAGTTGATTTATTGATTTAGATATCGCGTTTTAATATGCTCCCGTTCATAGAGATTTTTAGAAGGGTGCTGAGTCTTTTTAGCTCAGGTAGAATCTGCAATCTCTGACCCAGTTTGTTTGCTGGCTTCCATGGCTGCAATATGCTGTGTTTTTTAGCATCTGGCAACCTGTGGTGGCAGAATACTATTGGGCGAATTGGCAATGTGCGATATCGCACAAACCTAAACAAAAACAGACATATTACTGTAATATCTTCCCCATCCTCACAAAGTGGAAAATTGTATCTCAAAAGTTGCTCTTTTAAATCCCAGTGTCACACGGTGTGCTTCAGAAAAGACAGAGCAACAACAACATTTGTTTATTGATAAAATAACATAAGTAAATCCAGAGTAAATGCAAAACAATAAATTCAGACATGGGCAAGGCATTTACAATGACCAGACATTGTTCACCAGACTGAACAAAGTCAACACTGGGGGATAAATAAACAGGGTAACAGGGCTTGACAAGGAACAGGTGTTGGAAATAAATTGCTATGGCAACAAACAAGGGGATTCAGTGAAACAAAAGGACTACAAAATTAGAGACAGGAAACTAGAAATACAATATAAAAGTCCAAACAAACAGAAATGTAACACTCAGGAAATATATAAAACCCATTTGCAACCCATTTTACTTTCATACTGTAAATCCAATCTCTAAGTGAAACAGGATATTATTGATGACATTGTCCAAAAAGGAAAGTTGTTTTGGAGTTGGAGCAAGTTGTTTAATTTTAATGAAAAATTACAAAGACTAACCTGTTTTTCCTGTGTTTTGTTTGAGTTCATATTGAGACTGACTGTCATTTGCAGATCCTGGAATCTTGGCAGTTTGAGATAATGACATTGTCTTTTCTGAAGCTAGGAGTTATAGTGTCTTTTTTGCCCAGGAGAAAATTAGAGAATCAGGACACCAAAGTAAAAGTTTCCTCTCCATTGCTGTCTAGGAGAAACAACTGAGAACTTATTTTGATGTGTAGCCAGGAAAGCCACTGACATAGAGATCTCTCTCTCTCTCTCTCTCTCTCTCTCTAGCCTAACGACCCTGTAACAAACATCTGCCAAGCAGCTGACAAGCAACTCTTTACCTTAGTGGAGTGGGCCAAGCGGATACCTCACTTTTCTGATCTCCCGTTGGACGATCAAGTCATACTCCTTCGAGCAGGTGCGTCAGTAAATAAACAGATCACTTTTTTTTTTCCCCTGAGTCATGCAGACATTGACCTAAAATGACCCATTTGCTGTACATCTATTCTTCCAGATATGAAGTTACCGCTCAAAAAAGAAAACATCAGCTAATGAAATGAAATGAAAATACATTTGATCCAGCCTTGGGCCATAGCATCGATTAAAGAAGGAATTCCATCTCATTATCTTGGAGTTAGAGTCCTTATTCTGTAAAGGATGATGGCTTTTACACAGAGCGAGGGAGAATAAGAGGCTGGATTGTTCTCGCCATTCACATGTTGCATTTATTTCATTAGGCTGTAGGTTGCCCGAGGACAACCAAACTCTCAGTGTATTTCTGTTCAGTGTGTTTTATTTAGAGCCTCAGAAATGGGATTGTAGCATATGAAACTGTGACAATGTATTACACATTTATAGAAATGTCCTCATTTAAAAGAAACACAGTTTTGGTTAAGAACACACAACTTAAGTTGATATTGAGTAAACAACTAGAGCAGACAAATCCTCCTCACACACACACACACACACACACACACACACACACAGATACAAAGTAGATGTTTTGCTCCCTTTCTTGCTACCTTTGTTTGTTTTTTCGCTTATCAATGTGCTTTTGTGCTCCTGTCCTCTGTTGCTAGGGTGGAATGAACTCCTGATTGCCTCTTTTTCGCATCGTTCCATAGCTGTAAAGGATGGGATACTATTAGCTACAGGCCTTCACGTCCATAGAAACAGCGCACATACTGCCGGTGTGGGAGCCATCTTTGACAGGTTAGTCCAAGCTTTCAGAGACAAAAAAAGCCTGAGCTTGTATGATTTTTTATCTTCAGTGGAACACCAAAGCTGAAATTCTGAAGAATATTTTAGATGTTCTTTGAAATATAACGAAAGTGAATGGGGATTGGGGCTGTCAAGCATACAAAATACAAAAAAGGCACCTTAAAAACTCAATAAATGTATACGGCTCATTTACAATAGTCCGGTTCCAGAAGTAAAAAAATCCCAATTAATTTTCTCCATATGGGAATTGATTTTTAACAATAACTTATAAAACAAATTCAGAAGTGGCCAAAAGTGATTTCCAGCCAAGGAAAATTTAAATCTTTACCCTTTATTCAAATATTATAAAAAATTTATTAACGATTTTGTTAGCATATTGCGTAGTTGTGCTTTGAGTCAATTGTTTTATTTGTGATAACACAATGCCAAATTGTGCTGAAATAATTTTTCCCATGCTGTCATACTGTACAAAGAAATTATGAACACATGCAAAAACAAGGGAGAACTAACAAAATATTAATAATACTAATAGTCAATGTATGCTTTTTTCCTGTGAGCTTTTTGTTTTTCTATGCATTTTGGCCAAGTAAAATTTTAAAAAATATGTAGCAATAGTTTGCAATTTTTGCTAAATATTTTTGTCAGATAAATACCTTTACGAAGGTTAGTGTTATGTTCTTTCCTCATATTTAAAATAAATATAAACCAAATATAAAATATTGTCCTCATGTTTCGATGGTTTAATCAAACTTTTAGGGTCATTATGAACAAATATCCTCTCCGGAAATCCCTTTTAGCCACTGCTGTACTGTGAGCTTCAAGGTTGTTAGTCAATGGTATATGCTTTTGTTGAAGCCATCAACCTGCATTATTTCAACTTATTTTTCAATTATCATGTTTAACTGCAGAATACCTGATGTAAGCCTACATTCCCTATCTGTCAGTCGCTTTGAAGTCGTGTCGAATTTTACATGGGAAACACAAACACCTCTGATACTTTAGAAATGGCCAATGACAATTGGCAAGTGAAAGTCGCTTGTCACTCCCCCACATACGGGTATAAGGATCAGCGTGCATTCACTTATTTCCTTTTGTCCCGGCCATTTCAGCGGTCAGTTCATCGTTGTGGCAGGAGGGACAGAACGTCTTGTTCCCTCCGTCAGGGAACGCTTCTCATGATTCTGCTGAGAAATCTCCTCCAATCAAAGAATCGAAACAAGCAAATCACACCAAAAGAAGCCACTGATTTCCATGAAGCACTGTGAATGGCGTAAAAGTCAGTTCAGTGCTTTTGCGAGTGAATGCAAAGTTTCTCTGTGTAACACAATACGTTTGCGAGAAAAAGCATTGAAATACAATTTTTCCTCCCATCTCATATTTTTCCTTCCCCTTAGGGGCTCCTATATATGCATATTTTCAGTGTCGGCACCACAAGTGGGCCCTGGGGGGCGTGGACCGGACACTTGAGTCACTTCGATTCCATTTCATCCTTTTCTTCGAATCAAAGTTTGTAATGTTGTTATTCTCTTCATAGCTGGTTGTTTTAGTTCATGCATTTGAACTCTTTAACAAAGACTTTTTTTTTTAAAATCCCTATAGGAAATATAAATGGGAAATATACTTTCAGAACCAAGGCCACTGAAAAAGTGGATGGACACTGTTGCACTGTATCAAATCGTCTGAAACCTTAACCATAAACATAACCAAAGTTGTTATTCACTGAAACCTCAAATCTCAAATCACATTTTCCACACACAAAACTATCATAGGGCTTTATAAGACGTGGAACATCGTTGTATTAAATTTGTGATACTTTTATGATACTTTCAGGTACTTTTTTATTTTGGAGCATGGTTGATCCAGTCCTATGGCATGAATATAGTATCAAAATGATTAACACATGCAAGCACAATTATCAATGAACTTGATACATGTTGCAGAAATGTTTCATCCATGTCTTTCAACTTGCGTGTGCAATATTCAAAATTGAATGAATGTGTAGCAATGTGTACAAATAGAGACATTTATGTGAATACAAATGTTTTCTTTTGTATTAGTGTATCATAATTTGTGCATGCAACAAAGAAGATATGTGGATCAGGTGACACGCGTGCATTCATTGAATTATTTTCTGAGTCGATCTCATTTGATTCATTTGGATTTTGAGACTTTCTTTTAGCTGTTTTTAAGCATTTCACAACCCACACACAAACAACTACAAATGAATAGGCCTGGTGCTAATTATTAATGTCTGCACAACTACCCATTCATTTGACAAATTCACAAATGTGCGTCGCTACATTTAAACTAATACAATACAACTTGTCTGTGCAAAATCCAGAATCACATGAATGTGCAGCATTTTGTACAAATAGAGACATAGTTGTTAATACAAAACCTCAGTTTTGTATTAATGTAGGCCAGAATTTGTGCATGCAACAAGATGTGCATTTGGGGATGAGGTGACACGCGTCATTTCTCGTTTCTGAGTCATACAGTCCCCATTCACTTAAATTATATGGAAAAGAGCAGCTTCAACATTCTCCTAAATATTTTGTATTCCACAAAAAAGATAAAGTAACACATGTTGTTAACAATGTGAGGGTGAGTAAATAGGGGCTTGTTCCTATAACTGAGTTCCTATATACCCGGTGCAAAAGTCCCTAGTTATGATGACCGAATTTCCATTTTGGGTGAACTATCGTTTTAAATTCAGTGTTCAATTTATAGAGAGTAGGGTCTTGCGATCTACTAAGAAACCTTTCTGTGTCCTGATAGTACACCCTGTGGAAGATTTGTGACAGCCGTAGGTCATGCACACATGAATTTTTGAAAATAACCCCTATAATGATATTAGACGCTGCATCATGAAAGTGTCCTGCACATCTTTCTCTTGATTGATGCCGTTTTTACATTAAGCCGTATGGCAGTTTTATGTAGCGCTGTGATAATGTTTCACTGGCTGCGTGAGATATGCTGGTGTCCTCACTAATGAAATATATGCTGCCCGATCTGTCTGCAGTCGAGATGAATGTGTCTTATAAGACATAATGACTTTGATTTTCAAGGCAATATGAAAACTAAATATAAAGCGGAGCAATGACTCACTGAGCCTGTTTAATATGTTACAGAACATTTACCGGCATTTTTAAGGGTATGTTTAATTTAGATTGGCTGAGTTGCCTGTGAGCATAAAGATTTGTTCACCTTTTTTTTTCCAGAGTGCTGACAGAGCTTGTGTCAAAGATGAGAGACATGCAAATGGACAAGACTGAACTTGGATGCCTGCGGGCCATTGTTCTCTTTAATCCAGGTACAGTAATGTATACTTCAACTGAAGTGGCATTTTAAACGCACTTGCATACGAGTGCTGTGTGTTTGTCTGATTATAAGCTATCTTGCTATTTGCCATAGCCAGAAAAGGTATATGAGATTCCTGTGACTGTAAACCTCAGCATAGCAGTATTTACTGTGTACTGCAACATGTCCTCTGTGTTCATCTTTTGATGTGTAAAAATGTCTTAAATATTGACAGTCCAGGCAAATAATGAGTCAAGAAAGAGATCACTTTTGACCATTTGTTATGGTGGCACCTGCACTGTATGGATGTACTTTGTATGCCGTGAGCACTCCGACTGACCTAAGAAACGCCTTCCCTGCGAATATTTCTGCAGTTATTACGCGTGTCCAGTATTTCTGTCGACTAAACAATCTATGACAATCATTTTGTGAATTAATCATACTTTTGAATTGGTTCTTTGTCAGCATTGGATGAAATGAATATTCCCCTAAACAACAACTCAAACAAAAGCTACTTTTTGAAAGCTATTATGTCATGTGAATTAGCGGACATTTACACTGAAACATGTTTCTATGGAAGCTTGTTTCTGCCATGGAATAAAAAAACATATAAGATAATTGTGACCTTTTTTATCTCAAAATTCCTATTGCAATTCTGACTCTTTTTTTCTCAGAATTGTGAGATATAAACTAAAAAAAACTGAGTCATAATGTCAAAATTATATGCATAATGCATATGTATATATGCAGGGGATTATCAGGTACTAAATAAGATACAGCTGATTAGAATCACAGGAATAAACTGGGCATAACTGAAACTAAACAGAGCAGGAAAACATGAACTAGTTAATTCACCTTTATTTATATGGCGTTTTTTACAATACAGATTGTTTCAAAGCAGCTTTACAGTGATAACAAATAATGCAACAAAGATTGTTTTTGCTGTACAGCAGATCTAGAAGAAAGTCATTGTCCAGTTTAAGTAGGTTCAGCGTCGATTCATTTCCGTTGTAAAAATCATACATTTTTAATTTAGGGTCCGTTTACACAACACCGTGTTCATGGACAACAGAAAACTGTATACATTCTGTCCGTTCATTTACTCGACAACAGCGTTTTGGTGGCCTGAGAACGCAAACTTTGAAAAAGGTTTCAAAGTGCAAGTTTTTCTCTGTGTAAACTTCAAAAACGCGAATCTGTGAAAACGGTAACGGCATGCGCATGCATATTACGTGTTTGGTCAATCAGGTCAGGTGACAGAATGGAGGGTAAAAAAACAGAATAGATTAGAAATTTCAAAATATAAGTCCATAACCGTGACAATATCTCGCAATTCTGACTTCTATTCTCAGAATTGTGAGATATAAACTCACAATTGCGAGTTATAAAGTCCAATTCTGAGGAAAAAAAGACTGACTTTATTTCTCAGAATTGCGGGTTTATATCTCGCAATTCTGACTTTATAATTCACAATTGTGACTTTATATCACTTAATTCTGACTTTATATCACTTAATTCTGACTTTAGAACTCACAATTGCGACTTTATATCACTCAATTCGAACTTTATTACTCACAAGCCCACAGTGGAAAATGAAACCATGTCCGTACTGAGCCGGATCGGCACAGAATAGATCGGTTAAGCAACGAGAATGGTTTGCACCAACAGTGGAAAAGTGCCTATACTCAAGAAAATAAGTTGAATTTTTAACATCAGCATATATTGAACTTTTTAGTGTTGGTGTTTGCAAAAATAAATAGATAAATAAATAAATCTCATCTGAAATCCTGCAGACGCCCCTGACAAAAGGTCAATTCAAGCACATTGCATTGTGGAATATGGTATCCGACGCTGAGGGCTTCGCCAAAAATAGTATGCTCAGCATCCTCTCTTTATATGTACAGTATGTGAAGAACGTTCTTAGAAGGCGATGCACTTTGTTTCAAATGTCGTGACAAAGTACAATCATTCTATGTGGAAAGAGGATTGCTGCTTCTGAAATAGCTGAAATCTACAGACTAAACCCACAAGACAAGATACACACAAATATACACTACCATTCAAAATTTGGGGGTTGGTAAGATTTTGTCATATTTTTTACATATTTTTAAGAATTTTCAGCATCATTACTCCAGTCTTCAGTGTCGCAGGATTATTCAGAAATCTTTCTAACATTTCTTATTGTTATCAATGTTAAAAACAGTCGTGCAACTTTTTTCAGGATCTTTCAGGATTCTTTGATTAATAGAAAGTTCAAAAGAACAGCATTTATTTGAAATGGAAATCTTTTGTTACACTATAAATGTCTTTACTGTAACTGTTAATCAATTTAACACATCCTTGCTCAATAAAAGTGATGACCCCACACTTTTGAACAGTACTTTGAACAGTAGCATTTAATAAAATCACACCTTATAGGAATAGTTCACTTAAAAATGAAAATTCTGTCATAATTTACTCATCCTCAAGTTGTTTCAAACTTGTATGAATTTCTTTGTTCTGCTGAACACAAAAGTAGATATTTTGAAGAATGTCAGTAACCAGACAGTTGAATGGATCCCATTGAATTCTATAATAGGAAAAAAAAAAAGTCAATGGCAGCTGTCTTTTCATTCTTCAAAATATCTTCTTTTGTGTTCAGCAGAAGAAAGAAATTCATACAGGTTTGGAACAACTTGAGAGTAAATGACGACAGAATTTTCATTTTTAAGTGAACTATGACTTTATTTGTTTTGCTGTGTATCAGGCAAGGTTTATTGCCATGCCATTTCTTATGAAAGCTGTGTGTAAATATGACTTTATGTTAGGTAGTTCACTATAAATTTTGGATTTTGTGTTTTTATCAACTCTTAGATTCAAAAGGACTGTCTAATCCATCAGAGGTGGAGGCATTAAGGGAAAGAGTGTATGCTTCTCTAGAGGCCTACTGTAAACACAAATACCCTGATCAGCCTGGGAGGTACACACACACACACACACACGCACACACGCATGCACGCACACACAGGGGACTCTCCACAGACGTAATGGTTTTTATACTGTACGAACTGTATATTCTATCCCCTTACACTAACCCTACCCCTAAACCTACCCATCACAGAAAACTCTCTGCATCTTAACATTTTCTAAAAAAAATTATCAGGTTGAAGTCCACACTGGAATAGAAAAACATGTACACACACATACATCTTTCATCTCACATGTTTATGTACGCTTCATTATTTCACTTTTATATAAAAATGACAGTAATAGCACAAAACAAAAAGAGTGCTATAGAGATTTAGCAATTGTCTAACTGGATTCAGAGTGAGCATGATATATTTTTCATTTCATGTGCATGTTCGTTTCATTTTCACAACCAATTTTACTTATTGTAAAAGTCAATTTTGCCTATTTTATATTTATATATATACATATATATATATATTAGGGCTGTCAAATGATTAATCACGATTAATCACATCCAAAATAAAAGTTTGTGTTTACATAATAAATGTGTTTGTACTGTGTACAATTATTTTGTATATATAATACACACATGTGCGTTTATATATTTAAGAAAAATTTGTTATTTATATATAAAAATATTTATATTTATATATAATATAAATTATATATAAATCTATTTATACAATAGTATATACATGCAAATATTTATTAAATATATACAAGCATGTGTATGTATTTATATAAAATAATTATACACAGTACACACACATTTATTATGTAAACACAAACTTTTATTTTGGATGCGATTAATCGTGATTAATCATTTGACAGCCCTAATATATATATATATATATATTACAATACTGTTAAGAACTTTTTGAGCGGTAAGATTTTGTCATGTTTTAAAAAATTGTTATGCTAATTAAGGCTGAATTTATTTATACAATAAAAACATTCATATTGCAAAATATTATTACAATTTAAAATAACGGTTTACCATTATTTACGATAAATGGATTATAATATTTGAAGATTCGTGGTTACATCTGAAATTGGTTTGTCATGTCTTTTACTGCATCATACTTTCTAAAGGCACAACGGTAGTTACAATTATTCATGAGATCATAAAAATGCATTATAAAATGCATTACAAAGCATAATTATAATTATAAAAAATACTTTTAGAATGCATTATACATAACGTATTTAAGTAAAGTGTTGCTGATTACAAAGCATAATTATAATTATAAAAAAAATACTTTTAGAATGCATCATACATAACGTATTTAAGTAAAGTGTTACTATTATGCTGATTATGTGCTCTAGAAACATTTCTTATTATTATGAAAACAGTTGTGCTGCTTTTTTTTAGGAGGGTAAACATGATACATTCAGGATTTTTGGATGAATAGAAAGTTTAAAAGAATAGCATTTATCTTTTGTTACATTATATTTTATTTATACAATTTAATGTGTCCATGGTGAATAATAAATGTAATAAAAACACTGACCCCAAACTTTTGAACGATAGTTTCTTTAATTTACTATATATATATATATATATATATATATATATATATATATATATATGATGAACCTTAACTTAACATTTTAAGAAAACAGCTTAAGGTTCACTGAAATATTACTCACCCTCATGTCATTCCAAACCCATAAGACATTCATTCATCTTCGGGAACACAAACGAAGATCTTTTTGATGAAATCTGAGAGCTTACTTGTCCCTCCACTTATAGTTAAGTCAAGTTTTATGTATAGAGCACAAGTTTAACACAACCGTAGTTGATCCAAAGTGCTTTACAATATGATAAAAATATAAATCAGAATTTAAGAGAAAAAAGGAGCAGAATCAGATTTTCAAGTATCAAAATCAATAAAAATGTATATAGAACAGCATCACTCGAATGCTAGAGAGTGAAAATAAGACTTTAAACTGGATTTAAAAGCATCCAGTGCTAGAGAGGCCCTAATATTCAAAGGTAGACTGTTCCAGAGCTTTGGGGCAACTACAGAGAAAGCTCGATCACCTTTTGTTTTACAACAAGAACGTGGGACCGATGAGAATAGCTGATCACAAGATCTTAGTGACCTAGAGGCTGTGTATGGCCTAATAAGATCACAAATATAATCTGAGGGCGAATTGTGCACTGCCTTGTGTGCAAAAAGAAGAATCTTAAAGTCGACTCTAAATTTTATTGGTAGCCAATGCAATGAGGCAAGTACAGGGGAGATGTGATCCCTTTTCTTAGTTCCTGTTAACAATCTGGCTGCTGAATTTTGAACCATCTGTAACATCTACGCAACCACCGCAACCACTACGCAACCACCACTTTGACGCTTCAAAAAGTTCATAAAGAGATCGTAAAACTAATCCATATGAATTGAGTGGTTTAGTCCAAATTTTCTGAAGAGACTCGGTCACTTTATGTGATGAACAGATTTAATTTAAGCTTTTATTCGCATACAAACATTGATCAGCGAACATTGACCTGCTTGACGCGCGGGAACAAACCTCATTGGTTCTTGCGGAAGCTCAAATGTGCTACGTAACACACGAGAATGAACGTCAAGCGAACATGCGTGAGATTCTGATGTGTGAGTTGATGGATGTTTATGTGAATAAAAGCTTAAATTAAGTCAATTCATCATATACAGTGATCGTGTCTCTTCAGAATTTTTTTACTAAACCCCCCAATTCATGTGGATATTTTTACGATCTCTTTATGAACTTGTGGTGAGTGGAAAAGTGGTAGTTGACCAGCTGTTAATGGAGGGACAAAAAGCTCTCAGATTTCATCAAAAAGATCTTCATTTGTGTTTCGAAGGTAAACGAAAGTCTTACAGGTTTGGAACGACATGAGCGTGAGTAATTGATGACATCATTTTCATTTTTGGGTAAACTAATCCTTTAAGTATTACACTGTGCTAATCCAAACATTGACATCCATTGTTTCATGAACAGATTTGCCAAGCTGTTACTGCGTCTGCCTGCCCTGCGCTCCATTGGCCTGAAGTGTCTTGAACATCTCTTCTTTTTCAAGTTAATCGGGGACACGCCCATCGACACTTTTCTAATGGAAATGCTCGAGGCGCCGCACCAAATGACATGAGGGAATGATTTCTTTTTCATCTCCGCCCCTCTGACAGAGGGTGAGCTTATGTATAGAACACTACGGGAGGCCGGACAGGACACATCTCTGATCTCACAGGAGAGGACTGAACTGAGTAATTCTACCTTGGCGTTTCATCAGAAAACATTGTGCAATCCACAAAATACTGAGTAACTGGTCATTGCGGAATACCATACAGGATGGATTAAGTGAGTTTTTCCTGGTTTGCATGAACGTTTGGGAAGTTTTTATTTTTATGGTTTCTCATTTCTTCTGCCTTACAGAGGTCTACCTCTGCTTTCCATTGAGTACACAGCCAAACCGCCTCATCTCTGAACTCACAATCATTTTGCTGTGAATTTTTAGATTTCATGAGAGGATAAAAAAATACCTCGGATGCACTTCTTCATGCAGCTGTCCGTAAGGAACACATCACTGTATCTGCCATTAGAAGCTCTTGCTCAAACTGTAGCACAGAGTTCAGTGTTAACAGTGTTAAAAGGACCACATTTGTTTGTTTGTTTGTTTGTTTTTCAGGCACTTATAAATTGCTTCTTTCAAGTGGTATTGTCATACGTCAGGATGCTGAAAGTCCATCTTCATGAGGAAGAAACCGCACGCAATTTGGCTTTAAGTCTTTTTCTTTTTGGGAGATATATGGGCTTATGAATAACAGAATGGTCTAAAAAGAATGAAAAGCAGGTGTACTCCTGGCTGAACTCACGCTGGATGAAAATGCAATGATTCATTATTAGAATTGTAAAAAAAAAAAAAAAAAAAAATTTCATGATGGTTTGCCTCTATAATTCAGCATAAATATGTATTAAGTATTTCCAAAGATTTTCAATAATGTTTATATATCATCTGATCATTTCCAGCAAGTGGGTGTTTGTGATCTGAAAATATGCAACGAGTTAAAGGAATCCAGATGACAGTCTGGCCTCAGGGAATAACGAGGTTTAAGAAGTGCTACGTCTGTCCCCTATTGGAAGAGTTGTGACATTGCAGCTGCACACATTTGCCATTACAGATTTAAGAGTTGGGTTTTCATAATGCTTGGCAAACATTGCAAAATAACCATTTCTGCGCCTCAGGTTGATGCAAAATCCCACATTTTCTTGTGTTTTTTTGGTTCTGTTGTGCAGTGTCTTATCTGTATCATAAGGAAGGAAGACACTGTAAATGTTGATAATTACAGATTCATACCATATGTACTGACCCATCAAACCTCAGTTGCAGATTGAGCCAATCTGAACCAGTGTTTTCATGATGACAATTAATTTAAAATGCAGTAGTCAACATTTGATCAGTGGATCAAAACCTTTCATCAAAGTTATACATGCATTTTGAACAAAAACATTCTTGTCTTAGGACAACTTTGATTAACTTTGTTGATCCACTTCAAATTTTGACTAGCCTACTGTAATTATTATTGGAATTTGGGAAGTAGCCTATGTGAGCAGCAATTTAAGGAATTGTCATTAGCAGACATATGCAGAAGACCATATGCAGAATCTGCCAAAAGTCTATTACGCCAGGCCTCACAGCAAACTGACGACAGAGTATTAAGTCTAATATGCATACAAACAGCATAGACTGTCTATGATTGCTATACAGAACCTACAAATTATTTTCATGCTTTGAATCAGCCGTCAGGGAAGATCAGTGAACTTTTGTTTGTTCTGTCATTTGACGCCTTTGGCCTTTTATTTCTCCAAAACCAGCGTATTTTGAATGTGCAAACAAGAACTAAAAGCCCCTTGCTGAGGTAAATACATGTGAAGCGCTTGGGTTTACACTGTGTTGGACTAGTCGTCAAACAGGGTTTGTTAGACCATCAGGAGCCAGGCACATCTTATCTGATATCAGCTGCAACCAGACATCTTTCTCTGAATCTCTAATATTTCCCTGTGACTGTGTGAGACACCAGTCCATCACAGGACAAGTTAGCAAAACACAAAAGAGATGCATTTTAAGAGAATTATCTATTTTTGTACAAAGTGTAATTTTTTTTCTCTGTATCATTATTTTATCAGTTCCATGTTGTACACATTGTTGGTGTAAATATTCGTTTTTAATTGGAGCCATGCCCTTAAACCTGGACTGAGGGAAAGGTTTATGTGCAAAGGCTTCTGTTCTGTTGTTTTCGTGATACCCTCACCTGAGAGCTGAGGATGGCTCCCTCGTTCTTTTTTTACAAGACAAATTGAGGTTGTGTTGTGTATTGACCTATTATATAATGTCTGCTCAAAGGACTATTAAATTTCAGATTGTAAAAAAGGCTGATGTCATCTTCAGAAAACACAATTATTCGACAGTTATGAATAAATTATGATATACAAGATATTTGTAGACGAGACATTTCGGCAACACTTTACAACATTCATTTGTTAATATTAGTTAATGTATTAACTAAAATGAACTAACCATAAGCAATACATTTGTTACTGTATTTGTTAATCTTTCGTAAGTTAATACAAATAAAGCTGGTCATTGTTCTTGTTAGTTCACAGTGCATTAATTAATGTTAAGATTTTATTAGTAAATGTTGAAATTAACATTTCTGTGTAGTTCATTATTAATCCATGTTAACTGAAGTTAAGTAACGAACCATATTGTAAAGTGTTACAGATATTTCTATATACTCCTATAGCAAAGCGTGCAGAAGATTATACAATTTATGGAGATTTACCTACTGCTCCAATGATAATGAAAATAAAACAGATTAAGGCGAATGAATACATTCAAATTCAAAGCTGAAATGCTGGAAAATTATGTTTAGAAACAATGAAGGTTCCAATAGACATTGCTAATTCACAATTGCAAAAAAGGCAAACACTTGACAGCAAAAAAGAAAAAAAGAGAGACATTTTCCTCATTTAACAAAACTGTTTATATATACATTTTTGGTATGTCTACCAGAAGTACATATCTTTACCCAAATAGAACCATAAAACAATAGAATTCATGATCTTATAGAAAACATTTGCTCTTCTGTAATAAATTAAAAAGAACTGAAAACATTACAGTAGATCATACAGTATATCAAGGAGAGAAAATCTTACTGATAAGTGAGATGTCACTATTCTAAGCAGATAGGACCTGCCCATCTCTCAGATAAGCCTGAACCATGTGCTATCAAACCATTGTAAAAGACAGACTCTATTTAAAGTCATCAGTCTGAATCCTTCTACTAAAGCCTCTGAAGTATATGCTTTAACTTAACAATCACTCTTCCACAGTTTGATTGTCTTGTCGTTCTCCAGCGATGCTGATGCAATGATGTTTTCTGTAGGGTGACAAGCTGTCGAGATCACTACATCTAAGGACAAAAATACATCATATTTACAACCTCTTATGTTAACAAAATGAAAGAGACTGCAGTGTCTGGGAGGTCAATCAAATGTCATATACCTGTGTGCCCTTGTAATTTCTGCACAATTTCTTTGGTCTGCAAGTTCCAGATATACACCATATTGTCTTCAGAGCCTGAGACGATCCACTGAACGGAACCAAGACGGATTCAGGTTATTCAAAAAACTTGCTCTTAACTGGCCTAAAATAACTATATAAATATGTATTAAAACAAATACTTTGACAACGTTACACAGAACCTACCTTTCCTCCAGTCACCGAAAAATTGGCAAACACGCAATACTTTTCATTCTTATGTCCAGTATATGTCTTGAGACACTAAAAAATATTTCAAGATACAATAGATCATTTAAAAGCATGAAACATTGACATTCTATTGTTTTTATATAGGCCTACAGCTAATACTATACTAGAAATACTATAACTTAACACTAACAGAAAACATTCTGCATTTTTATAAAATAAAAAAAGCGATTTACTTTTTACTTACCTTTACTTTTTTTTTTTTTTTACAAATAAGGATCTCCCAAAAGAAGATTTTGCCAGATTGAATACTTTTTGGCCTATCAATTTATACCCATAGATTATATAAGTAGGTGTAAACACATTTGTATTGACTATATAGCGAGGACATCTCAAGGACATCCACCATTTATATATATATATATATATATATATATATATATATATATATATATATATATATATATATATATGGTTAATGATATTTGTTATCACCTAACCCGACCTACACCTAAACATAACCGTCACAGAAACCTGTGCAAAACACTAGATTTATATATAAATTGAACCTCACAAGTATAGTCAACCATGTACACATGCATACAAATTAGCATTGTCAACATGTCATAAAATAAATAATGTAGTAAAATTTATAGTATGTACAATATATACACTATTCATTTGAATGCAATCAGTAGTAGTACAAGTTCATTATAGTTAAATTACATACCTTTCCTTTGCTGTAGTCCCAGAGCTTTAAGGTACTGTAAGGAACAGGAAAGAATATTGTATCTATTTAACCTTAGTAAATGCACTGTAAACTAACATGAATAAGCATGTTTATTAACTAATATTAACAAAGGTTAATAAATGCTGTAAACACACACATACATATACATACATATATATATATATATATATATATATATACACTCGTATGCAAGTTAATACACTGACTAATGTTAAAGTGCACCTGTTGTGCTATTTTAAAGGTTCCTAATTTTGTTTCAGTCTCCTAAAACAGGTTTACATGCATCAAAGGTCAAAAAACACTTTCATTTTCTCATAATATACATTGCATATCACTGCATTTTGCAATGAACATAAAACAACTCATCAGATGATTCAGCCTACTCTGCTCTGATTGGCCAGATGGCTCAGTCTGTTGTGATTGGTCTGTCACGTACAGCGTGTCAGAAATGAAACCCCCATTACCATAACTGAACTTCAGCTCAGGAGGCTTCCTCAGTCCTCAGCAATTGTGTACATATTAAAGATAGTAACAATGGCGTCAATTTTATCATATCAATCCGAGCACGAGTCCAATGATGAAACTTTGGAAGAACTAGTTATTCAACCCAAACCTCCATCGCAAGGGCAACTTAAGAAGGACATTTCTCAGTGACAAGATACTCAGTTTGAGGTACATTATGAGATGTCACAACTGTAATTTCTCACCATCAGCATTAACAAGTGTATGTCCATCAACAAACCGATGTGTATATTTCTAATTTATTAAACTGTATCATAAACTGCGTTAACAGCATATGTTAGCCGAGCACTAACGTGAATGACTGATGTAACATTAAAGTTTATAAAACAAATCTTGCTCAATTCTTCATCATTACTCAAAGTATTAACGTCAGACAATCTGCATTAATAAACACATTTTTAGGTAATAGTGGCCAACAGCTGATTAGCATTAGCTATTTCAGAAAGACAGTAATACTAATAATGTGAGTTAGCCAGAGACCTACACGATATAAAACGCAAAACTACGTATTTTGAACACCCAGTAGAAAATATATACATTAATAATTAATCATATAGTTGTGATTCAGAGGAGCAAGCTGATCCAAATAAAGTGGGTACTGATCTTTCAAGAGCAAGCGTTTTGCGAATCCCGCGGGTCAAGTTGTTTGCGAACTGACAATGTAGAACATAGGGCATTATGCAAATGTGTTGACTAGTGACGTGTAGCCGAAACGGATTGGGATTCGAATTCCTGACGTCTCATTTAGGCGATTCTTTCTTTTGGGAGACATTAACTTTATTTATCATACAATTTCGACTACAACTTTGCAGACCGTTTACATTTACAGACAGCTCTATTACACACTGCATGAAAAAGAACATTCAAAAAACCATTAGGGGCACATTAACAAATGAGACCTTATTGTATAGTGTTACCGAAATATTTTATATTATACATTTGTTACAACTGTTTGCAATTCTGACAGTTTTGCTGAATTAATTTAGTCTCAGAGACTGCATTGAATTGAATAAATAAAGAGTCACTAGGGGGGTGAGTTCACTTACTTGTCCAGTGTTGCAGCTAGAATGTATTTTCCATTTGGAGAAAACTTTACAAACGAGACAGGAGGGTTGTCATCATCTTGAAATAAAAAAAGGATCAGTTCTCTATCAACAGACTCTCCTTATTTGCATTTAGAGAGGCCACATTAATCAAAATTATGCACCACACAACATCCTGCCATCTGGCACCACAACAACACTCAACATCTAAAATAAAGTCCAACTATAATTGGAAAACTTGATATCATGTTCATCAGCACATATGGTACGTACAGAGAAAACAGTCACATACCTATAAGAGTTCTCAGACATTGTCCTGAAGCAGTGTCCCACAATCGACTGAAATACAGTAAGTAACATGAAGGGATAAATATTGACATCACATCTAAAGAATAAAACGTAAGGATAGAGGCTTACTTGGAGGTGCTGCAAGTAAATGTTTAGTATGTCTGCTCTACGTGACAGAGAATGTGCAATGCCACTCTGCCTTTTACGTGTTTGGATTTGTTGACATGCCTTTGGAGGGCAGGGTTTTGGACAGAGGGTGTGTGGTTGAACAGATGGGGGTGGTCTTGAGTAAGTTACCAAAAACACTTTAAGGACTTTCAGCACTTTAAAAGTGCCTCTGTTATTCTATTTTAAAGGTTCCTAATTTTGACGACTCATACAATTATGGTTTGCTCATAATACAGTTTATTCATAATATACATTGCATATCACCTAATTTAACAAAGAGTCTGAAAACTGTTTGTTTGAGGATTCAGTCTCTCTAAACCTCTCATTACTGTCAGCCTACTCTGCGCTGATTGGTTAGAAGGCTCAGTCTGTTGGTCTACAGCTTACAGTGCATGTCAGAAAATGAAACACCTATTACGCATATGAATTTCAGCTCTGGAGGCTTGATGATGGCGTCAGTTTTTTCATATCAATTCCAGCGCAAGGTCTTATCTTTTTGAAGAGCAAGCAAAGTTGATTCGCAGTCATCATCTCGACAACACGGAACCAAACTCTTACAGGCCTCAGCTACAACACAACCGTAACCGACGTTGGTTACGGGCAGCCAATGATGACCATAGGCTGGAATTTTGCTAATTTGTTACATTGTTACATAGTTATGTAACATAAAGAGACTAGAATAGCTAAAGACTCGTTTCGGCAGTTCAGAATCGATTCTTTCTTTTAGGAGACAATCATTTTTTTGTCATCCACTTTGATCTTTAAAACCTTGCAGACATTTTAAATTCACAAACAGCTATATTACACACAGTTTTTGAATAACATAATAGGGGCACTTTAAAGGTTGTATCAGTAATTTCAGGCCCAAAAAAGGCCGAAACATAAATGATCACATTCACCTAATCTTTCCTAACGATCCGCTAGCTGCCCGCCCCATCAGCATGCTGAGCATTAGGGGTGTCGAAATTAATCGTTTCTACGATGCATCGTGATGCAGACGAGGACGATTCGGTATCGGTTCAGTAATAGACCATAACCGTTTTTATAAAACGGCTATATAGCTTTGTCGCGGTAGCATACAGTGGCAGAGGGAGGAGAGACGCGAGTGCAAGTAATTAAAAATCCTCAAACTACTTTAAAAGCCTAAATCTGGGCACATTTCAGCTTTTATGAACAACCTGGTAAGCACGACCTGGAGAAGAGACGCGCGGCGTGCGCTCGTCACGCACAAATAGAATATGCAGGAGGTAATACCCCTAACTTGATAAACCACGTTAGCCGTTTTTACCCCGAGCTGTTAACGCTGGCAGAGCGGATGAGCTCCAACGACACCCGAATCCGCAACCAAAAACAAATCATCCACCCGCCCCAATGTTCTCTTATTTAAGTATCCGCACCCGATGGTCAAATAACAATTATTCTGTATTGTTACGCGTGATTATAAATGGATGATCATCGCCTTCAACAGCGGACTCGCTGATGGTTGAGGCGCGCATCTCTATGGTAACATTATACACTGATGAATGAGCGCTGCTTTTAAATGAACATTTCTTTAAAACAAAATTGATTTGACAATTTAATTTTCTTAATGGCGTAAACATACGTTACTCCCTTGAAACTTAAACTGGAATGTCACTGCGACTTCCCGAACAGGTGAACATGCGCGCACGCACACATCACTTTGAAGTAAAATTGAAAATTGAGGATGCGGTGCATCGCAATGCATCGAGATATCGAATTGAACTGAATTGATGACATGATAATCGTAATCGAACCGTGAGACAAGTGTAGGTTCACACCCCTACCGAGCATGAGAGACTGAATCACCGACAGGGTGACTTCGACTTCGCGTCCAGCCGTGAACGAGCTCAAAACCTCACAACACCTGTCGGTGATTGGTTGAAACACTGTTTGTTTTGGTTTTGAGTTGTGGTTGTACCCATTTGTTTTGTGTGCAGATTTCAGAGCCTAGGCTGCCTACAGAGACACGTTTTTTGGACGGCATTCTTATGGGGCGGGCAGCTAGCGGATCGTTAGGAAGGATTAGGTGAATGTGATCATTTATGTTTCGGCCTTTTTTGGGCCTGAAATGACTGATACAACCTTTAATAGAAGGCGCTACTCAACTTACCATAATCCATCATAGCTACTGGATACTATCAGAGATCCGTCTCTGTTGAAGTGAACCTGGAAACAGTAGATGAAAATGACATCATCAAAATCTGCATTAAAGGTAACAAAACTATTTTTTAGGAATTTATTTTTACCGCTGAAACCGGGTCCGAGTGAGCTGGCAGGGTCTTCAGACACTTCCCAGTTTTGACGTCCCAAATCCGTACACTCTCATCAAACTGTCAACATGAACCACACCACTCGATCACTAAATGACGTATCATTGTAATCGTTGTCTCATATGCATATTTATTTTTTGCATTTAAAAAATAATCCATCTTTCTGTTTACTTACAGATCCAGAAACAACAAGATTCGACTGTGGGTTGAAGTTACAACAAAAGACGTAGTTGCTGTGGCCTTTTAGTGTCTTTAAACATTTTCCCTTTAAAAACATGACAGAGAATTTAGGGACAAAACTCACCTACAGCATCAGAATATATATGTAAATATATCTATGAAAATATTTACAGAACTCATATCCCAGATCTTCAGTGTCTTGTCATCTGATGCAGACACCAAAAGATTTGAGTCTGAAGACCAGGCCACATCTGATATTCCCTGCCAAATACAACACAGGGTTGTAAAACATATCACAATATGATCTCTAAATGTTAGAGCAGGAATATTCTTAAAGGGATAGTTCACCTAAAAATTAAAATTACCCTATGATTTACTCACCCTCAAACCATCCTAGGTGTAAATGACATTCTTCTTTCAGATGAATACAATCGGATATTTTAAAAAATGTCCTGTCTCTTCCAATCTTTATAATGACAGTGAATGGTTGTTTCTGTTTTGAAGTCCATAAACGTGCATCCATCCATGATAAAAGTGCTCCACGCGGCTCTGCGGGGGTTAATTAAGTCCTTCTGAAGTGAAGCGATGCGTTCGTGTACGAAAAATATAAATATTTGAAACTTTGACTAAAATAACTAGCTTCCGGCAGACGGCCGTACGCATCGATTTACGATGAAAGAGTAACACTTGACCTGACGCACAATGTAACGACGATTACGTTCAATTGAGCAAACCAAAACACCAGTCACAATGTCGGAGGAGCTTGAGTTTGTTGCCCAGCCCTGTTTGTTTGAACGCGAGAGGCGTCTAAACTTACGCTACTCCTACGTCATACATCCTCAAGTGTTACTCTTGTGGAGTAAGTCGAATTGCGTAGGCCGTCTGCCGGAAGCTAGTTATTTTAGTCGATAAAGTTTTAAATATGGATATTTTTCTTACACAAGCGCATTGCTTCACTTCAGAAGGCCTTTATTAACCCCCGCAGAGCACTTTTATCATGGATGAACTTTGATGGACTTCAAAACAGAAACAGCCATTCACTGCCATTATAAAGCTTTGAAGAGCCAGGACTCTGGTCCTGGAATAGTCATGAGACTTTATTTTTTTTAAATAAATCTGATTGTATTCGTCTGAAAGAAGAATGTCATTTACACCTAGGACGGCTTGAGGGTGAGTAAATCATGGGATAATTTTCATTTTTGGGTGAACTATCCCTTTAAAGTCTCCCAAGATACACAATTGCTTTATATAGCCCTATTCGCACAGGATTAGTACTATCTGGGGACTACGTGTGATTTAGATATTACACCCCCACATCTGAATTTCGTGTGGTGCATTCGCACGGGATAACCGAAGCCTGTGATTTTACTCAAATTTACTGACTTATCTCCCGGATATGATGTCAGTAGGCTATTGCTTGGAAATGTCTTGTCGTTATTATATGTCTAGCTGTATGATATATCATAAAGAGAGGAATGTTCCTTACCGGATGCTGTTATACATGTCATTCATCTCCATCTAATCATTTTTTTTTGTTTTTGCTCTTCTGATGGATTTCAGCTTTCTCTTTCTGCTAATTGTGTAGTTGGTGTATAGCGATATGACCCAGCACCCAAAATACTATCAAAACACTCCAACGCAGCCTCCATTCTTCACGAAAGATGGATAAAAATGTGCGCATGAAACAAAAACCTTGAAAAAATGATATACGATCCCGCCAAATCAGAGATGCCGATTCGCACGGGACTAATATTACCACAGGACCTCGGTGTTCGGCCAAATACGGTAGGTCATTTGCGGGGGAATTTTTCCTTTACAAATTACAGACATGGCCGATTCACACGGGATTAAGATCACAGACAACCTCCGCAATTATTACAAAGGACTAGAGGTCAGCAGGTAATACTTATCCCGTGCAATGTTTTTTTTTTAACATTGATCAAAGGACATACATAGAGCTAAAAAAATACGGTCAATGACACCTCAACCAAGAGATGACTTTAAGCACTTTTTGAAGAGTGAAAGTCTTAGTGGAATGGACTTTCAAAATGAAGGGAAGAAATTTCTCAGGTTTCATTAAAAATATGTTTTGAAGACAATCGAATGTCTATTGGGTTTGAAACAACATGAGGGACACGAGTAATTGATGACAGAATTGTCATTTCTGGGTGAACTATCATTTTAACTTTCATTTAACTCACAAGTTTGTGTCCGGCAAGACTCTTCTCAAATTTTCCATCAAAAGTACACCATATTTTGATGAGCTTGTCTGCCGCTGAAAAAGAGATTGTCATTTTTTTAAATCTTCAGACATTGGTTTGGTGTTTTATAGATTACAATTGAATGTTACAACATAAAACAAACAAACAAGCACTACTTACATGAACTGGCCAACCATTCACCACTAGGGCTAAATTTCACTGATGAAATAGCTTTCGTGTGGCCTGCGAGGGTGAACTTCAATGAGTAGTTTGGCTTCACGGGGGCAGACTTGAGGAAAAAAAAAGTATACAGATTACATCAACAGAGAAACACCTTAACTTCTGGCTAAAACTGCATTTAACATTGCCATGAAACTGAAGTTGCTCAAATGTAGCATGGGACATGATTTGTCCATTGGGAAATGTTTAGACTGTTGTGGTTTGCTATTGCTGTGATCTCATGTGAGTAACAAGTTGTCCCGCCCTCACGGCAGTCATCAAAGAAAAGAAGAGACTTCATTGCAAGATGGAGGGGAAATTAATTCGATTAAGATTACTAGGACACATACTTTTTTATGTGATGTGCACAGATAAATTTACAATAAATACTCCGTAAAAAAAATAAGAATGGTCAAATTTGAGTTCACGGTGACTTTCAAAGAGCAAAGCAACCAAAAGGCTTTTTTCTTTTATTTGTTTTACCTTAGAGGATGATGATGCTGCATGTGTCTTATGTGTCTCTGTGTCCAGCTTCTTCTCTGATGCCATCACTGCATCTCATGTGGTCAAATAGTTTCTCTAAATAACAGAGAAATAGATCATCAAGTAATTGAAGAGACTACAAATGTGTATAAGATTAAAATGCCATTTGTATATCAACAAACTTGGCAGCGTTGAGCTGCTTCAAAATGCACATGGCCTAAAAGGAAAGTCTCGCTACAATAGCATGGCAGCCAAGCCAGTTACTTCCTCTTGACTAATTCATGTTTATTTACTATATGGTGCGGAGTATATTTTGACAGTCAGACACACATGAATCAGTTAGAACAGTAAACAAGTTTGTAGTTAACGCCCTATCAGGCACACACGCCTGTCACTGCTGTCCACACACACACCTAGCACGGCTAACAACCAAACCAGAGTACTTGCATTCAGCTAAGGTTTCCAAATCATATAAGCGACGAAACACGAACACAAAAAAAAAGAATAACTTACTAGAAGGTTCTCAACCACAGTTTCGGCTTCAAACGACCCACTCTAAACGATCGTAAACAGTCGTTTACAAAACAACTAGTAGAAAAGACACGTCGGGCGGGACACTTGCTGAGCCAAATAGAAATTACACGCGCCCCACCGCGCATGTGCAGTGTGTAATGACAGTTTCTTATGATGGCTGTCTTCTTTACTTTATGCGACCAATATAAATTTTACACAGCTTTAGTTTCTGAATTAAGTTTGCGATTAAGTGTGTTATCTTTCCTCTAATAGAAGGGAAAGTGTTAATTTCGTTCCATACAGATCTAGGATCAGTCTTACTACTGTTTTATATTGTTTTAGTGCTGATTCTTTGGTGACATCATGAGATGTGGAACATTACAAAGGAATTGTTTATTTATTTTATTTACTATATACGATATACTGTATATAATTTTATTTTATAAATATGATGTTATTTTGAAATGCAAATTTGCAATTATAGAATTGCAAATGCGCCACATTTGTTTCACAGAATCAAATGTTCTTGTCAAGAGTAAGCTAATAAAAGTAAAATTTCAACAAATCAATATTTCACGTCCACGCATTTATTTATTTTTTACGTAAAGTTAACGTTAGGTCATCAACTCGAACAACAAACCCATTCACGCCACGGTGAAACAAAACAGCGTTTCGTGGTCCCGATCAAGACCTACTGACTTTTCACTGTACATATGCCACAATGATATTTATAATAAAGGAAAACAAAAGAATACTGGACGTTTGGAACGAGAATCTTGATCGGCGCCGAGAGCGTTCATTTACACAACAACAACAACCACAATACCGTGCGAGGCAGCGCGCATGCGCACAACACTACCCAACCAGTGTCGACCCCAGCCATCTATTATGCTTCTTCGCAATAAAAGCTACCCGAAAATCTGCAAGGAAAACGCTACCGGAGCTGCTTGGAGTGAAAGTAATAAAGTATAACATATATATTTACGATTAGTGCATTCCGATCGAAGTTTATATTCAGTTTAGGTGATGTATATTGGTGTTTTGGGGGGAAAACACAGCTGAATGTGGCTAGCAGGATCTCCTCTGACAGAGTGAAGCTGATGAGCGGCGCTTTGCAACAATGTAACAAAACCCTCTTTCACGCGCAGACGTTTCGATCTGTAAACGTAGAGCTCGCTGTAATTGTGTGTGCTGTTTTTTTTTCGTTGTATCAAGTGTATAAATAGGACTGGTGGATGAATTGTGGGATGATTTCAAATTAGCCCGCTGAGTAGCTAGCTGGCTGAACGGCATGCACACACAATGGTTGTGTTAAAGACATGGTGGGGCTCGATCCTCGGCATTCCTCACTCGATGCCCTGTCTCTCCCGTGCCCGCCATCTTTTCAAGAACTTATACACACACGCCTGATGCAGTTACTTTAACGCGCGATTGCAAAATGTATTTCCAGTCAAGTTTTACAGTTCGAGCTCCGTTTAAGGGCGCGCAGGGGCGCAATTTGCTAGCTGATGTTTTGGTTTAATTCTGACTAAACCTGCGATTTTTCATGGCCTCTCATGGGCACGCGAAATTTGTACATCGTTTTGTTGGTGTTTAAACCTATTGAAGTGGTTTAAATGAAACGCACAAGTTCACAAAAAGAAGAAAAAACAGCTTTTTCCTGGTTTTCTTGTCATTCATTCATGTGAAACCACCGATACTGAAATTCAGACTTTTAACTAATTTACTGGTGAAGATGCATATTATTTATTAAGCTATTCATCAAATTACCTTAAAATAATTTTTATAAAACCTATTTGGTGTACATAGATTATTAGGCCTATAATAATGCAGCTATAGAAAATAAGTTATTAAAAATACTGTTTGTTTACAACATGCACGTCCACCTCCACCATGATTGTGGTCTTGATAAAGTTTAATTATTTATTTATTTTTGGCACAGTGAAATAAATATGTATATATCATAGTGTAAACTGGTATGATTTCTGCAATTATATTTCTAATGATGCTATACACACCTTATACAGGTGAAACTCGAAAAATTAGAATATCGTCCAAAAGTTATAAATCTGATGATTATGGCTTACAGCTTATGAAAACCCCAAATTCAAAATCTCAGAAAATTAGAATGTTATATGAAATCAAAAAAAAAAAAAAAGGATTTTAAAAACAGAAATGTCGGCCCTCTGAAAAGTATAAGCATACATATGTATATAGTTATATACTAAATATATTATTTTTAATTTGAATTACTGAAATACACACACTTTTGCCCAATATTCTAATTTTTCGAGTTTCACCTGTAGATAAATAGGTAATTTATTTGCATAGCTCATTCTTCAATGAGTTATTTCTCTACGTTTACTGGCAGCGTGCTGACACTCAGGTCCTGAGATGGGATGTGTGTGTGGAGGTGGGACTAAGGAGCAGCAAGAGGATAATTGAAGCTGAACTAAGACGTACAGACGTCATAAAAAGCAACTTCTTTCCCTTAACTGACCAGTATGTCGGTAGTCACATCCCCTGCCCAGGTGCCTCCAGCCATTGTAAACCCTCCCCCACCTGAGGTCACGAACCCTGGGAAGCCTGGCCGAAAAACCAACCAGCTACAGTATATGCAGAATGTGGTTGTGAAGACTCTCTGGAAGCATCAGTTTGCGTGGCCCTTTTACACACCTGTGGATGCTATCAAGTTGAATCTGCCAGTGAGTAATTTTTTATATAATTTACACACATAACACATATACACATTAGTGCTGTGAAATGGAATAATCTAAAATAAAAGTTTGCTTATATAATATATGTGTATACATATTTTTTTATAGTTATATATTTCTGTGTGTGTGCATGTCTTTGTATGATATATGCATGCACACACGCATAGGTGTGTGTGTGTGTGTGTGTGTATATATATATATATATATATATATATATATGTTCATATATTATATGAACACAAACTTTTATTTTATTGTGTGTATATATATATATATATATATATATATATATATATATATATATATATATATATGGTGCTCAGTTATTAATAATTGTTCTTATTTTCAGTGTTGAAACTGTTTTTGTGGGGGGAAAAAATTCAGAAATCTTTGATGCTCAATGAACAAACTTTATTTGAAATATAAATAAATTAAAAATAAATGTCACTTTTGGTTGAATCCTTCCTGAATAAAAGTTGCTTCAGGAATATCACCATTTCCTGAAAAATATTTAGCACCTTTGCTATCACAGGAATTTATTACATTTTAAAATATATTACAATAGAAAAGTTATTTGTTAATAGTGATAATATTTCACAATGTTTTTGTTTTTTCACCAAAAATAATTGCAGCCATGGTAATACTTCTTTTAAAAACCAAATAAAATAATAATAATGTTAATTATTCCAAACTTTTGACCTGTAGTGTAGTGTGTTATAAGTTGAATTAAAGGTGACTAGTGTAAATTTTGCACCTCTAGTGTTACCAAACGGCATTGCAAAAATAGTGACAATTTGCTATTGGTCAGGCAAGCAGAGAATCTCAAAAGATTGAGTCAGTGTTTTTGTGTTGGGATTATCAAACAATGTGTAGAGTGGCAAATAAACTATTAATGACTTGCTTATGGCTATAGACAGTGTTTTAAAATCCATTTTCACCTTTAAATGTTTTTTTGTTTTTTTTCTCTACCTAAGTGCATTACACCTTGTCTAATTTATTATTTCGGTCAAATAGGACTACCATAAAGTTATTAAGAATCCAATGGACATGGGAACCATAAAGAAGCGACTTGAGAATAATTACTATTGGACTGCTGGCGAATGCATGCAGGACTTTAACACTATGTTCACAAACTGTTACATCTATAACAAGGTAGATCCAAGTCCTTAATATTTATTTATATTTTATAATATAAAAAAAAATATATTATTATATATTTTATAATAATATACTTAATACCAATACCAATGTGTGATTTAAATGAATGTCCCTTGAATTATTGTCCCAGCCCACAGATGACATTGTTCTCATGGCTCAAGCCTTGGAAAAGATTTTCCTCCAAAAGGTAGCTCAGATGCCCCAGGAGGAGGTGGAACTTTTACCCCCACCACCGAAGGGTAAAGCACGGAAACCTGGAGCACCCCCTGGTTCAGGTAACTGACTGGATGCCACAAATAATGAACCTTCAAAGTTACCAATGACATATGGTTGTGGAGGAGGTTTTTCAGCTGACCTTGTCAATATTACATCCAAACAGAAAACCAACCATCAATAGCACTGACAACTGGTTCTCCATCCTCGTCATGTCCGAGCTCCCCTCCTCAGCTGGCTCAAACTCCTGTAATAGCTGCGACTCCGGTCTCGACCATCACCTCCAATGTTCAAGCTGTGCCCCCTGCGACGCCCCCTCCCATGATTCCAACCGCACAGCCTGTTCTCAAAGTAAGACCAGCTAAAATTATGTCAGTCCTTTTCATTGTCAATTTGTGGCCAGGAAAAAAAATGAATGGATGGATTAGTATAGTTGACTAACTAAGCCAACTAACTACTGGCATATATCTATCCATCTATATCGATCCATCTATCACCTATCCATCTGTCTGTCAGTGTCTATTTATCTTTTTTTTTTTTCTTTATTATATTTTGTTCAGATGTTTTTTTTTTAGCTTTCCATATTTTTAGCAGCTGGGCTTTAAAGGGGATGAATTTAGAGATGCAACTTCTCTGAGAGGTCTTTATTTTTTTGACAGCATGCTATGCTTTAGTTTGTTAACAGTCTAAAAGTAGCTGGAAGATTGTCAACACACTAAAACGTTTTCTGAGATTCATCTCCTAAAGCACCACTGTTTCAGCCATCAAAACCGCTTTTGTAAGAGATTTACTGCTTTCAGCAATACATTTCAAATCACCTGCTGTGAGTAATGTTCCCATTATTATGCATAATCTGTTGTTTGTGAGGGCTGTAATTGTTGGCGCAATACATTGATTTGTAGTCTATTTATTTGTTATCTCTCATTTATCCTATTGAAGGATGAATTTAGTGTTTGTATCTCAAAAAAAAAAAAACTTGTCTGATGACCTTGAGCCTGAACTAGCCTAATTATTAAAGGCTTCCTTAAGACTAGTCCATCACTCACGCCACTGATCAGTCATTTTGCACATTTGGGATGTGCCCAAAGCCGAATACCTTATTCGGAAAGGCACGGATAATGAATAAGGCATTCTATAGAGGGACATGGTTAGGCTTACTTGGGTTAGTCAGTGTTACACGTTGTTCATATATCTTACATATGACAAATATCTTACCTTGTAAAATGTGTGGTCAGGTAGGGCTGTAAAACGATTAATCGCATCCAAAATAAAAGTTTGTGTTTACATAATATATGTGTGTGTACTGTGTATAATTATTTTGTATATATAAATACACACATATCCATGTATATATTTAAGAAATATTTGCATTTATATACTGTATACATATATTTATATATCATTTATATTATATATAAATATTTTATATATAAATAACAAATTTGTCTTAAATATATACATGCATGTGTGTGTATTTATATATACAAAATAATTATACACAGTTCAGACGCATATATTATGTAAACACAAACTTTTATTTTGGATGCGATTAATCGTTTCACATCCCTTCCGCGTTCCCTATACACAGAGTACGCATGATTGCGAATTTGAAAGTGAGAAGCAAGCGCGCATTCAAAAAGCGGTTCCTGATGCCTGCAAATTATATACAATATAATTACCCAACTGTATAATTGCGACAGAACGCAAAAGCATTGATATATATTTTTCCTTCCATCTCATATTTGTTCCATCACCATGTCCCTTTTAGTGGCTTCATGTAATGTCTTTTTCTTTCTGAATAAGGTATTTGGCATCGGGCACATCCCTGTTTTAGTAGTGTTCTAACACACATGCTGATCTAATTTTCCTCAGAAGAAAGGGGTGAAGCGGAAAGCGGACACGACCACACCCACAACCTGCGCGATCACTGCCAGCAGAAGTGAGTCGCCCACTGCGATGTTAGAGTCCAAACACAGTAAAGTCATTTCCAGACGAGAGAGCACAGGTCGACCCATCAAGCCTCCCAAAAAAGACCTGGAGGATGGGGATGTCCAACAGCAAGGCAACAAGAAAAGCAAACTCAACGATCATCTCAAATACTGTGACACTATCCTTAAAGAGATGCTTTCCAAGAAACATGCAGCCTACGCCTGGCCCTTCTACAAGCCTGTAGATGCAGAGGCCCTGGAGCTGCATGACTATCATGAAATCATCAAGCAACCAATGGACCTCAGCTCTGTCAAAGTATGGCCTAAAATTACTCCTTGCAAAGTTATTAAAGGATAGCATAATAAATATTCAAAAGAAATTGATTTTTGTATAAATCGTTTAAATAAATAAACGTGTGTGTGTATATATATATATATATATATATATATATATATATATATATATATATATATATATATATATATATATATATACTTACAGGACTGTGCAAAAGTGTTAGGCACGCTTGTATTTTTGCCCCAAAGAAATGGTTTTAAGCCAGTTATTTATATCATTTGCTGTAGTGTTTCTGGAAATATCAGTTTACTTTTCCAAACATACATTTTTCCATTAATTGTAATAATCCAGTGAGATTTTTGTACACACAAGGAGTCTGACAACAACCGGTGCTCCACACGGAGATCTGATCTCACCATCATCGAGTCTGTCTGGGATTACATGAGGAAACACAAAAAACTGAGACAGACTAAATCCAGAAGAACTGTGGCAATGTCTCCAAGACACTTGAAGAAACCGACCTGCAAAGCTACCTTTAAAACTATGTGTGAATGTAACGACAAAAGCTGTTTTAAACACAACAGGTGGTCACACCAAATATTGATTTCATTTAGTAAATGGAAGTTAATTGATAAATAACATCTATTTATGAAATTATTTTTGAAAGCATCCTCACTTTACAGCATTTTTACACAAGTGCCTAAAACTTTTGACAGTACTGTAGTTTTGGATATAGGTTTCTTCAAGATGCTATCACAGTTCTTCTGGATGCAGTTTTTTTGTAATCCCACACAGACTCGATGTTGGTGAGATCAGATCTCCGTGTGGAGCAGCGGCTGTTGTCAGACTCTTTGTGCATACAAAAATATAATTGGATTATTACAATTAATGGCAAAATTAATGTTTGGAAATGTTAACTGATATTTCCCACTGACACACTACAGCAAAAGATACAAACACATTTTTGGGTGATGAAAATTCTAGCGTGCCTAAGACTTTAGCACAGTACTATAAACTTTTTAAAGCCAAACTGTATCTCATGCAACTTGTCTTTTCCAGAAAAAGATGGACAGTCGAGAATACCAAGACGCCCAAAGTTTCGCAGCAGATATTCGGTTAATGTTCTCAAATTGTTACAAATACAACCCGCCTGATCACGAGGTCGTTGCCATGGCAAGAAAACTCCAGGTGCGGCAGTTAAAAAGAAAAAAATAGCCATTGTAACTGATATTGTGCTTTCGGATCACACCAATCAAATTTGTCCATGACCTACAGGATGTGTTTGAGATGAAATTCGCTAAGATGCCCGATGAACCGGCAGAGCCGTCCTCGCCCAGTGCGGTGTCGGCCACGGCTGTGGTGAGCAAGAGCACTGGCAGCAGCGAAAGCAGCGCAGACTCTTCCAGCTCCAGCTCCGACTCGGAGGAGGAACGGGCCACTCGGCTGGCTGAGCTGCAGGAACAGGTGAGTGGCAAACAGGTGGGTGTCACCACTTGAGGACCAAGATCCAAACCAAGGGTGGAGAGACAGGCAGAGGCCACAGCCACTCCCCCTCACATTCACCACCACCTCCTCCTCCTCAGTCTGACTGCTTGTGTTAGTCATTTGGATTTTTTCATTTATTTATTTTATTCCTTAATGTCTCTTGTTTTCATAATGTTTTGGAAACGAGTGCCCATTCTCACCCTGGACTGAACGTTTAACCCTCTACCGCCTCTGCAGTTTGTGTTGGCATCTTGGTATACATTGGCTTGCATGCAGTAAAACTTCAGATGACAGTTTTTTAATTTGGCTGTCTCTCAGTGTTAAACATATTGGTGTCGATTATAGTTACTCTGCTCTCATCATGACACAGTCTGTTGTTAAAATACATTTTTGAGAATGACTATTTTGTCCCTTGATTTCACTTTGGCTTTTTTACCAGCGATTCACTGTGGAGCACCCCAATGGTAACAGGTCGGGGACAAAAAACGGGTGTGCCAAACGTTTTCAGGTGAATGATATTTTTACTTCCCGGTCCCCCACCCCACTAACTCCTCCATTTTTCGTAGCTTCTTCTTAAGTGAGCGGTAGAGGGTTAAGGTGGTGCTTTATGGGGTGTATTTGAGCTGGGCATCTTTAAGTGAGCTTGCTTTGACACTCTCAGCTAGTCTTTTGGCTCTGTTTCCCTCTCTGCTCTGCGAATGATATTGATTGGCATGTTTATCAGTGAGAATCCAAATTCTTTGCTGGGATGTGGTCTCCGGTGCTTCCAAATCATCGTGGTAAAGTCTTTTTGATTCTTTAAAGGTGTTTTAAAGTCATGATGAAACTGTAGAGAGAGAGATTGAAGAAAAATGTAAGACGTGTACTTGATTCTATCACTCAGTTGTTTATTGGATGGAGGCATATCTGAATGCGAGCTTGCAGTCGGTTGTAAGAAAGGGGCGGGGATTAAATGTTTGGTGAAGTCCACATATGCATCAGAGACAAGCCCGTCGTTTCACCGGAAAATCGAGTTATGATATTTTAATTAAGAATTATGAGATTAAAAAATGAAACCTTTAAACAGGTAGCTTCAATAACAGGCATTTAGAAAATGGGTTGAAATTTCATACCTATTTAAAACTGGACAACTAAATGATGATGGAGTGTCTTGGTAAAAAAAATTTAGATTAGTGTGCTGTAACATTTTAATATTTGGAATTTAAAGTAGTTAAAAGTGTTTATGTCCATTTTGTTTGCGAAAAATTCCAAAGTAAACAAGACATTTCTGGGCATGGCATTTGTTTCAAAATAAGAGTCCTCCGCAAACAGCTATTTTCTGGGGAGAGCGTTTCCATGAAAATGGGAGATATATAGGTGACAAATGTCATTCATTATCCTTCAAACTCTTCCCTCCATCACCAGTCCCATCATCTGTCCCGCACAGCTAAGATCCTAGTTAGCGTCGATGCAGCATGCCCCATCCCCCTGCTTGCTAACCATTCCCTCCACCTTCCTCCTCAGCTGAAGGCTGTTCATGAACAGCTAGCCGCTCTGTCACAGGGTCCTGTGAGCAAACCAAAGAAAAAGAAAGAGAAGAAGGAAAAAGAGAAGAAGAAGAAAGACAAAGAGAAGGATAAAGAGAAAAACAAGGTCAAGGTGGAAGATGACAAAAAGGCCAAGTCCACACAACCGAATAAGCAAACTCAGCAGAAAAAGACCTCTGCGCGGAAACCCAACAGCACATCCACGACAAGGTTAGCTGGTTTTGGTGGGATCTTTGGATTTGATTGAAATGTATGAACTTGTGTATTTTATTTTACTTTACATAATATTATCCCTTTTAAAATATCTAAAAACGAAACTAAAAACCTGTTCCTCCTCAGATAAAAAAAAAAAGAATTGGATTGTGACATTATTTTTTATAAGGGGGACATTACACTACACTAACTTTTTGAAATATTTTTCTCATGTTTATCTGGGCTTCATTTATTTATTAAAAATACAGTAAAAACAACAATATTGTAAAATACTATAACAATTTTAAATAGCCATTTTCAGCATCATTACACCAGTCTTCAGTGTCACATGATCCTTCAGAAATCATTCTAATAGGATTGTTTGGTGCTCAAGAAACATTTCTTGGCGCATAAATGTGGAAAAAAGTTACTGCTTAATATTTTTGTGGAAACTTTGATAATTTTTTTTTAACGATTTAACGATTAGAAAGTGTATTTCTTCTTTAAAGTTCATCTCACACTTACATTTATTGTTCTGAGGCAGAAACAGGGTTCCATAAAAAAATGAAGATCTACAATACCTTTGGCAAACACTTGTTAATAGGCTAAGCAGTCATGATTATCAATATTAACCGATAATCAACTGATGTTATCGGCTGATTATATGACCTGCTTTTATATGTGTATAAATACCAATTTTAAGTTATACGATAAGACTTCAGTGTAAATCAACACAATGCAATAACACACAATGTGCCATTTATTGGTCGTAGTGGTAAAGTGAGCTAACTTTCAGGTAATTTGTTCAATCTCAATATGCCAGTTCAGTCTTGTGCATTCGTGCAAACTAATCCACAGGCAACCGAAAAAGGGGGGCAAACCTGGTGCAGCAAACTATGAGTCTGACGAGGAGGAGTCTCTTCCCATGTCTTATGACGAGAAGCGGCAACTTAGCCTGGATATCAACCGGTTGCCGGGTGAGAAACTGGGCCGCGTGGTCCACATCATACAGTCACGTGAGCCGTCACTGCGAGACTCCAACCCAGACGAGATCGAGATCGACTTCGAAACGCTCAAGCCTTCCACGTTGCGTGAGCTCGAACGATACGTCAAGTCCTGTTTACAGAAAAAGCAGCGCAAACCTTTACGTAAGTGCAACCTCTTTTCTTCCTCGGCAGATTTGTTGCTAGGTATAAGTTTACTTCAGTGTTTTATAGACAAGCAGCTCTCTTTTCTTGCCTGGTCCGTCTGCTCTAAAAGCTGAAATGGGCTGTGCTATTTCCTCCTTCGAGCTGTGAGCACTCACCTTCTCCAATGTGTTGCATGACTTTTGGTGGATTACCTTACATGTGCTTTCTCTGGTATTAATACCCTCAAGTGAAGCTTCAAGGGTTTAAAGAGTACATCAGTATACAGTAGAGAATATTTGATCAGACCATGAATTTCCTAATTGTACACGGTGTACATGTAATTATTGTGCACAGTGCAGCACTCATACTTCACAATGGAATATTCTGGGTTCATTACAAGTTAAGCTCAATCCTCAGCATTTGTGGCATAACATTGATTACCAGTAAAAGTAATTTTCACTTTTCCCTTTTTTTCTTAAAAAAAGGCACATACAATGGAAGTGAATTGGGTCAGTCCATAACCTTTAAAATACTCACTATCTCAATGGAGAATCTGCTCACATTTGTAGCACTCTTGGTTCCAGAAGTATTTGTTTTAATTTATATTTCCTATAGGGTATTTTGTTAAAGATTTAAGCCAAACCAACCAGCTATTAGGTGAAGTGCAACATTACTAACTTTGATTTGACCAAAAAAGTATTTGAAAATCAGACAAGAAGTTTAAGGTAAAAACTGCAATGCCATAATTCAAAATACCATTGCTAAAACCATGTTAATCGGCCACACTTATTGCAAAATTAGTATGGACGTATATAACATTTGAAGTAGTTGGAAAGTGTGGGGAGACTGACTCTAATGCGTCATTCACGTTGCTTCATGGGGGGAATAAAATATTTTAGCGCGATTTTCTTGTCGTGGTTCTCCGATTGGTGGTGATTTCTTTGCAGAATTATGGGTAATGTCACCAAGAATACTGCTGTTAGACTATTATTTAAAAAGTATGTTGAAATAATGCTTCAAAATCCAACTGAAGCTTATACTATCGATTAAGGGTCGGCAATATACCAGTAGACATGATTAACCAGTTGAAATTTGCCAACGGTATATGCTTGCACTGTCTGAGATACACGCACATGAAGCCGCTGCTCAACAACTGTTAAATACACACACTTATGTCAAAATGCCAGTCTTTGCTAGTATCCTTGTGAACAGTCATTTATGTCTTAAGTGAAATGTAAACAGTTGAGAAAGAAAACCCATGTGTAATAGTATATTGGGTCCGTGCATATGCTCTTAAAGTGACAGTTGCCTAATAAACCTGCTGTCATCTGTCATTAATGTTAATCTGTCATAAACAACAAAAAAGAGAATCTCAATGCTCTTGACTGAATCACTTTGTCTCACTTTAATAAGATAAATGTATATTTAATTTACACACAGTGAAGATATGCAGTGTTTTTTTATACATTTGATTACTTTATACAATTGAAATAAGCTAGTATTTCTTATTTCTAGTGCTTGAAGTTTTTCAGGTATGTCTGTCTATTGTAGTTTGTTGTCCTATTGTAATTATTTTCTTTGTTCTTATTTTATCACTGACTCTGTACTTGTCAGTAACAAAAATTATGAAATTTCAATGGTATATTTTTTTTTAATGATAATCAGTTCCCTTAGAACCTGAGTGTTGCTCTGTATATTACAGCCACAAGACATGCGCGTGTTAGCGTGCTTACTTACGTAAAAAATGCTTACTTACCTTTTCTGTGTAAAGTTGCATTTAATTTTACAACTTTGTTACCATAATAAAAATAAAATAAACAAAAAAATTACGAGAACAAGTTTTCTAAATCCTCTAAAAATGGTCCCTATTCACTTCTGTTGTTAGTGTTTCAACATAACCTTATTTTTTGTTTGTTTTAAATTCCCCCTGTGGTGAAAATCAAGCCATTGCTGAGTATTTTCTCCTTAAAACAGCAGTGAACCAAAGACAGTCTCAAAAACGCAGTTTGAAATCGCTGGTGTTTCTGACGTCGCAAACTACCTTGTAACCAATCACATCAACATTTGATCGTCAACGAGTGGATCTTTGAGCTGGTGTGAGTGAGTGGAGGCAGGACTAATAATTTGCATATTTATAGAACCACGTATACTAAATGAGGCAAGGCTGTAGCGTAACATTCAAGCTATTTTAAGGGATGAAGATTTTTTTTCAAGGATTTTTCTTTTTTATATACATTTCATTTTGGTGATCAAAGATAGGTTTTTAAAGGATAAAATTATTGACCACAGGGGGACTTTAAGGGAAATTAGGGATGAGTCTAAAAAATTATTATGGTAATAACCAAATTCTGCTGTTTGGTCTTAACTTGAACCTGATAAGATTCCTTGAACACAAATTTGACATCATGGAGTTTAAAACCAGTGTAGTAGAGTGCTTTTTGCTGCTTGTTGCCACGGCGGTGGGCTACGAGGGCAACCCGTTACTCACCGGTCACCGCTGTGTGTCTCCTGCAGCGGGCACTGGGAAAAAGAGTGCCAAGTCTAAAGAGGAACTGGTTCAGGAAAAGAAGAAAGAGTTAGAAAAGAGGCTACAGGACGTGAGCGGACAACTGAACAACAACAAGAAACCACCCAAAAAAGGTACCTGTGTGGTAGTGTGCAGATGTGAGCAGACAGGTGACCAAACTGGGTTAGCTGGATTAAGGATGGTAGGATAAGAAAACGGAGATAAGAATAGGCTTTTTGCTTCACTAATTTGACTAACTTGATCGAAGGGCTTCTGTCAGACCTTCATGTGTAATGCTATTCACACACTGAAAAGAGTTTGCAGGGCTCAACAACAAGGATGGACCGCTGGCCCGTTTTGAACCAATTGACGGTGCTGTCTTTCTATTTCTTCTGTGAAATTTGCTAGCAAATTCTGCTGGTAACTAACGTAAATGTAACGTTATGGAGCATATTGTATTCGAGCTGTTTTATTGATGTCTTTCCGTAGTAATGTATAATGTCATTGAGAGAGACATTATACATTTCAGTCGTACTAAATCTTTCAACATACCTTCTAATGTTCATTCATGTTTATTTAGTGCTGTAACTAGTGATAAAGAAAGAGGAAGAGATTATCTTCCAGAGATAATCTAAAGAGAGATTATAAGAGACTTCTTTTCATATTAAAAGTAAAGAAACGCAAAGCTTATTTTGCAATTATTGGATGGCAGGTGTGCTACAAATCTATAGTGGAGTTTTGTTCATCAACAGAAAGAAGATTAAAAGATCGATTTTGAGATTTAAGAATCCATATCAGTATCGATTAAAATCAAGAAATCTATATTGTCAACCCAGCCCTAGAGTCCTCACAGCTGACATGTTTAACTTTTGTAGTTTATCCACATTTTGTCCATGAAATAGACACTTAACAGTCAAACTGCACCATTGGAAAAGCACTAATTAAACATCACTTTGTCTTTGATTTCAGCCCTTCAAAACCATTTCGGCCCTAAACTTTTCAGTGGCCGAAATTGTGGTGCATCTATAGTTTTTTACTTTGGTAGATTCAGTAACATTGTGTTTTAGTTTTTTTGACCCACAAATGCCATCATTTTCCTTTCTTGGAACTGTTTATACACTACCGTTCGAAATTTTGAGGTCAGTAAGAATTTGTTTTATTAATTTTGTTCCGCAAAAAAAATCTTACTGTCCCTGAAAAACACTCACTCTCTGTCTACATAAACTGTAGTTTTTAAAGATAGTCTGTGTACTTTATTAAATCTTTATTAAAAATACAGCAATAAATATAAAATGATAAATGAATTAAAATTAGCTTATTTTTGTGTTGGTGCCAGTTAAAGTCTTGACAGGGCAATTAGAACAGAACTTCTACTGACAGAAGAAAAAAAAAATCCTTGCTGTTGAGCCCTGATTTGGACAAAGAGCAAAACATGGTTAAACCTGCTTAGAGAATCTAATAACTCATGAATATGGTTGTGTATGTGCTGCAACTAACTGACTTTACTTGATATCAGCTGCTTTGGTGGGCACGCAATATATTCTGTCCTTTCGAGATCAAATCTTTGCTTTCTTTGTGCATGTCTCTGCTTTATCGTAATACACAGCTGCAGGTGTGGGTAAGGGCGTGCAAGAAAATAATATAGGGTCTTAAAGGGATAGTTCACCCAAAAATGAAAATTGGCCCATTTGGGGAGGGGTAGATGATAGAGCAAAACAAAACACCAGTCACGAATTAGAAGTCTAAAACGAACATTTTTGTAGAGAAATGTCGGAGGAGCTTGAGTTTGTTGCCCAGCCCTGTTTGTTTGAACGCGAGAGGCGTCTAAACTTACGCTACTCCTACATCCTACGTCATACATCCTCAAGTGTTACTCTTGTGGAGTAAGTCGACTTGCGTAGCCCGTCTGCCGGAAGCTAGTTATTTTAGTCGATACAGGTTTAAATCTGGATATTTTTCTTACACAAACACATCGCTTCGCTTCAGAAGGACTTTATTAACCCCTGCAGAGCCGTGTGGAGGACTTTTATCATGTTTATGGACTATCACTTTTATGGACTTCAAACAGAAATGGCCTATTCACTGTCATTATAAAGCTTGGAAGAGACAGGACGTTTTTTAATATAACTCTTTAATGTCATATACACCTAGGATGGCTTGAGCGTGAGTAAATCATGGGCTATTTTTCATTTTTGGGTGAACTATCACTTGAACGGAAATGAATTGTCTAAAATATGTACATTCAGTGTTTGTTTTTCTCACGCATATTGAACATGCAATCACTTTTCTTCTCTGTTCCCAGCAGAAAAGGCGGGGTCAGCGCAGGGGGGTGGGCCATCTCGGCTGAGTGGCAGCAGCAGTTCTTCGGATTCGGGAAGCAGCAGCTCCAGCGGCTCCAGCTCCGAGAGCAGTGACTCAGACTGAACTCCAATTCGACACGTCGCATACTTCAGCCTCCTCTATTTTCTAATGAGTAGTGTGTGTTGTCATGATAGTATCTCTCTGAAGGCCCATTTTATAAAGAGCTAGATGCTTTGCAGATGGCAGAGGATATTTTAAAAATAGTTTGTAGGATGCTCTTGGCTCAGACAAAGAGGAGAGTTGGAATAGTTCAAGCAGTTTTAAGGTTCTCGCTGGCCCTCAAAGGGAAATGCCTGGTATCACCAGAGGAAAAAAAAGATATTTTTTTGAAAATATGTCAGTTGTGGAGGTGAAACGGTTGTGCGTGTCCGTTGTTTTTTTTTTTTTAGGTTGCTGCTCATTAGATCCATACTGAAAACGTGCGTTAGTGGAAAAACTGACAAATGCCTGGCTGCATTTTACTGATCGAGTAGCTACACAAATTCTCAAAATCTGAAGGAAAAATATAATTTTATCTGCTCTCTCACTCTGGTGTGGTTCTGTCATGTTGGCGTGACATTTCAACTCATTCCGCATTTATTTTACTGACTATGATAATGCTCTTCATTGTTAACATTTTTAAGAGACTATTTATTTTTTTTATCCAAAAAGGCACAAATTTATGCGTGTTTTTGACATTCGGTCTTTACAGAAATGTTTCCAGTTGACCAGAATTTGGCTCAACATAACTCACTAGAACTCTAGACAGCATCCCGCAACTCTGGTGTCAGTATCGTTATTAAACCTTCATTTTCAGAGGCTTCGCAGTCACTTTGGCAATTTCAACACTGTACATTTTCTCTTCGGGTGCTCTCAGCTCAATATTTGATGTAGAATTATGTGTCTGAATTTTTTGTTTGTTTGTTTTTAATCTATATCATACGCTCATTTGTTTGTTTGTTTTATATTTGGATTGTCTTCTGTATTTTTTTTTTTTTTATACTATTATTGATATGTAGGTGCTCTGAGTATCTCTTATCCTACTTTCTATCTGAAATGCCTCATCTTTACCAAGTCCACTCATAGGACAATCAAAGTTGTGATTAAGTTCAGTATATATAAAATGGAGGTAATGGCTAAATGCATTCAGATGTTAAAAAAAAAAAAAAACACCCACCCACAAGGCTGCAGTTTGGAATAAATCAGCCTCTCTGAAACCAAGTGAGTTCTAGCTCTATTGGACAAGTAGACACTTAGAGGAGACTTGTAAAAAAAAAGAGGGAAGCATTTAAAGACAAAGTTGGACAGTTATCTTTGAGAAGACATCAAGCAGCAGAGTGCTAGGTTTAATTTCAGAAGGATGTGTGTTTGACAATAGTTATTATTAGTTGAAAGTATTACAACTAATGTATGTTCTCAATTTTAATAACTTTATTTTACCTTTTGTTTTTTCTCAAATGTTGTATTGAATGCTTTCAATGGTAACTAGACACTTCTTGCCATGTATCCAGAATAGTTTGGAAATGAACCATGACTGATAATCTTTATAAAAGAAAATATGAATGTATTAGAGGTTATTTTCTCATTTTCTTTTTGTGGCTGCAGTAATGCCACTCATTCACTGGGTTTGTGGCATTGACAATGATTCATTTCATTTAACAGCCTTGAATTGAATTCTGAACCCCTTCAAATCATTGGATGTGCTCTTTTTTGCCTTAAGTTTAGTTGGCACACTAAAATAAAGTAAAATAGGTCCGATATAACTGATTAAGTTGAAGCCAATGTGTATATTTTTTTTTATTTTTTTTTATCGGCATCAAAAAATGTGATGTAAAGTGACTTCCTGGGTTTCCTTATATGTAGGATGCTTTGATTTTATTCATTATACCACTGTAATGCATTACATGTTCCTTGTGACTATAACCTACCTTGTCTCTAAAATAATTTCTGTTACAGCTCCTCTTCTTCAATTCCTCCAGCAGAGCCCAGTAAATACAACTGGGGTTCATGTACTGAAAATGATGCAGACAGAGATATAAAGATACATAGGATATATAATTACAGATATAAATGTATATTCACTACTTATTCGTCAACTCTGTCGGGTCTAAGTATTTTAGTTCTTTTTTTTATGAGAGAAAGAGAGAGAACATTTGTGTATTGCATGCCAATTTACAGTATATTTCTTAAATTTTTTGAGCAGTTTATAACATGTAAATGTCATTCTTTCGAGTGAAATTTTAAAATTGGTAGCGCTGCATATGTTAAGTTCAGCAAGTGAAAGCAAGTTGACAAGTATGTTTTGGCACAGACTTACCATGGTAATATCTGATGTATAAGCTAATCGGAGATTTGGACACTGAGCCCCTCGTTTTTTGTAAATAAATCACAAAAACCCATAGGAGTGTCTTTTTACTATCTAGATATATTTATTTGAGCGCATTTAATGTTTTTTTTTGTTGTTGTTGTTTGTTTTGTTTTTAGAATACATTAAAATGCAATTAAATGCAGAGTAAAATATTGTTTAACAGCGTAATGAGGTTAAGTTCTACAACCTAAAATCAAGACTCATATTAGCATTTAAAAAAATAAATAAATGGAGGCCTCAAAGCTTCACAAAAAGCATGATATAATACAGATAAACCTTGCATATTTGGTACATATAGGCCTGGATTCAGACAGGGCTTATATTAAACCAGGATTAGGAATTAGTTTAATTAGGACATTTTACCCAGTTTCACAAATCTTAAGCAGACTAAAATGCATGTTTGAGTTAACTGAAAGCAACTTGCACGAACATATCTTGAAATAAGCCTGTGCCATTGTTTTTTTTTTTTTTTTTTTTTCAAGATGCACTCCAGTGATGTTTTTTTTTTTCTTTTTTTTTTCTTAGGCATATTTATAAAAGATCCTTAAGCCTGGTTTCAAAGACAGGGCTTAGTTCGATTAGGACATTTAAGTAGCTTTTATAAACATGCATTAGAAAAAAAACATTACTGGTGTGCAAAACAATAGCACAGACATATTTTTTAAAAATGCCATTCCAAGTTACTTTCAGTTAAAACAGCTCAAACATGTATTTTAGTCTGGGACTAGCTTAAGTCTATTATTAGTGTGCTGTTAAGATTGCTATGTAACATAAATCTTAATACATGTAAACATGAAAATAGTTGCTTGAACAAGTAGGCTAATCACATTTCCTCAATGAATGAAACCAAGTAAAAGTACAGTAGTCAACATTTGAAGTGGATCAAAAAAGTTAATCAAAGTTGTCCTAAGACAAGAACGGGTATTGGTAAAAAAAAGAGAAAGGGTTTGATCCACTTTAAATGTTGACTACTGATACTGTTTTGTCCACAGAATAGCACCACTACCATAAAACATACTTTAACAAAACTACGCATGCGCAGTTTGTTGAGGGATATCCAATGAGATAAAATACATGTGGTCCCTTTTCTTAAATTGAGATTTGGTACTCGTTCGTCTGTAACTATAAGCAGACAATGTTCCTCATACTGCTGTTGCACTTTACACATGGTAAAATACTGATGCTTTGTTCATGAAGTACGGTGTAGACTTGCCCACCAGATTGTCTGAATAATGTGGACAAATTACAGTATTTTTGACTGGACAGAAACACTCAAATGTGTGTGTTGTAGTCACAACAAGAATAACACCATCACATAACTGCACAAATTCGGGACTGCCCAGTGCTGCCAGAGTCTTTCAGTCTTGTTTTGTCCTGGACCACAACTGCCTGGTTGCCATACTGGCTGTACCACGAGCTCTGACTGCGGCTCAGGTAATTGGTCGGAGGCGCTTTCTCCAGTTCCAGCTGTTGCTGTTGCCAAATCAGCAGAGACGTGTCACTGAACCGGAGCCGAGCGTAGCCCTCCGACATGGCCTTCTCGGCTAAAGGATAGCGCTCCGTCATTGCGAGGAACGATGAAGTGCAGGAAGACGTCTTGTTAAAATCTCTCGCGAAGAAAGTGATCATCTCAAGTGTCGTCTTGGTTATGACCACGCTGTTAAAAAAATGATCCGAAGTTCCGGAGCGGAAAACTTGATGTAGGGAGAAAAGCCACTTGTCTTCACCAGTTGCGTATGATCAAAATGACACTTAAGCGATGCTAATCCCCTTTGCATGTTGTTGACTTGTGCAGTTGGCAGTGATAGTATGTGAATTATATTAAAAAGTAGATTCATGAGAACCTGGTCTTCTGCAGTAGGCGACCTACTCAGATCTGTTCAACATTTCACAGCTTCCTTGTGGAGTAATTCGAGAGAGAAAAACAGAAGACAACGCTAGCGGCTGCCTGTGGCAACAACGTCTGCTTGAAATGTGAGTCCGACTTGCAACCATGAGATATTTCATGGTTCCGAGTGCAGGTTCATTGAGAGGCTGATCACTGCATAGCCATGTGTGGAGCGTAAGATCCAGCTCCCCCTCTCTAGATGTAATTTGGGCGTGATGAGTAGAGCTGGAAGGTCCAACCACACCCGACCTAACCCTACCCAGAGACGTTACCCATATTAGCGATCCCCCCTCTACCCGTTAGATCCACAGAGGTGGAGTTGGACTAGGTCAAGCTCAACCCCAGGACGTCCAGAGAGGTGGGGCTGGACGTCATTTGGCTAATGAGCACCACTTGGGTTCATTTGCAAAGTACAGGCAATTTTTTTAAAATAAATAATAAACAACCATAGTTCATAAACCACCAAGTATTTAACATTAAACTGGGCATTTTAACAAATCAAATTCCCAATAAGTTTCATGAATTCCATCACCTGAAAAAAGAATGTAGCATCAGTTAGAAGACAACTTAGTCAGACATAGAAATATGTTTTTATTTTAAAGCAGTGAGCAAGCTAAAAAAAAAAATAAAAATAAAAATTAAAAAAAAATTTAAGTCTTCATCATCTGACATAAAACGTTAGATAATAAGCCTTTTTGTTTAGGTGTCAATATGAGCATGTATAGTCCACCAATTGAATTGAAAATATGAAGTGATGCAGCAATTAATAAAGACTGACTGAAAAGATCATATAACTACTGGGATGTTTCAGTAGATGGTGGATCTTTCGAGGATTTTGTACTCATTTCTTCTTAGGGCCGGCATCAAGAGGCAGCCCAATTTCCTTTCCACGCAACTTAAGACCTAAAAGTGAAAAAGTGAATATGTTAAAAATGGAAAACAGTCAACAAAAGAGTTAAATGTTAAACATAATGTTTAGTCTCCTTTAAAAGATTGCAACTTTTAACATTAAATGTTGTAATTACTTTTTTTGCACCAAAATTATTGCTAGTTCTTTTGGCAAATGTTTAAAATAATCTACAGTACTGTTTAAAAGTTTGGGGTCAGTAAGCTTTTTTTGAGGAGTAGTAGTTTCTTGAGCACCAAATCAGCATTTTAAAATGATTTCTGAAGGATCATGTGACACTGAAGTCTGCAATAAAGGCTATTGGAAATTCAGCTTTGCCATCAAAAGGAATAAATAACATTTTTAAGTATATTACAAAATAAAACAGTTGTAATATTTCACAATATTGTGGCTTTTACCGTATTTTGATCAAATAAATGCAGCCTTGGTGAGCATAAGAGACTTATTTTAAAAACACTTAAAAACAAAATAGGGCTGCCCCCGACTAAAGATTTTTCTAGTCAACTAGTCTTCGCTCATTTAAGCCAACAATCGACTAATCGCATGTTTATGACTTGAATTCAATTGCTTAAATACTGCATGATGTCATCAAAAAATGGTTTGAGTTTCAGTGCGGAGAAAGATTATTACCAGTATTATGTAATAATGCTAACATTGGTCTACATTACAGGGAAATACCAAGTCATAATATTGAGTTTTTTTTTTTTTAATAGGCCTATAAACTAAGCACTCAAGTGCATAACCTGCAAACTTTTACCTGCAAAAGTAATGATTATGAAGGTCGGGAAAGGAGACCGTCTAATCATTTTTAATAATTGATCAATAAACTAGTGTTTTCTGAGTCAGTGTCGGCTGCAAAGATGTTTTTGACGGTGCTGACTCGCCATCTCTACATCATACAAAGAAATTGATGTTTTATACAGATTAAATAATCATAGAATTTTTTATTTGAATTGGTTCATTTAAGTAAGTAACTTAAATATATCTATATAGATATTTATCATGTCTGTGAGGCAAGTATACGCTGAGTTTCGGTCCATTTTTGTGATGCGTTCCAGTAGCGGAGACCAAGATGGCAGAAAGCACATCCTGTTTGTATTCTTTATTTTACAAAAGCACGAAGTTGTACACAAAAGACCTTTTACAGTTTTGAATGTTGTCTTATCTGTATGAAGAAAATTGTATTTTTTTAAGTTGTGTCCGCTGTTATTAGGGGGGAAAAAATGCGAGCCATAGTTAGGTCTATGAATTGATATGGTGAACATTTGGATTTCTTCCCCGACATACTGTAACTACCACATGGACCAGCCGTTTTATTTTCTGTCCATCACTGACTGCGTGACTTCGCCACTTCCACTGGATTTTATCTTCTAACTAACCTACTAGTTAAAATTTGGTCGACTAAACCTTCAATGTAGACTATTAGAGGGCAGCCCAATTTTAAAAAAAAAATCTAATTGATTGGCCTTCCCATTGTCAGACATTATAAGTTGCAGAATATATTACAAGTCACAAATATGGCACCTACAGTGTCACTGGTATTTAAAAAAATTCATGATACAGTATGTATACACAATTTGCACCCATTTGAAAGGCCAGTATAAATTCAAGAATCTATGAGACCATGATGCAAGCAATTTTTTATTTTGCTGAATTATACAAGCACAAATACATTTTTATATTTTAATGCATAAACCATAGCCAGGCAGCAAATAAGCTATTGTGTAGTAATGATGATAAAATGACAAAATCCTACCAATGGCTCGCTCAATCTTCCCCATTACTTGGTTATTGGGGATGGCCTTTCCACATTCATACTCCGCGATGATCTGTGGCTTCTCATTAATTTTCTGCAAGAAACACAATTCTAAGTTTAAAGCGCATGAAACCAAATGGAAGTATTTCTTCCATATTGTGACACATCTGAGTGAAAAAGCTTCTCGAACAAGAAAAAAAGTGGGGTGGGACTTGGTTTTGTCCATCTGGAATTAATTGGGACGTTAGATCAAGATGGTTCGCCATTTCTGTGATCTCATTTGAGTTTCAGGTTGTCCTGCCCTCCCATCAGTAAACACATCATCAGAGAAGCGTTGTCGTTGCAAGTGGGCACATGAATTCTTAAAAAAAAAAAAAGTGTACACAGATAAATCTTTTTAAAAATAAAAAAGTAGTAAATTCATGGTTACTTTAAAAGATAAATCATACAGTAAGTCTGGTGATAGGCCGGACTTTAAAGTGTCATGAAAGACATTTTTTTTGGAGATATGAAGATCTGTAACACTAAACATAGCCTACTCAAAGTTAATATTTTTAGCACTTTTTAGATCAATTTCATACTTTGTTTTAAAGCTGGAGTTTGACTACAAACACATGGGAAATATGAATAACAATATTGAATAGGTAATATCTCCGCATGAGAGCGGTTTCAGCACGGAACGATGCAATGAGTTGAACACTCGCTAGGTGGATTATAGAATACATCAAATGTGCAAATATGGACACTAAACAGCCGTACGTCTGATCATAAACACGACTGAATGACGAATTATTCTGCTAGACAGAAGACACTAATGTAGAACGAAAATTCAAAAAGAATGGACAAAAAACCAAAATTTTCTGTTAAATGTTCTTTCGTGTTTCTCCCTCGTTTGTTGTCATAGGATGACATTTCCAAAAACACATCAAGGTGCCCTCAACTCTGTGTTTTTCCCCTTCTGCTCATATTTTAAGATTCATTTGTCTGTATAATGTGTGTGTTATTAGTCTGTGTTCGCTCCCATCTCCCCTCACCCCAATCCCACCTTTAAGCACACATTTTTTGAGACTTTTTCAGCTATGAGGTGCAAACGACCAGGCAAAAACAGAGGGGAGGGGTTCACGACACTTTAAATGGGCAAATACTCACAGTAGCCAGATCTTTCTGGGTGAGGCCCTTATTCTGGCGGCCCAGCTGGATCACTTTCCCCACTTCAAGAGGTACTCTCTGGTGGCTCAGCTCCTCTGTCTCTCGGTCCAGCTTGGCTGTGTTCTTGGTTATAACATGCTGTTTATTTTGCCCAGCAGCCCCTTCGAAAAATTTATTATTCATTGAATCCCATTGGGAATATAAATGTATTATATACAAATTGTTTATATGCTCTTACATTTCTTAGAAGTTTCGACTTCCTCTCCCTTCCTCTGAGCAGTAATTATAGCCTGAAACAAATGCACTATTAGTGTTGTGTAAACCGAAACTACATTGTAACGTTACATCTTTGAGCTGCTGTTGTTTTAATGACAATTATTATGGCGTCCATCACATTTCGTACAATGGCTGATCCAACAAGAAATAACACGATAGTATTTCTGTTGCGTTTGTTGTCAGACCCGATATTATAAGCTTTGGGACATATTTTGCGCATTATTTGAAACGAAACATTTGAAATTAGGCCACAGTCAGCAACAATGTGCTGGTCAAACGAGAACTAATAGCATCAGCAAACTGTAACTGTTAACGTTACGTTAGCAAACGGCTGTGAGATAACGTTACCTGCTTAGACTTTGACTGCGCAGCCGATCCCTTCTTCCTCAACACAGTCACTGTATCCCAATCACTCTCTGCCATGTTGTCAAGAATTACTTGCAGAAGTATTTGATGATAACCAACAACAGGGCGTTAAAATTGTCGCGCACGTCTCTGCAGCTCTTTATGCTAGCTAGTGAACTAAACCGGATATACGTCACTGTATGAGATATGTCAACAAGTCCCTTTAACATGTATCATCGTGTATCGTTATTTTTATTTTTATTTTTTTTTTATTTTTTTGCAGTCTATGGTATTAACGTGTATAATTTTGCTAACATGTGTATAATAAAAAGGGGTAGAGAGTAAGCATACAATTGTATATTAATCTATGTCTTATTTCACAAACCGAGTGTATTATGGATGATCAAAGCTTTTAATTTGCCCTGCATGCCATCTGACCATAGACTGTAATCTGACGCAACAACATTATTTTACACAAGATCCATGATTAAAAAACATGGTCAATGTCACCAATTTCTTTTTCAAAGTTTTTTTTAATTAATTTTTTTATTTTACTTTTAAAACTTGCTGTTTATTTCTAGGTAGTAGGCTACTGTTTTCTTTGTCTACTAATATGTATGCTTAGTCAATGCTTTTATCTTTTTATCTTTTATTGTAAAGATAAACTGATTCAATTATTATAAGTAATTGTACATTTGTTGGTTCAGACTAATTTTACATTCTGATAAAGGTTTAATACATTTTCATAATAATTATATTCACACTTGTCAATTCATACTCAAAGTTTACATGGGGAGGGTTTAATTAAAGTAGGAGGGTTTAATTCTGGCCCAATTGTCCTCTCTGTAAGTGTAAATACTATGTGACAATAAAGTCTAATAATGCAATAAATAAAAGCATTTCTGCTGTATTAATTAATGGAGTTGTTGAATCTCTTTCAATTAATTAAGAAATATAAAGTCTTCATAAAATGTATAAAAAAATTTAAATAAATGTACTTTATTTACACACACACACACACACACACACACACACACACATGTCTGGTTCGCTATCTTTGTGGGGACTCTCCATAGGCGTAATGGTTTTTATACTGTACAAACTATATATTCTGTCCCCTTACACTGCCCCTGTCCCTAAACCTACCCATCACAGGAGACATTCTGCATTTTTACATTTTCAAAAAACATTACTTATAGTGTGATTTATACGCTGTTCTCCTCATGGGGACCGCTGACTGGTCCCCACAATGTAGGTGATTTCAGGTTTTACTATACTTGTGGGGACATTTGGTCCCCACAATGTAATATAAACACGAGCACACACACACACACACACACACACACACACACACAATGGCAAAAGAGTGCGAAAAATATTCCCAAGTCAAGATGTGCCACTATAGTGTCAGATTTATGTTCTGTTTCATGGATGCTTATGAATTACATGAAATGTATTTCTGTTCCCTTTGGTTACTGTGTTCCCTCTCTGTTTAGTTCCTGTTTCTTCGTTTTCCAATCATTTCCAATGTTTTATGGTTACTGATTACATTACTTACCTGTGTCTTGTTTATTTGCCAGTTTGGTCAGCCCAGTTCATTTGTGTTTTGTCTGTTCTTGTGTCATTATAGGGTGCTTCTAAATACTCAAATATGCTTCCCAGTTTCCTCGCTCCTCTGTCCTCCAGCCCACGGGAACTGATGAAAGAAAGCCATCTTGAAGGACATCTCAATCCTCTAATTGCACTGTGAGGAGGCGAGGAACGAGGAGTAAAGAAGCTTCCAGAGGAGCTATGAGCGAGGATGTGCAGATTTCTTGTCGAAAAACCTGACGTATGTAGCCATAAATTCTCCTACACCTTCACATCTGAAGATAGACTCACATACAAACAAGCTGAGTACTGGAATAATATCAAAGGGTGCTGTAAAATCAAGTATTAGGCTAGTTAGTTATCCAGCTTTTTTTCTCTTTGAAATGTGTAATTTTGGTTTTCAGTGGCATTGAAAAAATATATATTTTTTGGATTAAATCTGCAAAAGTTGTGATTGAAAAGGTTATTTTTGTTTCATTTTTTATATCACAAAAAAAAAAAACAGCTGTTTTAACATGGGTTAAAACCACACACTGTATATATTGTATGTAGTCTACTTCCTTTTTCTTTTTTGTAATCAGTTTTTCATGCAAGGTGTTTAAGCCGTTTTGTGTAACTGGTTTTGTAATCTTAAAGAACAATAGCATTTTTGTTTGACAGAATTTGACTTTAATACCTTAAACCATACAAAGAATTTTGCTTAATCTGCAATGGAATTTTGCTAAAAATAAAATTAATTTTTTTTTTGAGAAACGAGTCGTTTCATCTTCCATTATAGTTAAACTTTTATTACACTTCATGTGATTTTTCAATAGAGAATACAATTTAATATAAAATCAACTTTCAGAAGTGAGCAGTATTTACACAGGTCACAGGAACAGTGGGGTTCTAATAGTCAGTAGCAAAAACATGGACTCAGAGACTGACCCCTGCTGGTATTTATAGACTGCTGAGTCAGGGTCATGCACTGGCAGATCACTGCTATAAGCAAAAAGTGGGTGGGGAGACTGACAAAAACAGCTGCAGAGATATCAAACAACCATTTCAATGTACATTTTATATCTTTGATCTCTTTTTGTAGAACATTAACGCAAAACAAGCAGTCCAAACATAGGCAGTGTTTTATATTTCTGCCGGTGAAATACATCCAAATACATCCATAGCTACATTACCAACATAGTTCCCAGGCCACGGACTTGAGACTGCTGGTCTAGGATCAGTTTTCTGCATAATAATAGCAAGAGACCAAAATGGCCAAGCACCCATGGAATTGTGTATTTATGACCCACCGGGACCCGATGTGAGATTCAGTAGGTCCCTGAATCTCAATTGTTTTTTTGATTGGAAAAAAGGAATGGAGAACATCTTGTGTTTTTCCATGGGTGCTTGACCATTTCCATTTGTCTTACTTATCATAACAGCTTTTAAAAATCTTGAGATTGTAATCTTATTTTACAAAGTGCTTTGAGACATGAGGTAATATAACAGCGTCTCTTGTGATGCTAAATCTGCTCTGGCTGTGCACATTCATGTGTTTTGAAGGAGGCGTGGCTTTGGAGATGCTCTGAAGGAAGGGTGGGATCTAAAATGCTTTCAAAGCTAGCTTGCGATTGGGAGCTGCTCCGAAATTGCCTACCCTACCTTTAAGCATCATGACTTTTTTTCTTTTTTGATTCTTCATGCCAAAAATAAATATAGCCTAGAGATAATGCAGAGATAAATATGTAGCTGCAGGGCTACCTGTAATGATGATAACACATGTATGATTTTATTTGGGCAAAATAGGAAAACAATATGAATGTCCCTTTATTGATGGGCCATGGACCATGATGCCATTTTGTTTTCTTATTTTGCCCATGTAAAATCATGCATTTGTTACTACTTCTATTATTGTGAAAAGAGTTTCAACCAGAATAACATGAAAAAAAAAAGAAAATCTGCCTACCCTACCTTTAAAAGGGTATTTGCTTATGATTTCACTTATCTAACTTTAGTTAGTGTGTAATGTTGCTGTTTGAGCCAAAACAACATCTGCAAAGTTATGACGCTCAAAGTTCAAAGCAAAGGACGATATTTTCTTTTACAGAAATTGCTTTTTAAGGACTAAAACAAATGGCTGGTAGGGACTACACAAGCTTACTCCCGAGATAGTGACATCACAAACCCTAAAATTTACATAAACACCCTTGGAAACACACAAGCAGTGTTGAGAAGAGGAAGAGTTGCTGTGGTAGAGCACATTTGGGAGTCTGCTCAAGCTGTCACATCCGTCTTTTCACATGCATTGCAATACAGTGTGTTACAAAAATGCAATAGCATGTCACTCTGTAGGCATCTTACAACAGTTCCCACACTAGCAATATATAGATTATCATGACAGAATATGCTAATAATCAATGACTTAAAGATAGTTAACTCCACATCAGCTACAACTTCATTCAGAAATGTCCTGTTGCATTCTACATGTTGTCACTTCTTCTTGAGTCTCTCCATCATTGTCCGACTTCGGTTTGAACATAAAAGGAAGAACAGTTTCTGACATTTTAGTGTGTGTCTGCAAGCTCTAAAGCTCGCCCTCTTTGCTGGGAGCAGCAGCTCATTTGCACTTAAAGGGACACACAAAACGGGGCAATTTTAACATGCTATAAAAAATTATCTGTTGGGTTTTTTTAGTTAAAACTTCACATACACAATCTGGGAACATCAGAGACTTATTTTATATCTTGAAAAAGGGGACATTATACCACCCCTTTAGTGTTATCACTCACTTGCATTCACACAAAGTAACCTATACTCATGACCAATAAATACTGTTGATGAAGTAAGATGATAAAAGAAGTACAACTTGTTTGATTTATGCATCATTTATGTATCATTTATGTTTTTAATCAATCTGTACAGCTTAAAAGACTTTTGATTTACAACAATCAGGTATCAAATTCACTGAAGGGATTCTTTTATTTATGGTAGGCCCACATATAACACTGTAGTGAAAATCATATAAAATGGCACATCCGGGGCTTACAGCGATTGAAAACATATATGAAAACATAAATTTCATATAAACAACATTGCTAATTTTGGTAAAAGTGAAAAAATGTGCTTGAAATGTTCAGTGATTTCATTCATATAAATGTGATGCATTCAGATATCAGGACAACTGAATTTAAATTCCAGACAACCAAAACGGTTCAAAAAGTCTCAAACTATCCATGATATAATGTGAAACAGTCCATGGTGGTTTCATTTACAACATTTCTCAAATACATTGTAAATATTCAGAAAATCACATACAATTCCAAGAAAATAGAAATCTGAAATAAGTCATTATGCTGCTTGATAAAGTCCCTGAGCAAATGTCTCGCTCACTTACTGTGATCAATAAAATCCATTAGCCAATTGATATAAATCACACATAGTGATTTGGCCTTTAATCAACGTTGACAGTAAAAAAAAAAAAAAAAAGAATACTTGCATCAACATCCTTTCTCTTAAAGCGAAAGGGAACTGCGCACCTGATGCGTTTCTCCAAACTTTATATTGCTTTGGCAGAAATGGTACAAGAAATGAAGCTAATAGATGTGTGCTGCTTAGGGTAAGTTTTTTTTTAGTACATGTTTCAGTCATGCACTTTTCAGTATAGGCGAAGTCATTTAACCTGAAAAAAATAAACATGCAGCGGCTTTAGAAATCCCGCAATGATCAGTAGAGGGGGCTCCAGTTGAATGTTCCTATGGATATTAGAGTCTGGCAAGTGTTGGAAGACAGCCACACCATCTCCACTAAACTGTAATGAAGGAATCCCAAGGCAAAGCCACATCCGACATCTGTCAGATGGTGGCGACCCAGAAACACACGGGATGTGCCAGCTAGGAAGGCCCATAACACAAGCAAAATACGCAGAGGAACTGCAAGCACCAAGTGTGCTAAAAGGAATTTAGATACCATGGCTGCTCGGCTTGCATGTGCTGCTGGGAAAGAATAAATATCCATGGCCAGGTAGTCGAGGAAACTGGGTGCCATTTCCCAAGGCCCTTTACGCTTCACCAACTTCTGCATGCCTGCTACTGTCATCACATCCAGAAAGAGAGCTGTAAAGCAATGATGTTAAATGTACGTTATTAAAGCAATATCAGATTCACAAGAATGTTTTGGCTATATATTAGCATGGGTGTGATTTGGCCACAAGAAATCACACTCGTCATGATATACAGCCATAACACACTCTTGCAGGTATGAACTTTTCTTGCAGGTATGAACAGTTCAAAGGACATGCATGTAAATAAGTAAGGAAAAACCAATGGGTTCTCCAAAGCCCCTCTTGTGTGTTGAACTTTTTACACCTCAGATTCAAATCGGTTTCCTCAGTTTCCAATGTGTCTCCATAACTAATTCGAAAACATCATGTTAGAACTAGCGAAGATGGCTTAAGCCATTTCTGATGAGGAAAAATCAGAAATGGCTTAAGCCAAGTAGCTTTAATTCTGTTGGCCAATGCAGCAAATCTGAGAAACCTTGAACCTGTTGCAAAGTCTGAGTGTGAAATAATGGCAGAGGGTGAAATAAATGATGAGAGAATATTCATTCTGGGGTTTTGGAAACCAACGTAAAATAAAAGGCGTAGTAAAAATAATAAATTATAGCGTTTAAATGAAAAGCTGTTCTTTATGCCAGCGTTCAATTAACTAGTCACATCAGTCAGAACACTTTCCTTGTATTCCCTTATCCACTGACCTACAAACCCAACAGCATCCTCACAAGTTGCTAAAAACCCTCCATGTGAGCACAATGTGATTTCAAATTCATTCCAAAATCAAATGCACTTAACAGGATCCTCATAATTATTTTGGATGTCATTTTAATCCCAGAAATCGTTTACATCACATTTAAATATCTTTCAGACAGAGTTTCAAAAATACAAATAAATTTAACATTATACACTGGAATTATCCAAACATGCATTTATTTAAATCGTTCTAAATTAGTAGGCAATAAATGATCCTTAGTCTAAGTAAATTTAAGGATTTAACAAGAATATCAACTGTTTTACTCTTTCTGTAAGACATTCGATCAGAAGGTCTGCGGTTGGTTTAGACTAGAGGAAGACATTTCTCAATCCCAGTAGCATGTGTTTGACCAAAATAGTAGCCTAATGTTTATATAGCCGCCCACATTTTTAGAATGTGACACATCCGGACGTCAGTGTTTTACTCCTTATCAGAAAAGCGTTCCAACTCACCAAGCAGCAAATTGACCAATACCTCTTGACCTGCCAACGTGTTGCTTCTTGTAAGACACAAAATTGTACCGAAGATCCACGGGATGCCATGGCCAGTGAGCGCAAGCAGCTTGACCATAGAGCGCACGCTTCCCCACGACGATGTGGGGTACGCGCACACGCCGAGCCGCTTAGACATACAAATATCAATGGCCAGAAGAGAGTTCATAGCGATGCCTTTGAATGAGGGGTTAAGCTGCATGCAGTCTTCTTCTGGTAATTCCTTCTTTTCTTTATTGTTCTCGGGCGACTCGTTCTGCGCATTTTCGCCTGGCTGGTGTTGATTTTGCTGCTGTCTCTGCGACGGCCTCCGCGCAGTGCCGCGAGCTTCCGCGCCACCGATCTTTAAAGGCTGATTTAGAGACATAAACTCGGGTCTGTTCAGCACATTGTTTCTGTCCCTCGCCCTGGATCGAGTCTGGTTTACAGGCATCTTGATTTTCCACTGTCCTTCCAGCCTTAAATGTGTTTTACTGTCCTGTTCTTCACACTGAGAGACAGTGAACGGTCTACCATGTCTATTGCCAGATCATGTCTTGCTCTGTTCTAAGAGTTGCGACTTCTATTCCAGTTACACTATAAATAGACATTCCAGCCGCCTGGATACATGAGACGCATCCACATGCTGCCTTATTACAGCTGAAAATCAAGACAAACAAATGAAACTCAACTAGAAAATCGTAGATAGATAGATAGATAGATAGATAGATAGATAGATAGATAGATAGATAGATAGATGTTATAAAATGTTGTTGTTTATATTGCAAAAAATTATTGCAACGCATCAATGCTGCACTAGGAAAATTCACATGCGTTTGTACCTAGGCAAATGTTATTTATTTATTTATTTATTTATTTATTTATTTATGTTCCAAAAAGTAAGCTGGAACTATTTAGGCTATATTATGTATTTTACTAAATAATATAATATAAATAATAAAAATATATATAATATAAAACCCATGCAATGCAGTGCCTTAACTGAGTTCAAAGTCTATCAGTATCCTAAATAAATTAGGCTAATATTGTTAGACATGAGCCTACTGTTGTGGTCTAAAAAAAAGGCCCTTTAAAGTTAAAAACCTTTATCAGAACTCCATTACAATTTTACCAAAAACTGCATACCCCTCCTCATGCATCTCACCCATTTTTATTTTTTTTTGCTGTTTTATTGTTGTCTTCGTGAGTTTTGTTTACCTTTTTGAATAATTTGTACGGAGAAAGCGCCAGGGAAACTGTAAACATGAAAGTTTTATTTGTATAGCTGCTGAATTTAATTATTTCACTCTGAAACCCGTTGACTCTTCAGACCCCTGACTCTAAACTACACTACCCAGGATGCAAAACGTCGTCTAGAAGGGAAGTCTAATTCTAAGCCGCTTGGATAAAAAAAGCTAACAGCTGAAGTATTGTATTACACAGAGGAACCCAACTACCCTTTAATAGGGCAAGGACGACACTAAGTAACTCGACTGGTCACGCTCTTTAAATCTCTCAGATATGACGCGGAAATTAAGGTCACCGATATTTGATTTGACACTAGAAATTTTACTCTCAAGTTATGCCAGAAGACGCAGCGTGGAGCGCGAGCTGTAAGGAGCCTCTATGGATTTAAACTTAAAGTAATGTTTCGTGTTCTTTTTGCCATCCTGATGGACCTTTTGAATTATGGATCGACTCAACGTTATACGACTGTTGACTGGAGCGCAGCGTAACAGGTCGTAATGCCGCACTATTGGACTGTGCCTAACAGGTGTTTAGACATTTCTAGGTAAATCAAAGGCACGAATGAGCTGACATCATATATATATTTATGGCAAACAACACGAAATATCTATAGTTCCACAAATATTAAGTTTAATGACAAATTATTAGAATGAATATGTAAGGTTTGATATTTTTGTTCGACTGGAGGAGGGGAAAGATCTGGGATTTATTAATACTGTGGCAAGAAATTACAAGAAATATGTAGTGATCCATTATGTCGACATGTCAGGAATCATGTCATGGATCATGTCATAGCACTGTGACCACAGACTTGGGCCCTTTTACTACTGCTTTATTTGGATACTGATGGGTGTTTGTGCTGCCAGTCTGAAGAGCCTCCACAATGGGATGTGTACAGAGTGTAAAACTCAAGCCAAGTTTTAATGAGAACATCACAGTCCTGGAACTGCAAGCCTCCATTGATCCTAGTCCAACTGTCATCGATGAGTCATCTAATGTGGTTTTACGTTACCGCACGCCTTACTTCAGGGCATCAGCTCAGGTGCAGGTGCCACCCATGCTTTGCAAAGAGATCTGGACTGTTGGCTGGATCCAGGCTTGCAATCAAATGGATTTCTTCAATATATATGGAAATGAAGGAGTGTAAGTGTGTTCATTGTGTAATAATATAAATCAAAATGCTGAATACTATTGCCTTTTTAGTGCCTTTATTGTTTTGGGCCCCTATACCTTTAAAAAAAAAATGAAATGTGGAAATTGTTGTGCATGAATCCCTAATCTAGAGGCTGATATTCACTGAATACTGTCATCACTCTTAAAAAATAAAGGTTCATCATTGTCATCAAATGGTTCCCTTTCAGTCGAGAACGTCAGACGTAGTCGACGTCGACTGAATGGGGATCACGCTAGGGAGTCAATCGTCTTCGATTACTGTTGAACGAGCCAATGGAATTGGCGTGCGTGACTCGCATCACACACTCCGCCCCCGCAGCGCGGGTATAAATACGGAAGTGGATGCACGCACTAGTTGCCTTTCGCTTCTGAGTCGATCGTTTGATTTCTCTGAAGATTGCTGTTAAAACGAGCGAGTGTGTCAGTGTTCTTCTGGAAGACTCTCCCAGTGCTAGTGGTATTTACAGTGCCAGTGCAGCGGTGATCGCGAGCGCTTGAGCTCTCAACTGCTGTTTTTACAGCAACAAATTTCTGTTTGTTTGTGTTTGTTGACGGCTGGTTAGAGGGCTTAAAAGTGAGTGCTTCACTGTTTCAGTTCTCTGTTCAGTGTTGCCGCAGTCATTCCCCTGTGTGCTCCGGCACTGGTGATGGGTCCTATTTCCTGAAAGAGCAACACGGATGCGTTTGTGTCTTTTTCAAGATGTCATTCCACCGTGCGTTTCTGAATGCGGTCGTTCCCGGTTCCTCTATGACGGTCACAATTGTTGTATCACGTGTTTGGGCTTACGGCACGCTGAAGCAGTTTTTGTGGACGGTTTATGTTCCCATTGCGGGAATATGACTGTCGCGGTGTTGAGATCGAGACTCGCCTTCGTCCGCGAAGCGTGAGTCCCCATTACCGTGCCCCGCCCTATGGGTGCCGCGTGGGATGGGTGATAGGAGAATAGTGTCGGATGTCTCGCCCGGTAACCATTCCCCGTGGGCTCCTCACTCCTCCCTTCCACCGCAGCCGTTGGAGTCCCCTGTGGAGCGTGCTGGTCCATCTGTAATGGGTGGACCAGTCGTTTCACACGGGGCTCCCCCAGAGGACAGGAAGCCGATTGCAGCATCGGAGGGTGAGCTGGCCTCTGGAGATGATGACTCGACTGCGTTATCTCCCTCTAAGAGTATAATGTTGCTCGAGCTGGATCCAGAATTGTCAGCTATGCTGAAACAGGCCGCCGAGGCTGCCAGGCTCAAGTAGAACTCTCCACCGTGTCTTGTTCAGTCTCGGTTGGATGATTGGTATCTCGGGGCGGGCCGTGCTGGTTCTCAGCCCGCCGCCCCAGTACCCTTCTTTTCCGAAATGCATGGAGAACTTACTAGGTCGTGGACGGCACCTTTTACTGCCGAAAACTGCCTCAGTGGTTCTTCCCCCCTCGCTACCCTTGACGGAGGAGCAGTGAAGGGTTATGAGGCTATCCCTCCAGTGGGGCGGTCTGTCGCGACACAGGTGCACCTGTGTCCGGCGGCCGCTGCTTTTGGGGGGATCCTTGTTCCCCCCCTAAGGCCTGTGAGTTCTCGTCCGACGGGCAGGACTTAAAAAGCCTCTGGGCAAGCCGCCTCATTTTTTGCGTGCCATGTTGTTGCTACAGGTCTATCAGGCCAGGGCACTCATGGACATGCACGAGGGTAGACCAGACTGTGCGCTCATAGGTGAGCACCGCACTGCATCCGACCTCGCCCTCCGAGGCATGAGTGTCGTGGCGTGCGCGATCGGTCTGGTGGTGTCCACTTAAGTGGTTCAGGAGCGCCATTGTTGGCTCAGCCTGGTTGATATGGCGGATGCGGACAAGGTTCGGTCCCTGGTCTCCCCGATTTCCCAGGTTGGTCTGGTCGGTGACGCGACCGAGAACTGCACCCAACAGTTCTCTGGTGCCCAAGCGCAGACGGAGGCCATCCGGCACATCCTGCACCGGCGGCCCGCTGCTGCCTTCAGCCCGCCGCTGGTGGGAGTTCCTCCGCCTGCTCGTCACCGAGGGTGTTCCCCTGTCGCCGCTCTCGCTGGGTCTCCGCAGCAGCCTCCACCTTGGCCTCAGCATGGAGCCGGCCGCGGTAGGGACGCCGAGCCCGGTCCAGGCGCTGCCAAGCCTGGTGGCATGCGATAGCATAAGCATTCCTGACCAGGTTGCTCAGGGATGGAGGAGGGTGCTCTTGGAGTTGGTCACTCCCTCCCCTGGGTGAGGGCCGGGTGGATTCTTTGTTGGTGTGTGTGTCTCTTCCACCTCCTGTTCCCAAAAAAAGAGCGGAGCAGGCGGTACCCACACTTCAAAGAAAGAGCAACTTCCTCTGTTCCTGGGTCCCAAGAGGGCAGGTCTGGCGGTGTGTGACCCTGTAAAGCCTTGCACCCCTCAGCCCCCTCTTGTTCGCCAGCGCGGCTGCTGGGTGCGGTTCAAGGACCCGGTCATCCGCCTTCTCTCGCATCCCTGGCCGTCTTGTGGAGACAGGTAAGTGTCGTGCACCACACTCAGACCCTGCTTCGGGCCTTCCGAGCCGGGTCCCTGTCCTCCACCTTGCTGCCCCACCTCGGGTACGTCTGTGGTCCCTGGCCCGGTTTGTGGAAGCTAAAAACGCTATTCCATCAGACTCGGCTTGCGATTCCCGTTCGCTGTAGGCTTCCGCCCAAGCTCAGTGATATTCGTCACACCTAGGGGTTGAGCAGTGCTCCTGTCTTGTGTGTGCCCATCGCGTCTGCTGGCGAAGGACACGATGTAGCCTCTTCCTCCAGCTGATATGAAGGCCGGCTTCTATAAGCCCATACTTCATTGTACCCTAGAGAGGTGGGTCATGACCATCTTGGTCCTGTGTTAATTGAAACTGGCCCTTTTTTGGAAGCCTCCGTTCAATTTGTTACACAGAGATGCATTTCCAAATGCTCCGTCCCCAAGATTGGTCTGCGGCTTTTGACCTGAGAGACATGTACTTCAGATTTCTATCCTTCCGCACCACCGGCCATCCTGTGTTGTGCGTCAGAGGGGTTTGAAGTATCAGTACAAAGCCCTACCCTTCAAGTGCTCATAGCCAGTTGGGTCCTCAGGTCAACTGGGAAAGAGTAAACTCGTCCATAGACTGAGGATCTCTTTTCTAGTTTGGAGATGGATTCGGCCACCGCATCTCTAAGACGAGTGTGTGGTTGGTTATTGCTCTTCAGAGACTCCTGGGGCATATGGTGGACGCAGCCACTCGGCTTCCTCCGTATGAATACCACTTCAGCACTGACTTCACGGCCGAGTCCCGAGGTGACCCTGGGTGAAAGCACCCTGGCCTGCTGCCAAACCCTCAGTCCGTAACAGACCTGTTGTTTCTCCGGACCAACGGCCTTAGAAAGAGTGTCCATCAATACCGGCTGAGGGGCCACGTACAAAGGGCATGCAGTAACAGAGGTCTGGGCAGCGTTCCGACTGCATTGGCATCCATTGTCTACATTGTGACTACATTGTCTACGCTTCCCTCGCATGTTACAAGCCCGTCACCTCCTCGGAGTCAGAAGCTTCTGAGGTGCTTCATTCCACTATTTCTTTCGGCTGCTCAATCGTGCCGCGAACGAGCCTCACGACAGCCTATGGCCAGGGAGAGTGGAGATTCCATCCCCAGGCGGTCCAGCTAGGCAGGGACCACTTTGTGGACGCACAGTTGCATCTGTTTGCCTTTCTAGATTCATTCTTCTGCCAGTTCTATTTTGCTGTCTGAGCGGGCATCCCTTGGACAGTCACTGGCTCTCAGCTGACCCCGGGGCCCCGCAGAAATGCGTTCCCCAGTGAGCCTTCTAAAGCGGCTGTGCGATTCATTGTCGCTTGGCGCCTCTCAAGTCAGTGATTTTTATCACACTCAGGTGTTGAGCAGGGATGCTCCTGGAGCTCAGTGAATTCCATCACACTCAGATGTTGAGCAGAAATGCTCCTGAAGCTCAGTGATATTCTTCACACCTAGTGTTGAGCAAGGCTCCTGTCTTGTGCACACATGTCGCTTGCACGTACTGTGATAGGTCACGAGTGGAGCAGGTCTTGATAGTTGCCCCTTATTGGCCCAACCAGACCTGGTTCTCCCCTCGACAGCCCTTCCTGACTTACCCTGAAAACATTCTCAGGGATGGGGCATGATGGCACCCGCGTTCAGACCCCTGGAGAATTTCAGGCCGGTCCTAAAATTGGACGTGGAGGTTCAGGTATCTACCACAGGATTATGTGGTTGTCACCATCACTTCTGCGAGAGCACTCCCTGGATAGGAAGTTGTGCTTACGCCAAATAGAAGTGGAACCTGTTCATTGAGTAAGTCTTCTCTCCGTGAGGAGATCCTGAAAGCGTTCGGTCATTTCAGTGCTCTCTTTCCTGCAAGATGGGTTGGAGTGAGGGCTGTGTCCTCCACCCTCAAAATGATGTTGCCTCTATTTTTGACGCACATCATGATGCAGTAGCATGGGAAGCACGTCCTGATCGTCATGTTCCTGAGGGGAGCAAGGGAAATGAATCCCTTTGCGCCCCTCTTTATCCTCTTGGGCCTTATCTCTGGTGCTACTAAACACTTAGAGACCACCCCTGAGCTACTGCAGGCAGTGAGTTAAAAATTCTGTTTTAAGAACAGTTCTCCTGCTCGCCTTGTTTCTACTAGAGGGTAGGGACTTGCTCGCTTTCGGTCAATGAGTTGTGCCTGGAATTCAGGCTGGCTAACTCTCACAAGTTGGGACCCCGGCCTGGATATGTGCCCGAGGTTCCTGCCTCTCCCTAAAGGTGGGAGGAGGTAGTGAGCCTGCAAACGCTGCCCCGGAGGAGGCAGACCAAGCCCTGGCTTCTCTGTCCATCCGCTTCATTGCGGTTATACATGCACAGAACGTAAGCCTTAGGACCTCAGACCAGCTCTTGTCTGTTAAGGAAATCAGCAGAAAAGGGAAGGCTGTTTCCATGCGAGGTTGGCCCACTAAATGAGTGGTAGTCGAACCGCTGCTTCTCGTGGGCTCCCTTCTTATGAAGCCAGTTTCACCATGAGCCCGGTTCGAAGTGTCGGCTTGCTGCGCCATTCTCCTCCTATGGACTGGATACGTGCACAATTTTTGCTCCAGTAGAGTTCTCCTTATTACTGAACCCTGTCGAGTTCCTCCATACCCTTTGGCTTGGACGTGGCGGAACGTCCGAAGCCAGGCCTATCACTTGTATGCTCTGGTGGAACCTGTGTTAGGCTGGGTCCATGTGTTGTGATCCCTACGGCGATCCCATATGTGTATTCTTCCACGGTACGGCTCCCTGCGGTGAGCCCGTGTCTTCCCTTGGCAGAGCCTGCTCTGCCGTCACTGTTGGTTGAGCCTCCCCCTGTTACAGGCTGGAGCCACCACAGTGACATTCCATATGTTGTACTGCCTGGTCATCCACCCAGTTCATATGTGTATTTCCACATGTTACCTCCTGTGGCAGGATGTGACTTCCGCAGCGTCCCTTCCTTCCATGTACAGGGAACGCTTTCCCAGTGATCCTGCAGGAACAGCAGTGACTTCCCTGACCTAAGCCCTGTCCCGTTCCCTTAAATAGGGGGGATCAGTTGGCTCTGTATAGGCACTGGAAGGTGGCAGCACTAGTGGTGTTTTCAAATAGATCCCCATTCAGTCGACGTCGACTACGCCTGACGTTCTCGACTGAAAGGGAACGTGCTGGTTGCGTATGCAACCCACCATTCCCTGAAGGAGGGAACGGAGGACGTAGTCCCCTCGTCACTACTGCTGGACCACCGCTGACTCCGGGGGTCGATCGGCTCCTCAGCGAAAAAGTAACTAGTGCGTGCTTCCACTTCCATATTTATACCCACGCTGCGGGGGCGGAGTGTGTGATGCGAGTCACGCACGCCAATCCCTTTGGCTCGTTCAATAGTAATCGAAGACGATTGGCGCCCTAGCGTGATCCCCATTCAGTCGACGTCGACTGCGTCCTCCGTTCCCTCCTTCAGGGAACGGTGGGTTGCATACGCAACCAGGACGCTCCATGAAGAACCTTTGACATCCAAGGATCCTTTCCACTGCACTAAAGTTTTGTTATAGTGGAAAATATTCTTCACACTGAGAAAAAAGAGGTTCTTTTCACAGAAAACTTCTAAAATGGTCCTTCTATTGCATCACAAAAACCCCCTTTTTGGAACTTTATTTTTTTGACAGTTCAAGACAGCACGAAACAAAGATTTGCAACCACACATATGCAAAACAATTTAGCATAAAAGTCAATGCAAGTTATGTTTTATTGTTGTATATAAATACCATTTAGTCACATTATTGTGTCAAAAACATAGAAATACTTGAAAATAGTAGAAAAGGTTGATCTCTACTAAAATCATTAACACCTTTTGCTCCATACACTGTGGTGGTTTAGAGTGCAGTAAAATACCATTAAAATATTGTAAAAATGAACTGAGCTAAATGATCTCAGATACTTTCTTCGTAGGTGGCATGATGCTGCTATGTAAAACTATTTCTCAGGATGTTAGTGATGTTTATGGTCCAACTTCCTGGAATTGTTTCCTCAACAGCAGAAAAGTTGAACACACCCCTAGAAGAACAAAGGCTTGTCCTTTACCAGCATATGTCAGTCAGGTTTTATTTCTACTAAGATTACGTATATTCACATCTTTATGACATTAACAATTACAGGGTTGTTAACTGTAAGAAAATCTTGTAGTTCTTAGTAATTTCTTATTTTGAAACTTTTACACACAAATACTCGTTAGTTTTTTTTCCTCTTTTGTTCAAATTCCATAGATTGGGTGGAACATAATTGGTTTAAAGGGATAGTTAAACCAAAATTCTGTCAGTAATTACTCACCCTCATGTTGTTCCAACCCCATAAGACGTTCATCTTTGGAACACAATTTAAGATATTTTTGATTAAATCTGAGAGCTGGATCACTCCTCCATAGGCTTCTGTGGGATTGAAACTTGCCGGCCCAGAAAAGTTATTAAAGACATAGTTAAAATAGTCCAAGTGACTACAGTGGCTCAATCTTAAGTTTATCAAGCGACGAGAATACTTTTTGTGCGCAAACTGCAAACAGACAGACTTTTTGTGCCCCCCAGAAATATCGACTTTAATCAACTATTCATTTCAAAATAATCAAAAATATCTTAATTTGTGTTCCGAAGATGAACGAAAGTCTTACGGGGTTGGAACAACATGAGGGTGAGTAATTACTGACAGAATTTTCATTTTTGGGTGAACTATCCCTTTAAAGACCATGTTGCAGGTTAGAGTAGGCTACACAGTGAGCCAATGTATAGAAAATAATGATTTAAACTAGATTTAAATATACTTATACTTAATAAATATACTTAAATATAAACATATACTTTAGAAGCCTAAATAGCGTTTTATGAGTAATTTTTGTGTGAAAATTTTAGTTCCGCATTTGAAAACCGCCAAGCCGGAAGTGACGTAACGGCAGGGAGCGCGGTCTTAAAGTAAACAATAGGAAAGCAATGGATCGCAATGACAGTTCGGACGCTGTGGAAATTGTAGCCTAAATATTTACTCGTATGACGGACCTCAGCCATATAATTATGAGCCTGCCATATAATTATGAGCCTGCTATGCGGCCAAGAGAGCAAGACAGGCCAGGGTTAGACAGAACGGTCAGAGGAGCGTTGGTGAGAGACCAGTGTTAGCTTATAGATATATCCACGTTAGCCGACGATAGCCTATGTAACATTATAACACTGTGCTCAGATCACAATATTGTACAGATTATTATCATGTATCAGGCAATAATAAAGCTAGTAGACCTTTAACTGCATGTGTTGTGTATGTAAGTCATTAGGAGACAGTTTCCAGAGGAAGAGGAACTTTATATTTAAAGGTTTTGAATAAATTAATACAAAAATAATCACAATCACAACTGTCTTACTGTATCAAAACGTAATTATGTAAACAGCCAACACAAACATTAAAGTGGTTTTGTACAGATTGAAAATTAATTATAGAACATAATATTTTATATTTAACGTTATAATAATAATAACATCTTATTATTATGATATAGCCTATATACTGTATAGTATATCATAAGTTTCGGCTGCAAACACATAATGACCCGATGAAGGAGAGTGGTGTGCACCGAAGGAGTCTCACTTGGTTCTTGCTTCGGCATCCAATGTTGAACTCCATCATATCGCCGGGATTATCATCCGGTCTAAAGTGAACGCTACACACTACCGCGTGTTTCGAAGCAGATGCAGAAGTGAAGTCCTTCTCTTCACCCCGCACAAAACGCACCGTCCTTTTTTTGTTCGGAAATCTGTGGACTCGATGTCCTGACAGGCCATAATTCACAATAATTACCACGACCGGCACGACGATAATTAATTGAAATACAACAACCACAGAAAACACACTGAATCCCGACCGCTCCTACTGAATCCCAGCATAGGCTACTCTCCATTGAGTAAACGCAGAGTGACTACCTGCCGTGACGTAATATGACGGTCAAGGAAAATGTTACGTTTTCTACTAAATTTGTGCCCTTATGTCTCGCAAAACAATTTTAAATCCTGCATTAACTTTTCATATGATATTTTCATACATGGTTATATATTAATAAAAAAAAAAAAACCTGCAACATGGCCTTTAAATACTTAAGCTACATCACTGATGTAAGAGTCTATCACTCACCACATCATATAAACAACTGGAAAACATCTGAAAAATATGTGTCATCTTCCCTCTTTAGATCCAGCTGGGAGCTCCCAGAATTGAGATGTGGGCAGATTCAGGCCATCAGTGATTCAGACGGTGTGAATTACCCCTGGTACGGCTGCACCACTGAGATGTACACAGTAGTGGGCCCAACTAAGAAGAGCACTAAACTCACTGTCAGCATGAACGACAACTTCTGTCCAAGTGTGACGTGGAGTGTCCCAGTGGGCACCACTAGCAGCCCCCCTCTCCTGAGCTCCATCCAGAGGGACCAACGCTTCACAACCTGGCTGGTGGCCATGAATGAAACCACAGCTGAAATGGTGCTACTCCGAACCATCCGCTGGAGGATGCAGCTCTGCATTAAAGTGGATCCAAAGAAGCCTCTGGGTCAAAGAGCCACAGTTATGGAGCCAGTGATCCAGGAGCAGCCTCAAGTCCAAGTTTGGAACGAACCAATCCCAACAAATGCCTTGCTTAAGCCTAATGCCAATGATGCCCAGGTTCTAATGTGGCGGCCTAGAAATGGGAAGCCCATTGTGGTCATCCCCCCAAAATACCATGAAGGATATTTCCTTCCATCTTAACTTGAAATGATTCAATATTGCTCATTTAAATGAAGTATAGCATGGAGTGAGTGAGAATGCTATTAAACAGGGCTACTGATTTAAAGTTTTAGAGAAACAAAGGTATTATTTGTGTATTTACTGTTAATGTGCTGTTTTAGGTCGCACATTTTATTGTGTACTGGTTTGTTTTAGATATTTCAATATTTGTAATTTGTAAGACAAAACTGCATGTGGCCTTTACTTTGCTATTATGGACTGAAATGTGGCCTTATAAAACCAATTATTATGAACTAAACTAAAATCATTTGTTCACAAAGTATGAGCTGATTATTAAATGTATAATGGAGGCGGTATATTTATTTTTGTCCGGTGTGGCCAAAGTTTTGTTGCCTTTTATTTTGTGCAATTACAGGAAACACATTTGCAAATGTCACTTGTGTGCATGGCCTCTTACAGAATGTTCTCTGGACTAGAACTGTGAATAATTTAATTTTCTTCTCATGTTTTAAGAGGCAGCTTTTCAGGGGCGCAAACTGTTTCAGGTACTTCATCTCTCTCTTTTTTTTCCTTTTTTTTTTTTTTTTTAGATGTGGAGAACATTTAGGTGCTAGATAAGGTGGAAACTACAATAAAATTATTGTGACCGTTTTTTTTCACTGTCTGGGTTTTGTCTACTATACATATATATTCAGAACTTCACTAAAGGGCAGACAGCTTAATTCCAGCTTTGGTTGTCAGTTTAAAATATCTACATTTATTATACAAGAAAAATTGCTTCAGAAAAGCATTTGAACTTAATATTACTGATACTATTAGTTGATGACTATGACCAATAATTGTATCTGAATCCTCAAAGCTTTGTTCTTTGTTTGAGAGCTTTCTCTCAATAGGGACCATATGACCTGATTCTAAAATACTCCAAGTTGCCCTATTTTTTTACTCTTATGTATTAATTTAAATCTCAAATGTCTTGTATCTACAAAGACTATCTGGACATTCTTATTTGTCACATTGTTTAATAGTATCACTGTAAATATGAACCAACAAATGAGAGCAGGGGTTCTAAATACATTCAGATTATCTAGTTTTAGGGTTCTGAACTCTATAGCCACTGAGGTCCCCTTTCCAGAGTTTAGTGCCAACCTTTGAGAACCCCTATAGACTAGAAAATCTAAATATTTGTATTAATGAGAATGGCATTATAGGGAACAGTGCTAAACATTAAATTTGTGATGAAACGGAAGTAGTGACAAATCTATTCCTCCGTATACGGTATATATGAAGCGCCTGACAGAACCCTTTAAAGGTTCTATATAAAACCTTTTCTTCTAAAGGCAAATTCACACTGCACTGACAGACACAGATCGTGTTGGACAGACAGCAACAGACACGTTGTCGTGTTTTGTCGGATCAGTGTGTTATTCCTGTCGGCTGTGTGTGTTGGTCTGCGTTTGACGGTGCAGTGTGCATTGGCCTTTAGGAAGCCAATTCACTTTAACTGTTTTAATTCTATTGTAATTCAAATATTGCAGCCATGTGTTTAAGTTCTACGGTCTTGCTAAAAAGAAAAGATACTTCAAATAAGAAAGATCATGATATACATCTCTGAATTATATATGGGTTTAGTGATTCTTTGTGCTCTTGTACTGTGACTGCCGCTTCCTTTCATATATTCTATTGTTGTGAGGTGCGCGCGCACACACACACACACACACACACACACCTGGAGAAACACTAGAACTCACTCAGTGCTGTTAAGCAAGTCAAAATGACATTGTCTGACCACCCGGATTTACAAGTGATTCCTGAATGGAAGAAGCAATATATTAGCTATGAGGTGAGTTTGGCTTCATGCTCTTGGATATATTCTTCACACTTTTAACCTTTCAGAGATGTAGTATAATTGTAAGTGTAACTTAGCACGATAATTGAGTATTTTGTTTTCAGACCCTGAAGTCTATGCTGAAACAGAAAGACCTCAGTAATGGTAAGAGCATCGGAATATTGGTTGTTTTAGATGATGAATTCTAGTTATGTAAGAGTACTCCACTATCACTGCAATAACATTTCTTAGTCATTGGCATAGTTGCATGAATTTTACACGGTTAAAATGAGTTTAAAAAAATGAATGATGTCAACTTATGGCATATTTATGACCATCATTTGCAACAGTATAACCTCATAAATTATTCCCATTGAAATTAAATGCATGATAGATTTCGACTTTCTATGGCAGGTATTCTCACAATATCAAAGGTGAAGCAGGTCAAATGAATCATTAATAACTTTGCAAAGGTGAATGCTTAATGAGGGAAAGGATTGAGATGTGAATGGCTGTACGCAGGGAGTTATGAATAATAATACAGTTTTATTTTCACAAGTAAGGTGTACATTTTCAAAACTCTTAGGACAAAAATCCAAACTGATCACACTTATAAGCTAGTCATTCTTTTAAAACCCGATCCCATGCTTTCGTTACAGTTATGTAATGATAACATCTGGATCAATCACTGAAACACAACAGTATGATCTTCTTCTTTAGTACTTTTAACAGTCAGTTCATTCAACAGCAGACGATTCAACAAACATGTTTCAAATATTTCCTTGTTGCTGTAAAAATTACAGTAATACAGGCTGCAGTTGCCACATTAGAAAATACACTTACATTACCTAACTTATGTAATAGAATCCATAACGTTTGTAATAGTATCTATCTAGTGTGTTATCAAAAGGTGTGATTATGAAACTGCCATGAGATTCTGCTAGAACAGAGATTGCTGGCAATACAGTAAATGTTTTCACTGTATACCACTGAATCTATACTGTAGTGGACCTTAACAGCTGAAGGGTGAGTTACTGTGTCAGTCTGTACCATGGTAATCTGTTTACAGTATCACATGGCATACATACTGATATGTAAATGCTGTGTTTGTTGCCATCTGTCTCTCTAATTCACTAATGCATCTCTGATCAATCTGATGTTACAGTACATAGTCAGTGACTGTTTCCTCTCCCTTGTACTCTATCCTGCTTTATGTTCACAAACGCTCTCTCTCTTTCTCTCTCTCTCTCACACACACACACACACACACACACACATGCGTGTGCACACACTTTTAACATAGTGGTGGTTATTATCTATAAATCACTTATGTAAAAATAATTAATTACACTTCTATCCATATCGGAAATTGCAAACAAGTTCTATAGAAGCTGTCTGTATTCAATATCTATAGAAATCTACAGATGTACCAAATGATTAATTAATTAAAGAGGCTATATGCGTTTTTCTGAAATTTAAACTCGCGACTGACACCTGTGGCCAAAAAACCGAACTGCTCTTCCTTTCTGCTCGCTCTCGCAGCGCGCTTGTACGTGCACACTTCACAAGTCATCTGCTCCAAGGAGGTCAACATTATGTTTACAGAGGTAAGAACAGTCAAATACATACATGCCATTGCACTGCTTGCGAGTGTAGGCTACTTGCTGACTAGCGGTGGTGGCAGAGTGATCTGAAACGTTTAACTTGAACGCGCTCGACGTCACATCCGCAGACAGCGCGGGAAAAATCCGACCCGACAGAAAATAGGAAAAATAGGATACAGGCTTATAGGTGCACCCACTGTGAGCGGACAAGGTGTCAGTATGCTCACCAGGAGATGTTTGAGTCATAAATGGTCAAATAAAAAGGCTATTGTTACATTTATTTTGGGGAAAAAGTTCCATATAGCCCCTTTAACCATTAAGTTCAGTTGGATTAAATAAGGAATAGACACATGTATTAAACTGAACGAGAAGAGATGCAAATCAAAAGTTTGATAGCTTTATTTATATTTATAGATGAAATAAATATACTTTTCATTTATAGATGAAACACAGGGCCCTATTTTAATGATCTAAGCACATGGTCTAAAGTGCAAGTGCACTTAGGGCGTGTCCGAATCCACTTTTGCTAGTTTAACGACGGGAAAAATGATCGGTGCACCCGGTGCATGGTCTAAAGGGGTTTCCCTATTCTCACACAAGAAATTGCCGTGTTTTGGGTGTAACGTGCAATAAACCAAACAGAGTCTCATCTCCCATTCCCTTTAAAAGCCAATTGTGCTATTGTGCTAATTTTGCTATTTACATGGCGGAATTTGCAAGTGCCTCAAAATAGCAACGCGCCAACAATGCGCCTGAACACACCTCGTTTTTTTAGACCACCAGACCAAATGCATTTGGTATTTAAACAACATGGTGCAGGATGTGAAAAAATGATAGCTACGCTGGGCTGAAACTAGCAAGTAACACTTGCATCACACTTGGTGCCGCATTGCGCTGGGTGTAGGATGGGGCCCTTATTTTGTGTAGTGAAAAGAATAAACACAATTGAAAAAATGCTGAAATGTTTGAAAAAAGTGCACTTTTGAAGATATGTTGTGGTATTAGTACTAAGAGTTTTGAGAATGTACACCTTACTTGTGAAAATAGTATCAAAACGAATAAATAAATAAATAAAAAACATAATAAAATTATCAATAATAATGAGACCTCTTTACAGGAAACAGTCAAAGGTCTGTGACAGGGGAATTCTTCTCAAGCTGTGAGAAAGAGCTGAACAAGGTTAACCTCTTCTATTCAGGTAGACAACTCAAAAGTACTTAGAGCAGATCATTTACAATAAATGTAGATATATATTACCTACTGCATTTCTTTATTACAGAGAAACTATCAGAAGCTCACAACAGACTGGAAACATTTGGGATCATAGCTCAGGATGTTTCTGGATCCAAAGTTCAAGGGGATAATTGTGTCATCAGAACTTCCTCACCTATCAAAAGAAAAAACACCAATATAAAACAAATCAAAATGGCAGTTTGTGAGCTCTACCTGAGCCTGGCCTTTCTGCAAAAATACCAGGTGGTCTTTAGAAATCCTGAAGATTTACATTTAGCAACAAACTCACACACACACACACACACACACACACACACACACACACACACACACACGCACACACACACACACACACACACACACACACACACACACACACACACACACACACACACACACACACACACACACACACACACACACACACACATGTCTGGTTCGCTATCTTTGTGGGGACTCTCCATAGGCGTAATGGTTTTTATACTGTACAAACTGTATTTTCTGTCCCCTTACACTGCCCCTATCCCTAAACCTACCCATCACAGGAGACATTCTGCATTTTTACATTTTCAAAAAATATTACTTAGTGTGATTTATATGCTGTTCTCCTCATGGGGACCGCTGGCTGGTCCCCACAATGTAGGTGATTTCAGGTTTTACTATACTTGTGGGGACATTTGGTCCCCACAATGTAATATAAACACGAGCACACACACACACACAAGAAAGTTTGGGGTCAGTACGATTTTTTAAATGTTTATGAAAGAGTCTCTCATGCTCAGCAAGGCTGCATTCATTTGATAAAAAATCTGTACAAATAGCAAGATTGTGAAATATGATCATAATTTAAATACCTGTTCTTTTTACAATGTAAGACGTTGTCAAAACATTTCTTATTATAATCATCACAGTTGTGCTGTTGTGCTTTTTTGCTGTTGTGCTTTTTTGGATTCTTTGCTGACTAGAAAGTTCAAAAGAAAAGCATCTGTATTTTATAGAAATCTTTTGTAACGTTATAAATGTCTTTACTACTGTCATTTACTTTACTTTACTGTCATAAAAAAAGAAATCGTATTGACCACAAACTTTTGAAAGGTATATCAGTTGTCCTTAAAGACTGGAGTGGTAAAAAATAATACAAATTATTTTCATTGTGCAAATACATTGTGCTGGATTGTTTCCTAGGAATTTAATTACAAATGTTTCTGCAAGATCACCATAATGTACGATTCAAAGTTTGCTTCTGAACATGGCCAGAAATGGAGAAATGAGAGGCTTGACACTTCTCTTCTCAACACAGACGGAGGCAAATGTGAACATCTCAGGTCTAAACTGGAGGTGAGAATCCAGGACTGTAACTGTTTCTTTAGTTCATTTCATTCATTACAGAACCTCCAGTCCATGGATCAGTAAACTGAATGTAATTCTACAGACGTTTATGATTCAGATGGAAGGGGGTGACAAACTGAGAGCAATGAAAAGACTTGAAGTCCCAGAAATGGACAAAACACTGGTAAGACATGTGTCATCTGTGAATATGCTCCTGAATGAAACAAGTGGCTCTGAATCAGCAGGAATACTGAAAAATGCAAACAGACTAAGACTATTTATGAAAAGCAGACATTAAAATAAAATAACTGGCTTTAAAGGTTGTATTATTACCAAGTTTGTATTAAGCTTGTTACTGTACTGTTAAGTTTGTATTAAGCTTGTTACTGTACAATTAAGTTTGTACTGTACTGTTACAGAACACAACACAAATCACACAAAAAATAAAATGCTATAAGAAAAGTGGTAAAAGCAGTAAAGTTCTCTTATTTATCTAAAATCAGATTTTCTATTACTAAATTACATCATTTGATTTATTAATTTACATGTTTCACAATTTTTTTCTCATCCTGATATCATCCATATGCTTTTAGGTAAATATTACATAAATGTTTTTCTTCATACTTTAATCTATAGGCTACATTAATCTACAGAGGTATGGACCAATCTGCATCCTTCATCATGCTATGCTATTTTCATGATGTTGAAGTCCTTTTGGACCACTGAAGTCAATTTAGACCAAATTTAATATAGAAAGAAATGGAAGATACAGTAGGCATATTATTTGAAGCCTCTTACACATTATAGTCTTTTTTCTTCTGTACAAAGAAAGTCGGAGTGTGGATAATGTTTCGGATTGGCTTTGTTTGCGGCCTCATCCTGGCCCTCCTTACCATTTTAACTTTCAGAGGTTAGAACATTTACAATCTCTATTCTACCATTTCCCTTAACATTTAACCAATTATTCACGTAACCAATCTATAACAATGGCATATAATTTCTGATATCTAGCTACGAGGGTCTCCATTCTATTATTAACCATTATTATGTGTGCAAAAATATAATTATGATAGATTTAAGTCATATCTATTTGCCAGTGTATGTAGTAACGTCCAATTGTTAACTTGTCTTGAAAGTGTTCAATGAAACAGACCTGGAGCCACTGAAGCCTCAGCTGAAGCTTTACAAGGGAAGTTTCCTGCTGATTGAGTTTTTGTTCCTGATCGGACTGAACCTGTACTGCTTTAAAACTTCAGCAATAAATCACAAGCTCATCTTTGGACTGGATCCCAGAGACCACCTCTCGTGCTACCATATTTTTGAGGTGAGTTGTGAAATAATTTATTTGAGTTTGTTTAGTACTCTTATGATTACTGTGCTGAGGCCTCATATATTTGACTGTGTAATGCAGATGGCCGGGGTCCTGACTGTGTGCTGGTGCTCTAGTGTACTGGCTAGTCTTCATCCTCCTGTGCTGTCAATCCCACAGCAGCTCCACCCACTACTTTTTTACAGCTTGCTCCTGTTTCTGCTACTAAACCCCTTCTCCAAATTTCATGCTCAGGCTCGACGCTGGCTCATGGTCGGAATGGTAAGATATGACTAAGATAAGATTAATGCAGGGCATTAAGACTTGACTTTTGATTTTATTCACTCCAGCGAGTCCCAGACAGACTGTTAGTCTGTGTTTTAGAAAACTTTCAGTGACTCTCTCGGCAGGTTGCATCGATAGGTGCTGACAAATGTCTTTATGAGTGAGTCTCTGAACAATTAGTTCAACCGATTTGTTCAAAGCAATTAATTAAGGAATGAAACAAGTAACTTTGGTTGCTTCTCATTTCTAATTTGTGCATCCTTGTTTCCTTTCATCACTTCCTTTCCTGGAGAGTCAGCTCCACTCCCCTTAGTATGCAAGGGAAGGCAGGGAAATAAAATGAGGACAGAGAAATCGAAGGAAAGCTTATTTGTATATTGGAATATTCTTGATCATTCGAGCGTCATTACAAAGCGCCATTGCTGTGCTCATGTTGTTGATGTTTGGTTATTTAAAGACATTTTTAAGAAAGTTTATTTAAACTGCAAAGGAAAAGCATAAATTAAAATTATTGTGACAAATGAGAAGGGAGAGAAGAATTTTTATGTAAGATTTCTCAAAAAGAGAAATCACTAACCACTCGGTGAGTTGCACAGTTTTGAAAATGAACGTTGAGGGTTGTTTTAAGGACATGTTTGTGCATGCCCATAGACAGAAATTCTGAAGCGGTCAAAGGCGATTCTAAAATAGTCAAAAAGTCGAGACAGGACCCATCGTCAAAATTTCTGTGTCCACCACTCTAGTTCATTCAAAACAAACTAGAAACTAGACTTAAAGTGCTAAATACCGGAATTGTCCTTTAACATAATGACCACAGAGTTGCGAAGGTTCACTGCTACTTGAAAACAAAGAATGTCTGCTGCTGCTGGCAAACAGCTGTCTTTCGATTCGGCTTTGGCCGCGACTCTGGATGATTTGAAGTTAAGCTTTTCTTTGAAACTAGAACAAAGAATGGAACTTGAGTCATTTTTAAAAAAGGAAGACATAAAAGACATCACCTTCTTCGTTGCTCTGGTTGGTTGTAGCGCTATCCTATTGCGTGCAGAGGGAATTTGAAAGACAACCATTTATCCCGCCCCTCGGATTGAGCCCTGCCAATGGTGAGTTCCCAGACCCAACATCCTGATGTAGGTCTGGCATGCCAGGCTATGATTATGCTGGTCCACCAGCTAAACCAGCAATAACCAGCATAAACTAGCCTGGACCAGTGTGAAATTCATCTTGGTTTGCATGATCAAAAATCATGAACACACTAGTTTGAAGCACAAATAGTTTTACTACTGAACTACGTTTTACTATTCTTATAGTTATTTACCTACAGCGGCTGGTGAATCTAAGGTTGCATGCATTTATAGAAAACATCCTTATTTTGCAAAGCAGAAGAAGCCAACCTTGGCAGACATTTTAATGTTTGTGTTGAAAGTTTGTCTGCATTAATAACTAGGGTAGATACGTTGTCAACTATAGTGCCTTGCTATCTTTTCTGTCAAATGTTTTGCAATAGCACATATTTTAGCAGCAGTGGTCTCTAGAGAATGCATCATCATACACAATGTCCTCATTTATACATTAAAATACCCATATCACAGTGTAAGGTCTTGGCAGCCCCCTTCCAGCCTGTGGGCTTTTCAGAATGCTGGCTAGCTGATCAACTCAACAGTCTAAGCCCTCTGTTTCTTGGCTTGAGGGATCTGCTGTGCTTCTATCAGATCAACTGGAGACATATGTGGTCTGACAGCCCTCCATCCGCAGGTAAGAGGGGCCTAATCCTAAACCTCTAATTGCTACTGAATTTGTGTATTATATTATATTATATTATATTATATTATATTATATTATATTATATTATATTATATTATATTATATTATATCATTTAACATTGTCAATACATAAAAATCAACTAATTAATCACATTAAAGATTTTAATATATTTTTGTATTGTAATAATTTCACATTTCATCTCCAAATGAATGTAGAAACAACATAAAGACAGTAGCCTATATTTAATTGCATCTTTTTTTTTTTTATGAAACAAGGCCAGTATCACCAATGCCAATACTGCTACAACTGATGTCTCTATGTAATTGTTTTTTTCCCCTCTATTTTAGCAATTAATTTTATTAATTGCTCATTAAAAGACATTCAGCATTACCGTATAATTGAAAGCTATAAATTTTAACATTTATTAGGCTTTAAAGAAATACAATAACTTTTAATTCAAGTGAACTTACAAACAATCTTTACAAAAACCCATTACAATAAATGTAATATATCAGGGCTCAATGTTTTCTATTGATCCAGCCAGACCAGTTAAGAAGAAGTAATTGTATTCATTGTTTCATACTATTCATACAAGATAATGTTAAACCTCTGTTGATTTAGTTAAATGTGCAATGCTTGCAACGCCTTAGCCGTTGAATGAGCGTCCAGATACAATCTCAGGAGAAAATCTTGGTGGTTCAGTTGTTGGATGGTGGTGAAGTTGCAATCAAGTTCTTCCGGATTGAATGAAGACATGACGAACTTGCAATTAATATAACAAGCATACAATGCATGCTATAAGGAGGTGATATACAGGAAATAGCATTCAACACTTCATTAAATAGGAGGGTAGGCAGAGCTTCCCAGCAGCCTCGAACACTATTGCCGATTTTTTTTCATCAGCGTGTTTCAATGAGGCTTCAGAATTTAAAATGTTTCCCCATGTCTGTTACTGACGCACTGTCGAGTGAACTGAACTCGAAAAGGAAAGGCAGAATTGTAGAAAGATATTAGAGTAGAAACATCATTTTGTCATTTAAAAATTATTATTATAAAAACTGCATTATTTGCAACTTAAATGTTTGTATAAAGTTATTTTAAGCTGTAATAATATACTGTAAGCTATTTTATGAATATGCAAATTAGCCCAGAGATCCACTCGTTGGCCATCACACTTTATGTGATTGGTTTCAAGGTAGTTTGTGACGTCAGAAACACCAGTCCTCTTTTTGTCTCGAAGTCTGCTTGCCATGGTCCATAATGTTTGACCAAAACAACAACAGTGTGAGCGTCCTGCTAGGCATAACACAGTTGTCTACGTCTGTCGCCGTGGTTACTATGGCAGTACGAGCAGAAACCATAGACGGCGGAAACCGAGGGTAACGCGGATATGACGCCATTGACTGGCGACTCCCAGCTCACCCCTGCTCACACGCCCCGTTTCCTTGGTTAAAATCGCAATTTTCTCATGATTTAAAAATAGTTGGAAACATTTGGAATATTGTAAGTTATCAACTTAACAAAATATATATAACACTGGCCTTGTGATTTTGGGATATTTTAATGCACAAATTTTACATTTTGTCCCTTTAAATCATATTAAAAACACCACATAGACATATAAACAACATTAAATACTTGATTTTCACCATAGGGGGACTTAAAGTAAAATGAAGTTTTAGGACAGAACTACTCAAACCTCTTTATATTCCTGTGATGTTTTTTAGTTGTGATTTTCTTCTGTTTGTTACAGTGAGTCTGGACTGTGGACAGTATAGTATGGCTGTAACCTGTCTGATCCAGTGTTTTCCACCATGGCTTAGATTTGCACAATGCCTGAGGTGCTTCTGGGACACTGGCCACTCGCTACATCTCCTGAATGCAGGAAAATACTTCACTGTGTTTCTTATGGTCACATTCGCCGGCCTCTATAACATCGCCAGAGGTACACAACCATAAATAGGTAGCATTTAGGATTCTTAAAAATGTTATGATGCTCAGTCTATTTGTGTGTATAATGTGTAATAGAGAGATCTGCCCTGCTTGTGGAAGGGAGGATATACCTGTACATATGGGCTGTGGCTACCTGTATGGGTGTTCTAGTTACAGTGAGTTGGGATTTAAGGATGGACTGGGGATTACTCCAGGGAAACGGCCTGCTAAAAGATGAGTTGGTGTTCTCTCAACAGGTAAGTTGGTATAAAAATTCTAACATACAATTAGAACTGGCTGATTGAGCCTGGTTTCTCCCAAGGTTTTTTTTTTTTTTCTCTATTCTGTCACCTGATGGAGTTTGGATTACTAATGATCTGCCTGTACTGACGCTTGTATGAACTGTGCTGGATGAAGACATATTTATTTTTATTTTTGCAGAACCGCTTTTTAGATGAAATGTACTTATTTAATATTCGATGATCTTTACAATGGGACTGAATCAACACTAAACGGACTTTAGCTGAACAACAGCCGAAATATTTTACTCTTTCATATTTATATTCTAACAATGATAAATCTGTGGTAGATGATGAGACAGAGTTAGGAAAATTTTGTGAGGGAGGGGAACTGCTAGGCCTTTGTGCGTGAAAAATGTATCAAGCATTTTCCATCGATTGAAAACCTAATAGGAATATCTTGAAATGTTTATTTTAGATTGTAAACTGTAAATAGTAATTTTCAGATAGGTCAAAATAAAAATGTAAAGTTCTTCTAACTTAATCTTTGAGTTATTTAACTTAAAAACTTGAGTTAGTTTAGGCTACTTAAATGGTTTGAGTTCCAAATGTTTTGAGAATTCAGTATATCAGGTTTTACAGTGTACTACATTAATTTTCAAGTATAACAGTGACTGTAAAGTATATTTGAAGTACTGGAGAGGCATATTTGAGTTTAGGTATTAATGCTAGTTTTTGGGATAGTTTAATTGGGCTATTTTTGATTGGCCAACGGGCTGATTTTGTTAAACAGATCTGGCAACCCTGTTAAGACAGAAGTCCTTATTGACTTTCACTATATTGAAAAGTGACCATGATATTATTAAAAAATTCCCCCTTTAGTTAGTAAATAATGAAGAATATACATTTTTGTTAAAATGTTCCTTAATGTATGCACATGCCCGGAAATGAGACTTTATCTGATCCACATTAAACAAGGTATTTGAAGGTGATTCTCAACAGTAACAGTCCATAATCTAAGTTACAAAAAAACATTTAGCAGTAGTGATACTAGTTTACTAAACCCTTCTGATGTCACTATGATCAAGCATTACTCTGTCAAATTGACCATATCACAGCTCAAAGTCACATTTTGTTGTGCATGATTTAGTCTGTTTGGTAACAGTGAAAGCCTTTATCACTGGCATCTCATGAAGTGTCAGACTGAAAAGGTGCCACTAAATTAATCTCTGGTAGAGGGTAAGGGGTCAAACTGTCCTGCAACTGCTCCTATTGAGAGATGTGCTCTTGCAGTTGTACTACTATGCAGCCATGCTGGCGGATGTGCTGTTGCGGGTCTCCTGGGCTATAAATATCCTCCTGGCTCAGATGAAGGATTCATCTGCAGCTGCCACTGCAAGTGCCCTGCTGGCACCACTGGAAGTCCTCAGGTTCGATTTCAGTCACACGCTCTAAGCAACTTGTAATCTAGGATGATCAGCGCAAATTACATTTTGCTATAATTTAATTTAACAGTGGCTGCTGGCTTATAGGAAAAATATTCAGGATTAGATTGTACTTTGAGCAATCTCATTTTAGGAAAGGTTATCTTATTATTTAGCAGAATATTTCTTATTTGGTGTATTCTTAATTCTTTCTTTCTGTTCAACCAGACGTTGTATTTGGAATCTCTTTCGGCTAGAGAACGAGCAGCTGAAAAATTGTGATAAATGTTGTGCTGTTCGTGATTTCTGGAACATCTGGAGGCATCTGGAAAAGGATCAGAATGTGATGTATAAAGACCATCACAAAATCACCACACATGGCACAATATGCTGTTTACCTTTCCCAAATCAGAGGTTATTGTCTGGGACAGCTGCTGAATCTGTTCCATCTTAGTATTTGTTTTTGTTTGTTTGCTTTAAATAATTCAAAGAACATAGTCTATGATATCTGAAAATGAACAATGTTGTTCTTTTGCAGGATAAAGGAGACAAAACTGCCTGCTGGGGGAACAGATGCAGAGATTCATCCATGTATTTAAGGAAGAAAATATGTCTGTATGGAAATGAACAAAATTCATTTGAGATAGTTGTGCACTGCAGGTAGGCAAATGAGATGTTAGATAAGGAAATGATAATCCTATCAACCATAATTAATTATGTAATTATCTCTATCTAGACCTCATTGAGACATTTCACATGTATTGTATTTTCTGTATTCAAGTAAAACTGAGCTAATGTTTTCATGTTTTATCTATTAAATCAATTTCACTGTAATGAAATAAAAGCCCTTTTTATCAAACAATAATGGTGACTAAATAGGCATAACCTAATTATCCCTCAAAATAATCCTTTCCTTTATTTCACTTCCAAAAACAATCATACAATCGTGTTTCAAATGTCCAGACCAGCTGATATGCAGAAAAGAAAAAGAAAAAACAGGCAAGCATTTACTATACAGCAGCTTGAGAACAAGAGAGATTAAAAAGCTTGAGAGGGAAAACTGAGAGTCCAGGCTACTCTCTAGAGAACTGTTGTTCTCTGTTCAGCTTCCCTTACTGTACTGAACTCAGCAGTCCCACAGTCAGCTTTGTACATAGCAACCCCACTGTCCGACTGGAGTTAAAGCAGTATAGTTGATTTCTGAAGCATGTAAGTTGTGTTATATTAAGGAGAGCCTTTGTCCTTCACTTGTTTTTGCCATGCAGAAGTCCATAATCCACTTGTTTCTGTAATTGGCAAGAGTATTTAGTCAGAAATGCCAGAGCTTGTGCATCACATGCATTCATAAAAAAACGCACTGCCGATTGCCTTAATGTACTGAGCTTGAATATGTGCCTGCATTTACGTATGCTAAGTGGCTCCATGAAAGAACCTTACAATTTCTTATACAGTCATGCTCAGATGTTTGCAAACCCCTTGGGGAATCAGACATTTATAATTTTTTTGAAAAATAAGATATAAAATCATATTTTTTTTAATTTACTGCTCTGAAGAAGCTGTATAACACATATTTATGTTTTTATAAGAAAAAAATAAATAACTTAAACCATACAAAATATCCAATTCAGACATTCACATACCTTTGATTCTTGATATTGTGTGTTGCCTCAAGCATCACAGTTTTGCACAAGTGCCTAAATTGTCCATAGTGCCAAAACTGGATCTCAAAATTATATTTCCACTGTAGGGAAAAACTCAAATGTGCAGAGCATGCTGGGAAACCAAATAACTTACAGGACCTGGAGGCTTTGTCAAAGAACAGTTTCACTGCTCAGGACAAACCATGCACAACTATCACAAAAGTCTACAAACACTCATTGATGCTTGAGGCAATATATGATATTAAAAACCAAGGGTATGTAAATTTTTGAAAAAGATCAGTTATTGTTTTTTTTAGTTTATTTAGTTAATCTGTCTTGTGGAATACGTGTAAATATATGTCAAATAGCTTCATAAGGACAGTAATACATTTAAAACATGTTGTAGACCCTGCAAGGGGAAGGGAAAATTGTGAGCACAACTGTATTTAATGCAGACGTTCTTCAATATATCCTGGAAAATAGTTTTTAAATGTCCAGATTTCATGATCATGCAGCTTTAATTTAATGTTCAGTGGCATGGGAGATTTGCCTTTATTGATAGTGATCCTTTTTGGTGTGAGAAGCTGCAGACCAGTTTTTAAATCGTATGAAGTAGAAGAAGTCACTGATCCTCTTTAAGTGGTCTTTGTCTGTTCTGTTCCTCTTTCTGTGATCTGGGGCTGCTGGATGCCCGCTCTTTTTCCCCTTTCTTGCTGGCTGGGTTGAGAGCGAGCACACTGGCTGCTCTCTCGGGACTCTCCGGAAGCCTTTCAACTTCCTGCGGGTTGTCGGACTCTTTGGCTCGGCCTGGCTCAGTCTTGGCTGCTTCACCTTTTTGGGACCTCTCTTCCATATTGAAGTGAGAGCCATTCCTCAGTGTCTCTCTGCACTCTCCATAGAGATGCTGCTCCAGAGTCAGATTTGATGCTGCCAGGTGTTTGAACTCTGACTCAAAAGGAAAGCCACCGCCTGGATGGGTGGCTCCTTCCACCTGGCTGAGGACCGCAGTCCCCCTGTACACCTCGATCGCCTCTGGAAGCATGGACTTGATCTTGGGAAGCCAGCGCTTGCGAACTCTCCGGGCATTGGTGCACATGTCTGCGGCTATCACATTCATCTCACTTTCTTTGAAGTTAGGGGCAAAGTTCTGACAGTAGACTAATGACAAAACGGAGAGAGAGAAAAAACAGGAATATTAATGCTTCAAGTCAGCTTTAAACCTATTTCAATTCCATATTGTGACATTTTCAAATGAAACAGTAGAAAAGTGTATGAGGTGTAACTGATTGGTTCATGAAAAGTGGAGATTGGAGGCAAGAAAAGATTTGATGAAAGATGAAAACAAAGCTTGTTTGGAGCAAAGTAAACCATGGAATCATGCACACTATGACCAGGCACACTTACTAAATATGGTCAATTGTGTTTGCTTTAACATCACTCACGTTTCACTGTGTTGAGTATGCGGCTGTCCAGTGGTTTGCGATTTGGATCACAGTTGGAGGAACGTATTCCAGTCCCACAGCTGTCAGCGAGTGTATTCCTGCAGTCAAAATACCATAGTCAACCACTGGAGGGCACACACACAAAAATTTTCCAAAACACCATGCGGCCCCTACAGTTATCAAACACAGTATACTGAAACATTTGAATATGAGGACATCTCTGCTTGGTTATTTTCACTGCAGAACTGAGCTCTTAGTATTTCAGACATTCTACAGATACACATACATGCTTGTTACACATTTGCAATGTTTCAGACCTGTCAAAAAAAGCAGCTAGAAGGCGTCTCAGCAGGACTTTGTGCTTGACCCCAGCACAGAGGTGACAGTTCATCAGCTGTCCACGAGTCATGAAGACACCAGATCCTTTCACAACACCAACAACAGAGAAACAAGGAGACCTTAGCTCTGAATCAGTGAATCAAATGACTCAGTCTGAACTGATAAATAATTCAGATGGACATGGAGTTTCAGACAGGCTGGTATTATTCAGGCCTCACCTCCAATCAGCTCCAGTCTCTCTCCAGGGTCACCCTCTGTGTAGAGAGCAGGATGGCAACGGTAGCCGATCTGGCTGATGAGTCCCGCAGGCAGAGCCTCTCTGTCTCCTCCCAACAGCACACAGAAACGGTTCTCCAAGGACAGAGGCAGGGAGGACACCTCCATCTTCTCTTGCACTGGGAAGAGACACAAAAGATCACACTCACAGGAATGAATCTTGAGCTGCAACGGAGCGAAAGAGAAGTCCATTAAACGACATTTACTGCTATAGATCCCAGACGAGCCCCCAAAGATCTTCCCGTTTGTCAGGCTTTCGTACGAGTCGTCTTCAAAGTCCTCCTCCTCGTTTTGGTGTGAAGTTGGGCTGTCTGTGGTCGGGAGGCTAGAGGCACCGGGGCTGGCATGATCTCGGGTCGATTGCTCGTAAGCATGCATCACGGGTATGATCCCGTTCACACCTCCACTGGTGTAGAAAAGAGTCCCATTCCTTAAAGATCTGCCCCTAGGTCCCCTATCCTCATCTGAGTGCTTTAGCTCTCCATTCCGAGCACACACCGGGGTCTCCAACTTTTCTTCCTTGATCTTGCAGAGAGTTGTGGGCTGGTCGCCTAGCAACAGGGAGGAGTTGTTGTTGTTTGGGCTAGGGGGATCGTCTGTGGCAGATGTCTGTGAGTCGCAGTACGGGGCGCTGGCCTTGAACATGAGGTCCATTCCCCGCTCCACGATGTTCTGGATTTGAAGGTAGCCTGCGGTGTACATGACCATCAGCTGATCGCTGGCACTCACCGTCATCCGGCCCGTGTAGCAGAACGACAGAATCTGCTGGAAGCAGGATGGGGCCACAGATGAGGGCAACTCAAAGAGTGTCTGGGCACTACCGCTGAACAGATCACGGAAGTATAGGCTGCTAGCTGCTAAAACGGCTCGATGGGCCTTGAAGGCCTGTCCATTGACCATAATGGCCACATCGCAGTGTTGGCCCAACAGTCGCTGTTCGTTCAGGCTGTCCAGAACAGTGCTGCCAAAGTTTGGAATCTCCATGTGCAAGAGTTGAGACATCATGCCCGTTTCAGATCTCTGGAAAAGACAGGATGTTCTCACCAGTCATCTAAGACAGAGAAAAGTCAAAATTAAGGTGGACCGGCTTAATGAGGTAACAAACAGAAAATTACTACATTCAAAAGTCACACAATGTTTATCTGGTGCAGACACAGCAGAAAAATGCGACAGAAATGCTGCACAGCAACTCCCTTGGTAAACAGCTCTCTTCACCCCAACATTACTAGAGTCTCCATGTTTGGCAACTCAGCATAAGCTTGCCTGGAGTATTCAAAAGAAGCAGAAAAGTGACCCACAAACCCACCCGCCCACCCTCCCTCTCCACCCCGCCACTACCTGACCTCTATAGCAGAATCTTCCGAGATGAGAGAGAGAATGCGGGCAGGCTCCTCACAGCAGCTCAGCATGAGGAAATGTAGCTTGAGAAGCAGAGAGATACGTCTCAATCCGTCCTCTTCCTCCTCGCACAGGACTGAATCAGAGAGAGGGAAAGCAAGCGTCTGTGTGCAATCGATGCACCATCTACTGTATGTCACAGAAAGGGGGAGAGAGGCTATAGGCACAGACACAGAGACTAGGGAGAGAGGGGGAGGGAGTGAGACTGGAGGAAAGTCATTTAAGGACACAGAGTGAGAGAGAGAGATCGAGCGAGAGACAGAGAAAGAGAGAGAGCCTGATGCGGATAACTGCCCTGCAGAGAGTAAACGTGTTCATGTGCGATGGAGACAAAAGACAGGCAAGGCAGAATGAGAGAGAGAGAGAGAGAGCAATGGCTCACTTTTATTTGAACATCACCATACGAAGAAAAGACAAGAACGGGAGCGTTTACCCCCGCATGCACCAACCCGAACGTGTGCAGACACATAATCCATCAGTAGCCGTCTCTGCCATGAGCGGCTCCGTGCTCAGGATTATTTACATTAAGGGCAGACAAATGGTGTGTGCCAGGAGAGCAGCTCTGCAATGCAGTCCCTGTCACAGGCTGGCATGCTCAGTACAGAGTCTGCATACCCAATCAGATGTGCCAACACGACATCAGACAGATAGTCAACCGATAAGAGAAAGAAAAGAGATAGACTCAGCCTCAAAGCTGCCCTGAATGTCAGATCAGTACATCAAACTGAGAAGCATTTTAAGGTGGCACAAAGACTGTATTGTGCGAGTAAGAGTTGAGTACAGAGCAGTGGGGCAGTAAAGCAGCGTCTCTCAGCAAAGTGGGGAAGAAGGCGCTGTGCTTCCGTCTCTGATTTGCTGGCTTTTAATGCTGAGACGCCGACGGGCTACGGCGTGAGTCAGCGGTATCAGAGATAAACTGCCGTGTTCCAGTCTTCCGTCTAATATCAACAGCAAAAAATTATAATAAATGAATAAAGTGTGGCAGACACACACCCTGCAAATGCTGCAAAACTTGATTCTAGCTAGTGAAACTGTGTCAGCCTGGAAAAAAGCACAACGGGACACATTAACTTGTCTCTTGAAGAAACTGCCCTCAAACTTTGTTTCCAGTGTGAAATGCACACAATCATTGAGGAAAATGTGCTCTCACAGTAAGATAGTTTACATTTGGAAACAAGAGTGCCTGTGTAGACATCTATTAAGTTGACAGCTGGAGCTCTAGTAATGGACAGTGTTAGTATGGTCACATGTATGATGTCCCTGGGGAGAACAGACTGCAGTCTGAGCTGGTGGGGAAAGGGAGACTCCATACTGCCTACTAGAGGGTAGACAGACTTACAGCAATAGAAAACTTGAATGACCTATCAATGTGCTTAGGCTTTAAGTTGCAGTTACACTGTTCTCAGAATGGCACATTCAACTGTTCTCCTGGAAAATGATCATTTAAGAATTGCTGCTCAGAAAATGCATCTCAAAATGAAACATTTACACCCTATGTTTTACACTCGACGTTACAGAAAATTATAATGGTGCTATGTAAAAAATACAAGTTTGTGTTGCATTGTTTGTAGTAATGAACTCAGGAATTACACATTTTTGTTTGAAAGACAATTTCTTTATACAACTCCCTGTAAGGACAAACTACATATATACAGAGTTATCCCCCACCCCCCACAAAAAAAAAATTCTTTGCATAAAAAATATAATTCTTAAAAGTACAGGAGGTAATAAAACAAATCTTAATGAAATAATAATGGTAAAACACAATGTAATTAATAGCCATTCATTTGGAGCAGCTTAGAAGGCCATGTGCACATACTGTCACAACACAGAAGCCACATTTTTTTATAATATGCTTCATAAATATTTAGCCTCAGGTCTCCATTAACACTGCTTCGATAGATAGTGAAATTATGAGCTGAACACATTACCTCAAATCAGTCCACAAATCAAATGCTGATTAAACGATAAAAAAATTTCACAACATCAACACATTTTAATTCTGAACTTTGAATCGAGATACTGCTGTAGTGATATATATGTTGAACAATGAATGGACTGTGATCGGGAATCCTATGAATACATTATAATAATCTTTTCCCTTAGGGTTCAACATTCTAGGAGCTCTACAACAAAATGCATTAATTGTTACAGAGTTTTGGACCAGTTTAAAAAAAATAAAAAAAATGTAAGTTCCAGTTCAAAGGTATCCCTGCAATCTACAGAAAAAAAAGTTTTAACTGTTTCAATTGATATTATAAATCCCTTTTTTCAGAGTTATACCAATAAACCACTTATGAAGCTTTTCGACCAGATTTAAAAAATGGAATAAAAAAATTGGAATTAAGCCACCTTTTCAAGTCAATAATAATAATAATGTGCCACTGTAGCTCTTCTTGTGACTTCACATGCAGAGTTAAAAAAAAAAAAGAGTTCAAGCAGCCTATATAACAGATTTCAATGGACCATGAAAGTAACAAAACGGGGGGTTTTCCACTGGTCATTGACAGGCAGTGTTATGTTTCACTGGCTTCTCAGCTAGCGACCTTGAGTGGCAGAATAAATCAAGTTTCTCAAGTGTTTTTGGACCATCAATTAGAAATATGGGGTCAGAGTGACATTCAAAGAGAGCAATATATACCCTATGAGAAACTAACAGGATATATTATTTCAATAAAAATCTAGATAAATAATGTAGAATATTCCATAAAAATATATTTTGACCTAGGTTCTTCCTTTTTACTGTAATAAAATAGTTTCTCATGTTAAATAATCCTCTCTGTTTAGGGTTGAGAACTCCTCGCTAACGTGCTTGTTAACACAACTAGGCCTGAGCAGAGCTTTCATCAATCATTAGACAAGTTCTTCATTACAAAATACGTCATAAAAACATCTACAACAACAACGCTCACCCCACCCCCCCCAAAATTAAAATAATCAAATAAATTAAGTCTCCTTCAACACTTGGCACCTTATTCACAGTTTTGCATCTCAGTATTCCGCCACTATACGTAAGGCCGGTAGTTTCTGCCTTTCCATCTCTTTGAGCGAAAGCGGAAGAAGAAGAACATGAACATGAGAAAGACGCAGGAGAGGGCGTAGAGCAACACGCAGAGACTCATGTCCACGCTGGAGAATCCCAGACCCAGGAACGTCATCCCTGGTCTGGCTTCTATCTGGACACCAGAGTGCTTCTCTTCCGCACCATTAATGCCAGTCCTCTTCTGATGATTAAGAATATTCTCAAAAGATGGTTTTAGGTTCTGGTTGAGGTGAACGTTGCTTTTAGGTTTGGTTATGGCTTTGGGTTTGTCAAGAGCCGGAGGGCCTGGCTCTGGTTGGCTGCTGCTGGAGTATTTTGGGGAGATGTTGGAAGCACCGTAGTGTTGTTTGAGGAAAGCCAGGACCATCTGTTCATCCCAGACATGAAGGCCTTCTTGCTCCTCATGGCATGTAGGACAGAGATCAGGAGTAGGCCACTGAGTCTTAGGAAACATGGGGTCCTCGCTCATTGAGCCTGCATAAAGAGTGCAATCAACTATGAGGGTGACGTGGTTTCATGCGTCATTCTTTCTTTTATTTACTTCCTTTTTATTCCTCCCTTCTGGTACTTAATTTAATTTGTTATTTTTCTTCTTTTGCCTTTCTTCCTGTCTTTTCTCTTTTTTCTATTTTTCTTTCTTTCTTCCCCCCCCCCCCATCCAGTCCTAATTTTATTTTTCGTCCTTTCCATTTTTCATTCCTTCATCACAGTACTTATTTCTTTCTTTTTGTTTTTTTTTGTCTTTTGTCTTCTTTTCCCTTTCTTTCTTCCTGTCTTCTCGTCTTTCTTCCATTCTGTCTCTTTTCTTTCCTTTATGTTCTACTTTCTTTCTTCTCATCTCTCCTTCTTTCTTCCCTCCTTTCTATTCCCTTTGCCTTTTCTTCCTTCACGTCATTTCTCTTTTTCTTGCTTCCAGTCACACTTTCTCTCTTAATTTTTCCTTCCTTACTTTTTGTTCTTTTTCCTTCCAGTCCTAATCATTCTTTCTTCCTTTCCTTTTCTTTCTGTGCTTCTTTTTCATCCTTCCTTCCTGTCTTTTCCATGATTTCATTCTGTATTACCCTTCCCTTTCCTTTTCCTGTATTACTTTCTTTCCCCTTTCTGGTCTCTTTCCTTTTCTTCCAGTCCTCCTTTCTTTCTCTCTTCATGTATTATTTTTGTTCCTTTCTTTCTGCCTGTCTTTTTATCCATTCTTCTTTCTTGCCCTGTTTCTTCTTTCTTCTTTTTCTTGTTCTCTATATATTCTTTTTCTTGTCCTTTCTTTAATCCTACCCATGTTCCTCTTTTTCATTCAGTACAGTATTTATTTATGCAGAAATCTTTTGTAACATTATGTCTTTACTGTCACTTTTAGTCAATTTAATGCATCCTTGCTGAACAAAAGTATAAATTTCTTGAAAAAAAAAACATTTTGTAAAGTAACTTTTTAATCAGTAGAGTACATACTATGTCACCCATGAGCAAGAACCAAAATGCACCAACATTTTGTAATGCAGTCATTTTACTTTTGTAAAAGTGTTTTACAAACATTTTACATTTCACTTAAATACATTTCTGTCTTACCTGTCAGTCTTGCATTAACCTGGTTGTGCTTTCTCCACAGCCACAGTACTGCCTCATCAACAGACTTGACCTGGTTCAGAGACTCCTGAGCCATCTCCTCAAAATGCTTCCCACACTCCTGGCAACCAAAGAAGGTCCCAATGTAGCGCCGCATGGTTTGAAGCACTGCCAAGGGATCATCCTCAAACCCTGAGAGGAAGGTAGGTTTAATTGTAGCAATGTAGACACATGAACTAATAGAAAACATTCTGTTCTGCTTGCCACAGGCCCAAACAGTGACATATTTTGTATATATTCTTATATTACAGCAAAATTTATACTTAAAATTTAGCTTCAATTTACTTATCTACAATCACAATTACAACTGATGAGATCTCAAATATGTTGCTGGTTGATTAAGAGGAAGGGATTTCCCGGCTCATACCAGTGTTGGCTAGAGCGTCAGGTCGGTTGGCAGCTTGCACAGTCAAAACGTGAAACAGTGTCCAGAGGGAGCAGGGATATCCTCTTAGTGCCACACTACTACCCTGGCATCCAACCCACTGCACTTTCTCACTCAGGTACAGGCCCGATATCTGAGAATAATACAAACAGAGCACTTTAAAACCCACCAACAAACTGATTTATGCTCCTGTCACATCCACAAAAAAAAAAGACAAAAAACGTACATGTCATCAGGTAAAGAGACTTTATGATGTATATGGAGCTTTTAATAGCAGGAGCAGCAGTGGTCTGACAATGAACAAGTTGCTTAATGGGTGACACTCTTACCCTCATTTTGTTGTTAACTAGGTCCAGAATAGCATCATAGGGGATCTTCTCCAAAGGTAAACTGACTAGCCATTCTAACAACGTCTCAAGAAGTTTCACCACAGACTGGCGACCTGGAAATAGCTAAAAATCAAAGGGGCAGAGTAAGATACAACCCTGTAAATTTTAAAGCTCTAATGAAAACAATTTCAGTGTGAGAAGACAGCTCAAGCGCAAAGAAAAAGTTGTGTTTGTGTTAAAACACTACCTTGGCAACAACTGTTATAAAGTCCTTGAAGGTTTTTAGTTCTTCTCCTTCTAAGGTCTTGTGGGTGGCCAGTTCAACCCTCAGTAGATAATGTAAGCCAGACTCCAGATCTGCCATGTATACCTTAGACCTGAAGAAACATTAATACTGGTTACCTCGTCTCACTTAAAATTAATAGTAAGAAGTTTGTGGGCATTCATTTCAACTGTTAAACTTCAGACATTTGGACTGCTTAACATTTTACTGCAAATATACACTACTGTTCAAAAGTTTGGGGTCGGTAAGATTTTAGAATGTTTTTGAAGGAAGTCTCTCAGGCTCACCTACTCTGCATTTACTTAAATACAGTAAAAACAGTAATATGTTTCCTTAAATCCTTCAAAAAGGATCACATGATCCTTCTAATTTGATGCTCAAGAAACATTTCTTATTATCAGTGATGAGAAAGTGCGGTTTAATATTTTTGTGGAAACTGTGATATGCTTTTAAGGATTCTCTGATGAACAGAAAGTTAAAAGCAGCATTGATTTAAAATAGAAATATTGTGTGACGTTATCAATGTCTTTACTGTTACTTTTGATTAATTTAAGGCATCCTTTAATTTCTTAAATTAAACGTAGTATCTATATTAAAAAAACTCACTTTTTAAACTCTTTCCACTCCACCTGGGTTCCCTGCCCATTATTTCCAGGCTGAGGACGCTGCAGGGATGAGGTGGACTGCTTCCTGTGGACTCCAGGGAGGAGTTTTAGGAAGGAGGAGAAGAAAAAGCGCAGCCTCTTCTGACTGTTAACACAAACAAAAATGTATCAACTGTGCATATACAGGGCTTCTATTTGGTAGACAACAATGAATTTAGCAGAGGTCATTAACGTACATATTCATCACAGTGTGTGTGCCGTTGGGATGGAAGAGGTACGCTGAGGGAACTGAACTAATCCCTAGTTTCTCCAATAGAAGTTTGTCTGAGCTCAGAGCTCTCTTCACTGCTATACCCTCATATGGCATTAGGTCCAAAATTACCTAGTAAAAAAAAAAAAAAAAGATAAAACATTAAATTAGAGCATTACAATTCTAGTTGCATCCCTAATTATGCCTAAAGGGATCATTTAGATCATCATCTACACACCCATTCATCGTTCAAAACCTATGTTATTTTCCTTTTTCCATGGTACACAAAAGAAGTTTGGTTTGTTGAATTCTCTAAAGGCATGGGTATACTTTATTTTCTGTGTTCCACTCTGTCTCACGCACAGCATAGCTTTAGTGGGGTTTTTTTGTAGAATGTGAATTATATCATAAAAATAAAACTTGGTAAAACTTTACAAAAAGTTTCATTTGTTACCATTAACTGAATTGATTAACTTTAAAAATGAACAATACTTCTACAGCATTTATTACACTTAATGTTAAACATGTACTACTATATTGTTAGATCTTGCATTAACTAATGTTAACAAATGAGACCTTATTGTAAAGTGATAACCAAAATATAAATAAGTTTAAAGGGTAACTAAACCCCTGGTCAGAGCCTGACTCCACCCACTGGCAATATTTGAAAAATGCTGGAAAAGTGGAGATGGTCCTCACTGCAGAACATGAAATCCACGGGGAGGAGTCGGATCCAGATCCAACTCCTCCCACCTTACATATCCCTAAACCTACCCAGCTCCATCCCCTGATCCCTAAACCCACCCCTAAACCTACCCAGCTCCACCCCCTGATCCCTAAACCCACCCCTAAACCTACCCAGCTCCACCCCCTGATCCCTAAACCCACCCCTAAACCTACCCAACTCCACCCCCTGATCTGGTTCCAACTCCAACCCCCTGGATCTCGTGTACTGCAATGAGGTGCTACTGGAAATAGAGGGGACGAACCGAGGGCGGGGCTGAGCGGGGGGGTGGGGGGTGGGGGGGGCGTGCACCTGAGACACGCAGTGACGGATTCATTGACAGCTGCTGTCAGACTCGCTAAAATGGAGAGCGACTGGAGTGACGCAAGTAGCTTTGCAACAGAGCGGTCATTTGAGGTCGAGGACTTTTCTCCCCCACCTTTACCTGATTTTTCAGCCTTTTAAGAGGACCAAATCTGAGGTGTGGTCATATTTGGGCTTTTACAAAAGTCCTGAGGGAAACTTAATTGAGGATGGTCTCCCTGTCTGCAGAATATGCACAAAAAAGTCTATAATGCACTTCAAATCTGCCGAGTCGTCTTGTGTGACCATCACCCACTGTTGTATAGTGAACCCAAGGCAATTTAACTTTGACCTCAATACCAAAACTACATCTGGGAATGTCGTTTTGAGTTTTATTTAAATGTGAAGCTTCCGCAAAGAAAAGTTCGGAGTAACTGTTAATGTTTTAAATCTTACCTGTTTATAAATCCATTTTGTACAGCGTGATGATAACAACAATATTATCAAACTCTGTAAACAATAAATTAACTCTGATTTAATTTTCAATACAATCAAAAACGGAGACGCAAGACTCGCAAGAGAGTCGCAAGACATTGTATTGTATTTGACATTGACATTGTATTTGAATGAAACGAGAGCGCATCCGTTGTGATACATGGATTTGCGCTGTGTTATAATGCGTTGCTATTGACGGCGGTCTGAAGGAAATGCCACAGAATAGAATCTGAATAGTGATATGAAATTTTCATACCGTCTCATCCCTATAATATATGCTATCCTGATCGTTTTCAATACTCGTAATTCCAACTCCTGACTCGGTACAGTAGTTTTGACGGAGCCAGATGCTTTTATACCAGGGGCTGCAAAGGGCGTGGTGAGCTCGCACCAAGGGCATGACAGAGTGACGTCATGGAGTAGTCTGCGTCACAGAGTACCCCTAATTCAGGAGCTTTCCATTTAACCTGAAGAGGGCAGCACTCTTTATACACTTTATACCCAAATGTAAAAAAAAATTACTCTAATCAATGAACAGCATTTATGAAGCTCTATTCTTACAGATCATTAACTAAAAGTTACCATTCAAGTTTAGTTACCATTTAAGACTCGTACAGCAAAATTAGACAACAACAATCAAACTCAAAAGGACAAAAATGTACCTTAAAAGTGGTGTGCATATTTCCTAAAACGATACAATAGCTTTGTGTAAAAAAAAAAAAAAACTCTCGGTTACTGACGTAACCCTTGTTCCTTTGATTAGGGGTCTTGGGAGCCCCTATTACCTCTGTGTTTTACAAAAAAATTGCCAAATGAAATTGGCAAGTGGAATTTGCATGTTTAGCCACTCCACTGGACATATGGATAAATAGGATGGCGGCCTGCATCCAGAGATGGTGTTCCGGCCATTCAGCGGGTAGTTCAAGGTTGTGGCAGGAGGGACATAATGCCTTTGTTACCTTTATCAGGGAATGAGGAATACGACAGTAACCGAGATGTTCCCTTTCTATCAGTCACGTTCGACATTATGTCGATGCTGACATTAGAGGTCTCTATAGAAAGTGACAACTACTGAACTGCGTTACACGTGTCAGCAAAGCAGATGCTGGTAAGCTGTAGCATGCCAGTAACAAAATCGCCTCGCCCAATCGTAAAAAAAACCCATACTTTTTTTCACACTGGGGAAGCGTGCCTAGTCCGAGTGAAAAGACAGGCCACATCCAACCCATAGGGAGGAACATGTGGAATATACACATAACATATGGACTGACCCACAGGGCAGTGCTACATATGGACGAAGTTCTGCGGTAAGTCCAACCTGGAAAGGTTTGGAGCTACAGAGTGGCCAAAACCGGCGCAGGGCGAGCAGCACTGCCATCAACTCCAAGCAATTGAGGTGCCACTGCAGTCGAGGTCCTGTACATGAGCCCGGGGCTGTGTGCCCGCTGCATACTGCCCCCCAACCAATTCTGGAGGCATTTGTTGCGACAACAACGTGCTTGGACACTTGTTATAAGGGCACTTCTGCCCATAGAAAAGCAAGGTCCGACCCCAAGGGCTGAAAGTTCAGTGACAGATTGGTGTGATGGTCACACGATGTGTGCTGTGGCACGATGCACAGCTCGGGACTTGGCTATGCAGCTAGTGCTGAACGATCTCATTTGCATCAATCCAAGCAGCGTTACTCTGGCTGTGGATGCCATTGTTTCAGCAGAACCGCTGTCTTCCCCCTGAACGTATTCAGGCAGTTCAGCACTGACTATGCATGTTCATTCGTATACACATTGACTGAGTCCAACTCCATTCCGAGAAAAGAGATGTTCTGCACAAGGGGTCCTGAGTACCAGGTTCCTGTATTTGCACAACAAATCTTAAGAGTGAGCTTGAATGAGCCAACCAGGGCAGCCTCCGCAACTTTGGTAAAGATGTGGAGAGACAGGGACAGCCCAAAGGGGAGGACCTTGTACTGGTATGCCTAATCCCATGAAAGCAAATTGAAGAAACGTCTGTGTCTAGGCAAAATTGAGACGTGGAAGTATGTGTCCTTCAGGATGATCACTGCAAACCAATCTTGGGTGCGAACGCATGTGAGTATGCACTTCAGCGTTAGCATCTTGAACGGGAGCTTGTGAAGGGCACAATAACCCACCAACTTTCCTGGGTACGATGAAGGACTGTAAAACCCTGACTTCAGCTTGGCTGGAGGGACAGGCTCTATGTGTCATTTGCCAACAGGACCGCAATCTTCGCTCACAGGACAAGGACATCTTTGCCTGCCACAGAGGTAAATAGGACACTGCTGAACCTGGCGAACTGGATTGCGAAGTCGAGTCTGATTGTCCAAATGAGCCAGCTGGATGTGCTGGGAAGCGCTAGCCAGGCTCCCAGGCTCCATGTGAGAGGCACCAGTGGGACAACTGACATACCCACGGAGGGGCAGCGAGGAGGAGACTGAGGAAATTGAAAGTTTGGGTACAACTAGTCACTGGAAATGTCTTTTGTTTTTACCCCAAATTACGTTTGGTTAAACTGACACTTGCTAGCTCTACAAACAAAAACATTTATTGGAATGATATCAGTATGTTAGCGTAAAAAAAAATAAAAAAAATCACACTCAGGATGTTGTCAGGATGCACACTCTAGAGACCCCAGACAATAAAATGTGATATTGTAAAATAATAATGCATTTTTTTCAAAACAATTTTTTTTAAATAGGAGAAATGGAAAAAATAAATATATACTTTTTTATATTTGTCAAATAAATCAGCCACAACACAGAACACAAACATAAGTGAAGTGGCAATGATAATTCAGCACAAATAAAAGTTAAACTTTGAAAAAGCGTAATTTTTTATTGTTATAGAAATTATTTTATTATGTCTTAACATAAATCTAAACAAAAAAACTTGTGAAAAGATGTATACCCATGAGGAAATGCTTTGAAGCATCTACTGGTTGAAGTTGAAATGCCATGTTATTTTAATTTTAAAAGTGTTTATTCTCCAGCTGATGGCAGTGATCTTCATTTAAACCATTTCATATTGTCCATGTTATCTCCATGAATGACAATGAGAAATGTGGATCTTTTTTAAAGGGTCATGAAACCCCAAACCAAATTCTCTGAGATTTTAACAGAGGTATGTGTGTTGAACACCATTGAAGACAATGTTAGCATCTGTTAGATTTAATAATATGATTAAAATGGTTAAATTTTAGTTTTCTTCCGCTTTTTTCGTCTTCCGGGTTTAAAATCTTCATCACAGACTGTGACGTGGCAGTGCACTGTGAGTGCGTTGATGACTCATCGGTGTCTCATAATTATTAATGAGACTGAGTTTATATCCTATGAGAAGACACGGTTTCTTAATTATTCATGACACCACATGGATCTTTCCAAGTTGCATGACATGTCAAACTGTGATATCGCGAAGTAGATGAGAGAGACAAACATATGGGACGCTACAAGTGTTTGTTTTCCATGTGCAAAGGTCCAAGTGGGTTGAATATGTTTCCCCGCGATGCTGCCAGGGCTAGACTCTGGCTCTGGGCGGTTGGTTTGCTATCAACCACGGACACCTAAACTTTAGTGTGTGCCGCAAACATTAGCTTCGAGAACTGGAGAATGGTGGACTTCGCCTTGTTGACAACCAATGCAGTTTGCGTCTTGCGAGTGATGCGGTACCAAGTCCCGAGGGCTTTTCTATCAATTCAGAGGTATGTGTGTGTCTAAAATGATAAGTCCTCCACCTCCACAGAGCCATCTTTATGGGGGTTCAGGGGGCGCGTAGATCTAGGCTATGCACGGAACTTTTTTTTTTTAAGCGGAAAATTAATTATTTTCAAATATGCATTTATAGTATCTATATAAACAACTATATATTTTATAATGACATTACAAAAATCTAGCATTTCCTTACGTTTTACCACTGCTTTTTAGTGACAGTCGATATGCATCGGCCACTGGCAATGACAGTGGTGGCCAGACACACCCACTCCCTCCCCTTCTTCTCACAGCCATCCACGCCCATTTAAGTTGCATTTTTCAAAAAGATTGTGAGCTAGACTTGAGTTGAAAGAGGAGGGTTTCATGACCCTTTAAAGTGAATTTTACACAAAATGAAAAAAAAAAAAAAAAAAAAAAAAACTTTAATCCCCAAAACACTGCACAAATGTAGAGGACAAACAAAGTGAGTGATATTGCATTAGTTTACATTTTTTTTATCTAGGTCATTAGTTTAAAAAAACATCCTGAGTTTACATTAAAAACGAATAGTGCATAAGGGTTAAACTAAACAAAAGACTCTCCTCCCGGCCCTCATCTGGGGGAAGTAGTGGTGTGATCACCATCTCCTGGTTCAGAGCAACTGAAGGCAATTTAGCAGCAGCACGAGGAACGGGCCTATGTCACTTTCCTGCAGGGACGTTATGGCCAAGTTGTTGCTTCTGGCTGTGCCAGAACAGGTGTAGAAGCCACAGTGGGATGCACTCGAAGACCAGCAGACTGGGGTCCAGGCCTCGGCGGCCTTGCATGCTGTGTTTGATAAATCACTGCACTTAATGCTGTAGGGTTTCTAGCAAGAGAGATTCTCCTCTTTTTAAGCTCTTTGAGCGATTGGAAGAGTAAATCCCTGTCAGCAACCACTCAGCTCTGAAGCAAAAATCTAATGAGTGTATGCAGTCCACCATTTTATATACCCGTATGTCCGGGGGAGTGGCTAGGCATGAAAAGTCCACTTGCCAATTTTGTAAAACTCAGAGGTGATTGGGGCTCCGAAGTAAGACCCCTAATGTCAGTAATGACCTAACGTCGAACTGACTGACAGAAAGGGAACAATCTACATTTCTGTGATTTTTCACTAAAAATCTTGTTTTCCACTAGGTCTGATCTGGTCCATTCATGTTAGGAGAACTTATTTCCTTAAACATCAATCTGGGAATTTGATAGTGACATGCTCTACCATTTGAGCTACACAAGACTTTGGTTCTGTTATGTATCATTAATGTGCCACTTCTGATAATATGGAAGAAATCGACAGGATGAAAGGCAAAACTGAACTTAAATGAATAACTTAAATTTATATTGGTTTCCCACACAAAATCATACTGATTTGAAATAATGGTGCACAGATCATGGAAACTGGAGGCTAACAACAATCACCATATTCGTATTTATTTTTCAAATCGCCCCTTGGCTCATTTGTACCCGTTTTAAACCCTATTGCACCATACTGTAAAATTACAAATTACTAAACTTCATTAAGTTTGTACACTGAACATGGGTTGGAGCTCTCAAAGTACACCAGACTGAAGAATTTAACTTTAAAATGTACAAAATTTTCTTTTTTTTATGTGAGCAAAATCCTGTGAGAAACACTGGATCACAATTTCTTAGAACCTACAAAAGAAAGGCATAAAGAGTTCTTTTGTCACTAAAAAAACAGTCACAACCAGTAAACAGAATGAGGGTTCAATGTTTCAAAGACTCGGTTCATGCATTCCCTGAGAAACAACCCCATGATTTTGCATTCCTTCCGGTGTATAGCTGTACAGCGATTCAGCTGAAACACAATACTTACCCTGGAATGGGCACATTACAGTTCATACACATTTAGTATCAATAAAACAAAATGGCATACACATCTGAATTAAGGCATTGTGTCATCTGAAGCTGTGAATACTTACAACAACAATTTGCCATCCAGTGCACAGTATAATTCTTATGTATGATTTTATGTCTGCTACAATTTTTTTTTTTTAAATAATAATTTTACATGATATACATAAAAGTGATATCAGCCAAAAGCAATTACATTAGTGTGGAATGACATATGGGTGAGTAAATGATGACAGCTGATCTTATACTGCTTTCCTACAAAAACTATTATCTGTTTTTCATACCTCTCTCCCTATATAAGAGTCTCCGTCCTCAATTATAACTGCAGTATAGAGCTCCGTTTTCTTCCCCATTAAGGACAGGATGTCCTCAGACCTGCAACAGATGACAAACTCAATGTTTTTAAATAGGAAACTGAGATACATTCCATTTATGTCTAGAAACTAAACAAACATCTCTAAATGTCCCTCTTGAAGCTGGAGGCAGAACATGTTAAATATTAAACACAGATGTAATTGAACATGTAAAAGGTAATATTGTAGTTTCCGGCACCTGAAAGGGTCAAGGGGAGGGCAGCCCACAGGCCAGTTTTGTCTAGTGTGGTTTTGGAGAAAGTTCACCATCAACTGCCTCACTGTCTGCAACTCTCTGTCAGCCCCTAGCAGTACACAAATAAAACAAAATCAGAAATGCAAGTTAAATCCACAATAATAATAATAATCACTGAAACAATAATTTCAATTCTAATCAGAGCAAAAATTATGAAACGCACCTCGATATGTCTTCCCCAAATCATTTGTGGTATCACGTGCCTTAAAATACTAAAAAAAGAAAAAGAAAAAGACATTATTCCTAAATGAAGTAGTACAGAAACAGCATGTCCTGGGTGTGTCTCCATTTCAAAACCAGGCATATTTCTGGCAATTTGGAAATTGATAAGGGTGTAATAATACATTTGTCTACAGTATGGTTACTCGATCAGACATTAAGACGTGTTATAGTTTGCAAAAACAGCTAGAAAAGAACAAATTAGAACAGAAGGCAGGAATCTTGTTTCGTGAAGTTAAAGGGATACTTCAGGATTTAGATTTAAGCTTTGTATTAGTAGAAAACCTGTAGTATTTTCAAATTACCGGGCTTTCCACCCTGAGACGAGAGATTTATGTATTTTTTGTCTGGAAAAAAATCCTCAGATGACGCAAAAATCTTAATTTTGCATCATCTGAGGATTTTTTGGGATAATGTACTACTCACAGCCAGTAGTAGGGGCTGTCCCGCATTTTCTCAACCCGCCCACAGAGGGTGGGATCTCACTCACAGAATATACACATAGTGTCAGCCATCTTTTTTTGGAAGCTAGCAGGCTCTTGTTCTGTGGAGAAAACTGAGTAGTAGGAGAAAGCTTAGTAGGGGCTTAGTACATGTCCGGCCGTCGAGATCGTCCAAAAAGTCCGGGATTCAGCTTTTGCTTTCTGCAGTCGCCATTCATTGTTTACATGCACACCTTTTGTTTCAATCTAACTGAATTCATTCCGACTGTTGAATCTGAACGTAGTGTTTACCGTTTACATGAACGCTAAACAAGTGATCGGTTAATGTGCGTTTTAACATTGCTAAGAAAATTCCCACTCCTACGTAAGAGATACGAGACCGGTGCGTCTCACAGGTGTCGCTCATCAGTAATCACGCCACTGGCCTCGCGCCGTTCTCCTGCGGCCCTCGTCCTGCCTTACCACAGTAAACATAATGAATGGCGACTGTAGAACGCAAAAGCCGAATCCCGGGCAGACTTATCATGGAGACTCACTAGTAGCCTAGACTTCTTATTTAACTACTGCGCTCTGTTACCGGTAGGCGTAGCCTCCTAGGGCAGCGAAGCAAGTGCATTCTGGGAGCATTTTGAGTGTTTAGGGTTTGTTTTTTTTCTTTACAAAGTAATACGGCTGCCTTGATGGAAAAGTATAATTGTTCCAAAAAAGTATTATCCGGATCTAAACTGGGAAGGAAATATAGAAGCCGAACCTCTTGGAACTTTGAACTTTAATGAATACCCCTGGTCTACAATAATATCACAATTGTTGGTTTAATGATGTGCTAGCTGACATTATCGAGTCACACAAGACGTTAATATTGTGAGTTACATTTCTGACACAATATTGTCAGTATAGTCTATTTTTGCTCTATTTCACTAACGAAATCACAGCAGAATTGCTGTGCATCTCTGAGCAACACAATAAACTGAATGAGTCGCTGTTTTTAAACAAATCAGCTTTGTATGATGTGTTGACGTAATTTCCACTGAAACAAGAAGCTGAGGCAGGACATTGAATGGCCCCTTCCCCTTTTCAAATAGCCAATAGCGTTTAGTTTACTTCACAGACAGAAAGTCGTACTTGGAACCGTGGAGATTCCATGGAACCGAATCTAAGCGCTGATGATACGTTAGATTCTAGAGAGCATTTGATTGGACAGAAGATGTGATGAGAATCCTTATATATCCTAAATGTGAATTTTGTCATTGTTTTGGAACACACCAGCTTATTCATAACCCTAAGGCTAAGATATTAATACTAAAAGCTAAAAAAAAATAAAATAAAAAATTACATTTTGATTTTAGGGGGCCTTTAAAATTATTTTGCCAATATCCCAAGCCCCTAGTTAAGACTCAGATTAATTGTATAGGTTTAATTTGTTGAACGAATAAATAGCACAATTTGCACAAACTTACTCTGAAGGTGGGGTAGAAGTGGATTCCGAACTCCTTACAGATGTCGAAGTTCTTCTCATGAGCACAATCCAGAACTCCAATACGAATGGCCTGTGCCCAGTCTATGAGAGTAGAGTGACATGTCACATATTTCAAAAATCTAAACTTAAAGCTATAATTAACCCAAACATTTTGTCGTCAATCACTAGCTCACCCTCATGTTGTTCCAAACCCATAAGACTGTCCCTCCACCAAAACTGACTACAAGAAGTTCATAAAGAGATGATCAAATTAATCCACATGATTCGAGCGGTTTAATCCAAATCTTCTAAAGATACCCAATCACTTTATATGATGAACAAATTTAATTTATGATTTTATTCACATATAAACTCATCACAAAGTTCAACTTCTGAACTTTTTTAAGCATTAAAGTTTTGGTGAAAAAGACTTTCAATGGACGGACATAAATCTCCCTGTCATTAAAAAATATCTTCAATTGTGCTTGAGGATGAACAAATGATTTAGGGGGCTGGAAAGACATGAGAGTAAGCAAATAATGACAGAATTTAAATTTGTGGGTGAACTATCACCAAAAATCAATCAATTTTATATTAAGTGTCTTTAACTAAAATTTTACTAACATTTAATTAACCATTTGATACAATGCACTTAATTGTGTACATACATGTTTTTACATTGTACTTATATTTAAAAAATACCTGCAAGAAAATACAGCTATAAATTAATTTCTGTAATTACATCTATAATTACACTGTTGATGCTTCCCATAAACTTTAACCCACCCTTAAACTTAACCATTCCATGAAACATGCCCCTAACCTTACCCGTATCCCACCTCAATAGCATCAAAAGTGTTTTGCAATACAACATGAACACAATATGAAAATGTTTATGCAAGTATGTAGTAGTTAAAGGTACAATATAAAGTGCAACCAATTAATATAAGTGATAAAGCACCAACTTATATCAATACTTGTATAAAAAGAACATTATTAAACCGAAATAAAGGCATACAGCCACAATGCAAAGAGGTAAATGAGCGTTTGTAGAGACTTGAGTCTAGTTATATTACTTAATTTGTGTTGTAGCCTATAACACATGCTGACGTTCACGCTAAAATGTCTTATCGGTATTGGCACCCAGAACAGCTGCCAGATAGCCTAAGTGGACAGGAACTTTGGCAGGAAGCCTAAAATCATTTGATGCATAACGTGGTTTTGAAATTTGACATCAGAAACGTAGATATGAAGTCTCTCACTAAAACTTCTTGAGATAAAATATAGTCTTACTCCCTCAAAGCAAGATTTCATACACTGCATATAGAGTTTCTGGAGCCAGGTGGTTTGTTTTCAATGCAAACTCAAACTCTGTGAACAGCTGTAAAACCTGTCTCCGAAAAATGAAACAGATGGGGTGTGATGAAAGCAGCTTATTTAAAAATGTCTGGATGAGAGAGAGGAGGGACAGCCGGGGGCACTTTATCCCTCTATTCTTCACCTGAGGGTGGGACACTGTGGGTTTTAGGATGTGTGGGGGAATGCACAACGGGGTTGCGTCCTCACAATAGGGACATCTGACCCTCATTGTGAAGGTAACAGCTGGTAGGCGGCCACTCGCGAGCCACCCAGCCGACAGCTTGTGCCAACAAAGGCAGACTGAAAGCATTCAACAGAAGACTTGTCCTCGCAATGTTAGTCATCCAAAGGCCACAATCATCTAGTCCTTTTCCCAGTCCACTGAAGAAGAAAAGCAAGGCATGGCATTCCAGAACATATATACCGTATGATATGATAATAACACATATATTTGTGAGTCAACAGTACTCTGGTAATTCTTAAAATAATTACCAACAAAAACCAACAAATAAATAAGTTATTTTAGTACAAGAATATGGTAAACATTCAGTTATATAGTCCAAAAAATCTGCATGCCAATTGAAAATCTGGGATTTAAAATCCCAGTCAAACATTCAAAATAAAAGATTTTAGGATAAAAGAGGATTTAAAAATAATAATAATGATAATAAAACAAAGAAAAGTTGTGTAAAATGAAGAAATATTTCAAGGGATAGTTCAGCCAAAAATAAATATTCTGTCATCATTTTTTGAGAAAGGTCTTGGTGAAGTCCATACAGTGAAAAAAAAAAAAAGGTCAGTTAAGATAAAATGGTCAGTTAAAAAATAAGTTTAAGTTACCAACATTCTTCTAAATATCTTATTTTTTTGAGTTCCACAGAAAAAAACAATCATATAGTCACACAAGTTCGGAATGAATTGAGGGTGGTACATTTTGGCAGAATATTCATTTTTGGGTGAACAATTCCTTTACGATGAATATTTTAGCTTCCCTTGACTATCTAATATATATATAAACATGGTTGTTGAAATGAAAAAAATAAATAAAAAAAATGCAACCAACTAAAAACCCACTACTGATCCAGACTTTGAACGTCACTGTACTGTAGGTCACAATCCCTTTACCTTTGTGCCGCTGCACATTTTTGTAAGGGTCGTAAAGCAGTAAACACCAGTGAGAGAGACCGCTGAAGCTGTGAGAGAGAACTGACCCTCCCTAATTTCACAGCTCTACCACTTTTAGCATCTTTGTGACAAGGTGTTAAATGAATTTGCCCTTATTTAGATTAAATGTGTCAGTCTACAGTGACCTTTTCAATGCCGTCATCCTTCACTGCACCCAACAGAAGTGGCTTCCTCCAGAACACCATCAGTCCTTTAGCTCAGAGCACGGCAGACACGTAGCGCTACTGTCTAAGCATTTTTATTAGCAATTAGGCTGATCTTGTAGCTCTGAGAAGGTCTGTAGAGAGTTAATGCTAATCTCATTATTTATTCAGAATGGCTTTGGAAGCCACAGCTTGATAGAGGTAGGCTCTCCCCATCCACAATCCCTTATATGATTGTAAAGTGCTTTGGGTGTACAGTAGATATGAAAGCGCTATATAAATGCATTCATTCATTCATCCAACCAACCAGAGCTGCTAAGAGAAAGCACTCAAATATTTAGGTCTGTGTGGTCTAAACCTCTCAAATCAAATTCATCAGCAGGAAACTTTTGGTAGGGTTACATGTGTTGAGTTCTTGTTGTTTTTAGATCATACAAAATATCAGAACTTTAAAACCACTAATGTTATTTGTGTATCAGGGTTGTTGACATTTTGCGCTTGAAGTAACCCACATCACATTCATGTTCGCTGATGTCTGATCATGACATGCATGTAAAAAAATTAAAGATTTAATAATTTTGAAAGATGTTATATATATATATATATATATATATATATATATATATATATATATATATATATATTTTTGGATTTAACTAATCATCTAGGCTAACTAGCTTAGCTTTTGATAAACTCACAAACCACCTGCAGTTCCTAGCACAAACAAACTTTGTGGTTTGACTTTTTAAACATGTTTCTAACTTTTGGTTATTTATTTTTAATTATTGTATAATCATCATGCAGTTGTATGATCTCATAATGAGAGAATTTGTACTTGCATCTGTTATACTGCAAGACTAATTAAAAGATTAGTTCACCTGAAATTGAAAATTCTATCATCACTTACTCACCCTCATGTACTCACCATCATAACAAACCTGTATTGCTTTCTACTTGCAGTATTGACAATATGGTGAATAACCTGTATAGTCTTTCATCTAACACTAAAGGGGGAAAACTGAATAAATATAACCATTATGCAGTTACAATGAACAAGCACTGGAATATTCAAACTTCTAAAAGAGGGGTTCTTCTACTTCTAAGGGCAGTGTATCGCCAATATGTCGCTGGCGATACGATACACATCACGATACAGGGGTTCCAATACGATATATTCCAATCCTGTAAGAAAGGATTGAAAAATCCTAGATTTCATTTTCTTTTGTTTTTAATTTTATTTTAACGAGTTCGTTTGCCCATAGAATCTTTAAGATATTAGGTTAAACTTATTTGGCTTGCTGTCCACTGGAGAGGGGCTCGATGAAGCAGCTTCAACTCGAGCTCTGATATACCCCCCAGTGGCTAAATGTAGGACCTGTTAATTAAAGGGCAAGGTACCTAAGATGAAGGTGGAGTTTGGGGAGGTGGAGGGATACTGGAACAGCTGATGCTATAGGGAGAGGTAAGCGGCTGCTTATATACTCAGCTGTTGATTGAAAGATTAGATTGGCTCACTCCTCCCTAACTTACGTTTAGGAACTTCATTTAGAAAAACATAAAATCTGTTTAATTGTTTAGTAAAAACGGTTTATTTTATTTAATCAGAAAAGTCAGTGAGAAGATCTGCACTTGCATTTATCGGTCCTTATAACATAAAACATCATTGAACAAAAAAAAAAACAACAAAAAAAACCTACTTCTCGAACAAGAAAAAGTGTAGGGCGAGATTAGATATAATTTTTGTCCATCAGGAACTGACTGGCTCTTTGGATCGTGATCAGAGAAGAGATGTTGTTGCAAGAGGGATGAGAAGTTACTTGGATTAAAGATTTTGGGGGCACATGAATTTTAGAATATGATGTGCTTTGTGACACATAATTTATAATAAATTCTGCAATATTCCATACAAAATAAGAATGGTCACATGTTTTAATGGTGACTTTAAGTCAAGTCAAGTCACCTGTATTTATATAGCCTAGCACTTTTTACTTTTTACAATACTGATAGTTTCAAAGCACCTTTACAGTGATAACAGGAAAATAATGCAACAAAGTTTGTTTCTCCTGTACAGCAGATCTAGAAGAAAATAGTGTCATAGTCCATCTTAAGTAAGTTCAGTGATGATGCATTTTTGTTGTAAAAAAGTTATTAATTTAGTTCATTTATTTATAGCCACTCTGGAGAAAACAGTGCTGTCATCGTCAAGCTCAGTTCTCATATAATGGTGTCAATGCAGGCAGATCAATAATATTGTTGAGTATTAAAACATCACTTAAAGTAAATATGTTGTACTACACTACCTGGAGACATGCATCTAATAAGAGTGTGTGTTGTGGGTTAAAATGAAGGCCTTGGTCACAGTGATAAATGCAGATAACAGTAGGCTAATCAACACCTGTGGATTTACATGCAGGTGTATCAACAAATCAGGGATTATCGACTTTCCATGGGTGTACTTAAGGCCAAATGCACAAAAACACTGTAAGCCTCATTAAAAAAACACACGTGACAATGTACAAGGAAATAGTATCATCATGGGATAGTTATGGTAGAAGACAAACAGCACTATGAGGAGAAAAACAAAATAACCTACCAACTAGCCTATGTCAATACTGTGATTCTGGAAATTAATTGTGGCAGTAGTTCCATGTTTGGACATCCATCATGGCAATACCACGTCTACTGACAAAACCTTGCTAGTAAGTTACCTTGGTATTCTTGGAGAATTAAATATGGTTATCAATCACAGTGCCATGGAATATCTAAAAAGTAAAATGGTTCTACCATATGGTAGGCTGCCACCTCCACAGTAAGGGTCATCATTCCAAATTAACTCTGTCAATACTATTCATTGGAAACACGATGTGTGCCTGAAGTGAATGTCACGATACTGTGTTCTTCCTTAAAAGAGTGCATAAACAGGAAGAGGATCAAAATCCACCTACCCTTCACGTCGCCGGCCAGTGCTTTCCATGTAGGCGAGTACTGGATACAGTGGCCACACCACGACGAGTAGAACTGAAGCAGCCAGGCGCTGGAGGAGTTGAACACGGACTGCTTCAGGCTATCGCTGCTCAGTATAACCACTGGATCCTCTTCAATGTACAATCGAGCTGGCTGACCCTGTCCGAACAGCAGCCCCATCAGAATACTGATCTTAACGCAAAACGCAACAGCCATTTGAGGCGATGGAGGAAACGCCGTTCAATTTGAAGCCACACACATAAATGAATTCTCTACATTCGAAGTGATTCTGCTCGCTCCCCTGGATGACTACATTTAGTGGAGACGCGAATCTTCTAGAGCTTTGTCACTGCGCTACGAGAACGCAGACGCTTATCTTGCGCATCCTATCGGCGTATGTTCGACGCATAACATCTGGGGCGTTGACTGAATTAGCATACAGGGCCGGCCCTGACCAGTTTGCTGCCCTAGGCAAGATTTTTATTCTTATCTGATAAAAAAAAAAAATCACAAACAGTAATATTGTGAAATATTATGACAATTTAAAATGACTGTTTTCTATTTTAATATATTTTTAAAATGTAATTTGAAAGCTGAATTTTCAACATCATTACTCCAGTTTTCAGTGTCACATGATCCTTCAGAAATCATTCTAATATGCTGATTTTATGCTCAAAAAACATAAATTATTATTTTCAATGTTGAAAACAGTCGTGTACCATTTTTCCCCCCAAAATTCTATGATGAATAGAAAGTTCAAAAGAACAGCATTATTTAAAATATAATCTTTTCTAACATTATAAATGTCTTTACTGTAACTTTTGATCAATTTAACTCATCCTTGATGAATAAAAGTATTTTCTAATTTCTTCCCCCAAAAATAAAAAAAATTAATTCTTACTGACCCCAAACTTTTGAATGGTAGGCTAGTGATTAATGTTACAAAAGCTTTCCATTTCAGATCAATTCTGTTCTTTTGAACTTTCTATTCATCAAAGAATCCTGAAATAAAAATGTAAAAAACTGTTTTCAACATGGATAATAATCATAAATGTTTCTTGAGCATCATATTATAATAATTTGACATGTGACACTGAAGACTGGAGTAATGATGCTGTAAATTCAGCTTTGATCACAGGAATAAATTACACTTCACTATATATTCACATTTTAAACCGCTGTTTTAAATTGTAATAATATTTCACAATATTACTGTTTTATTTTTTGTATTTTTTATCAAATAATTGCAGCCTTGGTGAGCAGAAGAGACTTCATTTAAAAACATAAAAAATCTTACTGATCTAAAACTTTTGACCGGTAGTGTATATGTATAGCAAGAGCATTACATCTAGCATTCAAGTTAAGTCCCCTTTATTTTTATATAGCGCTTTTTAGCCTACATTACAGATTATTTCAAGGCAGCTTTACAGTGATAACAGGAAAATAATGCAACAAAGTTTGCTTCTCCTGTACAGCAGATCTAGAAGTGATGGTTTATTTTGTTGTAAAAAAAAATTTTTTTTTATTTAATTTATATATAGCCGCTCTGGATTAAACATCGTCCAAATGTCATTCATGCTCAAACTGTTCATTGAGCACTAGCAAAAGTGTTTGTTTGGGAGATGATGGCAGCAATCTTTCACTAAATTGTGGCACGTTTCATGTTTTCAACATGAATGAAACTGCAAAATGTCTTTAATGTGAATTTTACATAAAACATTGCTACTTTTAATAAACCTGTAGCCTATAAATATCGTTAATAATTTTGGCAAATAAATAAAAAAAATGCCATATATCCCCCTCAAAACTGCACAACTGTATAGTAAAACATTAAATAATAAAAGTGATAGTAAATGCGTCTAAAAAAAACTGACATGATTGTTACAAATCGCATCTGAAGAACTCAGAACAACTGTTAGCATAAAGTTTTAAGGTAAAAATAACTGCCATTAAATTATAGTATATCATACTATGCAATTAGATAAACTGTTTATTCATTACATCACTTTACCTGTCTTTATACCCTTTCATCCTCTTCTCTTCTTTTTGGCACTGTATCTATCGCAGGCTATAATGCTAATTTAAATGTGTCATGTAAATTCGTCCATCCGTCACAATGAGGTAACTTTCACCGTGTCTCGAGCTGGCATAGCATACTCTAGTCTAATGCAAGCAAACATAAGCTATTTATATTATTATTGTTTAAAAAACATTCTCCACAAATGTTGCTAAGAATGAAATAAATTCACCTTGAAAAACCATTCTTTTTTTTGCTTTTTTTTTTGTAAATAAAAAAAATGATTAGAAGAATGATTAAAAGAGAGTAAATCCAGAGGTGTAAAGTCCAGATTCAGAAAGTAAATGTCCTCCTCAGTATTTTGTTCCAATCACCTGGCTTTGCTAATTAGCACAGTTTTTCAGCCAGGAGATAGTAAAATCAGCTGGCTGAGGTCATGGGTGAAATAAACATAGGCTATGGCAGGACTTTTACTTTCTGACCCCTGGACTTTACACCTCTGAATCGCAAAAAAACAAAAAAAAAACAGGTTCATGTCACATCTTGTCAGTGCAGACAAGGGAAGAGGAGCAAATTATCTCAATTACAGCAGACTTAGGCTGGATCCCAAATGGCACACTTCATGTGGACTCGCGTGGCCTTAAACTGCGTGTGCTCGCCAAGTGTACGAGTCGATAGGTGTCCCATTCGGTATTTCACCGCTCAGAAGTGTGCTTGCGAGCACTGCCTTTTTGCCCTCGATGCGAACTTCGGCGAAGCCTGCACTTTCGCAACCTCCACACAAGTTACCTACCCAGGAATCATTACGAACGCCATCAGATAAATGAGGGGAGGAGTTTTGTGGCTGTTTGACTTTCGGTGGCATGATGTCATTAAGCCTGTCCCAAAATTCACTCTTGTGTGCCCTCATGGCCTCGAGACCCTTAGGTCTGCACTTCCTGAAGTCACTAAGAGTGAACTCGAAGGAAGTCCACAAGGCCGGAGTGTGCCATTTGGGATCCAACCTGAATCCCTTCACAAAGTCCGTTAGCAAAGGGAACATGCCATGGTCACTTCAAGGAAGTAATTTAATTGTTTATGTCATGTGTCCCGGTCATGTGACCCAGGGTGGCGAATTCTCATGGTTCATTTAAAATTTAGATATGGCAGGAGAGTTGGAGAAAATGTAAATAGAATAATTCAAGTTGTTTTGTTTTGTTGTGTTATATTGACATATTTACATCATGCATTTCATATTTTGTTTTTAAAAAGTTGTATAGGTAAGAAATGTGTTTAATGCTTATGTGTAACACACACACACACACACACACACACACACACACACACACACACACACACACACACACACACACACACACACACACACACACACACACACAGAATATTTTAAAAACCTCATTGTAAATGTACATTTATATATCATATTCCCCCGGTTTCACAGACAAGGCTTAAACCTAGTCCCAGACTAAAATGCATGTTTGAGCTGTTATAACTGAAATGTTTGAGCTGTTATAACTGAAAGCAACTTGCACTGACATATCATAAAATAAGTCAGTGCCATTGTTTTGTCTCAAGATGCACACCAGTAATGTTTTTTTTCCAAGCCACATGTATAAAAGTTAAATGTCTTAATATAACTAGGCTAAGGCCTAATCCTGGCTTAATCCTAGCCCTGTCTGTGAAACCAGAACATAAACAGCAATAATAAGACTTTCCTGTTGTCGCTGCATAGCTTTATCATAGAAACATTCCATGTGAAGCTAATGAGGAAATTACGTGGTCTTTCATTGCTCCCTTCGTCAAGTGCGTTCCAAATGGCTTCATTATTACACACAAGTGCCCTGCTCCGTCCAAAGTCCCCACTGCATTGGTCCCCACAGGATGGATATTATGCAAATTTAGATGCTGCTTTGGTTTCAACGGTTACTCATCAATTAATTAATTATGTACAACCTGGGTCTTGTTTGGTTCCTTCCTCATTTAGCCTTGCAGGGCTGCCAACTCTCAGGCATTCAGCATGAGACTCACGCAATTGACATTTTTCTCACGCTCTCACGCCACACGACCATTTTCTCACACAGAAAAAAATCGTGAAGCAAAGAGGACTCTGGCACCAACAGACAAGACTGCAGGTTACTATGATATGAAACAAAGTCTCAGCTTTAAAATTTTCAAATTGTATTACAAAATTCAAACAAAAAACAGTTTTGATGCTCTTAAATGTGACGTGACAGATCTCTGTAGCACCTCAGTTCAATCGGCACGTGAACTGATGATAATATCTTCCTCTTTACTACTAGTCAATAATTAATAAACACGAATGAACATTAGAAGGTATTGTCGTGGAAATTCTTAATACGAATACAATATACTTAATCTGACTTCTTCACCACGGATAATTTAAACAACTTGCAGTTGTTAAAATAATAACTACAGTATCTCGTGGTAATTCCTGAATTACCTGAATACTTAAAATACAATACAATACTTCCCTGAAGTAAGGTGACGGCGTCCCGTCAAGAAACTATCACTACCTCAGTCACACATGAGCACACAGGTCTTTAGCATCTATACCAGGGGCGTAGCCAGTATTGGGCCAGGGCGGCACTGGCCCACCCACATTACTCACTGGCCCGCCCAGGCAAGTTTGATAAAAATACATTTTTAGTTTATTTTTATTATTCAAATTTATTTAAGAAAATATATTAATATATACCTGATTTATTGTTGACTGCTGTGTGCGTTTAATTTGTTTTCCTAATAAAATGGGAATGCTGAAGCTAGTTGTAGAAAGCCTCCCTCCGGAACGTTATTGGTTGCTATGGGGTTCCGACAGGAAAACTCACTCAGTGGCGCCGGTGCCACAATAATGGCTAAACAACTTTCTTTAATGTGCTATTTGAAAAAAGCTAGAGTTGAGGAAGAAGACACGCCACTGCCTTCCTCTACCGAGTCCACCAAGCCCAGTTCTTCAGACTCATTAACCCACAAGAAGGCTAGTCAGGTGCTGGTGGTGGCCGCTTCTTGCTCACTCTCTCCCGGTCAGCCTGACGCGGCTTTACCCGCCGATCTAACTGCGATATTATTATTATAGCTTACTTTATTTTCGGGTGAACTGTTTTTCACTGCTGACTAGTCTGAATAAAATAGACAGGTTATTGGCTATACTGGTTTGTACAGCCTTTATTGAGCTCTGTTGGTTGAACATGATGATTTGCCGAATATTGCAAAATAAAGGTGTAACTGTTTTTGCAATTTGTCTTAATTTTTCTACTCTCTAAGGTTTAATTATTATTTAAGTAATTTTTTTTTTTTCTAGGAAAAACTATAGGCCCACTCACATTTTCACTGGCCCGCCCAAAATACAATTTCTGCCTACGCCACTGATCTATACACTCTCACTGTCCTTCTCAGGTGTACGCTGGTCCGACACAGGATCTTTAATACTAACTCAGAGTATTACAGCCTCACCCCGAGGGCAGCTCTATAGTCTTCCAACACTATCACTGTCTCTGCGGTGGTCTTCTGAGCATATAATCTTTAGTACTTCTATTACTCAATCACTCATAGATGTTCTTTTGTTGTCTTTTGAGCATAGAATCTGTTTCTCAGCTGCGCAGCATATACCTGACACGACTCCCAAGTTGCTCTTTGTAGAAATGAAGTTTTATTCACGGCTGGGAGATCACCGGTCACAACAACCAATTTCTGGAATACCCCCCTGGCCTTTTTTGTGTAAATAAACTAACGTCCTGTCCCAAATGGAACATTTCATATGCACTTTCGGTCTTGTGGGCTTACAATAGCTGTGGTGTGTCCGTTACAGCCAGGGCTGGACTGGGACAAAAAAATCGGCCCAGGGCTGGGCATTTTGGCCCAGACTGGCCCACTACATATGAACATAAACACAACCGAACTTTGTACGCCCTTGAATATGTATAACAACAACTCCTATTAAAACTACCAACACCATGAGTGAGCAGGAATGGGTAAGAGTTAAAGCTGCCGTCGGCAACTCTGGCTGATTGAGTGGACTTAGGCAAAATTTTGAATGTTTACAACTCTCATGCCCCTCCCCCACTATCAACGAATACCCTCCCACCGAGTTCGTGCTCATCAGTGCGCCATCACTCTTCTCTACTGCGCGAACTTCAGGCATGTGCATGTGATTGACGTGTGCGTGCATGACTTGTGATTGACAGTCCTATCTCACACCCCCCTGCGCTGATTGGACACAATGAACCGGGAGCGGTGGATTTTTGCAAAACAAATAACACGCTCCAGGTGGAGTTAGAAGCTCGGGTTTTTTTCTAAAACCACTTTATTTATGTTGTTCTGTCGGAATATAGTGTCGAATTCGCTGAATATGATCAAAAAAAAGTTGCCGACGGCAGCTTTAACAAATGAAATAACTACTGGGTGTAAACTAAAATTCTCCAATTGCATTGGCAATACCAGTGTTTATCAGAAGATGTTTCAATAGTATCGGTGAGTGTACCTCAGTCCCTCTAAGGGGGTTTGGGGGCATGCTCCCCAGTAAAAAAAATGTGTGCTTTTTAATGTTAAATTCATCAATCTGTTGCACTTTGAGAGTTCAAAATTAGGAGCTCCAACCCATATTCAGTATGCAAATTGAACAAAGAAAAACTCAAAACTCTTTTAGTTGTGATATAGTGTCTGTAGTGTCTACATTACACTACTACATAATTAATCATAGTCATAATGTTAATCACATGACAGTAATAGCCATATATTGTAAAACACATGCACTGAAAAATAAAAGCAACTTTCATAATTAGTTTAGAACTAATTTCTAAACTAAAATACTTGATATTTTAGTATATACTTGAAAGAGATAAACACATTATATCTTTTATTTTGATGGAAACTGCATCGAGCTTTTATTTTGGTGGAAAACATGGTTTACAAACGGGTCTCATACTCTCATTACAATTCTAGTAAAATGCGTTTAATCGTCAAATATGCAGATGTAGAAATAATGCGTAACTGGGTAATGGGTTCCTTCTCATAGCCTGTGTCCTGAAAGTAGCCTAGTTCTGCTTACCACAGTTCTCTACACTCACTAATGTCTCTCCTGATCCTCCTCACTCCTCGTCAGACACTTGAAGGGCCTGTTTCTTTTTTTCACGGCATTTCTCTGCACATTCCTTGCGTTTCTTCTCCATCGCTTTTTTGACTATTTTGACAGATACACACTGACACTGCACGCTCGCTCAGAGCCCAGATGGGGAGGTGATTAAAGATGTGATTGGCCCAGCCCAGTGTCAATCAAGAAAATAACCAATGGGCCGCTGATCTCCGTGTTTCATGGGCCGGTCTGTGAGAAAGAAAAAAACCCACGCTGACTTTGTCCAATGCGTTTCAACGGCACAAAGATCCCAGCGCCGCGGCCGGCAATTAAGCAAAACGAAACAAATGGGCCGCCGACACGAGTTGTATGGGCCGTAAAAAAAAAAAAAAGTATGAGATGTATCGGCCCAAAAAGCACGTCGGCCCACCGGGAAAATGCCCGGTATGCCCGATGGCCAGTCCAGCCCTGGTTACAGCCATGAAGACTGTAGGGTGCCCCATTTGAATTTTAGGTTTCAGAAGGGTGCTCGCAAACATCCCTTTTGAAGTCGATATTGACACTTTTGCCGAGCCTGCACGGAAGCGAGCTCACAACAGTCAAAGTGGCATTACGTTACGAAAGTGCAGACTCATAGGAAGACCCTGAGTGTTTAGGGTGTCATTTGGGACAGGGCCTTACTTGAATGGGAGAAACTGCAACGGCCAATATGGCGGAATATTCCGCCTTCCAATTAAAAGAGCCAATTGCGTATTGGTAAAATCATTGCGTCACTGCAGCTGCCATTAGAAGCTCCTGTTCCTATATAAACCTGAGACTCAAGCTTATGACTGCACATGCGCATTGGCTCGTCTGAAAAATTCGTATTTTTAACGCTATTTGAGCATAAGAAACAACATTTATGGGACAGTTCATGTCAGATTTTGTTTCTGATTTGAAATATTATTTAATTGTGAGTTCGGCAAGCATTTTTTGAGATTTCAGGATTCCCCCATTTAAATTGACCTTGGATGCCTAAAATAGCTGTCTGGAGGTGTTGCAGATATAGCCACTGAGTGAGCACACTTTGCTTGAAAGGGACTTTGGAATGCCCCTCAACTGGCAGATCAACGTGCTTCTATATTTCTCTCAGAAACTGTAGGAAATTAAATTAAATTGAATGTGGATAATTAACTGTGACAATATGATTGACTGGGCAGTTTAAACGGCGACAGGATGCACGTAACTAAGGACAGAGTTGTCCTTTAAAGACGCAATTATTGCGAAGTAGTTTGTCCCAAAGCTTGCCTACTATTCTGTTACACACTCAAAAATATGTACTTTTTCTTCACAAAAACAGTGCAAACTTTTAGGGCATAGTATAAGTAGACAAATTGCGACAAAAAGGTAACATGAGCTAAACACAGGAAGGAACATAAGAGTGCACACATATAACTAACCTTTACACATCTCACTCCATAGTCAAAAGATAAAAAATACTGCATACAGAAAATGTATGTATTTTTATTTTTTTGACGTGCATAATGGTCTCATTGTATGACAATTAAGCACATTTTATCCTGAAATTCTCATTAATGTAATATATCATGACATTTACTTTTTTTTGTAATTCTCATTATTCATCATGGTGATTGATTTGCATTAGGTTCTCTTTCCTGTAATACTGTAGAAGTATTATTTTAATGCATTAGTGTCAACAAATGACTGATACATTATTTTTTTACTTAAATCAGCAGATATGAAAGACAGCACAACCAATAATAATACGATGTGTATACTTTACAATTTAAATAATGTATCATTATTTCTTTCTTTTTCTATTGTCTTTACAGTAATTGCAAAAAGTGGACATTAGGGGAAAATGTGCTTAATTGTCATAATGTATTAATACTACAATAACTAAATTGTCCTAAAATAGCTTTTTATGTTCTTCAAGCTAAAATTGTTTTTGAAAAATGTGAAATATGACTTGGGAATGTTCTTAAATATAAACATAAAAAGAAAATAACAACATATCAAAAATGCAGAATATGAAAATGCCATCAAGTTTTTAGGTTGAAATGTGCATATGATTTAGGGCTAATATTGTGTCATCCAAAAGATGGCTGAAAATCTCTTCAGTCAGATGCATTTTCACAGTGTACTGGTCAGCTCTGTAGTCTAGCCAAGTTCTCTCCTCATTATGAAGTTCTTGAATCTAGAAGTAGATAATAAAAAAAAATTGGCATTTTCAGTTGTAATTCAAATCAACACTAATTTCATAAGCAAGCATATTACGATAGGAGTGCCTTTACACACACCAGTATAAAGTCCACTCTGTCTCTCTTGGCATACCAGTATTTGCACAGTTTTTGGAGCATCTCTGTCATCTGTTGTTCACTTCGCTCTAAATTCAGAATTTTCTGTATCTCCTTTCTCACTGCAGCCTGTAAATAACACAATTAACACAATGCAAATGTTCAAATATACTGTGCTTAAAAGCAATATTATATATATATATAGCCTAGGTGAAACTCGAAAAATTTGAATATTGTGCAAAAGTTCATGTATTTCAGTAATTCAAATTAAAAGGTGAAATATAATATATTTATATATATATATAATATAAATATATACTAATATATTTTGCATATACACTCACCGGCCACTTTATTAGGTACACCTGTCCAACTGCTCGTTAACACTTAATTTCTAAGCAGCCAATCACATGGTGGCAACTCAGTGCATTTAGGCATGTAGACATGGTCAAGACAATCTCCTGCAGTTCAAACCGAGCATCAGTATGGGGAAGAAAGGTGATTTGAGTGACTTTGAACGTGGCATGATTGTTGGTGCCAGAAGGGCTGGTCTGAGTATTTCAGAAACTGCTAATCTACTGGGATTTTCACGCACAACCATCTCTAGGGTTTACAGAGAATGGTCCGAAAAAGAAAAAACATCCAGTGAGCGGCAGTTCTGTGGGCGGAAATGCCTTGTTGATGCCAGAGGTCAGAGGAGAATGGCCAGACTGGTTCGAGCTGATAGAAGGGCAACAGTGACTCAAATAACCACCCGTTACAACCAAGGTGGGCAGAAGAGCATCTCTGAACGCACAGTACGTCGAACTTTGAGGCAGATGGGCTACAGCAGCAGAAGACCACACCGGGTGCCACTCCTTTCAGCTAAGAACAGGAAACTGAGGCTACAATTTGCACAAGCTCATCGAAATTGGACAATAGAAGATTGGAAAAACGTTGCCTGGTCTGATGAGTCTCGATTTCTGCTGCGACATTCGGATGGTAGGGTCAGAATTTGGCGTCTACAACATGAAAGCATGGATCCATCCTGCCTTGTATCAACGGTTCAGGCTGGTGGTGGTGGTGTCATGGTGTGGGGAATATTTTCTTGGCACTCTTTGGGCCCCTTGGTACCAATTGAGCATCGTTTGCACGCCACAGCCTACCTGAGTATTGTTGCTGACCATGTCCATCCCTTTATGACCACAATGTACCCAACTTCTGATGGCTACTTTCAGCAGGATAATGCGCCATGTCATAAAGCTGGAATCATCTCAGACTGGTTTCTTGAACATGACAATGAGTTCGCTGTACTCAAATGGCCTCCACAGTCACCAGATCTCAATCCAATAGAGCATCTTTGGGATGTGGTGGAACGGGAGATTCGCATCATGGATGTGCAGCCGACAAATCTGCGGCAACTGTGTGATGCCATCATGTCAATATGGACCAAACTCCCTGAGGAATGCTTCCAGCACCTTGTTGAATCTATGCCACGAAGAATTGAGGCAGTTCTGAAGGCAAAAGGGGGTCCAACCCGTTACTAGCATGGGGTACCTAATAAAGTGGCCGGTGAGTGTATAATACATATGCATGATTATACTTTTCAGAGGGCTGATATTTCTGTATTTAAATTCCTTTTTTTATTGATTTCATGTAATATTAAAATTTTCTGAGATTTTGAATTTGGGGTTTTCATAAGCTGTAAGCCATAATCATCAAAATTATAACTTTTGCACGATATTCAAATTTTTCGAGTTTCACATGTACATAGATTCCTCATAAACAGCTGTTTCTATGGACCGCTATACATAAGTCATCCGCCATATTGGAATGGTCAAAGCCGGTCCTTGAACACTCGAGAGGCTGTGCCTTTTTTGTGGCGTCTTGGAAAACTCATTGATTTTTACTGTAAGTGGCAACAGCATCTGAAGTGTTGACCATTCCAAGATGGCGGACGTGTCAACCTGTCTGGAGTGGTCGAATGTGCTATCGATGTTTACATATCTATGCTTAGAAGTACCTTCAAATAACTCAATTGGAATATTAGTAAGCAGTTCATACAGCTGATTGCAAATCCTTTTACCTTTAAAAATGTGACTGAAATTGTACTTGATTGAAGAGTTGATATTGCAGATTGATCATCTATATTATGGGTAGGTTTTGTCCTTAACAGATCACCCAAAATTGTATGCAGTACATCAGATGTCAACTGAAAGATCACCTACAGTGTAAAATGAATAAGGTTTAGATGCAACTTGCTTCTCTCATTCATTTAGCATTTGAATAGTTATTTGTTATACATATATAGACTAACCTTTCGATAATGTTTGCGGCTGTCATTTAATAGATAGCTTGGTGTTTCACAAAGGTCAAGAGAGTCTTCATTTGCGTGGCTGCACAGAATTTCCACTGCAGCATCTACTAATCTGTACACGATACTGTCTTCATGGGGCGACACCTTTATCTTTGATGGCGTGTTGGGTTGGGCCTGATGCCACTGCTCCAAGACACATGGCATAAAATAACCATCCTCATTTTTTCTGATATCCTGAATATCAAAGAGTGAGAAGTTCAGAAATAGTAAGATTTAGTTTTTTTTTCATGCAAATTTCATGCATATACAGATATTTTATTCTTTGTTAAAACATTACAAGGCTGTTTTGGCAACTTACAGTATCTGTAGATTGACTGTCACGCAATGATTTAATTCTTTGTCTCTTTCTGGTATCCTGAGCATCTTTATCCAGCTTTTCTGTCAGTTTAGCATCCACATGATGCCTGTTTTGCGCATTATGACGGAACTCAAAGTCAGGCTGCAAAATACAGGTGTTAAGTGATAGATACAATTGCCATTCTGCTATATGAAAAACAGGAATAAGCTTGTGAAAGCAATAGTTCGCCCAAAAATGAAAATTCTGTCATCATTTATCCATTCTCATATCTTTCCAAACCTGCATGACTTTCTTTCTTCTTCAAAACACAAGAATGTTGATGCTCTTTTCCATACAATGAAATCACACCGAGCTGTCAAGCTCCAATAAGGACAAAAAGCACTGATAAAGAAGTACATATGACTTTTAGTCCATGTTCCACATTTTCTGAAGACTCTAAAGTTGCACATAACTTTGTGAGGAACAGACATTTCAAGTGTAGTTGTCACGATTCACACACACAAACAGGTAAGTTCCACAAGCAGTAATTTATTAGGGAAATCCGTACTCACACATCCAGTCCAGGCAAAGGTTCAAAATTCCAAAAGGTCAATCCAAAACAAGAACAAGAACAAGAACAAGAACAAGAACAAGAAGAAGGCAGAAACACGGCACCAAAGTGTGAGGACATTAGACAAGGACTCCGTGACAAACACTGAACAGACAGGGTATATATACACAGACATTAACGACCTAATGGGTGACAGCTGGGTGCAATGAACACTGATGAGAACAGACAAGGATTGTGGGGAATGCAGTTCCTAAAGTGAAAGGAGGACCTCTAGTGGACACCAGGAAACATAACCAGACACTGTGACATAACCTCCCCTCTATGGAGCGGCTACCAGACGCTCCAGGGAGGTGGAGCGGTGGAGGATCAGGGGGATGGATGGGGGGCCAGGTCCATGAAGGGGAACAAGAACAGGGGGTGATGGCTCAGCCAGCGGCCAGGGCGAGACAGACAGTCTATCAGGCGCCCAAGACGGAGACGATCCCTCGGTCGGCCAGGGCGGAGACGACCCCTCGGGCGGCCACGGCGGAGGCACAAGAACAGACCTTGACTCAGGAACAGCAGACACTGGCTCCTGCTCAGGAACAGCAGACACTGGCTCCGGATCAGGAACAGCAGACACTGGCTCCGGCTCAGGAACCACGGACACGAAAGGTCTGAAGGGCATCTCCAGGATCTGGGCTAGACGTTCCAGATAGTCGCTCAGTATTCCCCCAGCTGCGAGAATGGGTATCTCCTGATCCGTCTCTGACTGGGCAGACGTGGCGTGAACAGTCTCTGGCTGAGCAGACATGACGTGAACCGTCTCTGACTGGGCAGACGGGACGTGAACAGTCCCTGACTGGGCAGACGGGATCTGAACAGTCTCTGACTGGGCAGACGGGAACTGAACAGTCTCTGACTGGGCAGACATGACGTGAACCGTCTCTGACTAGGCAGACGGGACGTGAACATTCCCTGACTGGGCAGACAGGATCTGAGCAGTCTCTGACTGGGCAGACGTGACCTGAACATTCTCTGGCTGGGCAGACGTGACATGAACCGTCTCTGGCTGGGCAGACGTAACGTGAACAGTCTCTGTCTGGGCAGACTTGACGTGAACAGTCTCTGGCTGGGCATACGTGACGTGAACAGTCTCCGGCTGGGCATACGTGACCGGTCTCTGACTGGGCAGACACGACGTGAACAGTCTCTGACTCGGCCTCCGGAAGAACGGCGGGCTGCTGCGGCCCAGCCTCCGGGCATTTGGAAAAGCTGGAGGTCTTCCCCCTCCTCCGCTGTCTCTGACGACGATGTGCTGACTCAGTGTTGGACGAGATCAACGGCGGATGGAGTTCTGGACATCGCCAGCCCAGGGTCAAGGAGTGACCAAAGCTGAGAGTAGTTCCGGAGCTCATCTCTGGCACCTGCTCTCCTGCGACCTCCACGGGTCCCCGAAAACCTGGCCAGACGGGTTCCTTCAAATTATCCTCCTCTCTCAAAGTAACACTGGAAAATGTTCATACGAGGCGGCAATTCTCCAGATTGCGACCTCCCCCGCTCGGTGGCTGAGGAAGAGGCCAGGAATCCCATACTGCTCGAACTATTCATGACGGAGTCCTTCTGTCACGATTCACACACACAAACAGGTAAGTTCCAGAAGCAGTAATTTATTAGGGAAATCCGTACTCACAAATCCATTCCAGGCAAAGGTTCAAAATTCCAGAACAAGAACAAGAACAAGAACAAGAACAAGAACAAGAACAAGAACCAGGCAGAAACACAACACCAAAGTGTGAGGACATTAGACAAGGACTCCGTGACAAACACTGAACAGACAGGGTATATATACACAGACACTGACGACCTAATGGTTGACCGCTGGGTGCAATGAACACTGATGAGAACAGACAAGGATTGTGGGGAATGCAGTTCCTAAAGTGAATGACACCAAGGTGAAAGGAGGACCTCTAGTGGACACCAGGAAACACAACCAGACACTGTGAAAAGTTTATCATCATTCTATCCATACAGAATATAGTAAAATGGAATTGTTGAATGGAACAATAAAATTAGACTGTAAATATGTAAACAAAAATAGAATCACTCAAAAAAGACAATAAATAAGTCCCAAAGATAAGAGACAATAAGGGTACATATACTGTGTAGTACACATAGGGTCAGATTTACTAAACAGGGCAAATTAGAGTGAGAGCGCATTTCCTATAAAAAGCCCTAGTATAGTGATGGGGAGACTATACTGTCAAAGAGCACCGTCCTTCGGATGAGACGTTAAACCGAGGTCCTGACTCTCTGTGGTCATTAAAAATCCCAGGATGTCTTTCGAAAGAGTAGGGGTGTAACCCTGGTGTCCTGGACAAATCTGCCCCTTGGCCTCTGTCCATCATGGCCTCCTAATCATCCCCATATACTGATTGGCTTCATCACTCTGTCTCCTCTCCACCAGTAAGCTGGTGTGTGGTGGGCGTACTGGTGCAATATGGCTGCCGTCGCATCATCCAGGTGGATGCTGGACATTGGTGGTGGTTGAGGAGATTCCCCCCTTCCAATAAAGCCCTTTGAGGTCCCAGATAAAGCGCTATATAAATGTAACAAATTATTATTATTATTATTATTATTATTACAAGAGAGTTACCCTGCCCTCGCGTCCCCGTTTTGCGCATCATGCAGAGCCCTCTCGAGCTCTCTGCATGACCCAAACAGGCATTGAAGGCTGACGCCTGAGGTGTTCTATCTGCACATGTAGGTCATGTGCCCACTATTAAGTGCGCGCGCCCTCACATAAACACCTTCCCCAGCTCATGCAGGGAATGTAGTTCACACGCCCCTAACAAAATGCGCGCGCCTACACACCAGCTCACGCTGTGAATGTAGATCACATGCCCACTACGAAGTACGCACGTCTACATAAGCACTGCAATCAAAGCATCACATCCCCTCAGAGAAGGCTACTGCAGCAGACTATTTGGCAGCCAACGAGCCGGTAACATTACCCGCTCGCCTGCACACAACCGCTAATTTTACAGCGACCCAGAGAATTCTCAAAAGGAGTATAATATCTGGCTATCCGGCTCATGCCATTGGTGTTTCAAGTGTAGAACATGTGCCCACATCCCGGTGTTCACCCCTACACACAAGCAGGGGCGTAGGAATGAGTTTAACATTGGGTGGGACACATATCGGAAACCTGACAGATCCATCCGTTAATGGTTTTAACAGAAATATGTAATAAATTAACTATTTAAATCACAACATCAGCTTAACATCAACAATTCTAAGGTTAAACAGAAAATATAATTATCCTCCTGGACAAAATTATTAACCAACTCACATTTCCTTTATTCGTATATGATGTGTATGATTTTGTTGAATTTTTTTTTCCAGAATTTGCTCATTTACAATACGTCTCTATTAAAAGGGTGGTTCAGAATTTTGGATATCGGGCCTCATTTCCAAGTTAGCCTTAGTGTTATTTATCAGTGGAGACAGTTTTCAATTTTTTTCATCCAGTCGTTCCAGTTTGCATAGTTCGCCGGTGCTAGGCTAGCGCGAGTCGAGTCAACGGTATCTACTAGCCTGCCATTAAAAACAGTTTTACTCACTCCACAGTACACCAAAAGCAAATAAATTATAACGCCAGACTATCGTTGTCTGTTGAGAGAATAATGTTAGAAATCAAACTACCCTTTCATCGCATTGCAATAGTTATATTTTGTTCCCTCCCTGTATTTATTAGCACAATCTACAGCAGCAGCGAGTGATATTAAGTTACATAGGCAACCGAGAGAGTCGGTCTGTCGTATTTACTTTTCGGCGCAGTACTACTTACAAAGTAAAATTCCGCAGCTGCTGAGAAACTAGTTCCTGTAAATGTAATGCGATTATTAAGATGCAAGAGTAGTTTGATTTCCAAAATTCTGAACCAACCCTTTAAGAACTTTGCTGTTTGTTACATTTATGAATTATCTTTAAGATGGGGGTAATGTTTGTAAATTAGATGTGTATCAGGTATTTCAACAATCTAGAGTTTTTCTCTTTTGCAGAATGCTTTTCATGGAGATGAGTGCTAATATGTAATAAATATGCAGATAATATATAATAATAAATATGAATCAGGTATCAATTACCTATCAATATTTATTTATTCAAAAAAATATACAAAATCTGTCAAAGTACTGACCACAACCTCAAAAGCCTGTACACAAGCCGCGGTTCTGCGAGCGACAAACTCTGCCAGTGTGAAAGCAAAACGGGTGTGTGCTGCTAGCGCTCACCATACACACTGCTTCTGTCTCCGTCTGCTCCGCTTTTACTGTCTATGCTGCTAACGCGTGCAGTGTGAAACCGGCGCTGTTAAGGGTGCAGGCCGGTGACAAGATGTTGTGTTGTGCTTTCAAAATAAAAGCGTGCGAGTTAAAGATTTCAAAATCAAATATTTTTCTCCTCCGCGGTATAATTTTTGGGTGGGACAAATGCGACTGATATAGGAGGGGACACGTCTCCCCCGGTTCCTACGCATTCACAGAGCCCACTCTCATAAAGTGGGCAAAAGCCACTCGAGTGTTAAATGTAGGAAATGTATCCATGAGTCTGTGCCCACGTCTACTCTCTGCCCGCTCTATCACATGGCCATTAAAGACTCATATCAGTCAGGTTATGAACGCAAGTCCCGTGCCCGCTCACGAGCATTCACGCTTACTAATAAACACTTTGCTCAAAGTGCCGCCTGCGTGTCACAGGGTTATCACAAAACGCTCCCCATCCAAAGCGATCGGGGCGTCAAATATGTATGTAAGTCTTGTGCCCGCTCACAAGCACTCACGCTTACTAATAAACACTTCGCCCAAGGCGCTGCTCGCGCATCACAAAGTGATCACAAAATGCTCCCCATTCATAGCAATCAGCCTGTCACCGCTGTCAGCGAGCCGCCGTATTCAAGCACCAAGGGCGCGTGCGCCGCACCCACTCCTCCGGTTCAGTTTCTCGAGCCCACACAGTGTGGCGATCAGATCCCCTAGCTGTACATATAAAAGCATGGGAAGCTATCCCAGGGATATCAGAATGGGTGCTAAGCACAATAAAGCAGGGCTATTCGCTGCAGTTCGAGTCGAGTCAGGCTTTTACAACCGTTTTCTCGTACCCAAGAAGGACGGAGCCCTCAGACCCATTTTAGATCTGAGACATTTGAACAAAGTGCTCATGAAAAGGCCGTTCAAAATGCTCACGACCAGGAAAATCCTCGCACACATTCGCCCGAGGGACTGGTTTATTTCTCTCGATCTAAAAGATGCCTATTTTCAGATTCAGATAATACCCCGTCACAGGCCATTCTGGAGATTCGCCTTCGACGGTCAGGTATATCAATACACCGTCCTGCCGTTCGGCCTGTCTTTAGCACCCCGTACATTCACAAAGTGCATGGACGCGGCTCTCGCCCCCTTGAGAAATCAGGGCTTGCGAATTATGAACTATCTGGACAATTGGCTGATTCTGGCACAGTCAGAGATAGAACTTTTATCTCACAAAACAGTGCTCCTCAGTCATCTGGAAAGCCTGGGTCTCACGATCAACTGGACCAAGAGCTCATTACTGCCCAGCCAGTCAATTTCCTGTCTAGGAATAGAACTGGACTCTGTGGCTATGACGGCTCGTTTATCGACACAGAGCGCGTGCCGTGTTCGACACCTAGCCGCGTCTTTCCAGAAGGGCAGCATCGTTCCACTGAAGACATTTCAGAGGATGCTGGGCTGTATGGCCTCAGCTGCGGCAGTGCTCCAGCATGGCTGACTGCACATACGCCCACTACAACGCTGGCTGAACGCTCGTGGGTCTCGCTGAGCTTAGGCCTCCGGCTGCGAACGAATCAGAGTGACTCAGACCTGTATTACGGCTCTGCAGCCCTGGTTAGCGGCCGACTGGTATCAGCGGGGAGTGATGTTGGGAGCTGTCTCATATCGAAAGGTCATCTCAACAGATGCGTCCAACTCAGGTTGGGGCACTCTCTTTGAGGGCAGACCGGCCTTTGGGCTGTGGTCAGACCAAGAGAAGCTCCTTCACATAAGCTGTCTGGAAATGATAGTGGTCGAGAACACGATGAAGTGCTTCCTCCCGTTCATACAGGACCACCATGTTCTAGTCCGTTCGGACAGCATGTCTGTGGTGTACGTATTGGTTACCTAACGTAACCTCGGTTCTCTCTAGAAGAGGGAACGAGTATTGCGTAACCTGCCGTGCTCGCGCCACAAGCGACTTTCGCTTCAGTCAATGAAAACCAGGGAAACAGCCTGCGAGTCCCGCTAATATACGCTAAGCCACGCCCATTCCGGCGGGCTGTGACGCGATGAGGGCGCGAGCGCCTTTCATTGGACGTGACGTCATGCCGGGCTCAGTGGTAGGCTGCTGCAGTTGCCGCAGGGCAGCCAATGAGCACGCTAGACAGCCTGCTCTATGTCTGCTAGCTGCTGCACTGCGTTGACAATGGATACAAAAATTAAGGATAATTTTTTGGCTTCAATATCTCGAAAAGATTAATATTTCCGTAAGCTAACTTTCGCAATTACTCGTTCCCTCTTCTAGAGAGAACCGAGGATACATTAGGTAACCGATCCGTTTGCACTGGTGCAAGCTGTTAGTACATTTGGCCCATGGTGTACTATGATCAAGAACAGTTTCTTATTATTTTCAATGTTGAAAAGAATTGTTCTGCTTAATATTTTTGTGGAAACAGTGATCAGATTTTTTTTATAGAAAATTCTAAATAACAGCATGTATTTGAAATATAAATTGTAATATTATAAATGTTTTTACTGTCACTTGCGACCTTTCTGAATTAAAAGTATGAACTTCTTAAAAAAAAATCTTACTGACCACACATTTTTTAACAATAGTGTACATGCTTTTACTGTATATAAAAGAGCAGCGCAAACTATCATCTAAACATCTTCTCTTGTGTTCCACAGAAGAAAGAAAGGTTTATTTTAATGTGTACTTGTTACACGTTACATGTAGACTATTTACTGTAGTAATAACTTTAAATTAGGCATAATTACATGCAACTAACTCTAAACCAACCCATAATCCTATCCTAACCCTACAGTAAATACATGTACTTAATAAATATTACTCAGTACTTAAATGTATAATTACACTGTACAAGGGATACATTCAAATAAAGTGTAACCGAGAGAAATTCATATGGGTTTGGAATGAAAGTGAGTAAATGTTGCCAGAATTTATGAGTAAACTGTCCCTTAAATTTCTTGGTGTTACTTACTCTTGGTGAGGGCATTTCAAAGGGACGTGAAAGATATCTCACGCCATCAGACGTGTCTTCCTGAGGTTCTTTTTGTTGTGTGCATGTGGTGATTGCAAGTATGGTTTCATCTCTAGGAGGACACTGAGTATAAGTATGTCCTCTTTGTCTCTCTGCCCATGATGTGGCTATCTGTTGTTTATCTCTCTTTGCGCTTGGCGGTTCCTCATCTGAGAAGGGATCTTCATCCACCCCAGTCTCTACATCACTACTATGTTCTCTGTGTATATGGGCAATGTCCTCAGCTCTGACCAGGACACCGTGACTTTTGTCACAGCTGAAGTACTTCACACCTCTAAAAGTTCCATTGTGGTTTCCAATTGGGTTGTCCAAAGCCACACCAGCCCAAAAACCATTCGCAAATGATGTGAGGCCTTTATATTTCAGCACACCCGGTCTGGAGTTACACACAATAACTCTGTCTCCAATCTGAAAGTAGGACAATGGATCTGCGATTTCATTTCTCACATCTTCAGGAAGTGAGCTAGTGTATTCCGAACAGTCATTTTCCTTAGCATCCTCATATAGAGCTCCATTACTATCATCGTTTACCTCCTTTTCCCTCAGACTGTTAGAGCCTAGACTTAGAGACTCTCTTCTTTTCAGAGAAAGGTCCACAGGGAGAGGAGGGATGTTTTCGCTGTTAATGGAGAGATCTTCAACAGAATCAGGTGGAGCTGGAAGTTCCTCCTCACTGGTCCATGTAATAATCTCAAAGGCAGGAGGGGGGGGAGGACAACCATAGCTGTCAAGATCTGATGTGGCTCCACCTTTAGCAGACGAAAGAAGTTCTGCACTTCCGTAAGACAAAACCTCATCTACAGGAGAGATAATTTCTGACAAGGTAGACTCTACAGTCATTTGTCTTTCGTAATGTGGCAGTGTACAGCGTCCTTCCTGTTTATTGTTCGCATAAAGCTGAGAATCTTCTAGTACCATAGTGTACTTTTCTGAAAATATGAAAGAGCACCTACTTGCTTGGGCTGCCTCAGTCTTCTCCTCATCGAGAGAGTCCCTCTCTTCCTCAGACCAAGCGAGTGCTTCACTATGAAATGAAATTGCCTCTGACTTCTCATCTATCTCAGACAAACTGACATCACAAGATGGACTATCCTCAGCCTTTCTTATTTCCGCACTTGCTGCTTCCAGAGTCAAGTTTTCAATAAGTGGATTGTCTGTGACAGTTTCATTTGTACACGCCTGTGTTTTTTGTTCAGGAAGCTCATGGTCTGCATTGGTTTTATTAGTTTTGGAGTATGAAAGAGATGACTTCCATTGGCCCCCTGCATCCTGGTCACATATATTGTGGTTATTGTTAAACACCAGCACACTGTGCAGTCTCTGATTGTTCTGTACATTTAGAGCGGTGGTATCTGGTGTTGCACTGCCATGGACCATGCTTGTCATCTTTTTGTCCTCTTGCTCACTGGGCTTAAGATGGCTTTTCTCTAATTGGAAGTCATCTTTTTTGTCTGGATGGGGCTCACGGTTGAGTGTGAAATGCTGAATTTTTAATACTGGCTTCATTGGCACTACAGCTGGATGTTGTGGTCTTTCTCTCTTGGGTGTGCAGGTGTCCTCATAAAACCCTTGTGCCTTCTTCTGCGTGTCTTGTTCTGAAAGCAACTATAAATGGTTATAATCCAAATGATTTTCCATAAATGTATCTAATGAATATTAGGTGTGTTTTTTTCTGAATCGTTAAATAAGTCTGGAGATATTGATCTCAACAATGGCAACACATGCAATTTTACTGCAAAATGTAAACATTCAATCAACTATAAATACCCCACTAAAAACGTTTCACATAGTCCTAGCAATTTAATTCGTTCTGAGTTGAGCCCATTCGCAAAGCATGCTGGATAACCAGCAGTGACATGATAAGGCTGCATCCAAAATCACATATTCTCTTGAGTATAGGTAATTGTTTTGAATTACTTCACGACTGCTAAAAAAGTATGTTCTATGGTATGAATGTGTGTAGTAGGAATGTAGTCTGGAATTACTGTACTACATTCGTCAGGTTTTCATTATCATGTGACCTACCAGCATCAGTTATGTCACTTCACTGCCAATCACAAATCCTCTCCTGTGGCTTCATGGGATAGTAAAGTGTCCTTCGTATGCACACTTCAGAATCTTGCGTAGAACTAACTCATCCGGGTACTTTTTGCCTACTCTTTTATGAGTACTGTGAATTCGGACATGCTTCTTTTGTCACATACTGTTTTTCGCCTACTATATATAGTGAATTATGCAATCTCAGATGCAGCCTTTCAGGTTATTGTGTCATTAGTAACTAAAGTGGGTAACACTTTATATTACGACCCGCAAACAACTGCGTAAGTAAACCGAAATTACGGTGTATGTTTCTGTAATTAGTGTACTTCTGTGTAGGTATAAGGGAACAATATGTTAAGTTTTGGGTTACACCGTGTCCTAACTACACGCGACGCGACGCCGCGACACGCGATAAAAGGTATCTTTTCCATGTTAATCAGAGTTTTTGTCCTAACCAGACGCGACGGCGACACGCGAAGTTTCTAATTTAGAAACGGTTCCTATTTCTGCGACGTCGCGGCTGACAGATCCAATGCGAGTGCGGGCCAGCAGTGCGCTTTCACAGAGAGACTCCGCCCACACGCTGTTCTGAATGGCTAGTCGCGTCGCGTCTAGTGTGGACAGACACACTTGCTGTCGCTGGAATTTTATCGCGTCGCGTGTAGTTAGGACACGGTGTTAGAAAGGGGTAACAAGCGCCACTTTAGAAGTGAGCCCGCAGGAGTCACACTTACACCGTGTCCTAACTACACGCGACGCGACGCCGCGACACGCGATAAAAGGTATCTTTTCCATGTTAATCAGAGTTTTTGTCCTAACCAGACGCGACGGCGACACGCGAAGTTTCTAATTTAGAAACGGTTCCTATTTCTGCGACGTCGCGGCTGACAGATCCAATGCGAGTGCGGGCCAGCAGTGCGCTTTCACAGAGAGACTCCGCCCACACGCTGTTCTGAATGGCTAGTCGCGTCGCGTCTAGTGTGGACAGACACACTTGCTGTCGCTGGAATTTTATCGCGTCGCGTGTAGTTAGGACACGGTGTTACCCTGTAAATACAGTTGAAACGGGTAACAAACACTACTTACTATGTAACAATACGAAACAACAAGATTTGCACAGTACAGAGAAAGGTACTCTTATTAAGAAAACAAAAAAAAAAAAATTTACACAGTATATTTGCCCTGACATTTAAGTGTCATTACAATACAATGTGATATGGTAAGTATTAAGTACTACATGTTACGTTCTAAATTAAAATCATAGCAGAAACTAATTTTTTTGGCTTAACGTTAGGTAGTTTAGTAAGAAAAGACAATAAATTAAATTTTTCTCACACTGTGCTTACATACAGCCATATATATATATATATATATATATATATATATATATATATATATATATATATATATATGTGTTTAATTAACATTAGATGTCAAAATTACCCTGTAACTACATTGCACAAGAACATATTTTGCCAGAAATGTGATAAAAACTTGTATATACAACAGACGTACAATTTTTGCCTGGAATATATCAACAGAATAGGTACCTGTTAGTTTTAAAATAATTACATTATAAACAATTTGCTTATATATCTGGTTGTACCCCTTTATTACCCACAACTTAACATATTGTTCCCTTATACCTACACGGAGGTACACTATAATTACAGAAACGTACAGTACACCATAATTTCGGTTTACTTACGAAGTTCTTTGCAGGTTATATATCTGCTTGTTACCCCTTTATTACCCAAAACTTAACATATTGTTCCCTTATACCTACACGGAAGTACACTATAATTACAGAAACGTACACCGTAATTTCGGTTTACTTACGCAGTTGTTTGCGGGTCGTAATATAAAGTGTTACCCTAAAGTGTTCATTACCAAAGCAAAAATTTCTGTTGTAGAAAAATTAGGAACACTGCAGTTCACTTACGCTAAAGCATTTTCTCTTTGCATTTGACTGTGAATAGCATTATACAATCTCTGATTCAAAATCTTTTTCTAGTTCCCATGGGATGTTCTGTAAAGTTGAGTTAGCAACAGTAACCAATGAGGGCTTAGATTTTTCAGAGAATTTTAGTTCATGTAATCAGATAAACATAACCATTATTTTAAGACAGTGTCTTAAGATATAGTATGACTCACTAGCAGTTAGTTAAGGGGCAGTCAACCTTTCTTTTTGGTATTAAATAAGGACAATCTATGTTTTTATGTAACTGACTCAAAGTAATGAATTGTCTTAAAGGGGGGAAAATGTGATGACTAACATTTTATGCAACCAGCTACTTATTTTATTCTAAAAGGATTCCTCCTTGATCCCATTTGAATTGGTTCTGATTTTCGGACACTTTTTTGACAGTATAACTGTTTTCCATTTTTGCATTGTTTATGTGCAGTCATATGCTATAAAAGCCACAGTAAATCTGAATGGGTATCGAGTCATTCTGCTAACAGTATGAGTCAGCAGAAACTAAACATACTGTAAATCAGCACACAACGAAACTGCAGTCCACTCGATAACAACAGAAAGGCATTTATCAATGACTGTAAAATGGTAAAAATCTAACTGTATGAAGTCTAACTGCTTTGTTTGACTGCCAGAAATGAAGACAAAGCCTGATGATTAAATGTTCCCTTCTAGGAGTGGCCATAACAGTTACTATGTGTTCATGTAAGCTTCAAAGTCCGAAAAACACAGAACCCTACCCACCATTGACTTCAGATCCTGATTTCAAAGCCTTCACGGATTCACGCAGACATGAAGTGCTTCCACCTTCCGTCTTGGCAATTCTTTCAGGACTAATAAGGTGTCGACTGTACCTGTGAGAGGGACTGGCAGAAGGATTGTTTGATTCTGCAACTTGCAGAATGTCCTGCTCTGCTGGGACAAATTCCACTTGGTTCCTCTTCTTTCCTAAAGTCCACACTTCATCTGATGACAACAGCCTCCTCAAACCTGCCTTACTCAACAAGCTGAAGGAAAACAAGCAAAGTTTGCAACCACATTTTGTCTCAAATCTAAGGCCTCATCATTTAACATTTTGCTATAATTTTACAATAGATATTATGAACTAACAATATTGAACAATTAACAATTGTATTATTTTATTAATCTAGATTAATGTGAATTTATACAACTTGAAATATTACAAATGTATTAGTATATGTAAAAATATATGTGAACCTAGATTAATAAATGCTAAAAGTTTATGTTCATTGTTAGTTGACGATTCACTGTAAATAAAACAAAGCTGGAGTTGGTTTTACAAGAAAAAAACATGTTAAAAAAAACTTCAAAATGTCATGTTTAATTGAGTGCTACTTGCAATTTCTTTGTATTTAATTGTGAAAATTATAATAATGTCTGATTTAATCATTTTTTTGCTATTTTATGCAATTAAATTGATCATGGTCTGCAGCTTTCAAGTATCAAACAGAAGACGAAGTCTCTTTTCATTGTAATTGCTTGGAAAAAGTAAATAATGTACTTAAATAAGTACTACAGCTTTAAGTCCATGTTATATATCTTACACACAACTAATGCCTACTCATGCAAACAGAAGCAAAGTGAAAGAGTGAGAATTAGAAAGAGAGACAAATGCCATCCACCTACCCTGACCTGTTCATGACTGGCATACTGCCATCACAAAGGGGCTCAGTCGTGAGCAAGCAGCCAGAGGAACAGTAGCCTGTCCTCCTTCAGGTCCCCCAAGAGACGCTTCTGCCACTCCCCAAATATCGTGTCAATTTGCAGTTGCAGTTGCAGTCGAGCCACGGGCTGAGAGAGCAGTCATCCTGCATCTCTAGTCTGCTGCTATGCCCTCTTTTTATTCTCTTTAACTTCCTCCTGCTTGCCCATCTCTCTCTCTCTCTCTCTCTCTCTCTCTCTCTCTCATCCAATAACTCTCTCCTCCCATCCAGCCTCCCCCTCCTCAATCTCTCGCTCAGTCTGTCTCTACTCTATCTTTGCGACTTCCTTCCATCTCTCTCTCTCTTCAAGGGTAATTACTCTGAGTGGTGCATGTAACCAAGACAGACACAGTAAATGCTGTAGATAACAAGCTTATGATATGCACACACTTCTGCCATGTGTCCTCCTCTGCTGTGTGTCATGCAGGATTTGCTAGACAGAAAGTGGTGCACTGCAGCATTTCCTCTTGAGCTGGTACCCTACATAAATGTGTTGGCACTGCATGCCTCTGCTTACTGTATATAGAACTAAAATCCCACTGCTTCTCTGTGTAGGTTTATGATAATAAATGATGGAATAATAGTAATCACACTTGCCTCCCTTCTTCTCTGGGTGTTTTATCTGTGCTTCTAGCATCTGGCTTAATCCCAGGCTGCGCAACACTCTCTTCCTCCTGCAAAACATCAGCATAAAAATCAGTACCTCTAAATGTAGCATCTGAGCATTATGGGTAAAATGTTTTTTGCACTCCTGTTTAATCAATCACATTATTGCTGTAACAGCACTTGGGAACTGTTGCATTTTTAGACTTTGTTAATGGCAACATGAAATCTAAATTTTGATTTGACAATTTAGTTGTTTTACCATGAACATTTAATTGGTGCAAGGAAATAATACTATAAAAAAATATAAAAAAAATAAAAATAAAAATAAAAAAAATACACATTGTTCCATTTGAGGTCAGCAATCTCTCCTGTTTTTCCATCCCCTTCCCTCCAACCTGTCATATTTAATTCTTGCATAGTTCCAATCAGGTATGGAATGCTCACTTTTTACAATAAATTCAATCCACGGTTTTTGGAATATTTCTGAATATCTCGTAAGCTCTCCATCTGCCCATCTTCAACAGTCATGTCATCTAGTCAAAACCTACATTTCCCAGCATCCCTCCTGTTCATCACTTGCACTCACTCGGCCTTCACCCACACCTGTTTACCATCAGAACGCCAATGTGCACCAGGATAAGAGCACACACCTCACTGGTACTCTTTGGCTGTGTCCGAAAGAAGAAGAAAAAAAAAAAACTTTACCCTTAAATAGGGCACTATTTGGGGATAGCCATTTAGTCATGTTAATTTAATCTCTGTCTCTGAGTATGGTATTCTGTTACACCTGCTGCATTTGTAAATCCATCAAATTTGAAATGTAAATGGCTTGCGAATGCAAACCACATCACTGAAGAAAAATAATAGATTTCTGATTCGTTGAATACCATTTCACTGGCAATGTTCTCCCGCTTGATGTTTCTGTATTTCTTTGGCTGTGTCTGCATTTGCAGCAGTTGTCTGAAGTGAATAGCTGACTGCTTGATTTCAAGAATGTCTCTCTGATGGTGGAGAAGCTACCGTCTCTGCTGTTGGCCTGATCTGTAGATGTTTCTCCAGTGGTGGATTTCTGCGTGTAATAAATAAAATGCTCACATGTTTAAATTATACTTTTTGTTTTTGAAAGAAATGTTATGCTCACCAATTCTGCATTTATTGGTATTATTACAATTTAAAATATGTGTTGTCTATTTTATTATGTTGTAAAATGTAAGTAATTTCTGTGATGGCAAAGCTGATTTGTTTCTCAAATCTTCAGTGTCACATGATCTATCAGAAATCATTCTAATATAGTGATTTAGTGCTCAAGAGACACTTAAAGGTAGGGTAGGCAATTTTTGGAGCAGCTAGCAATAGCAAGATAGCTTTGTAAACATGATCCCATCCTCCCTTCAGAGCATTTCTAAAGCCATGCCTTCTACAAAACACATGAACGCAAAGCAGATTTCACAAAGCTTCACGAGATGAGAGACAGCGTTAAACTATGTCTCAAAGCATATAGCATTAAAATAATAATCTTACAATTCTAATCTAAACATTTAGACCACGTAAACTTAGTGATTGCTATCAGTATGTGAATAGACTTTTAACCAGCGTAAAAAAAAAAAAAAAAAAATTCTGGATCAAATACCCTGCATTGATAACATTGATAACAATGTGTTGTTTTATATGTTTGTGGAAACTATCTTTTTCAGGATTCTTTAATGAATAGAAAGAAACGCATTTCATTGAAATGGCCATTTTGTCTTTACTGTCATATTTGATCAATTTAATGCATCTTTGCTAAACAAAAATATTATATTTTTCAAATTTAAAACTGCCTCAAAAGTCACCTGCTCTTGTTGGAGTTTGTAGATGACTTCATCCTGCTTCTGCTTGAGTTCAGTTAAAGCAAGTGCATCATCGTGTGCTGTTCTATTGGCGCTTTTCCACTGCATGGTACGGCTCGGCTCGGTTCGGCTTGGTACAGTTCGACTCGGGGCGGAACGGTTTGGTTCACTTTGCTCTTCCACTGCGTGGTACGACTTTAGCTTGGTTGCTTTTCCACTGCAGTTAGTACCGGTTCAAAGTGGGTGGGACTGATTGTTATTGCGCAACTCTTCGGCAACCAACGAGAGGAACGTCTGCACCTCATCCACTGACCACGATTCAGCCATTTATTTTTTGAAGTTTTCATCTTTTTTCAAGCAAGTAGTTTAAAAACAGGTGCTACAGCGTTGGCTGTTGTCTACTGGCTATGTAAATCTAGCGGGTTTAGCGTCTCGTGTCGCAAATACAATGGCACTGGTTGTGACGATTCTGTCTGACCAATCAGTGATCTGCAGTGTTTTCACGTCACATTTTAGTACCGGTATGGTATGCTTGGAACCTCAACAGACCAGGTACCATTTAAAGCGAGCTGAAGCGAGCCGTACCGTACCATACCATGCAGTGGAAATGTGCAATAAGTGAGCCGTACCAAAGCGTGCCGTACCGAACCGAGCCGTACCGTACCACGCAGTGGAAAAGCGCCATATGACTGATGAAAACAGATGTGTTATATGACAATATGGAAGGTTACATACAATGGCTGCAAACTTCTTGTATATTATTTAAATAATTCTCTCATATAAACAAGTGGTAATAAAAATAGTTGCATAAACAAATTGCATCAGTCATGAAATTGAGGATCTATAATGATAGAGAGTAAAATGCTGGCATCCAGTTATGAGAGGGGGATTGAAAAATTATTTCTAATTATTTACAAAAAAGTATAAACTTATTCACCTCAAGACCACAATGTGTCTATGCAATGACAGTATTATGTTAAGTAAATGGCATCAAATTGAGCAAATGATTCAAATGTTGAACATGCTTGACTCAAGAATGGAGTGGTGCCAGTTGCGAATATGATGTGTAGTAGTGATAGTAGTCCACTGCCAACACAATTATGCTTTCCTTATACATTCTGATTATACAGTATATCCTTTTCTAATCCCCATTTTCACTAAAGCCATCTGTAATCTGAATACATCCTTTTATAATGTAACTGTAACAGAATCTTTTTTTGTATTGTGATTATGTAACTTAAAGGAGAACTCCGGGCAATTTTTAAGTTAATCTTGATCGTTAGACCTTTGTGAGTACTGTCTATAGAAAAAAAAACGAACCGGATTGGTGCTTGCGACGCGGAGCTGCGACCGCGAATGCCCAGAGCTCCCACTCAGCTAAAACGGCTGCTCTGGGGGCATGTACATAAAGAGCGTTTTTGAGCCTCTTAACAGACACATAATGCAATTAAAATATCTGTCCAACATGAACAGGGGCCTTACCTGTAAACAAGATGCGTTTAGCAACTTAGCCATGGTTTAAATTCACCTAAATAGTGTTTTAGACGGCAAGCTGTAGTCTCGTGCTGAAGTCTCGCTCCTCCCACCTGGACTCACGTGGGAACTCAGTTGTAGCCGGGATTGGTAAATAGTGTCCAGGTGGGAGGAGCGAGACTTCAGCGCGAGACTACAGCTTGCCGTCTAAAACACTATTTAAACCATGGCTAAGTTGCTAAACGCAACTCGTTCACAGGTAAGGCCCCTGTTCATGTTGGACAGACATTTTAATTGCATTATGTGTCTGTTAAGAGGCACAAAAACGCTCTTTATGTACATGCCCCCAGAGCTGCCGTTTTAGCTGAGTGGGAGCTCTGGGCATTCGCGGTCGCAGCTCCGCTTCGCAAGCACCAATCCGGTTCGTTTTTTTTTCTATAGTCAGTACTCACAAAGGTCTAACGATCAAGATTAACTTAAAAATTGCCTGGAGTTCTCCTTTAATTACAAGTTCTGTTATTCCCCTTCTGCAAAGCTCCAACCAGTCAAGCTCAGCTTAGGTCTTCTCCCAGACCACATTCTCTCTAAGCCTAAAGAATCCCTTTCCCTCAGGAACTGCTGGCACTTAGCCAGAGAAAGGTGGCTGTGGAGCCGCTGGCAGTGCAACTCACTCAGCTCAATCCACTACAAATTGCATTAATAGAGAAGCCAGACATAAATGTGCATTCAATACTTTGACATACATTTGCCATGAACAGCCTTTGGTACACACACATTTGCAATTTGTAACTCTGCTACAGAGTCTACTCTATAAAAAGTTCTGTGGTACAGTGATGGTATAGTATGGTATTATGATAAACACCGTGGTACTAAATGATTACCACATTTTGTCATCATTTATTCGCTTGGTACTCCAAGGTATTCTCTCTTTTATACGCAGAAGGTAAAAAAAAAACGATTCTATTTAAAATTGTGTTTTGACAATTTTTTGGGAAAATTGAATAACCAAATGAAAGACAAAGCAAAATTCTAATCTGAAAGGTAAATGTATTCTATGACTTCTATACAGACACATTTATACATCGATGTTATGTCACAATAGCAACACTGTTCAAATTGAATGATTGTACTCAATTAGCCTATATGCTTAAAGTCCCCCTGTGTTGAAAATCAAGCTTTTCATGTTGTTTATAGTCTATGTGGCATTTTAATATGCTTTAAAACAAACCATGGTGGACCAGATGGTTCAGGGCAGACCAGACGGTTCAGGGGGCCAGGGCAGACCTAACTGTTCAGGGGTAGATGCAGTCATCTGGTCCGAAGACACAGGCGTAGAGGCGGCCATCTGGTCCGAAGACACAGGCGTAGAGACGGCCATCTTGTCCGAAGACACAGGCAGGGCGGCAATGAAGGGATGGGACTCTGAAAGGGCGGCCATGATGGGACGGGGCTATCATGAGCGCTGTATCACCAGGAACTGTCTCAGGTGCAGCGACCATTTTGTCAGAAGACAGTGGCAGGACTGACGTGAGCAGTCTCTGGCTGGGCAGGACTGACGTGAGCAGTCTCTGGCTGGGCAGGACTGACGTGAGCAGTCTCTGGCTGGGCAGGACTGACGTGAGCAGTCTCTGGCTGGGCAGGACTGACGTGAGCAGTCTCTGGCTGGGCAGGACTGACGTGAGCAGTCTCTGGCTGGGCAGGACTGACGTGAGCAGTCTCTGGCTGGGCAGGACTGACGTGAGCAGTCTCTGGCTGGGCAGGACTGACGTGAGCAGTCTCTGGCTGGGCAGGACTGACGTGAGCAGTCTCTGGCTGGGCAGGACTGACGTGAGCAGTCTCTGGCTGGGCAGGACTGACGTGAGCAGTCTCTGGTTTAGAAACCTCAGGACGGGAAGGTACTGGAACCACAGGACTAGTGACCATTTTGGCTGGAGATGCTGGTGACCGTGGTGGGCCAAGCTTGGTGGCCATTGGAGCTTGATGCATGGTGCACCCCCCAAAAGAAAGTTTAGAAGAGTCCTCAACCTCCCCAACAGTGAAGGAGGAACCAGCCAACAACAGAGCATAGTCCATAGTACATTCAATGAATGAACCTCGAGGACCATCACTGATGAGTCTTGTTTGATAGAACTCATTGAATCCATAACAAAAAATAAATAAAAAGCAAATAAAAAAGGCAAAAATCAGGAAACTCTGTGAAATGCACAAGGTCTAGGACATCTCTGGTGTGGTCCTCGAGTGATTTGTTACCTTGCTGTAAATGGAGTCATACTGCTGGATCCATAAGGGCAAAGTTTTCTGTTACGAACTGCTCCGAGACAAGGTTGGGGATCCAAATGCAGTTTATTAGAGTAATCCAGAATTGTAATCAAACACAGGCAAGGGTTCAAGCACAGGAAGCCAGTCCAAACAAACGTCAGAGTCAAAAAGGGAATCCATAAAACAAAATACAAGAGGCAATGAAACCAGGGAAAATGCTCAGAAATGCAACGCAACATCATTCAAAACTTCACAGTGAGTGATGGGGTTAACCAGGCTTTTATGGGGTGAGCTAAACAAGATAATGAGACACAGGTGACTGTGATAATGAGTGCTGATGAGTCCAGGCAGAGAATTATGGGAGATGTAGTTTGTGGGGGATGGCAATAGTCTGATGTGGAGTGCCCTCTGGTGGCTCTTAAGGGCACTCCAGCTGGTGACCATTACAAAACCAAAGACAGTCTCAAAAACGCATTTTGAAATTTGCAAACTACCTTGTAACCACTTACACCAACGTGTGATTGTCAACAAGTGGATCTCTGAGCTGGAAAAAATTCAAGGAAAAAAAAAAAGTATCATTTTGGTGATCAAAGGTTAGTTTTAAAGGAGCCGTATGTAAGATTGTGGCCAAAACTGGTACTGCAATCACTTTCAAATGACTGTAGAAAGGTGTGTCCCCTTCCCCCTTCCCCCTTGGCTCGAGGTTGCCAGATATGCTGCAGGATCCGATTCCGACACGTTTGTAGCTGCAGCTGTGGTAACTAGAGCAGAGCTGGCAACCCGAATGCCGCAACACTACTGACTTTGTGATTGGTAGATACTTGGAGGGTGGAGCATCAGACCAAAACACAACATGACAACATCAACATCAGTTGAGGGCTGCAACTTCACTTTTTAAATGACAATATCCTGTCCGGACTACTGTTGTCAGTGATATAAGTATTTGAAATGAACATGATTTCTTAATGTCTAGTGACATATCAGGAAAAATTTATGATTAATTGAAATAAATTTCATACATACAACTCCTTTAAAGGATAAAATTGACTTCAGGGGGACCTCGATGCCCGTTTGCAAGTATTTGAAACGAACGGCACGGTGTGCGTTCACCGACATCGTTTTCCTGAGGGCTCCGCTGCAAGAACAACCTCGGTTGCTCTGCTGCGGGGGAGACAGCCCTCAGAGGTCCTACCACTCCAGTTAGGACCTCTTTCCCGAAGCCCTCCCAGCCTGAAGGACGTCTCTCAAGTCGCCCTTCTGGTTAGAGGACTTAGAGTGAGAGCGTTTCCACTGTTGCCAGGCTCCCGGAGGAGGGGCTCTAGAGGCAACGCTCTCCTGCTCTTGGCAGTGCTTGATGACGGCTGAGGCTGAACGCTTTGTACAGCCTTTTTAGATTAGGATTTTGAGCGGCGAGGGAGATATTGCTGGAACACTGCAGATTGCTTCCTTGTCTCCTGAAATCTGTCGACAACAGTAGCAACTGCATCACGAACAGGCCAGAAGACGAGAGCGGCGCATCCAGGAGAAAGGATTTATCCTTTTCTTTAATGCTGGATAAATTTAGCTACAGATGCCTCTCCATGGCTACCAGAGCTGCCATGGAGCGGCCGATAGCGTGGGCCGTCTCCTTAGTAGCCCGTAGAGACAGATCTGGCTTTACGTAATTATCTGCAATATCTTGAGGTGTGGGTCCCTCACCCTCATCCAAATCATTTAGCAGGTCGGCCTGGTATGCCTGCAAGATAGGTATCGAGTGCAAACATGGACTAGCCCGACCTTCCGTCATATAAGCCCTGCTTTCAGTAATGATGCCGCTTCAGGAGAGAGGTAACCAGCGAGAGCTTCTTCCATCTTCGGCGTCTTCCCATACCACATCTCTCTTGCGCCCAAAACATTTCTATAATCCACAGCAGATGGATTAGAATTTGCTTTTATTTTGAGATTTCTGCACATCATGTGGCCAGCTGATGTTAAGTCTGGCTACAGCACCCGTCACAACCTCGATGAGCTCCTCATAAGCGGGAACGTGAACTGGCGAGTCTAGCTCACATTCATCCACCTCGATGCTGAGCACATCCACTTCATCAGAAGCAGACAGATCTAGCATCGGACTCTCGTCACGGGCAGAATAAGCCACAGCGCGGGCTTCTGCATCATGAACAACAGCCTCAGAACCTTCAGACGAAGAATGAGAAGGTGGCGCAGAAGTCTCATTCTCATCTGCAAGATCCTTTTGCGAACCCCACGGTCTGAGTCGCCACGCCACCTCAACGGACGCGGGACCAGGACCGCGGGGAACGCGAGCCTGTCCGTCTTCATCAAAGACATCCAGGTAGGAGCGCAGCACTCTCATAGGAAGTGCTTCACAATCACCACAAGCAGCCCCCTCAAGAGTGTCCCCAAACATGCCACTCTTACCCCAAGGTCTAATTTTGTCTTTTGATTAAAACCAATCTAAAAACATGATTGTGTCTACAAATCCTTAATTATCTGACACAAAAAAATATTGAATGTATTAAAAATATATAAAATGTTTGATATTCAACTTTTTACAGTGTCATAGATCACTATTTTAGACACAAAAATAGATCGGTTTTGACTGAGTAATTTCACAAATGTTAATATTTAGATTCCTTAAATGTATTGAGATGAGATTTTGTACTATCTACTGTATGTAAAAATCTACTCTAAAAATTAAGGTGGAGGTCATCTATATCCTCAAAGAAAAATATTGTATTGATAAACAGTTCCTTCAGTGTGTATCATCTTGGTGGTTAAGTCAGTACTCTCACTGCTATCACTTTGCTCCCCTTGTCCTTTTTCTGTCTGGTCAGTCTGCGGTCAAAATGTTGTCTCTGCAGCACACAATCCCATATCTAAAATATATATTGTAATAATAATTTTTTTTTAATTCTTCCAAAGATTTTAAATGCTTTAATGAGGGTCAACTGTTTCTGTAAACTGTGGCACATACCCACTTCATCCTTTTCATCTTTAATCTCTTTTGGATCTCTTTAATCTTTATGGACATTCCTTTTTTGCCTGTGGTTTGTCTCTTTATCTGTATTCAGATACACAATCAGACAAAATTTCCCTTGATTCGGCTCCACGGATGCCCTGTCCAGTGGATCGTGACTGTCTCAGAGCCCCTTTGTGGTCTGTGATTCGCAGCCAGGCTGCCTCATCGTCCATGTGTGTTTCCAGAGCACCAATTGTCTTCCTGAGAGCTTCTACTCTGTGTCTGTGAGTTGCCAAACCGTTTTGGGCCCAGCTCACATCAGCTGCACTCACAGGACTGCCAGCTTCACTCAGTGTGCCTGAGCTCTGAGTCTGGTCCACTTGCTCAGCCCTGCTGGTTCAAAGATGCCAGATGTGTAATCAGAATGATTGCAGTGGAGAAAGAACAAAGCTACATCACCCGTTAAAACAATTGCATACGTGTTGTTATGGTTAACTAAAACTACCTAAAATTGCTTTCAATAAAATAAAATAAAATAAAAAAAATAAAATAAAATAAAAATAATATAAATGTGTTGCCTTGGCAACTAACTGAAATAAAATAAGTGTTGAAGTATACTAAAATTACTACAAATAGAAATATAACAAACTAATAAAAATGAAGAAAAAAAGCACATAACAAAATTCCTAAAACTTAAGCTAAAATAAAAATATAAAAATAAAAGCTATTATGAATAAAGCTATTATTATTAAAGCAAATTATTAGTAAATATATAAATAATACTAAAATAACACTGTTGCATAAATCCAGTATAAGGCCATGTGACCTCCAGAGCTGAACAATTATCTCTCTGTCTATCTACACTAACAAAAATATGTAAAAAAAAAAAAAAAAAAACCTGTTTTCAACACTAATCATAATAAGAAATGTTTTGAAATGCTTTTCCATCACGTGAGTAAAATAAATTAAAATGAAAACACTTCTTTCAAATGATATTTCTCTGGATTTACAAATCCTTGGGAACTTTGGGGATAATGGGTCTTATTCATGAAACATTCCTAAATAGGCTATACAAGTAAATATTTGAGTGATTTGCGCGTAAAGAGACCTTCCCGAAAACTCTTCTCCTGATTCACAAATACTTCGTAAACGTCAGATGTGAGATAGTGAAATGTGTGTGTGTGTTAATGAATTCCAACCAGTCGTAAATGGGACGCGCGTGCACGCTCATTCTCAATTACCATAAATCCCGCCCATTAAATCAGACTGACAACTATTATATGGGCATCATATTATGACACCAAATGAAGGATATCAACATGTCTTGTCTTCTCAAAAGCGAATGAAAAAGAAAAATTTCTCAAATGCAGAAATTGAATTTTTATTATCATAAGTTCATTCAAAACGGCACATTTTATTTTCAAGCCTAGCCTACATGGCGTATCAGTGTCCTAAAAAAAGGAAGCTTGGCAGCATTTTACAGATGCAGTGAATGGAGTTTCATCTGTTAATCGAACAGTCCCAGAAATGAAAAGAAAATGGTTCGACATGAAGCTTGACTGCAAAAAACGAATTAGTTCACTTCGAAAAAAATGCTATTACTGGCTCTCATAATAAAAGTAAAAAGAAAACCCGTAGGCTATGTAATTACTATATATAATATTTTTTCAAAATGCTGTGTAAATATGTACCCGATTAAGGTGAATTAAAATGCAGCCTTATTAATGAGCAAAACGTTCGGATGTTAAACACACTATTTACGCGTGGCTGGGTGCGTCCGACTTCGCGTCCAGCCGTGCACGAGCTCAAAACCTCACAACACCCGCCCCTGTCGGTGATTGGTTGGAACACTTTATTTTGTTTTTGAGTGGTGGTTGTACCCATTTGTTTTTGTGTGCCGATCTCAGAGCCTAGGCTGCCTACAGAGACGCGTTTTTTTGACAGCCTGCTTATGGGGCGGGCAGCTAGCGGATCGTTAGGAAAGATTAGACATTTATTTTTGGGCCTGAAATCACTGATACAACCTTTAATTAAAGTCAAATGAAATGTTCAACAGGCTTATTTGGGTGTGGTGTTTCATGTCCACGTGCATTTGACCATGTATGTGTAGTGTCTATTTTTGCGCTTTTACTACTTGCTGACTCAACACTGCCCTCTTGAGGCTGAGAAAGGGAGCAATGGGCTCTGCAGTAGACTCACACTGTCACACTTTGGTTCTTTCTAGGAAAGGCAGGCAATTGTTCTTCAGTTGTGTCAGCTACATGAGCACATCTCTTCTTCTCCTAGGAACCGCCTCTGTTCTGTGTAAGTGTACATTTATATCCCATATTGTAACAGCATTAAAGTGGTAACCCTTGAGGTAGTCTAGATAAGAACATTTGCTTATGGCTTTTTCCAGACAACATTCATTTACATACCTTGTATCCCTGTTGCTGTTGCTTTCTTGGCCCTGTGGAGCGCTTGCCTTTGTTTCCTTACTACTTCATGCATATTCCTCATACCTCAGTCGCATCCTCTCGCTCTGTTTCTTTTCTCATTTGCAGCCCCTTTTTCTTCCTCTCAATGGCCTTGTGATGCATGCATTCACGCACTTCTTGGATATCATGTCTTGATTGCCAGTTTGATTTAATTTGACCTTCACTTTCTTTACCTGCCAGTGGTCTTGTTGTCTTTTTAATGTCACATTTTTTTACATACACTTTTGAGGTGGGATTTTGTGATGCCCTAAAGAGTAGTAATGATTTCTGTGTGCCAGCGGAAATGCTTTTACCATGAAGAAGCTGCACGGCTGATGCACAAGACTTGAGCTTGAGCTCTCAAGGGGTTGGCATGCTTCTCAGATGATCTCTTCCTTTTTAAATTGGTTTGAACGCTGGTCTCCATTTGGTTGAGCATTTAAAACAGGCTGTTGAGGAGCCCTTTTGTTTGACCACTCATTCTGATTTGTAAAGAAAGATCATGAGGACTAGAAAAATTTAAAATAATGCAAAAGTCCATATAATTGCAGGTAAATATGATATAAGCATGCATAAGATGCAAAGTCTGATTCTTTGTGCCCATTCAATGCAAGTGAATTAATGCCTACCCTTAATGCTGACTCTTTCAGCCTGTGAAAGAAGCAGTGCATGGTGAGTTCAAAATTAGTTTCAAAAGCCCCTGGGCATTCCTCCTGCCGGATATACGTATAGAATAGTCTGCTGCATTGTAGGAGTATAACAGCTTGTCACAGGAGCAGTTCCCTGAAAGGGAAAACTTTGTGCCTTATCTACCCTGAATGGTCCATAGTAGTTGCTTCCCTTGTGAAAAAGAGGCATGAATGCTTAATTGTTCTTCAAATCTTAAAAGTGTATTTAAAAAAAAATGCAGATAATATAATAATAACTAAACAAAAGGCTGCTTCAAATAAATCATTATGATTTAAAGGGGTCATATGATGCGGTCATATGAGGTCATATGGTGGTTAAGCTTAATTTACAACAGTGTTCCAGAACAGTACAACCAAAATATATTCGACTGTGTGTTGTGCATTTTTCGGCGTTCTGTTTCCAGAACTCCGTAAAGGGTAAAAGGCCGGCTGTGGACAAAGGGTGATTGTAAAAAGTGGGGCAATACCATCTTTGTAAGTACATTGTGCTTCTGACTCACAGACACTAGTAAGAATGTACTACTGACTATTCAAACGCGAGTTTTGAGCAGTATAGATTAGCACTTGTTTGTCGTTTCTACATCCACAAATGCAGACATTTTTTTATGTTTACATAGTGTTCTCACACCTGGTGCGTCGCGATGTGTAAAAAGACAGCATAAGTCATTATAATAATCAGTGATTATGTCCACAATAAAATAAAACCTTACCAATCTGATACATTCTGCTCCAGTCGCACTGGAAAAGTTGATCGATCAGCTTGGTCATCTGCATTTTCCGGATCAGATTCGGGCTCGAATTGATAAAGTAGTACCAACATTATCAACTGTCATTATTGCTCTGGGAGTTGATGTTCTAAATGGTAAGGGACGTGACATTTCCGTAACACGCTTAAGGTATTTGGGGCCAATCACAATGCACTGGATCGTAGGCCAATCAAAGCACACCGCACTTTTCAGACAAATGAGTTTTCTAATAATCTATGCATTTCAGAAAGCAGATTGCATTAAACACAAAATAATGTTCTTTTTAGAACCATCATATGACCCCTTTAATTATCTTTTGGCATGCTTTAAAGAAGTACTCTTATTTTGATGTGTGTAACGACATGTAAAGTACTTGATTATTTGTGTTATTTGACATCACATAATTCAAATATACCAAATTGTAACTTTATAATTAATGTGTAATTACAACTATATTACATGTTATACAAACAATTTTCAATATAAATAGAAATTAAAATATATTTTGCATAAATGCTTGTCAGTACATTCGACAGCACACTTTAACCATATTTCAAACAATATAAGTAAGCCTAATTACATTACATATAAAAAAAAGCATGCTGAAAGTATGCTTAAGTGTACTTCTTTTTTCACAAGTGTTAGCCTTTTTCACAAGCCTTTTTCGGCTTTTTATCACCTTTGTTGCCATTGGCTTTTGGCTTGCTTAGTTGGGGAAATTAAATTTAACATTTATATATAAATGAACTAAATTAATAACTTTTTTGCAACAAAAATGTAGCTGGACTGTTACGTAATTTTCTTCTGGGAAAAGTTTTTGTTGCATTATTTTCCTGTTATCTCTGTAAATCTGCTTTGAAACAATCTGTATTGTATTAGCGCTACATAAATGTGACTTGACTGAAATAATGGACAAAGATGTCATTTTGAGGGTACTGCCCTATGTGTGACAAGATGTTGTGCAATTTAAAAAAAATAAAAAAGTATTTCTGAGATTGTAGTTGTAATGCTTAATTGAATTGCTATATTCTGTTATGTAAGGCATTTAGTAGGCCAAGGTGCTTTGAAACCTCTGAGACATTTTTATATTATATTCTGGGTCAGAAAGAATTGTATTAAATAGGCTCACCCCGGAGATCAGATCTTTGGTGGTCGGCATTGGGTGAAAAACAGCTTACAGGGTTTTTCCTAACAGGCTACCTGTACCTGGTGATGCTTCTAAAAGAGATTACCATAAATTACATTGCATTTTTATTTAACACAGACTTTAACACACAAGTTCTAAGTCATCTAATTGACATCTTTTCCTAAACCAGGTATGGTTGTAACACGGGGAGAGTTGTAACACCACCATTTCCACCACCTAGGGATAAGATAGGAGTCATGTGATCATTTCAGTATTTACCTACTGCCTCTCTGATACCTCATGGTGGTTGTCAAGTCTGGAAACCGACACATTCTGAATTTATAGAGAAAAAAACTGCTTTTGAGGTAAGAAAGTAAATATTTTGACCAAGATTTTTTTGTCTAGTATCTAAACTATTGCAGATAAAATAGTTTGGCTTATATTATATTAAAATATAGTTTCTTAGGCAACATGTGATGCCGTTTTCCCCTGCTAATTTCAAACCAGTATGCTAATACAGCAAGCTAAACAGTGACTGACATCGGTGGGGTGGGTTGTAACACTTCTTGAAAAAGTGTTACAACCATCCCCTATCATAGAACTGATTGATTTTAATATTTTTACAGAATGCCTCGGCAGTGGGAAAAAAATACAGACAGAGGTGTGACTGCCAGGTTTTTTTTTTTTTTTTTTTTTTTAAAGCATCTGATGAGTTCACAAAGAAGGGCAAGTCAGTCAGATCAGCTGCGAAAGCACATGGGATCTGCATGTAACACTGACACTGACCCACATCTGTAATGCCATGTGTTAGATTTTGCTGTATTTGGCCGAGCAGTGGTTTGGGTGGCTCGCCAATGTATTAGATTTCTCCGATACATAAGATAAGTAAGCTTGACCAGAGTTCTTGTGGGGAGAAGAATTTATTGAAGGTTTGTAGTGTAGCAGTCCTTCAGCAGCGATGTTAGCATGTCGCCCTTCAACAATCTTAACCCAAAGTTCTGTTTGCTAGACAGAACTTTTATACATGAAGACATATGGCCTACAAACAATAGAAACATGTTGGGACCTCCCACAGGAGATCAATCTCACCTGCTAATCTACTCTGAGCAATGCTGTTTCTTTGTCATTCACACCAATCAGTTTCTATGGGCCATACATCTGTATGGGCCATTTGGTACACACCTTTACAGACACAGACAGAGTTGATTACATCTGAGGCACAGTAACAATGTAAATGCATCTGACTAAAGTTAACTGAAAATACACATAATCTTTCACCTGTCATCTTCATATAGCGCTTTTAACAATGCAGATTGTTTCAAAGCAGCTTTACAGAGATAAACATATACTTTAAAGCAACACTAAGTAAGATTTTTTTACCTTAAAATAATGTTTCCAAAATCGTTTCAGTGGTTCATCAAGTCGTAACAGGCTGAAAGGCACTTATGCCTCTGCTTTGCGGTCCTTTATCTTTTATAACCACGCTATGTAAGATTGCCAGATCGGGTCGAGTTTCTGTAGTTCTAATGAGACATAAGACTACAAACTACAAATTTGATTCTATAGTTATGTGCGTTTGAATATAGGCTATGTGTGCAGATTTATAATTCCCTACAAACCATGCCTAAACAAACTACTTGTCCTTCCTAATTTTGATACAGAAATTTTATTTTATTTTATCACTTCATGGTAGGTATGCAAACCGAATTTCACAACGCTTTATCTGTAGAGTGTTAACGGGATCCTCCATAGGGAGAGGCATTAACCCACAACCCACAAAGCCTGCACTCCAGGGTTACCGGCATTCATTTGTCAGCATTGTGACATTGTGACATACACACACGCACACACACAGAGATATTGTTTTTTGTTAGAAATTGTAGAATGTTTATCAATTATACTGTTAAAGGTGGGGTACGTGATTCTCTTTTTTGTCCATTTTTTCAAAATCACTTGAAATCCTATTCATAACCCACTTACAGCCACTGAGTTAGAAGCACTAAAATGAAAATTAAGCAATTTAATTATCTGTGGAACGGGCAGGACTCGAAAAACTCCAGCCAATCATTTCCAAGACCACCTAGAATCATTGGACAGTAAGTTTGTCAATCAAACGGTCGTACCATACCCCCCTCCCCCCATCCCCCTCACGCGAATCAGGGCTAGCGTTGGAGGAAAGAAGGTAGGACCATTTGAGTTGTGTATTTTCAAAATCTGAAGATCGTTTTCCAAATCACATACCCCACCTTTAAGTAAGTTTGTTCAAGTTGACACATTTACATATGCACACACACACAAATGAATCAGACAGTCTGTTCCAGAGAGGGAGTGAGACATTGTTATTTTATGTCAATAAACCTTTTTTTGAAGCATATCAAATAGTGTGGCATCTATTTTTGCTTCTTTTGTGTAATTGTTACAACTTATCCCAGCATGTGTTTCAACCTACCCCGGTATTGGGGTAGGTTGTAACGAAGCTACACCATGTATTTGACACCAACTCACGAAGTCTGTGATATTCTTGTAGAGGATTGAATTGGTGCCATTTGTAGTGAACACATGTGGGTAACTTTGTATAAAAGTTTGAGAACTCTAGCTACAAAATTCAGTGAGTTATAGGGTACTGAAGCAAAAAGTGTTACAACCATACTCCCCTATCTTTTTGTCAGTGCTTTGTAAATAGGCTACCGTAATGTTCAGTGACAATGCAAACCTTTGTTTGTCACCCTGCAAACTTTTCTGGAAAGATGTTGACGATCTTTCTCCACAGATGCTGGAGTTCTCATCTCTCTCCTCAGTTTCTGTTGCTGGATCTTTGTAGACTTTGTAAGGCTTTGGATGTTGGTAAATTCTTCTTTAAAAGGTCTACACAAAACAGTGAGTCTAATTTTGGAGAAAGAGTGTCATCTTGTGGAAACTTTTGGGAATGACTCATAGTCTGCAGAAGTTGAGGTGTCTTTGATGCATTGGTTTTGGATTTGTCTGATAAATGCTCTTTGCAAAACCCCTTTTTATATATATTCTTTCTCTTTTCTGCATTTCACCTCTGCACTAGCTTGGTTCCTTGTAAACCCTGTGTTCTATTGTAAATACTATTTAACATTGTTGGCTCTGTGACAAATTGCATGTTATGTTCCTAGATCATCATGCTGATGGACTTCTGCATCCCCTATCCAAGACAATCACCACGGCTATCCATGAGCAAAACCTCAAACATACAGTGCACTACTGTTCAAAAGTTTGAACTTAACTTAACACATAACTGGCTATATATAGCCTATATAATAAAAATTAAATCAAAAGCAAAGTGATGGTATAAAAAATATTGCAAGCACGTTTTCAAATAAAATAAAGAGGTTGTGTTAAATTCTTAAACTAAGTGTCACTTTGTCCCACTATCACGTGCAGGGGTGCCATTTTGCACGTTAGTGGGTCATACATATAAATAAATGATTTACCACCTTAAATGTAAATGAGCTGCATATCCCCGCCCTGCCTTTGGATGTGGGCGTAACTTGCATACCTATGGCAATAAACAATCGGTAAGCAGAATGAGTGAGAGACCCGCTGTTTTGTTTGGCATTCAGCTGTAACGTTACATGTTTGAACCGGAATCAGACCCAGATTATATTGAGACTCCGGCAGAAGAAACACAAATGAGAATGGACCAGCACGTCTCGGAATGGTTATTTGATACATTTATGTACTAGTTTTATTTTTTATATATATCTGTCTACTAGTATGTACGTTAATAGACTAAGTTCAACCATGAAATTCCCCAAAACACCATCTTAAATATAGTTAAATATAATTCTTATTAAAGCTTTAGTTTTGTTGTTTGATTATCATTAATAATATTTGATTATCATTAATAATACAGACAGCCAATAGTAGACAGTAGCAGTAGCAGGTTTCAAAGACTGCTGTCATTAAACTACTCTGTCTTTGTGGGAAACGAGGGAGACGGACCTCGTGGGAGTCCCCTTCAGAGTCTTCAGCGACGGAGTCAACCCAGCCAGAGAAAGCCCCTCCTCCGCCCATCACGGTTCCTGCTGTGCTTCCCCAACCGGTCACTAGTTCGGCTATGTCCTCTGCTTCCCGCCCTAGGAGAAAGAGGAGGAGGAGAGGGGGCTTTCCGCTCCCCGTCTCTTCCTTCACTTGAGCCCGCAACGGCTTCTCAACCTTTCACTGCTGCGGAGAGAGCCGTTATAGAGTCTGCCACTGAGAAAGCAGTTCTGTAGTCTGATGCAGAGAAGACTCTTCCCAAGCCTGCTGCAGAAAGAGCCGTTCCAGAGCCGTTCCAGAGCCTGCCACAGAGAAGGCAGCTCTGAAGTCTGATGTGGAGAGAACGGTTCCTGGACCAGCTGCTGACGGCGCTGCTTCTGCCAGCGCTATTCCCAAGCCAGTTTCTGCCAGCGCTGTTCCCAAGCCGGTTACAGACAACACTGTTTCAGGACCTGTTCCCATCAACTCTGTCCCAGTGTCAGCTGCGGACATCGCTGATTCAGAGTCAGATATGGGGAGCACCACTTCTGAATCCGATGTCATGAGCGCTGTTACTGGTTCAGCTACAGAGTACACTGACCCCTTTCCTGCGCTGCAGCCAGCCACAGTTTTGCCCGTCTCCGTCCCACAGTCTTCTACATCTCGCCCTGTCTTTTGTCCTGTACCGTCACCTACCCCATCCCAGTCTAGTTCCCCCAGCGCTTCTACACGTGTCACCCTGTCCCAGTCTGGTTTTCCCAAGGCTTATCCACTTGTCACCCCGTCCCAGTCTGGTTCCCCCAAGGCTTCTCCACGTATCTCCCCGTCCAAGTCTGCCCGGATTCCTCGTCCTCAACCCTCGCCCCATAAACCCAAGACTCCCAGTCCTCCCACCCTCCCTGGTCAACCCCCCATGAACTTTCTTGTTCCCCCGCCCCCCCTCCCTTGTTTGTTATTTTTATTGATGCATCCCAATGCTGTTATTGTTTATTCTTGCATGCCGTTGCTTTTATTTGTCATGTTTTGTTGGTTTGTGTCTGTTTCCCAGTTTGTCATGTCTCATGTCTCGATTCTGCCATCTTGTCATTTTCTTTCTCTAGTTTTGAGGCAGGATCATGACAGACCCATGTTTTGTGTGCAAGCACATGGCCTTGTGTTTGGGCTGTGTGCTTGTGTTGTCTCGTTCTCTTGCCCCACCCCCTTGTTATCCTAATCTTGTCTTCATTGCCTGATCTGTGTCACCTGCTGTCGTTATCTGTTCTCCCTATATTATCCCCTTGTGTTTGCTGTCCTGTGCTGGTTCATTGATTGTGATTGCGTGTGTGTATCCATACACGTTAATACTTGTGAGTACCTTGTCTGAGTTCTGTCTAATCGAAGTTTTCTTGTAGTAGTTATTTTATTCCTGTGAAGTTTTATGTCAAAGTCTTAGGGCCCTATCTTGCACCCTGCGCAAATGACTTTGTACACTGACGCATGTATCATTCGTATTTTGCACCCGCGCAAAGCGGACTTTTCCCTCCACACACGCATGCCGGCAAACTAGAGAATGAACTTGCGCTCCCTGGGCGGTTCAGCGCAAAAAAGGAGGCGTGTTCCGGCGCAAACAATCCCTGGTGCTATCCAGAAAACCATTGCACCACTGACCAGAAAAAAATTTGTCTAAAGTCAGTGGCGCGTTGAGCGTACATTCAGATGCTATTTTAAGTGCGTATGCTTGGTCATAATACAGAGTGTGAACAAGCGCATACACTGTAGATGAGGCGCAAGAGTCATTTATCCCGCAGGTAAAATAGCAACAGCGCCCAAGACCCGCCCACAAAGTTACTTGTGCTTCGCGCTTGATACTTGCGTTTCAGATCGTTAAAATAGGGCCCAAAGTCTAGTGTTGTTAGTCTTTTGCTTTGTCTGTGCTGTTTTTTCCCCCCTCGTGGGGGTTTGTTTTCCCGTTTGTTATCAATAAACCTTGTGTGTCTGCAACTGTCTGTGATTGGGTTCGTTCCTGTAAAGCCGTGATAGACCCCATGTAGATACTGTGCAGTGGCCTTTACCAATTCTGTCCATGTCTACAGCTTCTACTCCACAGAATGCAGAATTTTTTAGCTTAGACGTGTCAATCTCAGGGCAATCTGCAGGGTTTTCTGGCCAGATTTCTGGTGGAAGGAGCAGGGATGGGGGGCCTGGGGGGCCCTGACTCCATCTGTTGGGCTTAGCAAGGTCTTTTAGAGTCTTTCCCCTTGTTAAGGTGATACGCTGGATTTTGACCTGAATCCACATATGGCAGTGAGGTTGGTAAACTCGTGGATTTCAGTCACTCTGGTACCAACTAAAACTTAAAAACGGCAGGACTCTGATTGAATCCAGGACAGCACAGTGGGGTGACATGTTAGTCACGATGATCTTATTTGTTGTCTCTATTCTATAAAAACTGTTGTATTAGTGTTCACTGGTGGGATTCTCAATGGGATTTGTCTGAGATCCTCCGGCCTTGCTTCTTGGGGGAGATTCCCTGAGAACTGCTCGGGAAGATCTCCCAGCCGTGATTAAAGCATTTGAAGGACATTTGCTGTAGTCTGTCTGTTTTTAATTGCTGCGCAGCAAAGTTAGTCAGTGGAGCAAAGTTATTTAGCGAAACACTAGAGACCTTACTACCAAGTGATAGTGTGGGGCAAGTTAAGAACACTAGAGACCTTATTTCCAAGTGATAGTGTTTAATAGGGGACGAGACGTCGTTCAACTCTTTGTGAGACTCTTACCCCGGATTTCCACCTACTGCGGAACGGCTACAGATCAGCTCTGCTGCGTGTCGGCAGAAGGGGCTTTTATCAGGTCCAGAGCAAAATGGATTGAGGATGGGGAAAGAAGTACCTCATACTTCTGTCGTTTAGAAAAAAAGAAGTCAAGAGAAACTTTCAATTAAAGCCTTATCACTCCAGGATCAGGTAATTACAGATCAAGCTTCAATTACTAAGGAAGTTGTTTCTTTCTACAGCAATTTATATTCCTCAACCTTTTCTCTGGAAAATGAAATTTTATTATTATTCTTATTTTATTCTTAGTTCTCATTCCCCATATAGATGATGAAGATGTAGCGTTGTGTGATGCTGATGTTGCTTCTGAGTTAGATAAAGTAGTAAGTAGCTTGTCTTTAGACAAATCTCCAGGATGTGATGGCCTTACGGTCAATGTTTATATACACTTTTGGATTTTACTAAAATATCCTTTTTTGCTTATAAGCTTAAAGGAAGCAACTGAAAGTTTGACATTCCCTCTCTCTATGAAACAATGTGTCATAACCTTAATCCCCAAACCATAACATAAGGGCCAAACATTTTAGATAACTTTAGACCAATCACATTATTAAACACTGATTATTAAATTGTAACCCTTATATATGCTAACAGATTAAAATGATCTTTACATAAAATCACAAGTGATTCCCAATCCGGTTTTATGAAGGTGTTGTGATCTGTTTTCTTGTAAAGTGTAGAAAACTCAGAAGCTAAGACCAGAAGACTCGGGTTGTGTCTTTAAGCAGGATTTCTTTATTGAGCACACGAGCTGGCGTTGCTGTAGTCTTATCCAAGCGTCGTCGCGAGTCTGACTAAGGGAAAACATTTCCTTACATTTATAACATTACAAAAGGGGAGGGATTTACAAAGCAGGTAAATTACGTAAACAGGTTTAGGAAACCAGTTCTAGACTGAGACTGTTGCCCCTCCTAATCCAATCAACATAACTATTCATATAGTGAGATTCAAGAACAGGACCAAGAGTTTCAGTAATCTGCTTACAATAGAGGGAAAAGGGAATGTCAGGAAGAAGCAATTAATAGTTTCAGTAATCTGACAAATACAGAAAAACAGGATTTGTCAGATTCTCTTGCTGGAAACTGTTTCACAGCTGATATCATTTACCATCCTAACCTGAAATGCTAAATTCAACAAACAGAACATTCTCAGTTTATATACTTTGGTATTGGAATCTAAATTACACATTTTAATAAATTTGTAACCCTTCAAAGGGGAGATCCATACACAACAATATTTGTTTGATCTTTTAGATTACAGACATCTAATAGAAAATAATGGCTTTATTCTCTTCATTGACTTCTACAAGGCATTTGATTCAATTGAACACCCATTTATTTGTGATTGTTTAAAACTGTTTGTTTTTGGAGATAAATTTTGAAATATTATAAAATCCCTTTATGAAAATTCTAATTGTTCAGTTTCTTTATCAGGAGGTACATCACCAAGATTTCCACTCAATCGTGGCATAAAGCAGGGTGTCACGGTTCATGAATCCACTGTCTCATTCTGGTGTTTTGTGTGTGCATGTGTGTCTGTGTGGGCGTGGTTACCAATTCCATTGATTGTCCGTGCCAGCTGCAGTTCATCACCATTCCCTTTATATGTTCAGTAAAATCCATCTCATGTTGTCAGATCGTTGTGGCTTCCCCCGGTGTTGTGTCGTGTCCTGTTCCTGAGTGGCAGTCTCTCGTTTCCTTGTGTGGATTACCGTTGTTCTACACCTGTCTGGATTGTTTATTGTTCCTGGTTCCTGAGCACGCCGATCATCACGCACTCTCCGGGTTGCCCATCAATGTCCCTGTGTCACTTTGCCATCTGAGTGTTTGTCCCCGACCTGTGTTTATGTGTGCATCTGACATCTACAATAAACGCCTTTTACTTGCAACTGTATCCACTCCTGATTCGCAACAGAACGATCTGACCAATCATGGATGCAGGAAGTGCGGCCAGCTTAAACGACCTCATCGTGCACAGCATCACAAGAATGGACCAACAAGGAGAGGAGATCGCGAACACAGGTCGCGCGGTTCAAGCACTCGTGACATAGGTGTCCGAGCTCACCCAACGGCTACAAGATCTTCGAGCTCCCACTGCGCCGCCCACACCGCCCGTCCAGCCCCCCCGACGCCGCGAGAGAACCAGCCTGAGCCTCGTCTACCCACGCCTGAGGGTTATTCAGGTGAGCCGAAGTACTGTAGAGCTTTTCTCACAAGATGTTCCATGCATTTCGCTTTGGAGCCACGGACCTTTAACCCTTTAGGCGCCAGAGGTTTTTTTCCTAAAACGTTCGATTTTGACATCTTAAAGGCACACTGCGGAACTTTTCAACCTTTATAATATATTACTAAAACCCTTGAGATGGCACATCGACTTACAATAGGTTGAATGACACGTCTGCCATAGCCTGACAGTGTCTGTGTCACTTTTACTGGCTATATGTAACTTCGGGTTGTGGGTAGGAACCCGAGCACAAAAAGAACTACAAAATTTGACCGCTTTACGGCATACGTCACTTCCCCCACCACCCCCAGATTCTGACGCGAGAGCTCAACTCGCGTTTGATTGCCGTCTGTATGTTTTCGTCATTGCCAAACCAACAGCTACAAGGAAGAAGGCAAAGGTTTTGTCAGAAGACACTAAAAAAAGAAAAAGGGAGAGGGACACATTCAAAGCCAGGACGAGCCAGGCGCTCTCTGTACACGCAAGGTCTCTCGCTCACTCTCCCTCTCTGCCATGTGCGCGCGACGCGGTTCGGAGCAGTCTCTGTCTCCGTGTCTCGCATGCACGCTCGCTGTAGATTCCGGGAGATTTTAACTAATTTGCGGTACAAATAGTCGATCACGAGTGGCTCAACAGGGAGATCTATAGATAAACTCATCTTTCAGGCATTTGACCGACCGGGTTGACACTTCAGCGTGAGAAATTAAATCCGTGTGTCTCACGGTCAATGCGTGAGTTGGCAGCTCTGCCGATTTCATCTCCAACCCTAATCAAACACACCTGTCTCTAATTTTCAAGAGATCCTGAAGACGTTAATTGTTTGCATCAGGTGTGTTTGATTAGGGTTGGAGATGAACTGTGCAGGACTGACGATCGGCAGGAGCAGGATTGGGCACCCCTTGTCTATGCGACTTAAATCAGACATTGTTTTCTGTTTACTTTTGTTAAATTTATTTTCTTTATATAATTTATATTATTCATCTTATATTTAAATTATTATTTTGTTCAATAGTGAGTCGATTATCTCTCTCCAACCAACAAGTCAACTACTGTCTGCACACACAATCTAAAGACATGGGAGGCTGACCGGTTGACTGTTGGTTGACTATTGCGACAGTGCTGTGGCGCTTGTGGCCTCTAGGGGCACTAGACGTGAAAATTACAGGTCGAGCGCCACTAGTGGCCAAAAGTTCCGCAGTGTGCCTTTAATTTAAAAAGGCTATATCTTAAAAGTGATAAAAGATAGAGACTTTCTGTAAATTAGAGAAATATTAAGGATGACCCAAAGTTTATGTAGGGATTAAATTTTTGCCATCTAATTTGAATATTATGACATCATATGGTGGCGGCCATCTTTAATTATAGAATTTTCATGAAAAGTCACGTTTAAATGATAAAATGCAGCACTTCTTTCCCCCCAAAATGTCCCTCACCTTCTGTTTGCTATATTGCACAATACTGAATGCTCAGGTAAATAGTAAGTAGGAAACAAACTGTGTAAATTATTACTAATAAATGGTAAAAACAAACCGAATGCATGTAGTGGTTGGGCTTTTGCTGTAGATATTTTCCATTTACTACATACAGTAGGCACTCTGATTCCATGTATGGGGCACATATATATTATTCATATGACACACAAACACAAGTAGACAAAACCTGTTTAGTTCAAAAGCTCACTCGCCACGGCAAGGCACAGATCATGAGTGAGATGACGAGACAAGACGAGAGATAATGTTAGTTTTTTGTTGTTTTTTTAGCTCACAAAGACGCACGCATCACAAGGACATGAACACACAAAAAAAGAACACATATTGTACACTACTAGATGGTCAGGGAAATAGATAGTAAATCAACAGTGTAAATCATTACTAATAAATGGCAGAAAAAAAAAATGTAGCAGGCCTTTTGCTGTAGAGATAATGACTCCCTATCCATCCAGGTGACATTTATTGTAGTGTTTCATGGTGTGGTACCTCTCATTGCAAGGCACAACACAAAGACCCACCCCACACTGCCTGCACATGTATTTTGTCCGACGGCGGCCTTTAGGGCGGGTTCGATCAGAACAAACCACACAATCTGGGTAACCATAAGCCTGGCAGATAAAGTGGCGCACAGTGAGTCTCTGTGGCAAGTCTCCCAGTGAGGATGACTTTCGGCCTTTGTTGCTCTCTTTCCTGGAAAAGCCTTCCAGTAAAGCAGTGATGACATCCTGCACGAAGACTTTCAGGGGCTTGTGAGGAGCAGCAGTGCAGCGGCAGTAAATGATGTGGGAATTCACCATGCTTACACTGAGAATGGCATTGAAAATCCTGTTGTACCATTTCCTTGACCTATGGGGAAAGAAGTAGGTCTTCATTCTCTGGTCTGCTGTGTCGACACCCCCCATGAATGAATTGTAGTCATCAACACAAACAGGCCTATTTATCTCCCTATAGCCACTATCAGTGTGTTTGGACCTGATGCGCTTTCTGACATGTGTTTGAATGCAGTGTAGAGAGCATTGTGAGGCGCTTTGTATCATGCCACGCACAAGCTAGCATTATCCCCTTCCTCATGAAGACTGGGTCATCTCCCTTGCTCAACGGTAACTGTTCACGGGTGAGGCCCTTTGGCATCCCCTTCCTCTTACTGCTGACAGTCCCACACAAACCCGAATCATTGCTTGCCAGCTCATCTGCTATGGCTGGCGAGGTGTAGTAGCTGTCCATGTACACCTCATGCCCTTTCCTTGTGTACGGGGCCATCAGCTCACGGACAACAAGGTGTGTAGCACCGAAATCACCTGCATTAGGCCTACTTTGTCCAGTGTACATGGACCACTGCAGCACATAGCCTGACTTGGCTTCACCAAGAACAAATACTTTGTAGCCATATTTGTCTGGTTTGTTTGGATTGTACATTTTTAGGGTTGATTTCCTTTTGAATGCAATGGTCATTTCATCCAATGACAGCTGCTTGGATGGACCATACATTTCTTAAAACTGGGGGATGACCAAATTGATGATTGGGCGGATTTTGAATAGCCTGTCATACCCAGGCTGACCCCTGTCAACATACTCCTCATTATTGGTGAAGTGAAGGAAAGACAAAATAATCTCAAATCTATTCCTGGACATCACCTTGCCAAATCCAGGTGTTGCTGTTGGCCAATATTCGGCCTAATAATCCTCTAACTCTGACTTCTCTACCAGACCCATACTCAAATGCAGAGAAATGAAGGCTTTCATTTCACTGACAGTTACATCAGACCATTGATGAAATCTGGAGTGTGGATGGAGTTGATGGGAGGCTAAAAACTGATGGGCGTAGCGATTTGTCTCATTTACAATTAAATTCTAGAAATCATCAGAGAGAAAGAGTGATAAAAAATCTAGGGGCGAATTGGCATTGGAGAGTTCTCTTTCCCCCAGATATCCAATTGGCTGATCAAAGGGCATGATCCAACTTTGGTACTCATCCTCATTGCCCAAGTACTCAAAGCCAGCATTCCCATCAGATTGCGTTAGACTATGCATAATAGCCCCTCTGCCCTGTGTCACACCGCCTCTGCTCCTGCTACGAGCAGCGCGGCCAGATCTGCCTCGAGTGCACACAGCTCGGACTAATGTCATTGTCATTGCGACTCCCCACCCTGCTTCCCCGTTGCCCCCTAACTGTCCTATGAATACCTCGACCTCGTCTAACATACCCAGTGGCATTAGACAAAGTCTCCACCACAATACTGTCACTGCGATCGTGGAGAGGCACACTGTCAGAAGACAAAGCTACACGGCTAGCGCGGTAAAAATCTCCCGCCTCGTTCCCCACAACACTAACACGCCTGCTAACTTCGCGGTGAACACTCCGACCCCAGGAAACATTGTTCCCACCACTGACATTGGGCAAAGGACCATCTAAATTGGGCAAAGGATTCTCCGTTTGTGCTTGGTGTAGGGCTATACATTCACTTTCAGAATCACCGCCATCTTCTGAAGGCAGATATTCCCCTTCAGAATCAGGGTCCGCGAATAGAAGACTCAACACTTTTCTCAATTCCTGCCCGGTAAAAGAGCAAGCCCGGTAGTAAGTATGAGGCTACTATCGGGTGGGATCTCCGCCTAGAAGACCTCATCACCATCATCGACCCTCCTCCCGGTAAGACTGAGATGGGCAACATCCACGCACCGCACTCAAGCACTACTGGATCCAGGAGCAGAGGGTAATTTTATGGACTTCAGTTTCGCGCTCAAGCTCCAGATTCCCATCACTTCCCTCACGCACAAGATATCTGTCAACGCACTCAATGGACAGGAACTTCTCAGGATTTCCCGCTCCACTGAACCCATCACACTCATCACTTCTGGCAATCACACTGAGATTATATAATTCCTCCTCATGAACTCACCGTCTGCACCAGTGGTTTTGGGGCACCCCTGGCTCACTCAACACAACCCTCGAATCGACTGGCACAATTCCATTTCCTCTTGGAGTAACCACTGTCATGAGTCATGTTTGTTGTCGGCTTGTTCGTCTGTGTCTGGTTCTGTGTTGCAGAGGGAGGCAGCGGATTTGTCTAACGTGCCCGCGGAGTACCTCGACCTGAAGGAGGTGTTCAGTAAGTCTTGTGCTGCTTCTCTTCCTCCGCATCGTCCCTATGACTGTGCTATAGATTTACTGCCAGGTAAGTCTCCGTCTAAGGGCAAACTTTACTCTCTTTCTGTTCCTGAGAGGGAGGCCATGGAGAAATATATTTCTGATTCTCTAGCCTCTGGATTCATTCAGGCTTCCTCTTCTCCTGCGGGGGCGGGGTTCTTTTTTGTTGGAAAGAAGGATGGTTCTCTGCGACATTGCATTGATTACCGAGAGTTGAATAACATCACGGTAAAGAATACTTATCCTTTGCCGTTGATGTCTTCAGCTTTCAATAGGTTACAGGGAGCATACATTTTCACAAAATTGGACTTACGTAGCGCTTATCATTTGGTTCGCATCAGGAAGGGGGATGAATGGAAAACCGCATTTAATACCCCTAGGGGGCACTTTGAATACTTGGTCATGCCTTTCGGCCTTTCCAACTCCCGAGCGGTTTTCCAGGCACTCGTCAATGACGTGTTGAGAGACATGGTCGATCAGTTCATATATGTTTACCTAGATGACATATTGATTATTTCTTCGTCTCTCCAGGAACACGTTCAACACGTCAGGCGAGTGCTTCAGAGATTCTTAGAGAATGGGCTTTTTGTCAAGGCAGAGAAATGTGCTTTTCATGCACAGTCTGTTTCTTTCCTAGGGTACATCGTCTCCTCTGAAGGAATGTGGATGGATCCTGACAAGGTTAAGGCTGTGATGGATTGGCCAAGTCCAGATTCCCGTAAGGCCCTACAGCGGTTTCTGGGGTTCGCCAACTTCTATCGGCGGTTTATTCACAACTTCAGCCAACTAGCCTGACCTCTGACCGCCTTGACCTCCCCCAGAACTACGTTCAGGTGCTCGGATGCTGCGGAAGCGGTATTCGTCAACCTCAAGTCGGTTCATTTCGGCTCCCATTCTCGTCACCCCTGATTCCACACGTCAGTTCGTGGTGGAGGCTGACGCGTCAGAGGTGGGGGTAGGTGCAGTTCTTTCCCAACGCGCTTCCTCAGATGACAAGATGCATCCCTGCGCGGTTTTCTCCCATCGTTTATCGCCTGCCGAACGCAACTATGACATTGGTAACAGGGAGTTGTTGGCAGTTAAGCTAGCGTTGGAGGAGTGGCGACTCTGGTTAGAGGGGTCAGGGGTACCCTTTATCGTTTGGACCGATCACAAGAACCTTGAATATATTAGATCTGCTAAAAGACTCAACTCCAGGCAGGCTTGGTGGGCACTTTTTTTCGGACGCTTTGATTTTGTTCTCTCGTACCGCCCGAGTTCCAAGAACATCAAGCCCAATGCTTTATCTCGTATTTTTTATTCATCCGAACGCCCGGTTACTCCCGAGTGCATTTTACCTGGGAAAGTAGTTACCTCCACACTCACATGGGGGGTCGAGTCGAAGGTCAAGACGGCCTTAGAAGGGGTAACGCCTCCGCCCGGTTGCCCACCGAGTCGTTTGTTTGTTCCGGAGGGGTTACGGTCCAACGTAATTCGATGGGGTCATTGCTCCAACGTGGCTTGTCATCCAGGAGTAAGTCATACCAACGGTTTAGTAAAGCAACGATTCTGGTGGCCGTTAATGGCTCGTGATGTTCACGATTTTGTTTTGGCTTGCTCGGTTTGTGCCACTAGCAAGAAGTCTAACCGACCTCCTGATGGGTTACTTCGACCACTGTTTGTCCCTTCGAGACCCTGGTCCCACATAGCGCTAGATTTTGTCACCGCCCTCCCGCCCTCTAATGGCATAACGGTTGTTTTGACCGTAGTGGACCGGTTCTCGAAGGCGGCACATTTCATTCCCTTGCCCAAAGTACCTTCAGCCAAGGAGACAGCGGTCACCGTCGTTGATCACGTCTTTCGGTTACATGGCCTCCCGAAGGACGTGATTTCTGACAGGAGTTCCCAATTTGTGTCCAAATTTTGGCAGGAGTTTTGTAAGTTATTGGGGGCTACGGTCAGTCTGTCTTCGGGTTATCATCCACAGAGCAATGGTCAGTCCGAGCGAGCCAACCAAGATTTGGAGAGAATGTTACGATGTTTGGTAGCTAAGAATACTTCATCCTGGAGCCAGCAACTTTCTATGGTTGAGTACGCACATAACTTGTAACCAGTGTCATCAACGGGCCTCTCTCCGTTTAAGTGTAGTTTAGGTTACCAGCCACCAATTTTTCCGAGTCTGGAATCTGAGGTCGCTGTTCCCTCCGCCCACGCATTCGTCCAGAGGTGTCGCCGCACTTGGACCAGAGCCCGTGAGACTCTGCTCCAAGTGGGGAGGCGCGTGAAGCCCAAGGCCAATCGCCACCGGTCAAAGCCTCCCGTATACGTCATGGGTCAAAAAGTGTGGCTTTCTACCAAGAACATTCCGCTCCGTTCCGTTTCCAACAAGTTAGCTCCCAAATGTATTGGCCCGTTCCCTGTCACCAAGATTATTAGTCTGGTGGCAGTCCGACTCAAACTTCCTCCGGCTTACACTAGAATTTGTCCTGCCTTTCACGTGTCAAGGATCAAGCCCGTGTTTTATTCTCCTATTAATCCGCCAGTCCCGGTCCCCCCGGACTCGAGACGGAGGGGACGCGGATTTCAGTACTTGGTGGACTGGGAGGGTTACGGTCCGGAGGAGAGAAGTTGGGTACCTGCTAGAGACATTCTGGATCACTCCCTCACACCGGACGCGAATAGCGCGTCAAATTCGCGTCTACCGCGTCTAGTTTGACGCTTGACCACTTTGACGCGCGTAAAAACAAAAGTTTGAAGCGAAATTTACTCGAAATCTGTTGGCGGCCATCTTTTTTATGTTGATCGAGCATTTATCGAGAGAGTCACCGCTCTGTATTTGCTCTGAAAAGCAGAACAGCGGCGTACGGATCATCGTCGCTGTATTTGGGTCCACCAGACCATTCGAAGGCGAACTCAGTTTGGCGAGTTTCACCATTTCCTTGCTCCAGGAGCAGCGCCTGGATGACGGCCGCTTTCAGCGGTACTTCCGCCTGTCCCGCGCCCAGTTTGATGACTTGTTGTCCCGCATCGGAGCGAGGATCACCCTCGCCCTCACCAACCTAATCTGTCAAATATATATAACAGACCGGACACCGTCGGGTCTAGAATAATGATGTACTATGTTGGTTGTCTTTACATTAGAATAATAATGTTTCATATAATCTAGAAATGGAATAAAAAGCATTCAATACAAAATGAATATGTCTCATATATTTAAATCAAGTTTTTATGTGATAAAATATTTGCTTTGTTGCTGCATTAGAACAGAATTTAATAAAATAGTCATTTTATTCCATTTAGTCATATTACAAAATAATGTATTGAGGCATCCAGCATCCAGATACTTCACCACGTGACAGCAAGCAGGCTCCTGATTGGTTAACGCGGCGCGAATTGACGCAGAAGTTCAGATTTTTCAACTCGGGCGGCAGACGCGAATTCGCGTCAAACGCGTGAATGCACAAATAGCACTAACTAAATAATTCGCGCGTAACGCGCCAGACGCTCAATTCGCACCATTCGCGCAAATGAGGCGTATTCACGTCTACCCTGCCACGCTTTACGCCTCATTCGCGCCGCAGGAATTTTTTACGCGCGTAACGCGTCTTTGCATTGACTTAACATTGAAATCATTCGCTCCTGACGCGCTATTCGCGTCCAGTGTGAACGCACCATCATCGATGATTAAAATCGGCAGGTAGGATTGGCTGGGAACGCCAGGAGGCGTTCCTAGGGGAGGGGGTACTGTCACGGTTCATGAATCCACTGTCTCATTCTGGTGTTTTGTGTGTTTTGTGTGTCTGTGTGGGCGTGGTTACCAATTCCATTGATTGTCCGCGCCAGCTGCAGTTCATCACCTTTCCCTTTATATGTTCAGTAAAATCCATTTCATGTTGTCAGATCGTTCTGGCTTCCCCCGGTGTTGTGTCGTATATCCCGTTCCTGAGTGGCCGTCTCTCGTTTCCTCGCGTGGATTACCTGTCTTCGTGGATCTTCTTCGTTGTTCTACACCTGTCTGGATTGTTTATTGTTCCTGGTTCCTGAGCACGGCGATCATCACGCACTCTCCGGGTTGCCCATCAACGTCCCTGTGTCACTTTGCCATCTGAGTGTTTGTCCCTGACCTGTGATTATGTGTGCATCTGACATCTACAATAAACGCCTTTTACTTGCAACTGTATCTGCTCCTGATTCACAACACAGGGTTGCCCTATTTCCCAATTTCTTTTTTTATTATAACCACAAAAGTGCTTTCTATCTTTATTAAGAACTCAATGCCCAAAACTCAAAACGAATGCATAGCCCCATTAGAGGTACTTGGCCAGCCAGTAATCATGAGCCAGTTTGCAGATGATACTACCATTTTCATGAAGCAGCTAACCCAAAATGTTACAAATAATTAACACCTTCTCTAAAGCCTCCGGTTTAAAAATGTATTTGAACAAGTGTGAATTAATGCCAATTCATCAATGTCATTTAATTGAGGCTATAAAATCCCTATAAAATCTGAAGTCAAGTACTTAGGAATGCTTATTTCAAAAGATTCTGTTGAAAATGAAGATATGAATGTGTGAAAAGTATTAGATAAATGTCAAATGAAACTCTTGGCTATTGCGAGATATAAGCTTAGGTAGAGTATTTTTGACGAAGATGGAAAACATTTCAATATTAATATATCCTGCATACACAATAGCTATTTCAAATAGAGCCATTAAAAAATCAATCAGGTTAACTTAGGTTACATCTGGAGAAAGAAAAGCCATTACATCAGAAGGGTAGAGATGACAAAAGATTATAAAGATGGAAGGTTACAAGCCATTGATTTCGATTCTATAAATGGAACCCTGAAAATTAATTGGTTGAAATCCTTTTTAAACCACATAATTTTTGGTTTCATATTCCCAGAGAATTGTTTAAGAAATTAGGAGGAATAGATTTTTTACTAAATTGTGATTTCACCGTTCAACACCTGCCAATTAAATTATCGAAATTTCATCAACAGGTTTTGCTAAACTGGAAGATTTTATATAATTATAACTTTACACCACACAATACACCATTATGGAATAATAGATATATTACAGTTAGGTACAAATCACTGTTTGACAAGAACTGGATGGAGAAAGGTATTTGGTCAGTGTCCCATTTAATTGACAGTAGTAGTGGAATTATATCATATGAAAATTTCTGTCTTAAATATCATCTTAATTGCAATCAGGCCATATTTGAATGTATTACTAAAGAATATGGCTATTACTAAAGCCATCCCTAAAGCTGTCGTATATGTCTAATTAAAGAAATTCTCTCTTATTCTGTCTCATCCCACATCTTCCAGTACTTTCAGTTGAAGGCCGTGATTTTAAAGGAAGCAAACTTTCAAACAAATCTGTTAGAAATAAATTCAACAACATTTCTTATTCTATATTAGCTTATAGCTCAAAATATACCATTCTTAGAACCAAATATTTTAAATTCCCGTTACCTCCCATAATTAAAGAAGTTTATTTTACATTTTTAAATGGCATATATCCATCGAGTGAATATTTGCGACTTAGATTTGGATTTGACTCAAATAAATGTTTATTTTGTGATGATATTGATACCACGGAGCATCTGTTTTTTTCACTGTTGTTTGTGGAGGCCTTATGGTCTTATATTTATGACTGGCTTTACTCAAAGATACCTCACCTCGAAGACTTCACTGCAAAAGAACATTATTTATTTTTATTTTTTTGTGAGTATTTGTTTATTTCATGCACCTGGTCTGTATGTATTTAATTTGTCTGTTTAATGTAAAGAATTATTACTTTTTTTTTTTTTTAAACATTGATCAATGGTGCAAAAGGGAGTCAAGTCAAGTATATTTATATAGCGCTTTTCACAATATAGATTGTGTCAAAGCAGCTTCACAGTATCAATCAAAACAACATAACAATGTTCGTTTCTTAGTGGAAAAAAACACCTACAGGGCAACCACCCAGTAGAGCATTACAGTAATCTAGTCTTGATGTCATGAACGCATGAACTAATTGTTCCGCATTTGTCAATGAGAGCATATGACGTAATTTAGATATATTTTTAAGATGGAAAAATGCGGTTTTACAGATACTAGACACGTGACTTTCAAATTAAAGATTGGTATCAAAGAGCACACCCAGGTTCCTAACCGACGACGAAGACTTAACAGAGCAGCCATCAAGTGTTAGACAGTATTCTAGGTTATTAAGTGTGGACGTTTTTTGTCCAATAATCAGAATCTCTGTTTTTTCAGAATTTAGTAGTAGGAAATTACTAGTCATCCATTTTTTTATATCAGCTGTGCATTCCGTTAATTTTGTGAATTGGTAAGTTTCGTTTTAATTATATAAGAATTATAGAGCTGAGTATCATTGGCATAACCAACCCGATCTAACTAAATGCGTCTTTATTGCACGCATGTGTATTGTCGTGTAATTTATACGCTAAATTGAGTTTTTACGTGCATAGGATACGCATTGGTTGGTTAGGGTAGGTTTAGGTGTGTGTGGGGTGCGTGTGTATTATACGCTTGGGTAGGATTAGTGGTGTGGGGTGCGTGTGTATTACACGCACCCCACATTTGAACTGCGTATCAAATGCACGCAAAAAACTGCGTCTCATATGCACGTAAAAACTCATTTTCGCGTATCAATTACACGACAATGCACCATGCGTGTCATAGAGACGCATTTACGTGAGAACAGGCTGGCATAACACTGAAAGCTAATTCCATGTTTCCTAATGATATCTCCTAATGGCAGCATGTACAGAGTGAACAGCAGCGGTCCTAGTACTGAACCTTGCGGAACGCCATACTGAACTTGTGATCAATAAGACATCTCTCCATTTACTGCTACAAACTGATAACGGTCAGATAAGTATGATTTAAACCATGCTAGTGCAATTCCACTAATGCCAACATAGTTTTCTAGTCTATTTAAAGAATGTTGTGGTCAATTGTGTCAAATGCAGCACTAAGATCAAGTAACACTAATAGGGAGATACAGCCACGATCGGATGATAAAAGCAAATCATTTGTGACTCTAACGAGAGCTGTCTCTGTACTATGGTACGGTCTAAATCCGGACCGAAAATCCTCGCAGATATCATTTCTTTCAAGAAAGGAACACAGTTGTGAGGATACTGTTTTTTCTAATATCTTTGACAGAAAAGGTAAATTCGAGATCGGCCTGTAATTGACTAATTTTGTATGATCAAGTTGCGTTTTTTTAACAAGTTTTTTTCATAGCCAGCTTAAAGGTTTTTGGTACGTATCCTAGAGACAAAGACGAATTAATGATATTAAGAAGAGGATCTATGACATCTGGAAGCATCTCCTTCAGTAGCTTAGTCGGTATAGGGTCTAACATACAAGTTGTTGATTTAGATGAATTAACTAATTCTTCCTCTCCTATAGCAACAAATGAATAACATTTTTCCTCAGGGAGCCTACAATGCATTCCCTGATCAGATACTGTAGTAGATGGATGCATAGTTATAATTTTGTCCCTGATATTATCAATCTTATAAGTGAAGAAGTTCATAAAGTAATTACTGCTGTGTTGCTTGGACACTTCTGGGCTTGAAGCTTTCTTTTTCGTTAGTTTAGCCACTTGTTCAAATAAATACCAAGGATTATGTTTATTTTCTTCTAATAGGGTTGAAAAATAAGCAGATCTAGCAGCTTTTAAGGCCTCTCTGTAAGCAATCGAGCTCTCTTTCCATGAAACCCGAAATACCTCTAGTTTTGTTTTCTTCCATTTGCTCTCCATTTTTCTGGCTGCTCTCTTAAGGGCCTGAGTGTGCTCGTTGTACCACGGCGTTGGACTATTTTCTTTAATCTTCTTTAAGCGCAACGGAGCAACTGCGTCTAAAGTGCTGGAAAAGAGAGAGTTACAAGTTTCTGTTGCAATATCGAGTTCTTCTAAGCTATCCGGGATGCGGAGACGATTAAACTGATTAGGAAGATTATTCATAAAGCAATCTTTAGTGGCAGAAGTTATAGGTCTAACATATTTATAACACGGAGTCGGCTTTGCAGCCTTGGCTAAATGTAATTTACATGAGACTAGATAATGATCTGAGATGTCATCGCTCTGCTGCAGAATTTCAACAGCATCAACATCTATTCCATGTGATTGTATTAGATCTAGAGTATGATTACGACAATGAGTAGGTCCTGACACGTGTTGTTTAACTCCAATTGAGTTCACAATGTCTTTAAATGCCAATCCCAATGCATCATTTTCATTATCTACATGTATATTAAAATCACCAACTATTAGTACTTTATCTGCAGCCAATACTAATTCTGATAGAAAGCCTGCAAATTCTTTGATAAAGTCTTTATGGTGCCCTGGTGGCCTGTATACAGTAGCCAGCAGAATTTTCAAACGTGATTTATCATTTACACTATATATTTTTACATTAAGCACCAACACTTCAAAAGAAGTATATTTAAAACTAGATTTCTTAGTGGTTTTGAAAATATTACTATAAATTACAGCAACACCTCCCCTTTGCCTTTCAGACGAGATTCATGTTTATAACAGTAATCTTGTGGGGTTGACTCATTTACATTTAAATTAATGTAATCGTTTGGTTTTAGCCAGGTTTCTGTCAAACACAGCACATCTAGATTATAATCTGAGATCATATCATTAACTATGAGCGATTTTGAAGTAAGGGATCGAATATTCAGCAACCCAAGTTTTATCATTTGCTCCTCTGTATTATATCTGTTTTTAATTTTTTGAACATCAATTAAATTTTTAACCTGATGTTTTTTGGATTTCCAAATTTGGTGAACAGACACAGTCTCTATGATAATATCTAGGTGAAAGAGGCTCTATGTGATGGGATTTATCTGACCTTGGTGACGTAAGGCCACTAGCAGACGGTCGGTTTAGCCAGTCTGTCTGCTTCCTGACCTGAGCCCCAGATTGTCATGTTTTATCTCTAAGACTATGAGCCAAATTACTAGAGAGAAGAGCAGCACCAGCCCAGGAGGGATGAATACCATCTCTTTTCAACAGGTCAGGCTTGACCCAAAAACTTTTCCAATTGTCTAGAAATTCTACATTATTATGCGGACACCACTTCGACAGCCAGACATTGAGTGAACACAATCTACTAACTATCTCATCACTCCGGCGAACAGGAAGGGGGCCAGAGCAAATTACAGTGCCTGACATCATACTTGCGAGTTCACACACCTCTTTAATATTAGTTTTGGTGATCTCCGACTGGCGGAGTCGAACATCATTAGTGCCGACATGAATAATGATCTTTGAGAATTTACGATTAGCATTAGCCAGCACTTTTAAATTTGCTTTGATGTCAGGCGCTCTGGCTCCCGGCAAACATGTGACTATGGTTGCTGGTTTCACGTTCTGTGTGATCGAATCACCAATTACCAGGGCACAATCAACAGAATTCTCAGTGGGTGTTTCACTGAGTGGGGCAAATCGATTTGTTATAGTAATCGGAACGGAATAGTGTTTTTTTGATCCGCGACTAGAGTGATCTCTTACAGTCACTGACGTGCGGTCTGGGTAGGCAATCTAGGCACTGCCTACCCTGCCAAAATTCAAAAACAAAAATGTTTATTAAATAATAAACTTGTATTTATATTTTTTCTGTTTATTCTTGTGATTTATATATGCAATGTGTGTGTTATTCCAATTGTTTAGACGTTATGATGACAAATGTAGCAGTTACGCATAATCAAATAAAAAACAAATGGTAGAATAAGCAGTGCTTTTACTGTCCATTCATTGCAGACGACAAGCGAGAAACCCATGTTGCGCATGCGCACTTTGATCCTGTATCCTTTAACATGTACGGCAAAAAGCACAAGTCTGCTGTGCCTTTGGACGTACATCTGTTATTCCAGTAATCATCTTCGTTACGTATCAGACATGGACCAATTAAAATCGAGATATTCCTGGACATTTGCGCAGCTAACGTCATTACACCACAGCTAGCTTACGTGCCTAATCCCCACCAAATTCAACGTCAAAATGACAGCACCAGCCGTGATCACGGAGTTCATTAATTTTTCAAAGCTTGATTTTAATTCAAAATCTGAATTAATAGCAAGAGGGAGGTCTATGCCAGTATTAGATGGACTAGTGCAGCAAAAGGGCCCAAAAATTGTCAGATCGTTTCAAACAGACTGGTATGGAAGAAAAGATTGGCTATGCGGCTGTGCTAACAACCAGCGGCTGTACTGCTATCCCTGCCTACTTTTTTCAATGAGTCAGACTGTTTGGACTTCAGCGGGATATTGTGATTTGAACAACCTGCCCGCAGCTTTAACCAAGCATGAAAAGTCATCAGCTCACATCCAGTGTCAAATTTCGCTGAAAACCTTTGGAAAATCTCGGATCGGCCTTGCACTTGACGAGCAAAGGAGGCTGAATATAACATACCACAATGAAAAGGTAAAGGAAAATCGAGAGGTTTTGAAGGATCTGATAAATGCGACCTGCTTCCTTGCAAAGCAAGAGCTGCTTTTCGTGGCAATGATGAAAGCGCTGGCTCTAGCAATAGGGGCAATTACATCGAGTTGCTGGATGTGCTAGCTGAGAAAGACGAGAGGTTGGCTAGACATCTACGTACATCTACTGTATTTTCTGGAACATCTAACAGAATACAAAATGATCTGATCGACTCAGTGGCAGACGTGCTCCTCGCTGACATTAGGAGTGACCTAAATGCTGTGGAGGTGGACGAGTCGACTGATGTGACAAAGCCCAAATATCTGTTGTTGTACGTTATGTATGTGGAGGTAAAGTAAAAAAAGCCTTTCTTGGCTTTGATGATGTCAGCAACGACCGGAGAGCAGCAGCTATTTCGCAGTTTGTATTGGGCACGATAGTGAAATACAACTGTTGCGATAAATTGGTTGTGCAGACATACGATGGAGCCTCTGTCATGGCCTCAGAGCTAAATGGTGTCCAGGCAAAAGTTAAAGAAAAGGTGCCCGAGACTATATTCACGCATTGCTATGCACACAAGTTGAACCTGGTTCTAGCCCAGTCTGTGAAATGCATCCCCGAGTGCAGAAAAATTTTCAAGACAGCTGAGGGACTTTCTGCTTTTTTTAGCAAATCATCCAAACGCACCCATTTCCTGGATGAGACGGTCAAACGCCACATACCCAGAGCAGCAGCAACCAGGTGGAGCTCCAATTCAAGGCTGGTCCAAACGATTTTATTTCACCTTCCAGATCTACGTGCCATGTTTAAAGCAATCAGCGACAATCCAGACAACTGGGACGGTGAAACATTGGCAATGGCTGCTGGGTTTGAGCTGTGGCTTTCAAAACGGTCCACCTGTTTCCTACTGATTGCTTTCGAAGGGATCTTTAATGACACCGATGCTCTCTTTAGCATCCTTCAGTCCAAAACCATGGATATCGGATTCTGTTGTAATCGCATCAAAGACACAATGAAAGTGTTGGACAGCAAGCGACAGGATTTTGACCGTTTTCATGCACACTTTGAGGAAAGATGTGATGAGATGGGCCTCGTTCACCGCGAGACACGAGATGGGCTGTCAAACAAAACAGAACGAGCTCGCCTCTACTACTGCATTCTGGACAATGTTAATGTTCAAATGAAGAGCAGGTTTGTGGATAATTTTTCCGATCTTGATTTCATTGGACTGGTAGATTGTAAAAAGTTTGAAGAGATGTTCCGCCAGTTTGATGACAGCAAACTGGAGAAGCTGTCAAAGTATGCAAGGTACTTTGACTTCGTCAGGCTGAAAAGTGATCTTGTGGGGTTGTATGGCTCACAAGAACTCAGGGGCAAATCACCGACAAAGCTTCTTGACTTTTTAATACAACACGACTTGGAAGCAACAGTTTCTGAAGCAACAAAGTTGATGCAACTGGTATTGACAATACCAGCCACTACAGCTTAGGTGGAGCGCACATTTTCCACTCTGAAACGGATCAAAACCTACAGTCGGAACCGGACCGGATAAGCACGTCTTTCAGCCCTTGCCATTCTGTCAATTGAGAGCCAGAGACTTTGTAAACTGAAGGCCCGTTAAGACGATTTTTACAAAGCGGTGATCAACATCTTCACAAGGAAAGAGCGGAGGATGGATTTTATGTTCAAATAATCTACCAATTGGTGAGTCAAAAACTATTTTGGGCTTAATATTGAATTGATAAATGTGCCATTTGCCTTCATATTCAATTGAGCAATGTGTGATTTTTCTTTTGCTGACTGACAAACATAATTGGCCGCTGTGCAACATTTAAGGATTAAGAATGGTTGTGCATTCTGATGCTGGAGTGGACATTAACTACCGGTGTGTGCCTGTGCCGCGCTTGTGTGTGTGTGTGTGTGTGAGTGTGAGAGAGAGAGATCTCGTGGGCGCCGATCCTGTGCTCCGGGGCTCGAGCACCCACGTGCTGTTTATTTCCCAGAGGGAACTCCTTTTCCTCGATTTACTGAGGCCTATTCACCTTATTCTTCGCCCGTTCGTAAAACGCATTTGCAGCTGCACAGCTAGCACATTGAGCGTCTGGCTCGCTCATTGGCTGTGCTGCGGCAACTGCACATCCAATGGCGCCTCTGACATGTGACCAATGAGCTAGCCCAACATCACTACACTTCAGAGCCCGCCATGTATGACTTAATGAAAGTAAAGTGTTATAATTGCACGTAAAACAATAAAGTAATTTCAACTCAAATACATAGCCAATGTATTTAAACACATACACAAGAAAAATAAAGATTATTTAAAAAAAAAAAAAAAAAAAAAAGTAAATAATAACTTCATGAAAGGAGATGTAGGCGAGCGCTTGAGAACTTTACTACCAGAAGTCACAAAGCTTTTGAAACTGATTCTGACTGTCCCTGTAACATCTGTCTGCTCAGAGAGGTCATTTTCTGGGATGCGCCGACTGAAAACGTATACGGTCAACAATGGGGCAAGCCCGACTAAATCACATTGTTATTTCCTCCCACGAAGCTGATCGCGGTTACGTGTCAGATAAACTTTTCATCTCCAATCCTGTCTATTTGTGAGAAGTGGCGCTGTCCTCAGTTGAAAGATAGCCTACTTTACGGCTTTATTATCTAGTAAATAGGTGTGTGTGTGTTCGTGTCGGCCGCTGTCCATTTCTAAATGCTAAACAAATTTGACTACTTTTTTTAAAAATTGCGTGTGCCCATGAGCACCCACGGAGGAACACATAAATTGGCGCCTAGAGTACAGTACACGATATACTGTACATCCTGATTTGTACATTTATTGATATGCCGCGCTTGTGCGAAACATTTACTGTTATTATTACGTATTATTAGCCTAAACAATAAATCAGGTAATCTGGCTTTCATAACTCAGTGCCTAGTCTCTTTAAGACATCACTGCACGTCACTGCTTACAGTCACCCATCTGCCTGGCTGCACAGGCTATACTTCAGCCGGAACCGAACCATGTAAAGAGTTCACTATGCTAGGCGCATCCAAAATAGTATCTAAATCTCTAGCACTATCCTTACTATCCTCAATTAAAATTTGGATGCGTGTCTCTAGCTCTGAAATCTTCTCTGTCAGCCTGACTGTCTCCTTGCATTTATCACATATAAATCCTATATTGCCATCGGAGAAGAAAATATTTTACAAGTGTGCAACTCTCATTGGATGAATTCACAGTTATTTGCAGATGAGCAAAATTTCTCTGTGACTTAAAATTTTTTGAGGCAGGTGTGTAAATGCGTTTTGCACCATATTCACTGCAGCAACTGTAGCAAAAATGTGAGCGTACGAGATTCTAAATTGTGATTTGTAGAATAGGATTTGTGCACCTGCAATGAAGAATTTGTGAGTTTGCAACTCTTAAAACTATTTCTCTCTGTGACTTTAAATTTCCTGATACACATGTGTGGCTATTCTCTACAGCTACAAATTCCACTGTCACAGGCGTTCAGTTGTTTTGCACCAAAAATACCTTCATATAAAGCACGTAAGCTGTTTATACGGTTAAAAACACAAAATCAGCATCTTCGTCGTGCACACATACCCTTACATTCTCAGATGTAACCTAATTACATACATTGTGACTTTTCTTATGTAAAATGTTTAAATGTTTGGTAATGTAATGATAAGGATCTCCATAGCATTCTTCAAAACTGGCACCAGCCTATGTAAACTGCGAAACCAATTTTCAAACTATATCAACAAAATCATTCTAGCAATTTTATTTAGCATGCTAATAATGGCCATTTCGATTAGGCCAGTATGCATACAAAATATTTTGTCTAGGCTTTTTGCACAAATTATATTGTTTTAAACCTTGAATTGTGTCAAATTCACAAACAAATCAATAAATGAAAAATAGAACATTTTGTTTTGTGGGACTTAAAGAGCAAAGTAGGGGTGCGAGAGAGGGTGAATGTGATTGGGATGCTTCTGATTAGTATTTTACCTAACCTGGCTTAGCCTCACATGACTAAAACCATATTAACACTAAAACAACACGATTTGTCTGGTAGAACTAGAGTGATATAAGAGGCATCTGATTAGAGAGAACCCAGGTGCACGAGTGCAGGTATCCTACTTGCAGTCATGCTGGGTGCTTCAACAAACGTGCGTTCTTGCCCTTACAGCCCCTTCAATATTAGCACAGAATGTATTTTCATAGTAAGCCAGGTCATTTTGCCCTTCTAATGTTTGATACACTAACTGAGCATGCTCTCAAATAGATTGTGTGAGGCACTTATTTGCACAATGCTGCTACACATATGCTGTATCACATATTGTGTGCAAACAGGAAAGTTTATCTGATACTTTTATGTATGAATGGAGAGTGATAGCTGAATGGACAGGTGTGACTTAATGGCTTTGACAAAAGCTGATGGATTTTCCTATTTAGCAGAGCACTTACCTAATGGAGGGTTGAAAAGCTTCCTTGTGGCAGTGCATTTACAAAGAAGGGTGATGTTTGCTCTCACTCCAGCAGTGCGTCTAAAGACCGTAAAGACATTGTTGGCTTAAAAGCAACATGAGGTTTCACAAATATTCATTTTATGAGAGCCAAACCACAGGAAGAGCGTTTTTAATGTGCAGGTCTCACTTAACCCATACAGAACATCTACATCTACATCAAAAATGTTGTAATTAAATGTATAACACACACACACACACACTAACATGTATATACACTCACCGGCCACTTTATTAGGTACACCTGTCCAACTGCTCGTTAACACTTAATTTCTAAGCAGCCAATCACATGGCGGCAACTCAGTGCATTTAGGCATGTAGACATGGTCAAGACAATCTCCTGCAGTTCAAACCGAGTATCAGTATGGGGAAGAAAGGTGATTTGAGTGACTTTGAACGTGGCATGATTGTTGGTGCCAGAAGGGCTGGTCTGAGTTTTTCAGAAACTGCTAATCTACTGGGATTTTCACGCACAACCATCTCTAGGGTTTACAGAGAATGGTCCGAAAAAGAAAAAACATCCAGTGAGCGGCAGTTCTGTGGGCGGAAATGCCTTGTTGATGCCAGAGGTCAGAGGAGAATGGCCAGACTGGTTCGAGCTGATAGAAGGGCAACAGTGACTCAAATAACCACCCGTTACAACCAAGGTGGGCAGAAGAGCATCTCTGAACGCACAGTACGTCGAACTTTGAGGCAGATGGGCTACAGCAGCAGAAGACCACACCGGGTGCCACTCCTTTCAGCTAAGAACAGGAAACTGAGGCTACAATTTGCACAAGCTCATCGAAATTGGACAATAGAAGATTGGAAAAACGTTGCCTGGTCTGATGAGTCTCGATTTCTGCTGCGACATTCGGATGGTAGGGTCAGAATTTGGCGTCTACAACATGAAAGCATGGATCCATCCTGCCTTGTATCAACGGTTCAGGCTGGTGGTGGTGGTGTCATGGTGTGGGGAATATTTTCTTGGCACTCTTTGGGCCCCTTGGTACCAATTGAGCATCGTTGCAACGCCACAGCCTACCTGAGTATTGTTGCTGACCATGTCCATCCCTTTATGACCACAATGTACCCAACTTCTGATGGCTACTTTCAGCAGGATAATGCGCCATGTCATAAAGCTGGAATCATCTCAGACTGGTTTCTTGAACATGACAATGAGTTCGCTGTACTCAAATGGCCTCCACAGTCACCAGATCTCAATCCAATAGAGCATCTTTGGGATGTGGTGGAACGGGAGATTCGCATCATGGATGTGCAGCCGACAAATCTGCGGCAACTGTGTGATGCCATCATGTCAATATGGACCAAACTCCCTGAGGAATGCTTCCAGCACCTTGTTGAATCTATGCCACGAAGAATTGAGGCAGTTCTGAAGGCAAAAGGGGGTCCAACCCGTTACTAGCATGGGGTACCTAATAAAGTGGCCGGTGAGTGTATATGTTAGTCAAACGATTTTAGGTTTTTAGATTTTCAGGTATATGTCTAACAATAGTATTCAGGTAAGAAATACTACAGAAATTGAATATGAATGAAAATAATATAGGTTCCCTTTCTGTCGGTACACTTCCACGTGTGTCGAAACCGACATTATGGGATTAGCTCTTGGGAGCCCCAATCACGTCTGAGAATATCAGAAAAGGCCACTGAAATTGGCGTGCAGAAATTGCATGCCAGGCCACACCCGTACAGGTACATAAGGTCAGCAGCATGCAAGCTGCTCTTCAGTTTTGTTCTACGGAGCCTAAGCAAAATGTCTCTTTGTGAGAAGCAACAAAAGAGCTTACATGGCAGTTGGCGTCTTTTTTAAGTTGCCGTTCCCTCCGTGTCCTACTGGGTGCAGGGGATTCCTTTCTCCCTCTGACAGGCACGATCGCTGTGTTCAGTGTTTGGATTGTGCTCAAACTGAAGCAGCGTTTGTGGGTGGCTCATGCTCTCACTCTCTTATGTCTTAAAAAAAAAAAAACATGAGCCTTCACAGCTGCTTCCGTTCCTGGTCCTTCTACCTATGTAGGCCTCATTGGCGGTGAGCACTGAGGACGATCTGGGGGGCAAAATGGCAGTGCTTTCGCTGGGTAAATCCCTGCAAACCTCCAATTCCCCAGCACGCTCACGGAGCTCACCCTAATGGCGTCGGCCCCTCCCTGGTGATTCTCCCTGAGGAAGGGCCTTCTTTCTCAGGGTCAGGGCACAATCTTGTTGCCTTGGCTTGCTCAGTTGGGGATATTCAAATTAATTAACCAATCATTCATACCATTGATCAGCCCTACCAAACGTGGAGGTCGAACATTGTTATGTTGTTTTGATTGATACTGTGAAGCTGCTTTGATACAATCTGTATTGTGAAAAGCGCTATATAAATATACTTGACTTGAGTCCAGAGGTGAGGACCATGAAGATGTGGCCTCGGGTCAGTGCTTTCCTTCCCATAGAAGGGCCTCAAGAGGCACCTGTCTGCCTCCACTTTGAAAGTGTGCATGGCTGCAATAGCAGCTTACCATGACACTGTGGATGGCAGGTCTTTAGGAAAGCACAACCCGGTACTTAGGTTCCTGAGAGGAGCTTGGAGGTTGAATCCCCTGAGACCAAACCTCATCCCCTCTTGGGATCTTTCTCTGTTCCTGCAGGCCCTGCAGACAGATCTTTACCTCTTTATGAAGATGGCTCTCCTGATTGCGCTCACATCACTAAAGAGGGTGGGGAACGTACAAGCCCTATCAGTTAGTGATTTGTGCCTGGAATTCGGGCCGGTCTACTCTCACTGAGATCCCGACCTGGAAATGTGCCCAAAGTTCCTATTACTCCCTTTAGGGACCAAGTGGTTCTATAATCTCCGAATGGAGCCAGTTTTGTCTTGAGGTTTTTGGTGATACCAGATAAGTCTCGACAAACTGGCTGGGAGTAGTGCTTGCATTAGACAAGCACCTCTCCGAGATGATAACGTGCACTCTTCTAGCACCCTTGCGAAAGTTGAGTCTGCAATCAATACAACCTGATCGACTGCCAAGTTTGATGTGATGTTCTGTCCTTTCTGTCAAAGCTGAAGACTGGCTCTGTATTTTCAGCCCGTTCTCATCCCAAGGCGTCATACAGGTGACGCTTTTGACATTTCGTCTAAATCCGACGCACATGGCATCCTTTAGCGTCAATATGAGACGCAGATCCCAAGGTGTCATAACCCTAACCCTACCCCAGACCTAAACCTACCCATAACAGTGCGTGTTATATTGACGCTAAAGGGTGCCATGTGCGTCGTATTTAGACGAAATGTCAAATGGCGTCACCTATATGACGCCATAGGATGAGAATGTGTTGGTATTTTATGAGGAACGAGGTTCAGAAGACTTGGCCAACAAAAAGGAATCTGCATCCATGCTGCACAACAAGTCAAGAAGTACGCATCTTGTAGTGATACATTTAAATATTTTCTGTCTGCCAATTTTGCCAATGTAGGAACCAAAACAATTAACTCCCGTGGACCAGAAATGAGGATGGTTAATCCTCAGACGGGCAGCCGGCAGGCCTGCCATTTTGGGTACAATAGTTTTGCTGCACCACTTCCTACATTCAGCGCATTGTCTCTGGTGTCCCTTGATGGCCTGATGCCCTCAGAGAATTCAGTAGGTTTGTCTTAACTCTGCAGACTCTCTCTGGTCTTGCATGCATCAGGCGGTTATCAAAGTCTTGAATTAAGAGCTTTTTAATGGGGTGTTTTGGCGCCAATACAATAGGGTGAAGTGCATCCTCTGGTAAGATTGCAGCTTTGCGTAATCATCCTCTGGTAAGATTGCAGCTTTACGTAATCTACCACCCACTTGAATCAGATTAAGATCAGAATTCCACATGGGATCAAGGGTACTTAAGCAACTGTTTGAATTCACTGGTTTATTGGCTTTAAGGGCATACTATAAGGCCCCTCATGGACAACTGCTGTCAAATATGATAAAACAAACAAAACCCAACATAAATCCAGGCCTGTTCCTCCTTCCATCTTCACTGTCGTCGCTCCTCCTTTATGATTCCGCTCCTCTGTGAGAGATATGAGACCGGTGCGTCGCGCACCAGGTCAATGAGATTCTTAGCCTGATGCTGAGACTAAAGAGACTGCAAGGAATTGTCCACATAGAAAGACTGCTGGATTGACTCAACTACATCCTCATTGCCCTCACTGTTATCTCTGTCATGTCTCTGGAGGGCATATGTAGTGCAGCCTGGATTAAAGGTTGTTCCAAATGGTAACACTTGAAAAGGTGTAAATGGGAAATGGTGCGATCTCTTTCCATGTCTCTCCATAGAAAGTGAAGCAATGACTGGTCATCAGGTAGCAGTCTGATCTGCTAAAACATGGCTTGTATGTTCCCACTTATGGTAACGGCATAATCCTGACTAGGACTCCCAACAGTGGTAGACTTAAGGTGGGACCAGGCAGTAGATTATTGTTTAGGCTCATTTGCTTGTAAGTGAAAGAGCAATTAAAAGACCATTAAACACCACAATGTAGTGAAAACTCTTTCTCATCCACTCGGCAAATTTTGGCAATGTGTAAGTCTTGGAACTGCTGGTTGAGACAGTACTCTATGAATTAGTCTTTATTGCTGACAGGCAGTTTGGTCAGTAGAGTGTCAACTTGGGAGCCACATTGTAGGAAATCATTCTATTTCCCTGATGAGAAGACAGCTAGCTTTGGTTTGGGTATGCTATAGGAGGACGCAATGGCCATTCCATCATTCTAGGTGCCACAGGATTGACAGGATAACAATTTTGTGGTTGTGGTCCAGGCCAAGGAGGTGAAGGCAGAGGTAGTGGTTGATAAGGACGTTGAGGATTCATCGCTGATTACGCTGGTACAGGCTGAACTGGGGCTGGCACCGTCTGCTGGTACTGTTGCTGCTGTGAGGCTGGCACAGATTGTACAGCAACTAACTGATGTTGGGGTTGCACATAAGAATATGAACTGTACAGCAGCTAATTGATGCAGTGGCTATATGCGGGCTGGTGCAGGCTGCACTGGAGTCGGCTGGTGCTGTGGCTCTACCTACATAAATATATGAGATATAAGTCGAGAGTGCGGTTTTTCATCTTTATTTGTAGGAAAGACAGAATGAACAGGCAGAGCAACTGTGGGGGGCCATGAGTCTGACCGTCAGAGTTCGGCAAATGCCCTCTGAGGCTGTGGCCCTGGCAGGGAAGAAACACTAGCTATATTAGGTGGCTGCATGATTGGTTGCGGTTGCTGCTGCTGCTGCATAGAAGACTCGTGGTAAAGTGTTTCCTCATATTCTGGGGATGATGCTGCAGTCACAGAGGGTTCTAATCCAGTGTTACTTATTTCAATCTGAGGAAGACTCTTGTAGTGTCCATAAGCAGGAGAACTAGATGCAAAATTAGCCTGTCTAGTCCATTCTGATTTGAAGCTCTCTCATCTCACTGCTTAAATCTCTCTACCGGGCCTCTAAGTAGTCCAGCTTTTCACTTTTTAAAGTCTCTGTCCCTAGGAGCAGGAGTTATATATCCTCTATAATGATCCAGGCTTGCATGAGATTTTCCGTGAGCACCATGTGATGGTGAAGGATGACTAAGCGGAGGTAGATAATCAAGCACATAATCCTCCAAGTAAGTGGGCACCTGCCGGGTACGACTTGGACATGGATCTGGCATTGTTCATTGTTCTCCCTCATAGTAATCTCTGGATGTAGCTATAGCGTAGCTGATGTCCCGATCCGACTCGAAAGACCGACTATTCTGCAGAAAGAACTGCAGCTACTCCAGAGTGAATGTGGCCGATCTAGAAGTTTATTAGGCTAGTTGAGTTGGAACTCAACTAGCCTAATTCTTCGGTTAGAAAGAACTGAAGCTACTCCAGAGTGAATGTGGCCGATCTAAAAGTTTATTAGGTCATAACATTGCAAGGCATTGACAGGTTTGCGTGGATATTGACATAAATGTGATTTAGAGTTATTTATGCACAGCAATACCACACAATGAAAAACAAACTTTTAAGCAATAAACAAAGCCAGGAAACTCCACATAACTCTGCTACTGGATGCTGGCGAAAATGAAACTTTCTGCACATTCACCAGACAAGTCTTATGTTTTTATTGTGTTTTTATTGTGTTTCTGTGAAGCACCTTGGTCAGCAGTAAATGCTGTTTTAAGGTGCTATCTAAATAAAAATGACCTTGACCTTGACCTTGACTTGCGAATGCGTGTGGCAGGGAATTTTGTACAACACCAGTAACGTTTTTTTTTTTTTTTAAGGCATGTTTATAAAAGCTCCTTAAATGCCCCAATTGAACTAAGGCCTAATCCTAGTTTAATCTAAGCCCTGTCTGTGAAACAAGATAGTGTTTATGACAATATTCCTTACAAACTTTCATTCCATCTATATCTTTCTATATTTATATACGTATATATATTCTGTCAATGAACTGCCAACTACTGCACATGTCTGCACATGTGGTGGACCATAGTAGAGAGTAGTTGAGAGGTGCAGAACACTGATGATATGGAGTTGTTCTTGTAGCTGCCTGCTGGCTGGCACATGGAGCTGGACTGGAGGGAATCCCAAGAAAGACTGCTCTATCCCCTTGGGGAATTCTGAATAGAGTGGAATTCATCCATTCATTTCAGGCGAAGGGCCCCAGGCAACATTATGTTGCTTTGGTTTATCCCAGAATCATTGGTTATTGCCTCCTCCTTATGGTAGCTTCCAAGCAACCCCTCCTCTTTGTGCTCTGCTGACAGTGGCTCAGCATCGCTTGAAACAAAGACATGAAAATGACAGATACATCAGTAATCTTGGCCACTGTATCCTGGTATAATTGTGCTCTAGTTTTCCCGACTGTGGAAAGAGAGAGGCAACTGATCCCCCGGGAGGCAATGAATGGAACTCAACAATGCAGGAATGCAAGCCTGTGTGTGTGTGTGTGTGTGTGTGTGTGTGTGTGTGTGTGTGTGTGTGTGTGTGTGTGTGTGTGTGTGTGTGTGTGTGTGTGTGTGCACCAGACAGTGTGTGTTTTTGTTGGTGTGCATATGTCTGTGTTTGAGTGAACAACAGGAGCGAGATTTGGAAGCCGATTTCCAGTTCCTATAGCAACCATGATGTAAGCGGAGAGGGGCAACTGCGCCCCATTTCTCTCTATCTCTCCCCCTCACTCTCCCTTTCTCTCCCTCTCCCCCTCGAAAAACAGACAGCCCTGCACATAGGAAACCTGGGTGTAGAAGATAGGGAAGTCATCCTCATTCTTGCTGGAATATAAGGCATTTTTTCTTGAATTTATTTTCTTTTCATGTTAGAGAAGATTTGCACGCTGTTCAGTAACATGTACGTTTCAATCTTGGGAGAGAAAGGTCTGCTTGACATGTCTGCCAAGAAAATTATTCAGTGCCAGAGGCTGTGTCAATTGGTGTATGGCTGTTCTCAGATGAAGTCCCTGTAGATACAAGCCTTTGTGAACTTTATTGGTTTTGGATTTTTTGAAAAGGATAAAACTGTAAGTCATTTTAAAACTTTGTCATATGTGAAATATGTCATGTTTAAATACTGCATTTATAATAAAATATCTAAAATTGTTCTATGTGGTTACATGTTATATATATTTTTTTTTAATCTGTTTATTTTTTATTATTATTTTTTGTTAGATTAAACTATTTAATACTATTCTTTTGTGCAACTTCTAACACCTGGAACAAACTGAAATAAAATTAGTTTTTAATTTAAATTATTCACTCACTCCAACTTTGCTGGACTGCAGCTTATGCATCATGCAAACTCCAAAATAAGTTGTCCCCGAACTATTTCACTCATTAGAGAACATTTTTTTCAGAAATTGAGAAAAAGTTGATCTGTTTAAACATGTGTCTCATTATATCAGTATAGTTTTTAGTATATATTTACATAATTTTGGGTAAACCTCAAACGTAACCACACCAGCTAAACGGTTACTGACATTTTGATCAAGTTTATCGTGCTGTGAGATTGGTCACCATGTGCTTCAAAATAAGAGATTATTAGTAATGTCATTAAATGTTTCATCTTTTGCTCTGTATTCTTTTTTAAGGGTAAGTCCCAGTCACCTCTAATGAGGTCTGCCCTTTCACTGTGCTTAGAGACCCCAGAAGCAGCGGCATGGAGAACCGGCGCTGCCAGCTCCCTCAACAGCCCAATGCCCAGTCCCAAGAGGCCTCGACTGGGCACCAGTCCTCCATGCCTCAGTCCCCTTTACTGTCAGGAGCCTCCTCCCTCATCTCACTTACCCAGACAGAGGAGTTCTTTGACCTGATAGCCAGTTCCCAGAGCCGCAGACTGGATGACCAGAGAGCCAGTATAGGGGACCGACTGGGCATCAGGATAGCACAGAACAATGTGGAACACTTGTGTGAGGCATGTAGTTCACACGAACCTAGTGACGAGTTTTTCAACATGCTAATAAAGTATCAGGTAACGATAGTAATTGAAATTCAATATCAAATGCAAGATGTAGAAATGTGGTTTACACTTATATTCCTCTGTTTGCATGTTGTGAACTTTATTACCTTTCCCCTCCTCCAGTCCTCCAGAATCAATGATCAGAGGTGCTCTTTGCCTCCAGCCCCAGACCCAGATGAAGACTTCTTCAGCCTAATTCAGAGAGTGCAATCCAAACGCATGGATGAACAACGGGTTTCTTTTCACTCTGATGAAAAGGATGAAACAGACTTAAATCATAAGTCCAAAACCTCTGAGGGCTCAAGCTAGAGACTATGGCATTTCTTTTGTGACTTCAAAAAAATTATTCTGCAAACTCTGACTCTCTGGCTGCACATTTTGTGAAATCTTCCACGGATGGGGTTTGTTGGGAGTAATATAGATTTATTGTAATTAGAATTTTTTCATATTTTTGCAGTCAATTTACCCTAAGGTCACTGTGAGTCCAAATGTGGCCTCAGGATGTGATTCAAATGGAATGGAAACACTCACCTGTTTGTATGTGCCAATAATTGTTCTTTCACAAAAATGTTTGTGCAGATTTCAAGTAAAACAACGCCATGGAAAATGATTAACACACTGATTCTTTCCAAGGATAATATTACTAACTACTGTCACACAACACAATATAGATTGGTGTGACAAACAACGGCAGCACATAATCCTCAAGCAGGTGTGTGTTCATTTAACTCAAGCACTGAATATGAATTTACTGATTCCCAACAGATGGGAGCAATTGTATTGAAGTTATATGGCTCATGTATCAGTTCATTTGGTGGTCTAAATCTGCTGATAAGTAATATAACTAATATTAATAGTAATAGATTTCCTTTAGAATATTTAAGAGAGGCTAAATCCATCTTTAATATTAAAAAGTGCATAGTCTGTGAAAACTGGATAGACTTATTTCAAGGTGCACTGTTTAACATGAATTTTTGTTTCAATGGAATAAAAGTGATGTTTCAGTATGATTTCAGTATGTCTTTAATTTTTGTATGGTTATTTTTACTACAGCAAAATCATAATGAAGTAAGGATCTCCTTCAAACAGTGTAAAAAATTACAAAATCTTACCATTACAAAATCTTGGTCTTTACGAAATTAAGGAATTATTGATAATCTGCGCAACTAGTGGCACCAAAAGCAAACGTATTCTGTTTATTTGAGCAGACATAAGATTGGTCTAACCTGTGAGTTTGGGGTGGGTTTATTTTCATTTGAAGCTACATTTTTGTACGGAGCCCTTCACATGAAAAGAAAAATTATTTGTGGCCACATTTTATTAATTTAATCCCCTTAGTTACATTTTCTTTCTTTCTTTCTTAATTCATTTTAAAGGGATAGTTCACCCAAAAATAAATATTCTGTCATCATTTACACACCCTTGAGTTGTCCTAAACCTGTATGAGTTTCTTTGTTCTGTTAAACACAAAAGAAGATATTTTGAACAATGTTGGTAACAGTTGCTGGCCCCCATTGACTTCCATAGAATTTTTTTTTTAGGCCTACTATGGAAGTCAATGGGGGGCCAGCAACTGTTTGGTTACCAAAATTCTTCAAACTATCTTGTGTTCAACAGAAGAAAGAAACTCATACAGGTTTAGAACAACTTGAGGGTAAAGAGCCCCTAAAGGGATATGGTGAAGAAAAATTAATTATTTGGCAATGCTTTTGCATTTTCTCGCAAATGTTTTGCGTTCCCCTGAGAAACGTTGTGTTCTTTCACAAAGAACACAAAATTTTTGCGAGCGAACGCAAAGGTTTTGCCAGCGAACACAAAGTTTTTCAGTTGAACGCAAACATTTTGTGAGTGAACGCAAAGTTTATCGGGGGGGGGGAACGCAAAAACGTTTACTTATTTTTCCTCCCATTTCATTTTTTTCCCACCACCATGTCCCCTTAGGGACTCAGTATGATGGTAAGTAGCCTAATGATGACAGAATTTTTTATTTTTGGGTGAACTATCCCTTTAATTCGTGGCCACATTGTTCGCACATCGTTCCATAATTTAGTTTAATTGTGGCCGTGATTTAACTCAAACTGTGGCAACAATTTAGTAGGCTACAACTTGGTCTACTAATACAAAGAATTTGTTTCCTCTACTGATTCCCTCGGTTTAGGTAAATCGATTATCATTATTTTTCACTTGATTAAAGATTTAGCCTACTACTTCTCATATAGGCTAACCTATCCCAACAACATTGTTTTGTTTAAATTCACCTGTAGTCAAAAATTGTATCCCTTAACTCATCTTTGATCACCAAAATGACATATTTAAATGTCTTTTTCCTGTGAAAAAAATTATTCATGCCTTAGGGTACATTTACGCGTCAACGATATGCTTAAAACATAGAAGTATTTCCTTTCAGTTTTCTGCATACAGACGAAGCCATTTAAAAACGATCCCCATTCACAAGGATCCGCGAAAACGACTAAAAACACTGTATTCTGCTGCCAAGCCATTAAATGGTGATGAAACACTATAGATTGAACACAAAATACGCATGAAGTTTTTAGAGATTCGGGGTTTTGTTGTTTACACAGAGACCGTTTTCAAAAATGTGAACTTTTGAAACCTGTTTTCAAAATTTTTCGTTTTCAAGCACCCAAAACGCTGTTGTCATGTAGGCTACATGCACGGCCAAACACATACAAAGTTTTACACTTTCAGTTGAACGGTATCGTGTCGCCCCTTCAAATAGCTTGAATGTAACTCTACAACCTTGCTTCTTTTTGAATATGGAAATTAGCCCTGCCTCCACTCACTCAAACCAGCTCAGAGATTCACTTGGTCAACTTTACTGAGGTAATCGCTGCACGATGGTATCACTCTTTATAAAGTCGGACACATAACGGTAATTAATATGATTAGCCTTTTGCTTGACTACATTATCAAACAGCTAATAATGTGTTGCTAATAGGGCTGCACGATTTGGGGAAAATGTCATATTGCGATTATTGAGGTCAATATTGCGATTGCGATATGCGATTGTGATATAATAAACAAATGGTTTAATGAGTCAACTTGTTTGGTTCTAAAACAAATGCACACACAGATTAGTGATAATTCTGAAATTTTTATTTCTCAACTCAAACTAGCAACAACAACTAAATGATTGATAACACCTAATGATCAATAAGCCATTGATGTCTGGATAAAAATGAACTGTGTGTTATTGTTTATTCAAGCGCGAAAGATAAATGTATTCTGGCGTGCGGTCTGTGCATGTGCATGATAATGGCGCGCGTCTTTCATTCAGGACATTCACAGGCAGCAGTGCTCTCTTTTGCCTTGTCGCGCATTGGTTTAAAAGCATTCGCACGAATAAGAGCGGGATCATGTAACACTAGCCAAAGAATGACAACAAAAAAAAATAACAGATGCTGCGTTAGTAGTCCTAATTTGTTAATTTCATATAAAATCGCAGCATTTTGTGTCATATAATCACATAGGCTTGACATCACGATTACGATTGCGATATGATTAATCGTGATTAAAAGTTGATAATGTTATGCAAACCATGTTACCGTTGCATGTCAGAGTCAGACAGCTGCCTTCTAAACATATGTATATTTACAAACGCTTTGAACAACTTAAACTCAAAACTCTTTGAATGAACATACAAAAATCATGGAAAGGATTTCCACATGATTAACTTGCTTTATTTCAGCATTATGCAATTCTGTTCTTCCAATTTAATGTACTTACATTTGGTCAACTTAATTTATTAAGGTTGATTCAACTTATTTACTATGGTTGGACACAGGATAATTTAATAGTGTCAGCCCAACTAATTTGCAATGTTTAAACTTAATTACATATAGTTGAATCCAACTTTACAATAGTTAATTCCAATAAATGAAGCAACTAGTGGTCAATTTAAAAAATAACTTTTTACATTTGGTTAGGTTTAATGCATGTGTTATATAAACTGAGTGCCACAGCACAAACACAGTCGTCACTCTTCTGCATAATTAATGGTAACCACAAAACTCAAAAACATTAGCCTGCAGAAAGTCCTCTAAGTTTCTAACATAACTGAACATTAAATACTAACATTAACTAACAACATCTTTCCATTTAATATAAAGCACATCAAATAACACTTTAATCCCTAAATTTACCCTCCTAATGCAGTCCATTGCAAAGCATGCTGGGAACTACAGATCCACTGCCCAGCAGTTAGTTGTCAACAAAAATGATTCATGACCTGTTAGTTTTCACACAAATGAATTAAGTAAACTTCAGTTTTAAATATAGGTTGATTGAACACAATTAAATTAAGTTGTGAAAAAATATTAAACAATCGTGTAACTTATTTTAATTAATTCAATTTAACAAGAGGCAAAAATCTGATTTTTTTTATTTTAATTTTTTTGAGTAGGCTACATTAGTGGAGAAAGACATAGTTCACCATGACATCGTAATATAATTCATAATTCACCTGCTATATTGCTAAATGTACACGATTTTTCATATCAAGAGAAAAATATAGCCTACCGGGAGAACTTAGCTTCTCTTGAGACTCCCTGCTTCGCATCGTAGTAATAATGATGATGAAAAGCGTTGAAGTGATTGGTCTTTTTCTTCACTGCAGTTTTGAGGAGAAAATACTCAACAGTGGTGTTGACTTATGAATTTGCACATGTTTTGTCTGAAAGCATATTAAAAACACCACACAGCCTAAACAACATTAAAAACTTGATTTTCACCACAGGGGATCTTTAAATAATCTAACTCTGTTGGGTTAGGCAATGTTTTATCAAATTAGATAACTTATAAAACATTTGTCACATCAAACACTGAGAAAAAAAAATATTATTGTGGCATCTGATAGCCTAACCCTTTTTTGTATTGCGGTATAGCTACAAAGATGGGCTATTCGATATCGATTAGACCATTACTCGCGACTACGCAGCGTTGCTAGGGTCACTTTGAGCTCAGCATTCATGAGCGTGACTACTGTTGAATAGAAACATCGCCGGAGGTCATCGGCGTCAAAGCAGCGGAGAACAGCCCGATGCGATGGTGCAACACAGCACAGCTGCTCTGAGGGTTAAACGCAACAGATGAGCAGATAGACAAGACACAGCTGCTGCTCTACTGACTTACAAACGCTGTTCTGGATAACCGGAAAGAATGAACACAAACGACGCGAAGGATTACCTCTCCAAACGACAGATCCCACACCTTTTTGAGGTAAGGATCACCCAGAAGAGAAGCCTTGTATATTAATATAGCATCAATAATATTAATATAGCAAATAACACATCTGGAAACATCTGCGTGTCTGAAATCTGATGTCTGTGTTTTCAAGGTGACTATACCTTTCAGATTTTCTCAAGAGTTGGCTATCTGGTAGTTTTCTACTGTCAACACGCTTTACATCAATAATCTATTGGGAAACTGATGGCCTCACTAAAGATGGACATCAGATTTTAACTGATAACATGAATTAATAAAAAACTCGGTGTCTATTTAGCATGCACCATTACATGGTAAATTAGATAGCCTACTTGAAAGTGTCACTATGGTGATCCTCAAGTGCTGTAATGGCAAATCAGAGGGTCTCAAGCTTGTCAGAAAGAGGGAAGACAGCGTCAACAAGTGCTTGTGTGGGAGATATGTAGTTGCATACAAAATACTGTGTCCATGGAGGATCATTGCACACACATCTGACAACCTTTCCATCTCCAAATTGATACTACATATAAGGGAGCAATAGGCAGGGCAGAAAGAGTAAAGGTTGTAAACATGAGTTTCAGCACATCAACACTTTTGGTTGTCACCAAGGCAACAAGCTATACTTTATATTTACTTGTGACTTGGGAAATGTGGGCAATGGAGAGCGAAGGGGAGCGAAGGACTGAAACAGTCCTGTTCTTGCATGTGCCCGAACACGCAGCTCACTGGGGAATGCAAACACGCAGGTTTAAGTTCATGTGCATGCCTCTAGATATACATCTCTGAAACTCCTCCATCTGTGACCGAATGCACATAAAGATATTAAAGACATAAAGAATTTAGAAAGGCGAAAGAAAAGTAGTTAACTTAATATTATTATTTAATTGTAGGTAATTGATAATTATTTATTTGTAACTATTTAAACTTATCAAAGCAAAGTTGCTGACATTATTCTTTTGAAAGTTTATTTTCCAAATAAAATACTAAAACATATTTTTTCCCTGTATTGCTTTTTAACTTTTTAGTTTTTACTGTATGTCAGTCTCAGCATTTGCTATTAAACTTACTGAAAAAACCTAAATTAAACCTACTTTTTTTTTTTTGAAAACCAGACTTATTTTTATTGAACCAGACAAAATATACTGAATTAGACAAAATATAAAACAAATGTGAGCCTAATATATCATATTAATAACAGTAGAATGTAGAGCTCACACACTGTAAAAAACTAAATCGCAAAAAAATTCAAATCACTGGCAGCACTGGCTGCCAAACAAACACGGTAAAATTAAAGTAAAATATCTTAATAAAAAAAAGCAAAAACAATAATTTTACAGAAATTATCATTAAAGGTTTTAGAGAAAAACCCTTTTTGTTTATTTTACAGATTTTTCGTCTAAAACCTTTAGTGAAAATTTCCTTCAAACTTCAACAGTGTAGCTCAAGAAGGTAAATGAACAGTTTTATTTTGGAAGACAAAATAAAAAGTCTTTACAAATACTGTATAAAACTAAATTTGATGATTCAGTTTTTGAAGAAATGCAGTACACATTTTAAATGTTTCACATTTAAAATACTATTGATTAACAGTTTCATCAAAATGTAATAAAAGTTGAATGAAATATTCTCAACTTTAACTGAAATACAAAACTGATACATATATTATATATTATGTATACATATATATACAATATTTTCACTGATTCAAACAGACCATTTTATCCTAAAACTGTTTTACTGTTCAATATGTAAATTTACATTATCAACGAATTATTCCCAAAAAGTTCTTTAGAGCCCCCAACTGAAAAACTAAAAATGCCATTTCTCCATGTTCTTTTCAGTTAGGGTTGCTATCATGATGAGGTCATGATTTTATCTTTGAAACAGGTGGAGAACGAAACAAATTATGCTGTTTGCATTTGCCAAATCAGTTTTATATTGTTTTCCACAATATTCTACTGACCCCTGTGGGCTCCATATAACTCTGATAATATATGTGGACAAATATTACTGTCACAGTCTTCATCTGCACCTTCTGTCTTCGTCTGCACTACACTTCCCAGAATCCTCCTTGTCTCCTCACCTGAACTCACTCCCTCATTATTCACCTGCTCTTCGTCATCATCATCCGTGTCACCTGTCCTCACCTCGTTATAGGTCATTAGTGTCTGTATTTGGTCTCTCTGGTCAGTCTCTCTTCGTTGGCTGTTAGTTGTATTCTACATGTGTGTTATCCTGCCTGTTTGACCTGTGAGTTATTTTAGTAAATGTTTGACTTTGAGTCTTCTTCTGCCCGCTCCACACCCGTGATAATTACATTGTCTTTTATTTCAGATTCCTTGCTATATGAGTTTAATAAGTAAAATCAAAACATACAACAAGGTTCCATGATTCTGCAACAGACGTTTGACAGACACAGCAGATAAGGAGCAATACTCCTCCAAATGGCTGGAACCTTGGTGCATTTGGGGTTTAAAAGAAAGGGGACCGACTGAAGTATTACCAAGGGGGTAATCCACCAGCCGGAAACTGAAGTCTGCAAGGGGGCCGCCATTGGCTAACAAGCCTTCACCTGCTGTTAGCATCCCATTGACTCCCATTCATTTTTGCGTCACTTTGACAGCAAATAACTTTACATCTGAGGCGTTTAAAGACTCCATTTGTCCATTGTTTATTTCTAAAGAAACACGACAATGTATAAAGGGCTCCATTACCTTGTATCTTAAGTTATGGCCTCGCAGAAGCAGTTTTTGTAAAAATAGGCTAATGATTGCGTCATAACACGACTCTCTGTCGCACAGTAGAGAAATTACCGTGTAGACAGGAGGAGAAGCTCGCGGGCAATCTTTTAATGTCTATTAGGCAATTGGGGGGGACGAGGAGGCATAAAGTCAAGGGAGAAGCCCATAGAGAGTCCATAAAAGCAACGGGACAAAATACTTTCAACAACGTTTTAAAGGAATTCAGATTTCTCACAGCTAGTAGAAGACGTACCACTGTCAGACAGGTTGCTTACGTCACATCTATGTCGTCAAGCTCAGTTTGAGGCTGTGCAGTACGCTTGGCAATCAGGAAGTGAGTGCTTCTATAGAGCTCGGGATCGTTTCGTCACGTCGCAATGCATTGTGGGAATCGGTACGGAAGTAGACTTACTGTATAGTAGGCAGTAGATAATTCAAATTCTAACGTTGGTCATTTAGGTTTAATTTAGGTTATTTTAAGGAAAAGGCTTCAGTATTGCTGTGATGCAAACTGCTGTAATCGGTCTCACGATCGACAGGGCAAACACCTCATAAATCATGATTATCAAGATAAAGATTACAAATGCATATTTTTATTTGAAGGCTGTTACATTGAAATAATTGGTCAAATGGTGTTTTCAGATATGCTTACAAGTTACAACCAGTTAAGTTCTTCTACATCTGGGATATTTCAGCCCACTCTTACGTAAATACTTGTCTATAGCACGTAGTGTGTTTATCGTGTTATTTATACGCGAAAATGAGTTTTTACATGCATATGATACGCAGGTTTCGCGTGCATTTAATACGCACTTCATTGCGTGTAATACACACGCACCCAACACCACTAATTCTACCCAAACGTATAATACACTCCTAAACCTACCCTTAACAACCCATGCGTATCCTATGCACGTAAAAACTCATTTTCGCGTATAAATAACACGATAAACACACTACGTGCTATAGACACGTATTTAGTGTGATCAGGTTGGCTGTTCACCTATCATTTCTCTCTGATACATGTCTTACTTGGCAAAATCACGGCAATCGTGTGTGTGTGTGTGTGACAATTACATTCACATGACCAATAATGACCCTTTTGCATTTTAACAAATCCCCGACCTTTCATTCAGACCGTACTCTTATGCCTAAATGCCAGCTGTGCACACAACTGTGGCATTTTCTGTATCTGGCCCTTTCCTGTATTGCAGTGTCACACAACCTGCTTGTTAATCCTCTGTCCACAGTAACACTTATTTTCAAACACTGGCATAATTATATACAAGTTTGTCGCAAAATGTTTAAACTTAAAATTAAACTTCTCACCAGCACGATGGCTTAGTGGTTAATACTGTCACCTCACATCAAGATCTTTCCACAATACAAAGACAAGCACATTTGACAAATTGACTATTCTAAATACTTGAATTTCAAGTATTTTTTGTATTCGAAATACATTCCAGTTCATTCAGACCTTTTTCTCCATGTTCAATCTCAATTTTATTCAGAGGCCCTGAGCAAAAGTATGCAATTTGGTGCAGTTGTGGAAATTTATATGGCCAAAACTTAAGATGAAATGAGAGTTTGAGATCTTTATAGCAGACTACATTTACTGATTTAAAAGCATGTTATAAGACTGATGGCGGAGGTGGAGCCTGAAGGTGGGTGGAGCAAGCCGCAGTTGAAGGGGTGGAGGGCTAGAGGGCAGCGAATGGCACGCAAGTCCGTGGCGAAGGTGGTGCGATGTCCGACCCAGGGAGGAGCCCGGCGAGGCTGAATGTCCGATGGTCACTGCAGACATAGAGACTGGAAGGAGCGCAGCCGTGGGAGTCAGGACGTCGGGTCGAGGTGGAGTGGAGCTCACAGAGGCTGGAGGCGGAGCTCCCCACACCCAGGATGAGATGACTCCCAGCAGTCCAGCGGTGAAACCACACCACTTAGAGGCTGAGGTGGAACAGAGGGGCTGATGGGAGAAAGCGATGATTGGAGAAATGGTTGGGAACTGGGAAGGAGCTTGAAGGGCCAGACAAATATCACCCAAACATAAAACAGTATTTTGGAGAGATGGTGGGAGAGGGGGGTTGGGCGGAACATAGAATTTGGGACATGACAGACAGATTCAGATGATAATGGGGCAAAAATGTCAAAGTCTCCAAAAAATGAAAGTTTTCTCGTGGTGGAACCAAATACTTAATCTCAGTGGCAGGAGGGGCTCACTTCCATGCCCTCGAATTCCATGAGAACTCCCTCGGCGATGGATGGTGCAGCCGGCTCGTACTCCGGGTCAGACACACGTTGCTCAGGCTCCATGGCGATGTTCAGCTCGGTCGCTCCTGTGGGCGCTGGCTTAAACGCCACGGTGGAGTCTCTCACGTCTGCGGTGGGCTCTTGCTGTCGATCCTCGCCGTCTGGGTGGTCTTGGTTGTGCACTGGGTTGCGAGTGGGGCTGGTCATCGTCAATGAGTGCGACGGTGATAGGTGATCCACATGACGCCAGCACCCACTCCACGAAATCCTCAAAGCTATTTTTTGTAAAAAAAAAAAATGATGTATCAAGTATGTACCTTTGTAATCAAGTAAACCTGAGTTGCTTTTAGTCCAGTAAGTGTTTGTCTTGAAATATTAAGTAAAATGTATTCCTATACGTTTACTTCATAAAAATCAGTAAAGTATAAATCTATCAGATGACAGAAGGCATGTACAGTGGGAAATTGTGTACAAACGTTTTTTTCTGCAAATTTTGATCATAGATAATCATTGATAATTTAGAGATTTTTGACAATTGCATATCAACTATAATACAGTATGCTTTAGGGTTCATTTTAAATGAATTATTTTTATATCAGAAATATTATTTAACATCGAGTCAACCAAAATACATTAGGTTACAGCAAAAAAATGAAAAGTTTATAGATTAAGAAGGTGACAATTGCAGGTTGCTACTTTTTTACAATGAAGCTTAGTTTGTTTTTAAGGCTCTTATCCATATGGATACTGCATTAGTCCTTAAAAATGCTGTGGTCTATTATTAAACGGATACCTTTAGCAAATTCAGCCCTTTGTTTCGTTTCTGTTTAGACACTGTTCCTTTATTCAGCAGTTGAATGTGTCTTTAGCCGTTTGATACCCGTGAGGATTGAGATGTAAATTCACAAGCAGTTTTATTTGCATCAAAAGAACCAAACAGCTGATTATTTAGAGCTCAGATTTTCCATTTCCTGTACCTCTGAATGGTCCGGAGTACGAACTGCTAACACGTGTGGGATGAATAGAACAACAATTTGCAATTATTATTTTCTCCCACCTAGATTGTTATTAATTTTTGTCCCTCTGTCTTTCCATCCAGAAATCGTTTAGCTGAGTTTGGCTAATAAACGAAAAATGTGCTCATATTCTTCTTCTTTTTTTAGGTGAAAAAGCATTTTGACATGATGAAAGAAGTCATTTACACAAATATATGTACTGGAATCGTACACTTTACAAAAATACAGATTCATATTTGTGAAACACTCATGTAAATTAACCATTTCATATAACATAATAATATGAACTCTGTGTGTGTATCTCACAGAGCATGTTGACAGGGCTGATGTACCACAGGCCTGAGGACCCTTTGGCATTCTTGGAGAGTTGCCTGCAAAAAACACGAGACCTTGGCGGTCCTGAATCTGTGGTCTGGGACACTTTCATTACACCTGATCGAAAACCTCTACCGCCAATCACCCCAGCACAGGGGAAGAAAGCCCCCTGCAAACTCGGTAATTTAGCTAGAAAAAAAAAGAAAAAAAAACAGTCAGTTGTGTACGTGATGGATATATTTTAAAATGACACTTGCATTTTAGTTTCATTGATTTATTTTTTAGCAGAAATTGTTATGCTTATTATTAATTCATGAATTTTTTTGTTGTTGAGCTCTCTTTAAATAACCACATTATCTAGATAAAAAGCCAGCAGTTAAGTAACCATTATTCAGGGATTTGAATCTGAAGTACAGCTGTGAAAATGAAAACATTGCAAAGACATTTAGGAAGGTTAAAGATGGTTCAAGTGTTAAAATTACCCAAATATCTCAATAATGAATGTCTAAAAACACAGTATAGTATGGATTCTTATCAAATGAGTGGATTAAAGGCCAATTCACACTGTACCAACAGATGCCGATCAATGCCTTTGCAGTACGTCATTTCTCCGACATTCCAAGACCCGACAAGCACAGTGTTTGAATCGGTGACAGACTCCGACGGGTAACTCACTGATCCGACAAAAAAAAGTGTGTGCTGCCGTCTGTCTGCGTTTGTCGGTGTGGTGTAAATTGGCCTTAAGAATGAACCTGAGGTCATATAGAACTGTAGCCTGACGTCGTCATACTCAGATTCTAGTCGTGAGTCAACATCTTCTATAACAGACGCGATGGCTGAATCTACATATCTAAATTCTCCAGCGGCAGCCATTCTTTGTTGTAAACAAATTCAACCCAAGCGCTCTTTGGTGACGTGGATGATTACGTTATTGTTGATCATCTGTCCATCATCGTATAAAGCCCGCCCTGAGAATTTGATTGGTTCGAACAGCTTTGGTTCGGGCATACTTGCTTCACAACGGATCAAGTCCAGACCGAACTTCCCATCCTCAGATGTTGTGTTGCGGGGTTAGGTTCGGCTGGCATCCAGGCTAATAGAACTGATGAATGTAATCTGTTTCATTCCACAGACAGTGGTCCTGGTCCTGGTCCCGGGCCTTACCGTCGATATGACAGGCTGCCACCAATTCAAGCCCAGTTCTCCATAGAAAGTGACTCAGATATGACTGAGTCCTCAGGGCTCATACAGGAGTATGATGTCTTTGACCCATCTAAACCACGACCACACATCATATTCATCATAGGTGAGTGATCATCACTGTCAGCTGGTCATTTCTCATTTTCAGTCCGTTTCAGTCATCTTTTTCTGACTTCATCTCATTCTAAATTCCTTTCTTTGAGCAGGATGAAATAAAATTCAGTAGACCTTGACATGAATTCATTTTAAATGAACATTTCCATTGTGCTGTTTATGTAATGTAAAGTGGGATTTGCTATAATATTTTCCAGGTGGACCCGGCAGTGGGAAGGGCACTCAGACGGCTAAAATTGCACATCGCTATGATTTCGAGCATGTGTCCGTAGGGGAAATTTTAAGGAACCAGTTGCTGCATCATGCCCCCAGTGACAGGAAATGGGAGCTGATTGCTCAGATCATTGCAAATGGAGAACTGGCACCTCAGGTTTGGACATCTGACCACCAAACAATGTGAATTTTTGCAGCTATGGTGTATTCATGATTTTTACATAAACTACCATTCAAAAGATTGGGATTAGTCAGATTTAAAAACTAATGTGTACAAATAATAGTGACAGTATAATATGTATATATATGACATTTATAATGTTACAAAAGATTCCTATTTCAAATAAATGTCTTGAAAATTTGATTAATCCGAGAATCCTGAAAAGAATTCCCCCAAAAAATCTATGCAGCACAGCTGTTTTCAACATTAACATTAGTAATAAATGTTACTTCGGCACCAAATCAGCATTAGAATGATTTCTGAAGGATCATGTGATGCTGAAGACTGGAATGATTGCTGCTGAAAAATTAGCTTTGCCATCACAGGAATAAATTACATTATAAAATATATTGAAATAGAAAACAGTTATTTAAAATTGTAATTATATTTCACAATATTACTGTTTTACTGATTAAATAAATGTCTCAAACTTTTGAGTAGTTTACTTACAATATTAAATGAAGAAGGTCACCTCATGCTTAGTCTTGTTCTGACATGATATCCTTTAGGAGACGACAATTGAAGAGCTGAAACAACAGTTTATCAAGAAGCAGGATGCTAAAGGATTCATTGTGGATGGATTCCCCAGAGAGATCTCACAGACGTTTACCTTTGAGGAGCAGGTCAGATATTCCTTCAGATGCTCTATACCAAGGGTGACCAAACCTGCTCTTGGAAGGTACACTGTCCTGCAGAGTTTATCTCCTGCTCTCCTCAATACACCTGCCTGGAAATTTCTAGTATGCCTAATAAGACTTTGATTTGCTAGTTCAGGTGTGTTTAAATGGGGTTGGAGCTAAACTCTGCAGGACTGTGGCCCTCCAGGATCTATACAGTATATAACCTGCATAATACATGTCTTAGTATTTTATGGCAATGTCTGATGTACAGTAAATGACACTCATGGTTCTTCAGATCGGCTCTCCAGACTTGGTGATCTTACTTGCATGCTCTAATCAGCAACTCCGGCAGCGTTTAGAGAAAAGAGCTTCCCAGCAGGGCCGTCCCGACGACAATACTCGTGCAATTGAGAAGAGACTAGATACTTTCAAACACAATATCACACTCATAGCCAAGTACTACCAGGAGAGAGGACTTATTGTACGGGTAAGATGCTGTTTTTTTCTTATTTTTATGTTAACTGTTGAATTCAGCTGGTTTTGAAAGCACAAGCTGTTCTGATTACAGGTGCTTTTTTAATAATAATAATAATAATAATAATAATGATTCCAGTTTAAGGCTGTGAAACACAATTCTGTCTCACTCTGCTTGGTCAGATCGATGCGGATCGAGAAGAAGACGATATTTTCACAGATATTTGTGCCATTGTAGAGGAAAGATTGTTCCCTGGTGACACGAATGCAGTAGGTTTTGAATAAAAGTTACTCTATATTCTGCAAGTTGTGTTTTAAAATTTTGGTTTTGCTTCATAAAAGTTATTTTCTTCCTGCAGAGCAGTACTGAGGATCTTTAGAGGGACGTCTACACACCCTTACGAAAAAGAAGTATACTTCAAGTTCATTTTATGAAGTATACTTAAGTAATATTCAAGTATATTTTTAAGTATACTTTATGTAGTAAGTATACTAATGTCAATATGTACTAGTAGTAAACTTGTAAGTGTACTATTTTAATACCGCTTGGGACTAAATTGGCCCACTTGTAGTATATAAAAAGTATATGTTTAAGTGTACTATTAAGTGTACCAGTAGTAAACTTTAAGTGCACAACTAGTTCATAATTACGTTTCTCATTTGTACTGCAAGTGAACTTATGGGTATACTAGTAGTTTACTATTTTAATACTTGTAGAAAATGTTTAGTTTATGAAAGTACACTCTCAGTAAACTACTAGTTTAGTAGTTCTATACTGCAAGTATACTTGCAAGTTTTCTTTTAGTGTACTCTCAGTAAAGTACTAGTTTACTAGTTTTATACTAAGTTTTCTTTGTAATACATTTCATCCGAATAATACAACATTGAATTATACTAGACTATTTAAGTATATGATATTCTTAGAAACATCTAAGTAATCACAACAATAGATATATTGTGTGGCACCACACACCTTCATTTCAGAAGGTACATGTGTGAATGCAGAGAACTCAATACTTGGTAGACAATACACAATGACGGTAACATTTGATGGATGTTTTTGTGTCTGAATGTGTAATAAGTAGAAAATGAACTCCAAATGTCACAAAATGGCAAGTTACTAATCCTAACAACAAACGCAATGATAAAATAGTGTAAATACAGCTGGAAAACAGTGAAAAATCAACCTCATTAATTATTCAAGGCCCAGTGCATGATGGGAACACCAGTATCAGAAGAGTTGAGTAAATTTACTTAATTTTATAATGTTGATATTTACGCTTTCATTTCTACACGATTGAATTGAGTACTACTATAAAATTTACTTACTTTAAAATTCTTGCCTGAACTAACTTTTTCATGTAATTTACAGTTTTTTTCTGTAGAATTGAAAATATAAAATATAGACGGTATTTATAAGTATATAAAAAGTATGCTTTCTTATTTTTAGTTGAAAAGAAGTATACTAATAGAACACTTGAATAAACTTATTTTTTCGTAAGGGTAATTATTATCGCTGTGTTCAAGATCAGGTTCAATTCCATGCTTATTTAATTTACTCTATAAGCTATTCCACCCAAAAGCTTGTTACTATATAAACTTGAATCTGTTAGTTTATAAGTGTGTAATATTATGTTTTAAAAAAGTATTTAATAAGCTACTCAATCAAAATAGTAAACACAAGTACAAGCCAAGAATACTTAGAATACTTAATTATACTTTTAAGTATATCTCGATCAACAAGTAGCCTATAGGCCAAATACTTAGACTTTTCAGTCAGTATAAGTCAAGTATACTTAAGTGCAATTTGAAGTATATATTTTTTGAAGTACATAAAGTATATTTCTGAGAAGTACATAAAAAGTAGACTGAAAGTATACTTTCTCATTTTAAGTTTTAAAAAAGTATACTAATAGCACACTTGAATAAACTTCTTTTTCGTAAGGGCATCCAAAGCCACAGTTGCTCCTATTAAATCCTAAATGTAATTTCAAAATTTTTCACTATTTTTCATCAATAAACTCGAGGGCCGGGATCAGTGAAAAGGGACACTTACACTTATTTTGTTGCCTCTATTTGTATTTCACTGTGAATTTTCTCTGTGCATATTTTGCAGTAATGAATTTAAAGCAGAGACCTTTGTTGTTTTGACCTGATTTTATTAATGTATATTTAGAGGTCAAGCCAAAAATATAATGTGAGTTGTTAAAAAATGCACCAAAATAAAATACAATATCAATGTCAATGTCAAATTCAACTACATCAACTATTTTCAAACAAATTACCTCACCTATTCCTACAACAAGCATTAAAATAAATGATAACTGATTAACACAGTGTTTCTGCTGTTCTGAGGACATGGTTTCATCATACACCACAGTATGGATGCACTGGACAGAGACAAATAATAGAGATGCAACAGACGTGTCCTCAGGCAGTGTTCTCATTAATAGATGTTCAATACAGCTGTGCCACATTCTCTCAGTGAATACAGACTTTCTGCCCTTGTTGACAGACCTTGACCAAGTGCCAAAACGCTGTTACTTTAAATACAGAGGAGAATAGAAACACGCTTATTGAAAGATTATTCACAGTGGAATAACAAGTCGTAAAGTTAAGTATAATTTAATAGCAATACAATCTCTACACTCACTTTGCTTTGTAGATGGACATTTCTGGCAAAAAAATAAATAAATGTCAGCCACTAGATGGCAGACTTTTATTCTTTAAAAATCATTTGTTCATTATCCTCACTGGTTGGAAAGATATGTCATAGCCATTTACAAAAATACTTTCTTATTCTATTTTTAACAAATTCAAATAAAATTATGAATTTTGAAGTTTTGTAAAATTGATTAATTAAAGAAAAATATGTTTATTTAAAAAATGCTTGGAAAACCATGAGCTTTGAGTACGCTTTAAACTATACTTATACATTTACCATAATAACATTTACCATAAAAAGAAAATTGTATCTTTAGTGTGCTTAAAATACTGTGTTATAAACAGCATCACTGTGATGGAGTGGTGGTATGTGCTGGCTCTCAGAATAGATTCAAGCTTATCACCTGTCTGGCAAATTTCTTGCAGCTCTTAGTGGCACGAGTTGGAGACTCCTCCATACTCAAATATATGCTTCAGGTTTTAAATGTACAACTTTGAATTCTGCATCAAATGACATAAATGCACTTTGTTCTGAATGTTGTTCTTCATGTTACATAGCCAGAACAGAATTATATCACTGAACACTCAAACCTTGGTATGTTTCTCTACTCTCAAAATTCTTATCCGCTTTAAAGGTCTTGAATTTTTGCTCTAAAATGGGGTTCAGACTATAATGCTCCTTTAAAATAGTGTTTTTATTTGTTTGTTTTTAAATTTTTTCTTTCTTTTAATTTCACTTTCTTTCTTCTGTGGAACATAATATAGAAGATATTTGAGAGATGTCACACTGCTTTTATTCCATACAATTGATGTCAGTGATCAGACCAAAACTGTTTGATTAGTTAGTTCACCCACAAATGAAAACTCTGCTATCGTTTAATAGGTTGGATAGCTTTTATGTTGGTATTTCCTGAAAAACTTGACATTCACCCTGTCTTTGGCATGATTATGAAAGAAGAAGCAAACAATTATTTTTAGACTAATCTTTTTGGTTGATGTAGTTAAAGGGGCATTTTACCCCAATATTAAAAATGCTGTCATCATTTACTCACCCTCAAGTTGTTCCAAAACCTGAATGAATTAATTTTTTCTGCTGAACACAACATAAAATATTTGAAAGAATGTCGGTAACCAAACAGTTGCTGGGCCCCATAGACTTCCATGGTTTGTTTGTTTGTTTATTTTTATTTATTTTTCCATACTATGGAAATCAATGGGGACTATCAACTGTATGGTTACCCATACTCCTCCAGAAAAAAAAGAAAGAAATGATGACAGAATTGTAATTTTTTGGTGAACTATCCCTTTATCAAAACTAAACAGAATGATTTTTTGTTCACAAATCAAACTTATCCAGTTATCACGTTCAACTCACTCAATGACTCAATCCAGTCACATGCAGTGGTCAACAACCTGAAAGTGAACATTATCAGTGAAGAATGACTTAAAGTTATCATGTGAATAAACAAATATAATGTTTTAGGTGAACAATTACTTTAAAGTCTGTTCCTGTGTAAGTTAACATCATTTTCCTGTTCTGTTTAAGAACATTTAAGGAATTTGTTAATTTCACTGGGGTAAAGGGGTGGTTGGTCTGGTCTTATCTGGACAAAAGCATTTCAACGTGGTATGAGTAACACTAACCCTAACACAGTTCATTTCCTTATATAGTCTGCCACTGTTCCAGTTCTGATAAGCCTTATCACACTCTCTGACATGTCAATATAAAAGCTCAACAGGGGCTCTTACAACACATTTTCCAGCTTTTCCCATCTCCACTCTCAGCATCGGCATTATGGCACCGAAAAAAGTTGAACCCAAGAAACCAGAGCCTAAAAAACCAGAGCCGAAGAAAGAAGAAGCCCCAGCTCCTGCCCCGGTTCCAGAGATACCCAAAGAGCCCGAGCTGGATCTGAAGAGTCTCCCACTGGAATTTACCGCTGACCAGATCGAAGAGTTCAAGGATGCCTTTACTCTTTTTGATGAGACACCAACGGGCGAGATGAAGATAAGGTATTCCCAGTGTGGAGACGTGATGAGGGCCCTGGGTCACAACCCTACCAATGCTGATGTGCTGACCGTGCTGGGGAAGCCCAAGGCTGAAGATATGAACACCAAATACTTGGACTTTGAGACGTTTCTGCCCATGCTGCAACATATCTCAAGAGCAAAAGACCAGGGGACATTTGAGGACTTTGTTGAGGGTCTGAGAGTCTTTGACAAAGAAGGAAATGGAACAGTGATGGGTGCTGAGCTCCGTCATGTCTTGGCAACACTTGGGGAGAAAATGACAGAAGATGAGGTGGACCGTCTGATGGTCGGACAAGAGGACGCCAACGGCTGCATTAACTACACGTCCTTCATCAAGCACATCCTCTCTGGGTGAGCTGAAGCTGCAAAGATTGCTGAATGAAATTGGAACTCTAAATGGCAACTGTCAAAACACTGGAAAGAAAATATGTCTTGTCTGTATGTCTTGGAAAAGCATCAAATAAAAACCATCCAAAATTTGTTTCGTCTGAGTTTTTTTTTTTTTTTTTTTTTTTTTTTAAATCTTGTTGTTGAGTTCTCAAATTCAGATGTTATATAGTGAAGGAAGTTACAGCTTTAACTAGCCTACTGGTTCTACAGTATACTCTTAAAAATAAAGGAGCCAGCAAAGAGCAAAAAGGAGTTTTGGCAAAGATGCCCTTTACAAAGTATTTATTCTTAGTTTTCTAAAAGCAACCTTATGCAACAGTTAGGCCTAACTCGAATTTGATTGGCTGAGCTGCGTTCAAAGAGATATCAAGTCTAACACTGGGATAATGTTTGTATCAAAACACAAACCATGTATAAAAAACCTACATGTTGTGGTCATGAGTTAAAGGAAATTAAAATTCTGTTGTTATTTAGGCTACTCACACTTATGTTGTTCTAACCTGTATGAGTTTCTTTCTTCTGTTGAACTAAAAAGAAGATGTTTTGAAGAATGTCTGTACAAAACAGTTGATAGCCATTGACTTCCATAGTCAATGGGGACCATCAATAGTTTTATTACCAACATTCTTTAAAATATCTTCTTTTGTGTTCAACAAAAAGAAAGAAACTCGTACAGGTTTGGAACAACATTGGTGAGTAAATTATAACAGACTTTTCATTTTTAGGTGAACTATCCCTTTAAGAATTCTTTGATGAATTCGTTCCCCTTTTTAGGTAATTCGTTCCCTTTTGTTAATTTAGGGAAATTGTCCAAATTCGTCATGTGCGGGCCTCGATCCATATAGGCTAAATGTTTTTTTTGTTTGTTTTTTTTTGTTTTTTTGTGAATGTGCGAATAGAATAACAACGTGCAACAAATAGTAAAATCATTCATTCGTCGACTCATTCAACAGGCGATTGCTTTTATGAATGAGTCACTGAATCAAATCACTGATTAGCGAAGTTACCCGCTGTTTCTTGGAGATGCAACACAGTTGTCGGAGGGAAAACAGTCAAAGTAACTGGCACTGTCTTGTCTAAAAGGTAAGTAAATGAACATTAATATATTTTTTTAACCGTTGTATAAAACAAAATAACAGTCGCTATCATGCTTAGCACCACGGCTGTTTGTTTGTCGCAGTGTTGGCTATCACAACCAATATTCGGAAAACGGCACTCTTGCTTGTGTGATAGGCCTATTGCTTAATTTTTTCATATTACTAAGTGTTTGAAGACCTTTTTTATAGTCTAAAGAATATTTTTTCCACTACAAAGAACATAATGGCTATTTCTTCTGATATTGAGTAGGCTATATTCCTGTGCATATGGCTATGGTCTATTTGAAGAGCAGCACTGTGTGATTAATTCTTGCAATTTTTATTTTCTTTCAGATGATACATATTAAATTTATAGCACACATCCTTAAACAGACACTCTAGGCTGTTCTGAGCCCTGCATTCAATTTCACTGTAATTAAAGCTGCTGTCCATAACTTTTTTTTTTTTTTTTTTTTTAACTGGTGGGTTTACGCGCGAAATTCGAGCATGTCTTTGCGTCATTACGTAACATCCATACACATAAAGGAGTTTCGGCTAGCCGGCTATACTGCGCATGAGGAGATGTAGTGATGTAGTGATGTAGAGATGTATAGGCTTTTCTCGCAGCACTTTACTTAATTAAACTTATGGCGGATCCATAAAGATCCAAACAACAATCATCAGTGTCAACTGGAGATTCGCCAGTTATAAAACCCAAAAGACTTCATACTTCGGATTTAATTAAGGTGGCTAGAGAAAGAGAAAGAAACCGTCTCATGCGAACACAAGGATAAACATCGCCAGGGCTTTTGAAAGGTGTGTGAACTGCGTGTTTTGAAGGGGTTCAAAACGGAAGAAGAGACGGCTTTTTTCTGCTTAACAAGTAAGACATTTCAATAGTTCAATCGTGTAACAGTACGTTTTCTTAATTCACACAGTTATGGAGTTTCCTATGTTGTGCCTTTCTCGTTTAGCTATTTTGGAGAATATGAATTCTGAACTACACAGGTAACCATAAAACACATTAAATATAACGTTAGTCACGCAATGCTGATGTTGTTAACATGAACAATTTGAGAACAAAGTATAATTTGCATGGTTGCTGTAAATCGCGTTGATTGAATCTAACGATCGCTTGTCATGTCGAATGCTTTTCCCCCCTTAGTTGATCAGAACAAAAATGGATGTTACTTACTTGTTCAGAAGACATTTTCCGGTGAAAGTTCTTATGTTGGTCAAACTTTCAAAAAGTGAATCTGTGATTCTGAATGACCGTATCTATCCACACAGCACGGTGATTGACAGCAGCACTCACCTCAAAACATTGTGTTCATCTGCTCATCAACTGCAATTGCAGATTTCGAACAGAGATGGCGACAAAGAGGAAAAGCTGCGGACTGCAGCTTTAAGTTTAGGACATAGTGACTATAACATTGATTGGCTAGTAGGGTACATGTTGTACTTGAATCTGTATGAGTGTGTAATACTCCTGGGAGAGGGATGAGTGGATCATTACTATCTTTATGAGCGATAAAGTAGGTATTTTGTGGCTTTGAACCTCAGGAAAATACCTTAGCCATTTTCCTTGTGGTTGTCACGCATCTTGTTCTTGTCATCAATCATCAATATGCTGTGAAAATAAACACAAGCCGTTCATATTATTTGGCGGGATTCCTCCACGGTCTTCCCATATCTGAAATTTTTGTGATGGTCTCTGCATTCTTCATGATCTATAACTGCATTTATTGAGTAATTTAGATGCTTAGAAGTTTCGCCAAGATTCAAATGCTTGTGAATCCATGAGATTCGCTTTTCGTGCGATTTGTATCTGCTTGCAGTTATAATGGCATCTTACCCACCCCCCTTTTGCTTACAGCTTTGGCAGCTTGAAGCTCACTGGATTTTCCCCATCTAGGCTATGCTCAATCAGGAGAGCAAAAACAGAACCGCAGGTAAGTCCAAGGAAGGATTTTATTTAGTTGTTTATGAGAGGAGAGTTGGTTTATGGTGACAGGTAATGCCCTGGCAGGCCCGGTTGACACCACATCTGTACTTCCCCTCTGTTACATCCCAAACAAACCCAGGAAAAGCAGCCACCCATCAATCAGATACTCATTCCTGTCACCACACACATTATGTCTATCAAGCATGTGTCCTTTTCCATTTTCATATGCAACATCTCTCATGTTAAATATCCTGTGAGTCATTTGGTCTATTTCGCTTCTAGGTGGCCAGTTTTCCAAAGTGTGAGACGAAACCTCAAAGTTTGATTCTTGTTTGTCAAATAGTTTGGATGAAATAGTTTGTCATTTTGACAAGCCTCTCAGATTTGAACAGGAGAGTTTGATTCTCTAGGTTGGACTATAGGTCCAAAAATGAATCTGTCACACACAAAGGCTGTTTTCTTTGGCTGGACTGAGCTATAAGCTTTGTCCCTTTTCATCTCTAACAGACAAAGTATGTTTTATTTTAGTGATGTGTATGGTTGTTTTTATATGTTCTTTGAAGACATAAAGACCATTGACAGAGATAACAGTTTTAGCTGAGTTTGGATCCAAAGACAACGTCTGACCAACTAATGACTCTTTTTGTGTGTGTATGTGGATATAGGTTCACATTGGGATATACATATGGCAGAAGAGTTTAAGTTGACAAGAAACCTATAGACATGAAATTGTAGTCGATTCTGGGGGATGTTTGGCACATGATCAAGGAATGGTGGCCTTCAAGACTGAGCTCAAGCATCTTTATTATCTCAAACAACAGTTTATTATTCATTGATGTCCAGACGTATATTTTATTCTTTCAGAGCGCATGGGTTCACCTAGAAATAACAAAAGGATCCTTTAGCAGAGACCTCTCTCAGGCGAGACTTTCTCCTTAGACGGCCCGAAGAGAGACATGAGGTGATAGGCTTACATTCAACACAGTGCAAATATCATCCTAAATGTCAGAGAACTAAGAGTGCTAAGGAAGACTGATCTCTGAAGCTTACATTGGGAGAAGGACTTCAAAAGATATAAGTTATAAGGTATTTCAAAAGAGTCGTCTTTTCTAGTCATCATCAGTCTTTATTTTATTTCACTCACACATTAAATGCTCATAATATAGATAAGAATGAGGCACGAGTCTATACATAGTTCAAAGTTGGTACTCTTTGAGCTTATTTTTCTTAAAAAAAGTAATACTTTTATTCAGCAAAGATGCATTCAAATTGATTAAACTGATTGTCATTGAAAAGATGACAGTAAAGATATTTGTTACGAAAAATTTTTCTTTCAAATAAATGCTGTATTTTGAACTTTCTATTCATCAAAGAATGCTGAGAATCGTAGTTTCCACAAAAATATTAAGCTTCACAATAGTTTTCGACATTGATAATTAGAAATGTTTCTCAGGCACCAAATCAGCATATTAGAATGATTTCTGAAGGATCATGTCACACTGAAGACTGAAGTAATAATGCTTTATGTTTTATCATTTTTTAAATATATAAAAATGAACAGTTATTAAAAATGTTAATTCAATAAATGCAGACTTGGCGATCAAAATAATAACTAAATATATAATACAAAAATATAATGTAATAAATAACAAACAAAAAACTAATATTGAGAGAGAACGCTTAGATGGAATCATAGCCTCTCTTGTCTTACATATTTTTAACCTAAATATGTCCAAATAAAATGTAAAATGTCATTTATAAGAGTTCTGTTTTTAAGCGACATACCTCCTTAGTCTCTTTAAAATAAATGCCTTTTGGCCCCCTTTTACTGAGAAAATGAGGAGAGGATGTTCCCAGCCTACCTTAATCAGTACTATTGAGGTATCTCAGTGCACAAGCCCTCAGATCTGCACTGAATCTTCTTCACTGATGGGGGATGGGTTAGTGAGAGATGACATCATCGGCTGGAGTTGTGTGCTGTGCTTGTGTGTTGCAGAGATTTTGCCTTGTAAGAAGGACAACATTTTTCTAATGACCATGTGAGGAATGACTTGCAGCCACATTCGACTGTTAATATTATGATACAAAGAAGAACAAACATCCATTTACACTTTGAAGACGCACATATTCGGTGTTTGATGTGGTGGCATGTGATATCACTAGGGGGCATTACTGCCCCAACACTTACTGTGTGTGTGTGTGTATGTGTGTGTGTATATATATATATATATATATATATATATATATATATATATATATATATATATATATATGTATATATGTATGTATAGATATGCTCTCGGCAGATGCTTTCTTATAAAAGCAATATACAGCAGAATACAGAATATATGATAATAGCCTAAACCGGTAGCTAGAGAAATACAGCACTAAGAAGCTGAAATGTCAATGTTGTAGTACCAGACAATTACTTGTTAGAGCATCACTAGGGGGGATAAATATCAAAATATTTCTTTCTCTCTCTCTATGTAACATCTGGGATTATGCAGACAATATCCATTGTGTATTTTGTCAGTAATCATACATTCACATGTTCTACATTAGTTCAGGCATCTGGTCACCAGAATTAAAAGTATTGAACCAAGATGCTCAGTCAGGCTGGGCCACAACCTGGGCCACAGTGCATTTGCACCAAGATTTACAGTTTCTTAGTAGACCAACCCTGTCATGACCTACATAAATTTACTGTCATGTTTATGGTACTTGCTAGGACTCATTGTATCATGATTGAGAAGCTCTGTTCAAACCCTGAAGAAATTATGGCCAGCCAATTGATAAAAGCCACACAGAGCGTAATGAATCAAACATTTGAAGACTGCACAGAGCGATGGTTGAAGTCAGTCAGATTCGGAGTAGTGTTGCTCCTGTGGGGAGATGAGCGGTTCGGCAAGCTGACTTTATGCACAATGACATAGCCACAGGAACCTGCCAGAGTCCATTAAAATCTTCCCCAGTCAGGTGTCTCCTCTGCTTCTCTACACTCGGTCCTCCAGCTCAACACCAATGCACTCTGCTCCCAGAACAATCGATATGTTATGTTACCATCCAGGATGAAACAGGTTTCTCCAGCCTGCTGTGCCATTTCAGCAGGTTTGGGTGGGGGTCAAAGTCAGTTCTTAAACAGATATGATGGTGCCGCTGCTTCATTCAGCTTCCTGCACTTGAGGGGAAAGGGAATGATGGATAAATAAGCTTTGCTTTATGCTAAAGTTTGTTTAATCTCGTTTTGCGTAGCATATTTGGTAGTTTTGAGCACCTCTGATGCAGGTTCAGTGGCAATTTTAGCTTTTTTTGTTAAAATAATTCATCACTTTTTATTTGATATGGGACCCCACCTATAGTAAATGCCAGCTGAATATGGTTATTTGGATATAGTTTAGTGAATTAATTTTCACATGAGATCAAGAACAGATCACAATGTTTATTTTCCCCCCTAAGCCAAACCATATGTGGACTTCCAGTTTAGTAGGTGTTGTATCCTCAGTGTCATAACATCCCACACAAGCAGCGCCAGATTGATAAACTTACTATGATGTTGTAGAAGCAGTCCAGAGAGAGGTTGGTGAAAAACCTTGCAATTTGATATTGATGGACTTTTAAACTAAACCTGAGTATTAGTTTAAAGGGATAGTTAACCCAAAAATGAAAATGGTCATATTTAACTACTCCCCAAACTTTCCAAACCCATAAGACTTTTGTTCATCTTTGAAAAACAAATTAAGATATTTGAATGAAATTTGATCATTTGAGATATTTGAACCTCCATTTAAAGTCTGATCTAGCGATGTGCTTCAAAATGTCTTTTGATCACTTTATATGATGAACAGATAAGACAAAAGATATAACAGACAGCTTAAACATGCTGCTTGATGCAAGAACCAGTGAGGTATTTTCGCCTTGTCACGCAAGAATGTTTGAGCTTCCATTTACCATTATTTGATGTATTCTTTGTATGTGCGTTTATCAATGTTTATAAGTGAAGAAATTCCTAAATTAAATCTCTTCATCATATAAAGGGAACATGCCTCTTTCTGAAACCAGCAGAATGTTTGGCAGAATGGACTTTCAATGGTGGCACAGAAATCTATCTGGTATTATTAAAAAATAACAGGTCATTTTGTTTTGAAGATTAAAATTCGTATAGGTTTGTAATGACATGAGAGTGAGTAAATGATGACAGAATTTTTGGTTGAACTAACTTAACGTTTGAATTAGTGCTCATTCCAGTAAGCTGAGCAATATATTCCAGCCGACAGCTAGCCAGAAAGTTTAGCTTTTAAGAATCTAATTTATGTAGATGTCAGTCATCCTATCAAATGTGTTAGTTTTGTAATTTAATATTTTTATGTTCCTTCTAACAAGTTGTTATTCTATCCTAAAATCTGTTCTTTGTTCTTCCTGTTAATCATTACATATAATTTGCTCAAGTTTTAACATGGACAAGGAAGTATAGCTTCTAAGGAATCAGTCTTATGTCTGGATTGTTTTTCATTTTTCAGTTTCATATTTCAGTGTCAGTCAGATTTTTTTAATTTTTTTATTTTTTTGACAGGCAGGAAACCAATAACATAGAAGGCGTGATAACCATGTCAAATTCTGAAGGATGTTGATGGCATTAGAAAACTAAGATGAGTGGAAAAACAAACTATTTGCAGAGATTATATTGGAAACAATTAACAATTGATTAAAAAATACATAAATGGATCGGATATTGCTAAATTTTAACAGTACACTTATAACAAGGAACACTGTTAAAAGGATAGTTCACCTAAAAAATAAAAATTTTGTCATCACTTACTCGCCCTCAAGTTGTTCCAAACCTGTATGAGTTTCTTGCTTCTGTTGGATACAGAATAAGATATTTGTCTACAACCAGACAGTTGACGGTAGCCATTGATTCCATAGTAGAAAAAAAAAAAAACATATACTTGACATGTTTGGAATAAGGCGAGGGAGAGTAAATTATGATATAATTTTAATTTTGGGGTGAACTATCCCTTTAAGGTGTTAAGCCAAGAATTTGATGTTTACTAAAATTCTCATTTTCAGCCACTTGTTGGGATTTAGTCTGCGTTGGCAGTACAATACTTTGAAGTCCTTGTTTTGGTCAGTGGCTTTAGGGTGTGGGAGAGGGGAACCCCTGTTTTCATGCATTTGTTTTGAACGTTAAAGGTGGGCAGGGCCAGAAAGCATTGATTTGAAAATGAGACGTCCCATGTCAAGCCTCATGTCTGAGCGGAAGGTAATGGGGGTATGGAAAGAGAAGGGGCCAACATGGAGGAGTGGGGCACAGGGGTCAATATTCTGGAAAAATGCAGGAGGGGGGTGTTTGAAGTGGGTGGTCTCATGAGAATGCCTGGCAAATTAGGATGCAATCTAGGAGTAACTATGGATACAACAACACATGCTGAAATACGGAGAAACATTGACAACAGCAATCAGTGGGTTGGATAAATTAGTTTTAATCCAAAAATGTAAAATCACATACCATATATTCAACAAAGTAAAGAAGCTTAATAAGAGGAGGCCTGTAGGATAATGAGTTTAACAATCATGACCATCTGATGTAACAGATTTCAATTTTGGACAAAGATACCTTTACACATACATTCCTGTGATTATTGCCGGCAGCAAGGCTTGCAAAGATTATATGAAGTTTCAATTAATTAAGGAGTCAAATTTAGTAGTAAATTATATTTGATTGCATTTGTTCTCTGCTGAGACATTAATTATATCAAAGAGTGTACTTTGTGGATGGTTTAAAATATGACAGGGTCTAGTACTCGTAAAAGTTTGAACGTTGTTGCTGTTGCCCACACCAAGCCATATTTGAAAGTAGTTACTGCACAAAAGAAAGAGACCTATCAATTTGAAGAGGTCGACTTGAATGGGTGTATGATGTCCTGAAGTCAGTGGAAGAGTGGAGGAGGGGATTTGGAGCATCTTGGGAGGTTGAAGATGGGATGAGGTGGAGGGTTGGGGCTGTCACCACAAGATTGAGTAATTTTTGAAACCTTGATTTCACATCTTAAAGTCAATGGGGTCCAAAACATTTTTTTTTTTTTTTGAAATATCTTTTGTTTTCCACAGAAGAAAGTAAACATTTTTGGGACAACATGAGGGTGAGTAAATGGTAAAATGTTTACATTTGAATCAAATATCTGTTTTGCACCTGGGGTAAATACATTAAAATAGCATTAAATATAAAGAACAGTGTAGAAGCAGAAACAATGGAGAATGGCATTCCCCTGATTTTATAGATGTAGATAATCACATAATGAATCAAAAGCTACCAATACTAGCAGGGAAATGACAGTAGCTGGGTTTCCATCCAAGTCTCATTAACTATATTTCGCACAAATCCACCACCTCAAGCGAGCGTGTGAACTTTTTTTGTGTGTTAAGGGATTTTTATTACATTTTTTCAGAATTTTGCCGTTTCCATCACTTGTTTCTGATGCAATACTTTAAAATTGGCATAAAACAGGGGGCTGGAAACATAGCTATTAACATTTAAACAAGCATGACGTATCACAATTTGGCATACACAAATGACATAATGCTGGGATGCAAAGCATTCAGGAGGAGTAGATGGGCCTGAAGTGCAATTTGCAGTAAAATGAATTCATTTATTGATGTCAACCTCAACCCATTGACTAAGCATCATGAACAATACCTTCAGGAGGAGCGAGGGAGATCATTGATTGACCTCTATCAGGGTGGACAAGCGATCTCTATATCCTCTCACTCACATCTGTCAGGTATTGGGTCTCATTCACTAATAATTGTGTGGATTATTTCGTATTTGTACGCACAGGAGAACTTCTCATGAAAAATCTTGGCCTAATACAACATGTGCTTACGCACATGAATTTATTCGTAATCTCGTTATAATGTTAGTGAATTTGTAGTATTCGAAATGAGCGGCTACCTGCATGAGGATAGTAATTTGCATAAAACACGTCAGAACCATCTTCATGTAAGGGCTTTCAGCACAACCTTTCATTTACAGCCTTTCATTACTCTCGTCAAACATATGCCGGATCTCTCGCCAGATCCTCGAGAAATGCCAAGTGTGTCATTCTCAAAACCAGTTCAAACACAATAAACACCTTTTATACAGACCCAGATTACAGACCTTTCATTAGCCAGCTATTCAGATGCATGAATGTGTTAATATGGTATCGGATTTAATTTTCCCCTAGAATAATCTTGATTTCAATTGAAATGGATTTGAGTAATTTCGATATGATATTTGTTTGTGAGAACACACATTGTATGGAGCATGTTTTCAGATCTTGTTGTTGACGCACAGTGATTTGATCAGTTCATTGTCCATTGAAATGGGTTAAAGTTGTTTTTTTATGACCGTCTGAGAGCAGGTTGTTCTCTCTCATACTGCATTTGGCAGGACACTAGTTTTGTGTCGCTGTAAAAGAGCAGCCTGTCCCTTGAGCTCATTCATCAATTGATCAGTTGGCAGATGAGCTCTTTCATCAGTTTGAAAGACGGATATATGAATCCTCTTTATTTCTCTATTCACTCCCCCACTGACTTGAAATGCAGTCCACAAATTAAAGAACATTCCTTTATAACAACCTCCATCTTCATCTGCAAAATTACAGTAGTTAGGTGGGAAGACCAATATTATGTTCTGTCCTTTTTACTTCTACACAATTTATCATTACATAATGCATACATTTACTCACTTCTAATTGGTCTTCCCACTCAATTGCTTGACTTGAAATAATAAAATGCATCCAAACCTGAGTTTGTGGAAAAAACCATCTCTGTGGAAAAGGCGTGTGAATTTTCTAACTGGTCCAGACTGCGTGTGTTCTGGTCTAACTGGCAGACCAGCATAGCCATGCTTTTCACCATCAAAATCATTTAACAAGTATAATGGTCGATTTACTAGTTTTAACTTTTTACCCACACCAGCATCTTATTCTTGAGACCAAAATCCAAAACACAACATATGCTAGTCTTTTCAACAGAGATGCTTTGCCAATTCCTATGGCTTATCGCATACAGTACAAAATTCTAATTGCAGTTTATAAAGCCCTTCATGGTCCTGCACTGCTGTATCTAGCAGATCTTATTCACCCTACTCTCCTGCTCAGACACTTAATTCCTCCGGAGCCAATTTATTCACGGTTCAAGATTGTCCTCCATGGGTGGTAGGTCTTTCAGTGACCCCTAGACACGGGAATTCTCTCCCGCATTATCTCTGTGAAATTTCATCTCTTCCCACCTTCAAAATTCAATTGAAAACGCATTGTTCACATATTGTTGTTGAGATGTTTATGCACTTCCTTTTTTGTAACTAATTAAATTGGTTCGTCCCTTTTTAATTTTTTCTGTTTTTTTGCATCTTTGTTTGTCGTTTGTCTATTTTTGTCTGTCATGTGTGAAGGATTTGTGAAATGCATAATAATGATAACAACAATAATAATATAATAACTATAATCACAATTATGATTTACTATATGTATTATTGTTGGGATAATTTAAAAATATTTGTGAAATGCACAAAATAATAATTTTATTTTTGTTTCTTTGTATCTTTTGTTTTTTAGTCTTTTATATTCTTTCTTTTACCATTTGTTTTCTGTCATTAGTAGTAGTAGTAGTAGTAGTAGTAGTAATAATAACAGTAGTTCCCTTTCGAGAGGTCTCTCCTATTGCGTAAGTAGCTTACGCTATGGGAAAACTCCTTTTCTCGAGAATATTGAAGCCTTTTGTGTAAAACGCATTGCAGCTGCACAGCATACACCAGTGAACGAGGGAGCTCGTCATTGGCTGTGCTGCGGCAACTGCACTAACCTATGACAAGGCGACTCTGGCGCGCTGACCAATAATCGCGCTTCGCGCCCTAGCGCGTCAGAGCCCGCCAAGATGGGCGTGGCCAATGACTATATAGTGGCCGCCCCGTCATAGGAGTCCTTTAGATTTAATCTCCTTCAGCGAAGACCTTCTCTTCGCTGGATCCTCCGGAATAAGCCTTCGCCGTCAAACAGCACACAGCGGAATAGCGACGAAGACGCCGGCGCCTTCAACCAGCCGCCTTCGCCTGTTTAACTGAGCCATCCGGCGAAAGTGTATCCTTTTTTGCTGCGTGTTCGCTTGCGACACTCCATATCAGTAAAAGAGCAAATTTGGGCGTTGTTTCAAATGCCCCGTACTACTTGTGCCTCGTGCCGAGGCCCACTCTCTGAGGGAGATCGTCACATCATCTGCGCGCGCTGCCTGGGCCGGGACCACGCAGAAGCTGCACTCGTCAAGGGCGGCTGCCCTCAATGTGACTCCCTGGGCCTCGCCGAACTCCGGGCTCGTCTCGCCGCCTTCGCAGTTGTAATGACTCAGGGGTGGATCTGATTACGGGGAATTTGCATTTCATAATTAATAATTCATAATTAATAATTATTCATACAGGTTTGTATCAGATCAGTCTTACATGTTAATACATCTCCCGATAAGGGATGATATTTCCTGTTACCTGCATGTATGTGAATCCTTGTAATTAACCACAAGTTGATTGCAATTATTTACACGGACCACTTTTCACAAACAGGTAAAATTAATTATCTCGATTAAATTATAGAGTTTAGGAAAATTAATTCTGTGGCCACAAGAATTAGCCTTCCCGCCCTATAAACAAATACTCTTTAAAGTATCTTTAATTTGTAAAGCTCGTAGCTTTTGATCTAGACATTTCAGTGACCCGAAGTATGAGCAGACAGTCAATCCATCAAATGAGTATCATGAATTTTAATAAGAAATAACTAGCCTATGCATTTACTACGTTACAGGAATACATGTATTTACAAACATAATGACAAAGACAGACAATGGAAACATGTACGTATCGAAGTGAGTGTGAGAGTGAGGGAGAGAGAGAGAGAGAGAAAGGGAGAGAGAGAGAAACGGAGATCCGTAAGGGTCAGCCATTTGGCAAAGTTCACCTGGACAACGGAACCTCAGACCTGACAACAAGGAATCACAAGATCGCCCCTTTTGAGGCAACAACCGTACAGCATAATAAATCTGGATGAGAAATAAAATACTTGCACTGTCTCTTAGTTTGCTGAGGAGAAGGCGTGCGTGTGTGTGTGTCCTTGGGGCGCGCGCCTGCTCGTTCGTTGAGCGGTTGCGCGTGGTGGTCCATGTGGTTTCCTGGTGGTTCAGAGCGCGGACTTTCGAACGCATGTTTGAAGGTCTTTGAGGTAAATTTACCAAAGAAACAATTCAAGCTAAGTTCATTCCTCGTCGGTGGAAATGAACTCGGTAGGGTACTTAAAAGAACTTTTCTTTTATCTAAGTTCTTTTAACTTTTCTGATCTCCGGAGGAGACCACTAAGAAATCACATCCTGACGCCGGGGGGGTAAGAGGCAAGAGAAAGGGTGAGGAGAGGGCCAGTCCTTTTGAAGACCTGATGTTTCCGCCTCCTCTGAAGCGGATTGTCCAATCATTGTTCAGGAAATCTTGAGCGGGAAAGTTGTCTTTGTTTGGTTTGACAGCTTTATCTACATAAATTACGACAGAGGCAGAACCTATCTTTCCTTTCCACAGATTCTTAAACATAACAGGAGAGATGTTATACAGGCAATCATACTTTTTACGGTAACCCAATACATATATCTGGCTGCGTCAGACAAAGAGTTTTCAAATGACCTCAAACATGACATGTAACAATGAGAAGAATTCAGGTTTGCGTCTCAAATATACGTAATATACACTCACCGGCCACTTTATTAGGTACACCTGTCCAACTGCTCCTTAACACTTAATTTCTAAGCAGCCAATCACATGGCGGCAACTCAGTGCATTTAGGCATGTAGACATGGTCAAGACAATCTCCTGCAGTTCAAACCGAGCATCAGTATGGGGAAGAAAGGTGATTTGAGTGATTCTTTCAGCTAAGAACAGGAAACTGAGGCTACAATTTGCACAAGCTCATCGAAATTGGACAATAGAAGATTGGAAAAACGTTGCCTGGTCTGATGAGTCTCGATTTCTGCTGCGACATTCGGATGGTAGGGTCAGAATTTGGCGTCTACAACATGAAAGCATGGATCCATCCTGCCTTGTATCAACGGTTCAGGCTGGTGGTGGTGGTGTCATGGTGTGGGGAATATTTTCTTGGCACTCTTTGGGCCCCTTGGTACCAATTGAGCATCGTTGCAACGCCACAGCCTACCTGAGTATTGTTGCTGACCATGTCCATCCCTTTATGACCACAATGTACCCAACTTCTGATGGCTACTTTCAGCAGGATAATGCGCCATGTCATAAAGCTGGAATCATCTCAGACTGGTTTCTTGAACATGACAATGAGTTCGCTGTACTCAAATGGCCTCCACAGTCACCAGATCTCAATCCAATAGAGCATCTTTGGGATGTGGTGGAACGGGAGATTCGCATCATGGATGTGCAGCCGACAAATCTGCGGCAACTGTGTGATGCCATCATGTCAATATGGACCAAACTCCCTGAGGAATGCTTCCAGCACCTTGTTGAATCTATGCCACGAAGAATTGAGGCAGTTCTGAAGGCAAAAGGGGGTCCAACCCGTTACTAGCATGGGGTACCTAATAAAGTGGCCGGTGAGTGTAGGCATTTGTGGTTCCTTTTAAACTACAAACATTCCCAGATCTTGCAATCGGACGTAGGCCATCAAACACACATAAAACATATCAAATATGTATTGTTAAGTGTCTTTTTGACTGGAAATTCCAGCAAAGTCCTTATGGGTGTGTGTAGTGTGGACAGAGAGAGAGATCCTGCATGCACATTCTTTTGGGTCGTAAACTGGTAACCTGACACTTCGGCCAGTGTTAGCAGTTTGTGTATGTGTGTGTGTGTTGAAGTCCCAGGGTTTATGGGAAGAAATACATTTAGTTATTTGGATGATCCTTCATTCCGCTCAGTCCTTACACAGTGGACGAACCCACCACACCCGCGCTACCGTCACCTTTGTTTGAGCCGCGCAAGAAAAAGCGCCGCTCGCAAAGAAGACCCGAGCGCGCCGAGAACAGTGACGTTACGCCGGCCCAGTCCCCGCGTGCTTCACTCTCTCTCGAGGACTCCCCGCCGCCTGTCCAATTCACTCAGGCGGACCAGCACCCCTCCACCGGAGCGGATGGTCTTGTCTCGTTTGGCGCGTCGGACGACGAGGGAGACAAGGATGACAGCCTGTCAATCGACGCTGCATCCGAGGATTGGCAGGGCTCTGTCCTCGACCCCGCGCCATCTACGCTCGCTAGCACGAGCACGAGGACGAGCATGGATGCGGAAATCCTTCGCATCCTGTCGAAGGCCGTCGAAGATCTCGGGCTCGATTGGTCTCCGCCGGAAGAGCCCACCCGCAGCCGGCTGGACGAGTGGTTCCTGCAGGGGCGCCGTCAGGCCCCTCAGCAAAGGCCCGCCCCGTTCTTCCCGGAAGTCCACGACGAGCTGACTAAGTCGTGGAAGGCTCCCCACTCTGCTCGCCTCAAGCATTCCTTTTCTGCAACGCTCTCCTCAGTGGACGGCGCGAAAGAAAAAGGATATGAAGAGACCCCACCCCTCGAGGAGGCTGTGGCTAACCATCTGTGTCCCCCTTCTACCGTGGGCCGGAAGTCCAAAGCTTCGCACCCGTCGAAGCCCTGCCGAACTACGTCAGCTCTCGCCAGTCGCGCGTACGCCGCCGGTCAAGCTGCGTCAGCACTCCATTCGATAGCGGTACTTCAGGTGTTCCAAGCTAAACTCCTCCGCTCCATGGACGAGTCTGGACCTGAGCCAGAAGTGTTTAAAGATCTGCGCAGCGCCACTGACATAGCCCTGCGAGCCACGAAGGCCACCGCCCAATCCATCGGCCGCGCCATGGCCAACCTGACGGTGCTCGAGCGCCATCTCTGGCTAACGCTCACAGAGATGAAGGACGCGGATAAGGCGCCGTTCCTCGACGCGCCTATCTCCACCAGCGGCCTGTTCGGACCCGCGGTCAAGGGTTTCGCTGAACGCTTCACCGAAGCACAGAAAGCATCTCAAGCCATGCGTCTCTTCCTCCCGAAACGCTCCAGCTCTTCTCAGAGCCGTCAGAAGAGGCCACCGCAGCGCGCCAAAAACCCAGCTGCCACTCAATCCAGGTCAGAGACCGACACGCGGCGAAACCGCTCGCGCTCAGCTGGCAGGAGGCAACCGCATGAGAGAAGGGGACCCCGGCCCAAGATCGCGCTGGACCCTGTGCCTCACAAAACTTCCTAGCAACAGGAAGAGAGAGAAAAGAGAGTCTATGTCTCGCCGAGGCCTTACAGCTCTCCCTAAAACTCTCCACACATTCCCCAGTCCCCACACAGGCGGCTGGAAATGTTCATACAGCAGCCAATGGGCCAGTCACAGTACATGCTCACCTGCAAACAAACGCCGTTTTAACGGCGACACACATAAAGCACAAAAAGAGTCATTTTCTGCCTGTGTCAATTGTAGATCACGTGCCCACATTAAAGCGCGCACGCCTACATGTCAATTCTGTCCAAACAGTGTCAAACATTTCCCCAGCCCAGGCTGGATGCAATATAAAGATAGCGCGCGTGCCTGCTGCAATGTATGCACCACTACACATAAGCACTGTTCACTCAGACATAAAAAGCTCCCCCCCAGCTCAGACTGGAAGCTTTATAAAGGTGGCGCGCGTGCCTGCTATAGTCATTGCACCCCCACACGTAAGCACTGTCCACACAGACAGTTTTCCAGCCCTTGCTGCAAATATCACTGTTGTAGAGCGCGTGCCTGTGACGTCACACGCGCTCACACACACAGAGCTCAGCTCAGCTGCTCAGCGCGCGCCCGCGCCTCTGAGAGCTGCAGGCTCAGCGACACCGTCGCAGAGCGATTGGATGACCGGGTCCTTACGTCACAACGGCCCGCCCCCAAATCGCATTCAGCCCATATCTGTGCATGCGAAAGCTTGGGAAATGATCCCCGATATGCCGAATTGGGTATTTCCGACAATTCGCTCGCAGACCGCCCCGCTTTACAGCAGTGGTCGAGACAGAAGTGAGAAAAGATGTTTCACATGTTCTACGCACCGAAGTGCTCAAACTAATAGAGAAAGGCGCTGTCGAAAAAGTCCCCCCCCCCTTAATCAAGGCGGGTTTTTACAGCCGCTATTTTCTCGTCCCGAAAAAGGATGATGAGAAACGATTGGTTTCTCTCGGTGGATCTGAAAGATGCTTACTTTCACATTCCCATAGCGCCTCATCACAGGCCATTTCTGAGATTCGCTTTCGAGGGACAGTCATACCAGTACACAGTACTACCTTTCGGTCTATCATTAGCTCCCCGTACATTCACGAAATGTATGGACGCAGCACTTTCCCCCCTGAGACAGCGGGGAGTGCGAATACTGAATTATCTCAACGATTGGCTTGTACTAGCACAATCAGAGGATCAGTTAATGATGCACAGATCGTGGATTATCAGCCATCTGGAATGCCTGGGTCTAAGAATCAATGTGGCAAAGAGCATACTATCACCCAGCCAGAATATTTCGTTTCTGGGGATAGTGTTAGACTCAGTACAGATGACGGTGCGCCTCTCATCAGAGCGCGCGCTCACTATCCGGCGCTTAGCAGCATCGTTCAGAGTGGGCGCGCGCGCCCCCCGTCAAACGTTTTCAGAGGATGCTCGGTCTCATGGCCTCTGCAGCGGCAGTGCTGCAGCTCGGATTGCTGCACATGCGCCCTCTCCAACGCTGGCTCAGGAGCCGTGTTCCAGCTCACGCGTGGTGCTCAGGCCACTTTTTGATCAGAGCGAACCACGGCTGTATAAAAGCCCTGACGCCCTGGAAAGCTTCCGACTGGTACCAGTCCGGTGTGAGTTTAGGCGTGAGCATAAGGAGAAAAATTATTATGACAGATGCATCCAAGATAGGATGGGGAGCCCTCTACGAGGGCAGGCCTGTCTCCGGCTTGTGGTCACACCTGGAAAAGCGCCTACACATAAACTGTCTAGAGATGAATGCGGTCGCTTTGGCACTCAGAGCCCTGCTCCCATACCTCAAAGACAAACATGTCCTGGTCCGAACGGACAATATGACAGTCGTGTCTTACATAAATCGCCAGGGTGGACTCAGATCGAGCTCCTTGCATGCAATGACCAGGAATCTCATCTTGTGGTCCCAATGCAACCTGCGCTCGCTGAGAGCAGCACACGTGCCGGGCGTCCTGAATCAGGGGGCGGACATGTTATCCAGAGACAACCTTCTCCCAGGAGAATGATCCCTCCACCCTCTGACGGTTCAGTGGATATGGGATACCTTCGGCAGAGCGGAACCCAGGCATGGTTCCCAGAACTGATGCAAATGACGTCATCAGCCCCCTGGCCGATCCCACTGAGAACAGACCTTCTCAGCCAGGCCAAAGGGATGAAATTTCATCCCCGTCCCGATCTGTGGGCCCTCCATGTATGGCCCCTCAACGGGTACCCGGGGAACTCTCTAAGAGAGTGATGAATACTATCACTGAGGCAAGAGCACCCTCTACCAGGCGCCTCTACGCCCAAAAGTGGAAAGTGTTCTGTAACTGGTGTGATTCTAAGGGCTTACAGCCGCATACATGCGAGATACCAGGTGTACTCGCTTTCTTGCAGGAGCTATTGGACGCGGGCTGCACCCCCTCCACGCTCAAAGTATATGTGGCAGCCATTACAGCATCACATGAGCCTATGGCTGGAAATCCAGTAGGGAAAAACAACCTAATTATTCGTTTTCTGAAAGGGGCTAGGAGGTTGAACCCCTCTCGCTCCCCCCTCTGTTCCCATCTGGGACCTGTCAACGGTCCTAGAAGCACTTAAGGGCGCGCCGTTCGAACCACTACGAACTGCGCAGCTTAAACAGCTCTCGCTCAAAACCGCACTCTTGCTAGCACTTGCATGCTCTGTCGGCTAACGCCTCCTGTTTGGAGTTTGGACCTAACGACTGCAGAGTCGTCCTTAGGCCAAAACATGGTTATATCCCTAAGGTGCTCTCCACACCGTTCAGAGCGCAGGTTATCTCCCTGGCGGCATTATCATCACCAGCAGACGAGAGTGATGCGAATTTACTCTGCCCAGTTAGGGCTCTCAGAGTATATTTGGAGCACTCTGCTCTGTTCAGACAGTCAGAGCAGCTTTTCGTATGCTTTGGCGGCCACACCAAGGGTCTCGCCGTCTCAAAGCAAAGGCTATCACGTTGGATTGTTGACGCTATAGCACTGGCGTATGAAGCTAAGGGCCTTCTCTGCCCCTTAGGTATCAGAGCGCACTCCACGAGAGGCATGGCCTCGTCGTGGGCGTGGTCGAGTGGGAAACCCATCGAGGATATTTGTGCGGCGGCAGGCTGGGCCTCACCGTCCACATTTATCAGGTTTTATAACCTACAGGTCCCCTCACTGCATTCCAATGTGTTGTCAGCGTGAATTCTAACGTGGCTATAGTCTGGCACGTACCCAGACATCATTATTCCCCCATGACCCGTCTATGACCGGTGGAGGGATTTCTCATGTTAACATGTGCTTCATGTAATATCATACTAAAGGGTCCTGTGGACCCTCTCGCTCTCTTTTTTCCCATATATAAAGCCCGTCTATGGCCGGCTATTGGATGAATGCTTTGCTCTTACGGCTCAGGCACCTGCCTTGGTACGATAGGGCGAAGTCAGCACGCACAGCGTTTTACATGGTGTTCCCATAGCGTAAGCTACTTACGCAATAGGAGAGACCTCTCGAAAGGGAACGACTCGGTTACTAACGTAACCTCGGTTCCCTGAGAGGAGGGAACGAGTATTGCGTAAGCTGCCGTGCTTGTGCCTGGTCAGTTCGCTTCAGTCGATTGAACCTAAAGGACTCCTATGACGGGGCGGCCAATATATAGTCATTGGCCACGCCCATCTTGGCGGGCTCTGACGCGCTAGGGCGTGAAGCGCGCTCATTGGTCAGCGCGCCAGAGTCGCCCCGTCATAGGTTCGTGCAGTTGCCGCAGCATAGCCAATGACCGAGCTCCCTCGTTCACTGGTGTATGCTGTGCAGCTTGCAATGCGTTTTACACAAAAGGCTTCAATATTCTCGAGAAAAGGAGTTTTCCCATAGCGTAAGCTACTTACGCAATACTCGTTCCCTCCTCTCAGGGAACCGAGGTTACGTTAGTAACCGAGTCGTAGTAGTGCATGCATGTCACTACTACTACTACTGCTACTACTACTACTACTATTATTATTATCATTACTACTACTACTACTACTACTACTACTATTATAGCACATGCAAGGATGGCTAGTTAATAATAATAATAATAATAATTACAGAATCAGTGAAGAAATAACAATAAAAACATGAATTGGCAATAAAAATAGAAAGCATTTTTCATTTGTATGCAACCATTAAAGCAAAAACTAGTAGTGTAAATATGAAGATTAGAGGTAGTCATAAACCGAACAAGAGGAGATTAACGCTGTGAGGACTAAGTAAAAGGAGCAGGAGAGAAGGAACAGAGGTTTTAAAGGTTATGGAAGTAAAATAATGCCAAATGTTTTTGAAACAAAAATCCTGTTGAATTGCACTACTTGGAAAAAAAAATATGCATTGCATTAACCATGCTTGCATTTTAATGCATTGTATTTTTAGGACTTGCATTTTTGTATTGCCTCAAATTTGACATGGTTGAATATTTAAGCTGTGAATATTTCAATTCAAAACATTTCAAACACATTTTCATTATTCAAAATTCAATAATCCATATTCACCTTTCATATTTCACTTCCAAAATATTCAACACGCAATTTTCTGTCCCTTTTATTTCGCTTTACAAATTCGCTTCCACAAATTCAGTGGTTCAAATTCGACAGTAACTTCAACATTGACATCCAGGAACTGCAGGAAAAGCAGTAGATTACCGAGCATAATCTCCATCTGCTGTTAGTCGAACTCGCCAGCAGGGGGTGCAAGAAGCGCGTGTTGTTGACGAAGACCGAGCAACAGTTAGCCATTCATTCATAAAAACACATTTAAAGAAATGTAAGTGTATTTGTTAACTTTATATCGCGGCGATGTGCTTCAGTAAAAGGGTTTCCCTCAATACTTCAGGATTTCTGGAATATAAAGTGCTTAACGTAGCTTAATGGACTAATACAGTGATATAAAAGACCAAACTCGCACCTTATTGAGAAGGCTGCAGGCTATAACCGGTATATTGCTACAGGCAAGCAGATGGACTCAGAAGAACTTAACGTGCAAAATTTCACGCAGCGTTCCCCTGTGATATACTCATTGGCATAACGTTAGTGGGTGGGACAGGTGTGTGTGTGTGTGTGTGTGTGTGTGTGTTGTTAATGTTAAATCATAAATCAGATGTAGGCTATGTACAATTGTACATATGTTATTAATAACATTACGATGTCCAGCAATCGATTTAAATAGTACCGTTTCATCTGTCGTGTTGAATGAGATCTAATATGTTGTCAGTTTTTTTTTTTTTTTTTCATCAAAACCGATTATATTTATCAGTGGTTGTATATCAAGCAGGTACACGTTTGTGTGCTGTTTGTTTTATGATTTCACCGGAACGAATAGAGAAGAGAGTCTCGCAACCGATTGAAGCGCGAGTCCGAGTTAAGGCTGTGCGCGAGCCCCAATCCTGTATCCGCACCACTGATCGCAACGAGCACTTGATTTCATAAACATTTCAGCATTATCGCCTCTTATTTATCAAACTAATGAAATTAATGCTCTGCTAGTTAACTGGAGATGTTTTATTTAGGCTATTTGTATGTACATCCATGCTGCGAGAAGTGGGGACAATATCGACCCTGGCAAAAAATGGTGGGGACATGTCCCACCCGCAAATTATGCCTATGGATATAAAGTTGGCTTGTCATTGGACATTCGCACGTAGGGACTGTCTCTAAAGTTACATACGACATTTCACACGTTTCTAACTTCAATAACAAACTTTAATTTATTTGAATACATATCAAACATATAAAAGGTGTGCATCATGCCTGTAGTGTTGTCAAAAGTACCGACTTCGGTACCTAGTCGGTACTGAAATTTTAAAAATGTGCCGCTTTGAGCGCTGTTGAGCGGAATCGTAAACATTTTGATTGGCCGTTGTACTCACGCACCCATCAAATATGTCTGTGATTGGCTACTATGATCAGCTCTTCAAAAACAGCTCTTCAAGCTCTTCAGCGAGCGCTTGCACAGATACATACTGGAGTGTTTGAAAGCAGGCGTCTGTCAGCGGATCGGTATTGCTTGTGCTTTCAAACGCTCCTGCTTTCAAAATACTTTCAAACACTTCCTTGTGCTCTCAAACGCTCCCGTGCGTTGATTATTGTAACCAATCACAGACATATCCGATGAGCTCGTGAACACAACGGCCAATCTCAGGTGTTTATGATTCCTCTCAACAGCGCTCAAAGCGGCACATTTTTTAAATTTCAGTACCGACTTGGTACCGAAGTCGGTACTTTTGACAACACTACATGCCTGACACCTGACCACTTTTCTGTAAATCATTGGCCCAGTCCCAAATGGCGCACTTCATGCGGACTTTCGGTCTCGTGGACTTAAATTGCGCGTGCTCGCCGAGTCTACGAGTCCGTAGGCCGTCCCGTTTAGCATTTTACCGCTCTGAAGTGTGCTCAGCAGCGCCCCCTTTGTACCCTTGAAGCGGTCTTCCACGAAGCCCGCATAGATGCAGGCTCCACGCACTTTAACTACCCAGGAATCCTTGCGAAATGCCAATCAGAAAACGGATGGGAGGAGATTTCGCGCACTGACTGTAAACATGGCTGAGAAGAAAATATTTAAGTGTTAGTATGGTTTTTATGACATAGGCATACATTGTATAAACAAGTTGTTACTTACAGTTTATACAGACATTATCGACCAGTGGTTGATATCTCAAACATAATAATATTTATTAATAATAACTATTAATAATAATAGTGCGTTAAATAATACGATCGCATTATGATTCATTACATAAATAGAACCGAATGTCATGGCTTTACTGAGTCAAATAAACATAGTATGAATATTGAAACCTATACATTTTTCTTAAACTCATTGTAAAAACAACAACAACCAGACCTTCTTCCTGTTTCCGACGTGACGATCGAGTCTGTCCCAAAAATACCTCTCAATGCGCCCTCGCGGACTCGCGCTAAGGGCCCTATAGGTCTGCACTACATGATGTCACCGAAGTGTGGACTCTGAGGAAGTCCACAAGTCCGGAGTGTGCCATTTGGGACTGGGCCATTCTCTCCCAATGCTACTGAAGTTAGAAACGTGTGTACCAATGTATGTAACTTTATAGACGGTCCCTACATTTGCGAATGTCCAATAAAGCTAACTTTATGCCAGTATATCACTGGGAAATGCTTAGTGTGAAACTTTGCGCGTTAAGTTCATATTCTGAGTCCATCTGCTTGCCTATAGCCATATAGGTGCGATTTTGGTCTTTTACATCACTGTATTAGTTAAGCTACGTTACGCATTTTATATGTCCAGCAATCCTGAAGTATTGAGGGAAACCCTACTGCAGCACATCGCCGCGATATAAAGTTAAGGCAACTAAACAACCAAGAGAAATGTCTACCTCAAATGTAACGTTAGGATACACATTTGATCTGTACATCAGCATCGGGGGAATAACATTATAATCTCGTTCACGGTAGAGAAAGATGCTCTGGACACTGAATTAAACACAAAACAGCCCTCATAATAATCACATACATTTCTATGTGTTTTTATGAATGAATGACAACTGTTGCTCGGTCTTCGTCAATAACACGCGCTTGCACCCCCTGCTGCTGAGGTCGACTAATAGCAGATGGAGATTATGCTCGGTAATCTACTGCTTTTCCTGCAGTTCCTGGATGTCAATGTTGAATTTACTGTTGAATTTGAACCACTGAATTTGTGGATGCGAATTTGTAAAGCGAAATAAAATGGACCGAAAATTGCCTGTTGAATATTATAGGTTGTATTTTTAAACAGTTTGAATATTTTGGAAGTGAAATATGAAAGGTGAATATGGATTATTGAATTTTTAATAATGAAAATGTGTTTGAAATGTTTTGAATTGAAATATTCACAGCTTAAATATTCAACCATGTCAAATTTGAGCCAATAAAAAATGCAAGTCCTAAAAATACAATGCATTAAAATGCAAGCATGGTTAATGCAATGCATATTTTTTTGAAGTAGTGCAATTCAACAGGCTTTTTGTTTCAAAAACATTTGGCATTATTTTACTTCCATAAAAGGTGAAGTTAATAGCAGGGCTACGAGTGTAACATTATCTCTACCCTCAGCAGGCACAAATGTTTCTTCACATTGCTCTATTTGGGCTGTGGAGCTGAGATCCGCCTGTCTGCAAAGGGGAAACTGTTTATTTGAATTAAATGTCATTCCTGGGGTTCCATATGGAACTGGTATATCCTTCATTTTTATGTGGTCTGTTTGATTTGAGAAATCAGGAGCTGTCCTGCACTGTGCTCAGGCTGGAGGCTTAGGTTAAGGTCTTTACAGTTTCCTATAGGTACACTTTCCAGACCACAGGGGGGAACTAACTTTGTGTAAATTGGCTGAGGTCCATCATGCCGTCTTCTTAGGGTTGGAGAAACAGACAAAGTCTGTGCTGGTCTCTAAAAGGACCACTTGTTTGTTGCGTTTGAGTATGACCCTCATTAATACCGGCCACTTAAGTTCTCATGGATTCTGTTTGAGCTACCTGGCCCCCGACTTTAAAGCAACATGGTTTCAGATTTTAAAAGTCTAGTTTCCATTCAGCAAATAAATACATTACTAAAGCACCAATGTTACGGAGAGATACTAGTTTTCCTACTGTACAGCTCCAGTTTAATTTCACCTCTTGGTTCATTGTCTGAGAGGAAGAGCTTCAGATCTGGTAGAAAGATCAGATCCACACATCCAGAAATAGGTCACTGACTAGCAAAGAATCACTCCAAACAAGCTGTTACTTTAAGTAAAAAAAAAAAAAAAAAACACTTACACTTTGATTATGTTCCTCTTAGCATTTAAAAGTGTTTGTTTTGTGTAACTGCATTTTATTGGTGTATTCTTGGCTATGTCGTACTTCTCATTACTTCATGCTCACTCTGCAGTTCTGAGTTAAACAGAACAGTATGACTCAGTAAATGGAGACCAACATTGCTAAACTCAATTTTCATGCCAATATAAAATAGCTTTTTGAGAGGATTAGATGTACAATTAGGTTTTATACTGATGCCATTGCAATGGTGAGTAGGCATAAAAATGTAGCTATAGGGTTGGAAAACATCATGAATTTATTGATTGTTTCCGATTCAATTGTGATATTGTGACGTACGTATGTCCGAGTGAAACGGCTTCAGGAATGAGCCCGGAACTTGATTGTGTCCTTTAGGAACTGATTGGATTGTAAGAAGTTGGCCGTTGCTAACTAAATGGAGGCAGATCTGAATGCCAGTTTGCAGTCAGGTATGGAGGATATTTAGTCCTGTCCTCCATTGAGAAATATGTCTGAAGAGAACTATGCAAGCTTGTTTCCACCACTGAATAAAAAAGGTAATTGCAACTTTTTATCTCACAGTTTTTGCCTTTTTTTTTCTCAGAATTGCATTATAAGCTTGCAATTCTGAGTTATAAAATCAGAATTGTGTTATCATAAACATAAAATTTATGTTATCATAAATTCCTAGAAAAAAAGTCAGACATTTTTTATCTCACAATACAGACTTCTTTTAGAAGTTAGAATTGTGAGATATAAACTCACAATAAAAAAAAATATATATATATATATTATATATATATATATATATATATATATATATATATATATATATATATATATATATATATATATAATCTCGCAATTCTGAGGAAAAATTCATAAGACTGAGGATGTAAACTTGCAATTGTGCAAAAGTCAGAATCTTGCAATTGCAAGTTTATATCTCACAATTATAACATTATAACTTGCAATTGCAAGTTTATATCTCACAATTATAACATTATAACTTGCAGTTGTGAGATGTAAACTCACAATTGTGAGAATAAGTTAGAATCGTGAGTCACAATTATCTTTTATTTTATTTTATTTTATTTTTCTATTCTGTGGCAGAAACAAGCTTCCATAGAGAACAGACGTCATTTTAAGAGGGAAGGAGCTTAGCGTTTTTCCATTCCAACTGATTCATAAGCGTTTTTGATTGACTAAAAAGAATGTCTCGGTTACGAATGTAACCCTTGTTCCCTGAGTAGGGAACGGAGACGTTACGTCGAATGATGACGAAATGAGGTTTTGCTTAGAAAGCCTATCATCTTCGAGAAATATAAAACGAGCCAATAGCAAAGAAATGCCATGGGGCTGCGGAATTTGCATAGTGTAACTCCGCCCCACCTCGTGGGTATAAAAGGAAGGACGCTGGCAACATGCAGATATGTTTCTTCGCTGAGGAGCCGAGACTGAACTCCGGCTGTTCCAGTGGTACAGCGGAGGTGGCAGGGAGACGTATGACGTCGAAATGGGGTTCCCAGTCTAATCACGCCACTCGGCTGTCTTCCAGTGCCCTGCGTAAGACTGAGATCCCTGTCGTGAGACTAGCACGGACGAAGGACTCCTACTTAACACAGGAATACCAAGGTACACTGGGAAGCATATCTCCGTTGAAATATGCAAACAGTGCCAGCCCGAAGGCGGTGGACTTAAGAATACACATATGACCCGGAGGGAGGCATATGGGAAAACACTGGGGTGTCCAGCCCGCAGGGTGGAATGTTTCAACCCCAGGGGTGGCAAAGTGGCTTGCCAAGGGAAAGACACATGCTCAGAGAGGCTTACAGTGGAAACACACATGTGGGATCACCAGAGGGGAACCATGCACACGGAGGCACCTAGCTGACGCAGGCATAGACTCTGGCGTTGACGTCAACAGTGCTGGAGGAGCTCAGGGCTTGCGGGGAAGCTCACCTGAGGAGAGTATCGCACATATCCAGTCTGTGGAGTGGAATGGCGAGCAAGCAAAGACACCTGAGCGGGTCCGTTACTGGCTAGTTGAAGCGAGTACACGAGAGGACACTGGCTCTACTCGGAGATTATAGAAACTCGCGAATGTGTTGGGTGTCGTCCAGCCTGCAGCTCTGTAGATGTCTGTTAGTGAGGCGCCATGCCTAGAGCCCAAGAGAAAGCCACACTCCGCGTGGACATGGTCGACCTTGCTGCTGCTAAGCCAAAGCAATGACGTCCACTATCCAGTGAGACAACCTTGCTCGGAGAGAGCCTTTCCCTTCAGCTTTCCATCATAACAGACAAAGAGCTTGTCTGAGGTCCTGAACAATGTGTTCTGTCTACGTAAGCACGGACACAGTAATGCCAAGGCTGGGTCTGCCTCGTCCAGGGGCAGCGCTTGCAGGTTCACCACCTGATCTCGAAAGGGAGTAGTGGGAACCTTGGCCACATATCCAGGCCGGGGTCTCAGGATCACGTGAGAATAGGCCGGCCTGATTTCCAGGCACACTTCGTCAATGGAAAATGCGTGCAGAAGATCCCCTACCCTCTTAAGGACAATACAACCAGGAGCACTGTCTTAACTGACAGGAACTTAAGCTCCACTGATTGCAAAGGCTCAAAGGCAGCACTCTGCAGGGCAGCTAGAATCACTGAGAGGTCCCAAGAGGGAACGAGAGGAGGGCGAGGAGGATTCAATCTCCTCGCTCCTCTCAGGAACCTGACGATCAGGTCGTGCTTTCCCACGGATTTACCCTCAACTGCGTCGTGATGTCCGGCAACGTACACTTTCAGGGTGGAGGGAGACAGCCTTTGCTCCAACCCATCTTGCAGGAAGGAAAGTACGACATTGATCGAGCATTTTCTGGGGTCTTCTCGGTGAGAAGAGCACCAGTTGACAAAGAGGTTCCACTTCAACGCATAGGCATGTCTCGTGGACGATGCTCTAGCAGAAGTAATGGTAGCCACCACCGTAGGTGGTAGGATACTCAAACCTACCTTGTTGCATCCAGGAGCCACACGTGGAGGTTCCAAAGATTGAGACGATGGTTCCATAGGGTGCCCTGTCTCTGATAAAGGAGGTCCTTCCTCAGAGCAATTGGCCAGGGAAAAGATTCAACGTTGTCTGTTGATATATCGAAATCGTCTTCCATTGCGATTTCCTGTAAATCTAAATATGTTTAGATCTTCACAGTGAAATGTAACACTTCCGAAATCTCTGTGTAAACAATGAGTGACGTACACGCGCGAGAGATCACTTCCGGCGCTTGCGCAGACCGAAGCACCCGCGCCCTCAAATCACTTGGTTGTGGCTGTGGTTACAAGAGGTAAAAACGATATAAATACTGTTCATTTCCTCACACAAACCGCTCGTTTCGTGTCTTAGGCCATCAATGTGTACTTAAATTTACGAGTCATTAAATCATGTTTAATTTGGACTTCTCTGTGCATGCTCTTTGAGGTGGTGACCATAACCCTGCATTAAATGACTGACAGACAAGACAAAAACATACCAAAAATTAATTTCAAAGTGAACTATCCCTTTAAAAGTCATTAGAGGTTTGAGGATGCTGGCCCAGAGAAAGTGGCAAAAAGGGTAGGCCCATTAGTCAACAAACACTTACAATAAACACCAGTCATAATCTCTCTTTCTCTCTATTTGGTTGAATTGTCAGGGTTGTCACTCTTGCCTGTCTTCAAAACTTGAGAGCCCTGCTACTGTATTTGCAAAATGACACAACTGACTTTTAATTCTACTTGTTTCTGTTACAGTTTACTGCACAAACCAGTAAATTGCCTCAAAATCTGGCAACTTTTAAATGCAGCCTAAACGTCTCTATATACAATATTGCCATAGGCTGTTGTTTTGCATCAACATAAGACCTGTATGTTCATAAATCTGGTTTAAAACTGTTTTAATTGGCTTGTGCACTACCAATTGCATGTGTTGCAATCATGAGAAGCATTTCCTTGTCCTTGTCCTTGTCCTTGACCCAGTTCTTACAAGTATGGACCTCTTGCCTAAAGGAGCTCCTTTTCGTCATCTTCGTCTACATTGTTTGATCATTCTCTCATATTATGTCAGTCCAGGAGAGCGAAGAAAAGACTGTGATTGATGAATGAGAGGTAACGTTGTATGCTGCTCGTGATGGAAAGATGTCAGTCTCTTTGACAGGCTAATGTATCGTAAAAATGTACTTTAAAGGGATCAGTCCTATAAGGAGGATAAGAGTGTAAAATTCATAGCCATATAAAAACAAAGATGACCATTATTTGTAGTTTCATGGTTCGTGAAGAACAGTTCCCCAGGGTACTACTTGTGTGGAAGATACATAATCCCGTGCATCAAGCATATGTGCGCACCTGTGCTCCTCTACACCGTAGATCAAAACCAGGACAAATCTGGAACAATTTTGTATGAATTATGTAAACTACAGGAATGCAAGTTATTTATCTGATTGAAACTTTATGTGCAATGTTGTATGTTGAATTAGTCATATTAGCTCTCAACTGTTTATTTTTCTTTACAATTTATAGATAAAAATAATTTATAAGAAAATAAGTTAAAAATAAATAAATCTGGGATCAGTGAGATGCATTATATTGATCAAAAGTTGCATAAAATTATTCTAATATTGCATTTATAATTTTTTAAAACATTTCTGTTTAAATAAATGCTGTTCTTTTGAACTTTGTTCATCAAAGAATCCTGGTGGGAAAAAAATTCAGCATAATTAAATGATTTCTGAATCATTCTGAATCAAGGTCGAATCATCTGCTGTCAATGAAGACTGGAGTAATGCCTGCTAAAAATGGCATATTAAATTGTAATAATATTTCACAATTTATTACTGTTTTTTTATCAAATACAATAAATGCAGTCTGGGTGAGCATAAGAGACTAAGAAAAATCTTGTATTTAAAATAGTTTTCTTTGTCTAAATGGTATATATTAAACATTCCGTTTCTATCTCTTTTTCTACAAGATACTTAGCTCACTTTTACTTCAAGTGTTGGCTGGACTTTTTTTCAGACAAAATCTGTACTATACTCAGTGCCAGAGCTGGCACTATACATCACAGGGATGCTCTCTTTACGGAAGGATAACCTGTCAGGACCTGACCTGAGGGAGTTGGGCTCTGAATGTTCCCACCACGTTGTACCCAAGCAGTATAACTGTCACACAGAGGAACACATCCTGACTCATGCGTTCCCTTACGTCTTCCAGAGCAAAGGACACAGGTCTCTGAAGTGGGGACATCTAATGCCCTCGGAGAGACTGTCTTATGTAAAGAACTGAAATATTCATTTGTCCACATGAGGGGGCTTTTCACTCCAAACACCTGAAGAAGCCACTAGTTGTGTGCAAACACAATCTAGGTCGGTTCATGTGCTGCAGTTATTTGAAATTTAAGCCTCCACAAAAAAAAAGGCAAAAAAAAAAAAAAAGGCAACATTTCATAAACCAAATGTCAATTAGAGACATGCCACTTTCTCCAGTGTAATTATCGTTATTTATCGTAAAAATAAAAGGATTTTCATGACTACAAAATTATAACCCTCAATTCAATTCAATTAAGACCACACATTTATTTTAGTCTTCATTATTTATAATTCGTTTTTTCTTAGAATTAATTTAATTAAACAGGAAAAGTAAGTTAAATGATATCACACATTAACACATTACCAGTGCCACTTTGCCAGACATACTGTAAAATACTGAATCAAAAATCTAATTAAATATACAGAAACTAGAAAACACATCTAAACTATTAATTTAAATTAAATTCTAATTTATTTGTATAGATCTTTACACGATATATCTGCGATATATTTCTGTAAAGCTGTTTTGAAACCATATTATATTGTGTATATATTATCCTCTAAAATATAATATTATCTTTTTTTATCGCCTTTTGTATTACATCACATATTTTAGTAGTTATCATAAATTAGGTATAATTTGAAAGCTTATGAACTCAGAATTCATCCTGTAAAAAAAAAAAACTTTTAAAAATTGGATGTTGAGTTACCATAGAAACTGTACACTAAATGTTTTTATCGGACTCCTTCTCTTTTGGGCGTCATCATGTTTCATAATTTATGATCAAAACCTTTTCTAATCGTGACAAAACACATATTGTCAGAAAGGTCTGAGTCTCAAGGTTCCATATTTTGTGACAGAAGTGATATTTGGACAGAAATGTATAAATTTGTAGGATTGAAAATAATCCAAGATATTTGAAATGAACAAAGACATATGCTTTACTGTGTTCCACCTCTTGTTGCAACCACAAGGACCATTTGGAGTTCCCAAAGGCATAGAGGAGTTACATGCCTGGTCTGATAGGGTACTTGGGTACTTTGGGGGTCAATGAATTGTCACACCTTTAGAACAATGGGGGAAGTGTAATGATCTGATTGGTCAGTTTGAATGTCTCACATTTGGGTTTTAGTCACATGGTCAGGGAAAGGATAAAACAAGATTGAAACTGTTGCTCTGTCTTTTTTATGCTCTGGCGCTCTGATTCTCTCGGTCCCTCTTGGGACTCTCTCTCTCTCTCTTTATCTCCTCTGCTCTCTCTCTCTCTCTCTCTCTCTCTCTCTCTCTCTCTCTCTCTCTCTATCTTTCTATCTATCTCTCAGGTAACATTTTTCATATATGCTGGGTACAATTAATTATATAACATCATCTCATACAACTATTATGTAACTATTTTAAGTGTAACCATAACCATATTTTGTCATTAAACCTTGTCAGTTACAAATAACGTGCTAAATGGTTTTGATTTGCTATTGACTTTGAAGTGCTACCTATTGCAATACAATATTGTCACACTCTATAGCAACGCTCTCCCACATATTAAGCTATTGTAACTGCGCTTATTTCCGTCGTTGGTATAAGTGGCAGTGGGTGGAATAGACAAGAAAGGTACAGTTTTCTACCATCTTGCTGATAACGTTTCTTAGTCGTTCGGCAGTCTTGCAGCCTGAACCCCTGCAGGAAATCCACCCTTACAAATTTGTTACGGCAGAATGCATACAATTAAATTCAATGGAATGTATGTCACCCGGTGGCTATTTTTAGTATTACGCCTTAACAAAATCTCATGGGAACTTACATTTTTGTGATATCAACTTCAAATTTGGAACACAACTTGGTTAGATATATGGCTTTGGTTTTTTTGTCATTTTAGAGTAAACATATTTTGTAAAATATATATTTTATAGAAAAGCAAAAATATTAAGTACAGTATATTTGATTTATTGTAAATTTTAACTTCCATAACTTTTTCATACTTTCATTTTTTGCTTTCACTTCAGCAATAATCTGAATGAGTGTTTTCTTTAAAACAAGTCCAAATTTAGGTATATATTCCTAATTATTCTTGAATTACAACCATTTAAGTTTGAATAGTGCATTTTAATGTCCATTCTCAAAAAGGGGGGGTGACAGTTAAGGATGCCTGTTCTTAAATACCAGTGTAATTTTGTAATCAATCTTAGAGTATGGCATTATCTAGTGTCAAGTACGGCACTAAGATCAAGTAAGAATGGTATTGACATTCAGCCTTGGTCAGAAGCTAGAAGTCAGCCATTTGTAATTTTAATGCCCCCCCATCCCACCACCCCACCCCCCACCCCCCAATAAAAAAGAAATTAAATTCAACAAATTGAAAGTAAAATTATGTATATAATTTGTATATAAAGTCAAAAAAATAAACCTGACTGTTGCATGGTGAAATGTAGAAAATACCTTTATCACACTCTGCAAGAGTTATGATGTAAACCAAAGTACCTTTGAGTGTCTTGTCAGTTATGATACTGTAAGACTGGAAAAACTGGTTGAAGAGATAGACCTGACCACTGGTCTATGAAACAAAGGATCTTGCTGGAAATTAATATTTTACTTCCCCCCTCTTCCCCTCTATCAGGGATATCTAAAACTCAAACAAGAATATATATGGTTTCATGTGAATGATTATCATTGAGTATTATGTTTAGTAAACTGTCTCGGGGTGACTGGTACAACTGTCTAATTTCCAACAAAGTAAAACAAAAGGAAATAAGGTTTTAATTAATAAGATTAAATTCCACATTGTTAGCATGTTTACATGTGAAAGAGGTTTTGGCTATTTAAAGGAATGCAGAGAGGAATCCTGGCGCTTTCTGTATGCAGACTGGCCCATGATGACTGGGAGTGATCGAGACTCCCAGGTTCATGTATTTATTCAGGTTGGGTTCGCATCTCTTCTCTTTATTCATGTTTTGTATTGATTATTTTTGAATTGATTATACAATTGACCTGATACCTGATATAATAAATTGTTACATTTGATTATTCTAACTGACTTTGACATTGTTCATTTAGCTAATAGTTAAAAGGAATAGTCAAACATTCACTCACATTTAATGATGCACAGATATCATTTAAACCTTTTCATTTATGGAGTCAGATGAAATAACGAGAAAATACATATGAGAACATGTATTGCATTTAATCAAAAATCCCTTTGCATGAGAAAAGACGGAACACGCGTGAGACCTTCCCCGCTAATCGAATGCCGTCATTGGATCGATTTAGCCGGGCCTTACAATGATGTCTGAAACTAACTGACCTTAGAGGGCAACCCACCTAGTTCTGTGTGAGTATAATGGGAGCTGTGCATTAGAGGCAGCAGGGAGAGGAAACAGGCCCTAAGAGGAGGAATTTCCAGGAACTGGTCACAATCTTACTGGTCTCCTTTATCAACCTTCCTCCCTCAGGGCTGATTGACTGGCCTTGTTGTGACATAAAGCAGAATATAACACATTCACATGCTGTGTGCCCATGACTTCACCATGAAGCTTCCCTGGTGAATTTTAAGGCATGTGTTGCTCCTTTATCAGAGTGTACATTATCTCGTTCTGGGAATCGGTATTTATAGCGTCACATGGGGTGTTCAAACTATGAAACAGTACAGAGGGGAGGTTTTTCTGTCACTTCGAGGACTTAAGGTCTGTCAGCGTTCAGCGTCAGCGGTCAACTTGTTAATTGTCAATACATTAAGTATTATTTTTCTCAATTTCTTTGTCATAATCAAACCCTGATGTGTGTGTATATAAGAAGCTGGAAACTTAAAAACATACTGTATGTTTTTCCTTCTTTTAAACTGTGAACAAATTATCTTAAACATGAATCAGAAATAGAAATAACATGGGATATGTATGGTATTTTGGGAATAATTGTCAATCTTTTTACTGTAGTGATTGTTTCATAGGCTTATTAAATTCTTGATCATTGTTTTGGTCAATAGAAATTGTAAATTGTAAATGGTAAATTGTATAAAAATACAAAATGTAAAACATGCACTGATTAAAAGTGTGACATGCCCACCTTTAATCTCAAGTTACAACAGTATGATGATATTGTAATAACAATTCACAAACATTCTAATTTAAGAAGTTTTTGTATACACTAGATGTTGAAAATGGAAACCACAGTACAAATTCAAAGCTAAAGTAAACACACATTTTTGTAATTGGATGTTTGACTTAAAACATCCCAATGTGACGACTTGCCCCAGTCTATCCTAAAAAGGTGTTACTTCTGCTCAATCAATATAAACAGACTGAGACTGAGTAAATGTTCTGGAAATGAGATGATGCCACTTACCGTTTTCTTTTTTTCCTCTCCTTCTCTACACAGAGAATAATTAAAAATCAAACTTGCCAACTTTGCAAAAGGAAATGGGTAGAGCAGATGTTTGTCTCGATGGCTCAGTGGTGAGATATTGATTCAGAAGTTGAGAAAAATTATTTGATTTATTAAAAGCTTTCGTTGCTTAGAAACACAGATCAATTACAACCGTAATTAGAATCCCAAGCAAAGCAACTGTCCTGAGGGAAATGTCTATTTTCTTTTTCTTTTCTTTTTTTCTTCTTAATGTCAGAATGTGATTATAAAATCTAAATGCTGGTCCTGCTAAGCTCATTTGTGTCACATTTAATCTTAAAGTTGAGTCAGAATCGACAGAGACTAATTTCAGCTTAACATACAATGACAAATAAGTATATATATTGATCATTGCTGATTTCATGCAAGCTTGAGGTTGTGGCTGCCCACTTTCATTTTAACTGAGCTCTTACCTTGGGCTCTGTTAAATATGTACCTACATCAGATGCTTGAGTAAGAGGTGGCTGACTTTGCTGGGACACTGAATTAAACTGAAAGTGAATAAACTTATAGCTGTGTGATGAGCTATTAATATAAAAAAAACTAATAATTTATCAGAATAACATTCTGAGGGGACACAAAGAAGGCTTTACTTGTGCTCCACAAATAAGGATGAATATATGTGACACCACTTTGTCTGATTAATCAGCAGCTGATTCATCATTATGGTTGCCACAAAAATATTTTGTACAATGCATACAGATCACTGGAGCATGTGTGAATGTCCCTGCTGCTTCAAACTCTCCACTATCATTCCAATCCCACCCCTAAAAAAATCACTGCACTACAGACCACTCTCACATCAGTGGCCATGAAGTAGTTTTGGAGTATTTTTGTGTCGGCCTACCTGAATTACATCACTGGACCCTTTCTGGATCCTCTTCAGTTTCCCTACAGAACAAACAGGTCTGTGGGTGATGCAGTTACCATGGGACTGCATTAATTTCCTGCAACTTCTCAACAGACCTGGGACTTATGAATGACTGGCTACCTGGTGCAGTCATAGCAACCTGGAGCTTAACACGCTCAAAACAGTGGAGATGATATTGGATTTCAGAAGGAACAGCCCTGCACTCCCCCCACTCACCATCATGAGCAGCACTGTGGAAGCAGGAGTCATTCAGGTTCCTGGGCACCACCATCTCTCTGGACCTAAAGTGGGACAATCACATTATCTCCATTGTGAAAAAGGCCCAGCAGAGGTTGTACTTCCTTTGCCTGCTGAGGAAGTATTCAAACACTTAACTCAGTACCTAGTTAATGTTTGTAACCTTTGGGGTATGATGTGACAAGCTTTGCACATCTGCATTTGGCGATATTCTGCCATTCTTCTCCTCAGATCCTCTCTAGCTCTGTCAGGTTCGATTGTGACTGTCTATGGACAGACATTTCCAGGTTTCTCCATAGATGTTCGATTGTGTTCAAGTTCGGGCTCTGGCTGAGTTGTCCATAAGCCACTCTTGCATTGTCTTAGCTGTTTGCTTAGGGTTGTTGTCCTGTTAGAAGGTGACCATTCTGCTCAGTCCGAGGTTCTGAATGCTCTGGACTAGGTTTTCATTAAGACTAACTCTATATTTTCCCAGTCCCTGTTGCTGAAAAACACCCCCACAGCATAATGCTACTATCACCATACTTTACTGTCGGGATGGTATTGTGCAGGTGATGAGCGGTGCCTGGTTTAATCCATACATGATGCTTGGAACTGAGGTTCATCAGACTAGAGAATATTGTGTCTCACAGTCTGAGAGAGTCCTTTAGATGCCTTTTTTTGCAAATTCCAGGTGGGTTTTCATGTGTCTTCACTGAGGAGAGGCTTGAGTCAGGCCACTCTGCCATAAAGGCCAGGGCTGCGTTTCCCAAAAGCATCGTAAGCCTAAGTTGATCATAGAGACAATGATCTTGTCAATGATCATCTTTGGTGGCAATTGTTCTGCGATCAACTTAGGCTTACAATGTTTTTGGAAAACGCAGCACAGATCAGTGGAGTGATGTTTGTCCTTTTGCAAATTTCTCCCATCTTCATATATGATCATGGAGCTCAACCTAAGTGACCATAAGCTTCTTGGACACCACTCTAACCAAGGCCCTTCTCCATCGATTGCTCAGTTTGGCCAGGAGGCCAGTTCTAGGAGAAATCCTGGGCTGTGTTTCCCAAAAGGAATCCTGGGCTGTGCTTCCCCATATCTGTGTTTTGAAACAATCCTGTCACTGCACTCTACATGCAGTTATTTTGGCCTCTTGGCTTGTTTTTTTGCTCTGATATGCAGTTTCAGCTGTTAGACCTTTTATTGAGATGTGTGTTATTTTTCAAATCTTACCCATTCAATTGAATTCGCCACAGATTAACTACACATCTGTGTAGTAACAACATGTTACATGTAGTAACATCTGCGAGCGAAATTGGAATGCTCCTGAGCTAAATTTTAGGTTTCACAGAAAGGGGTATAAATACTTATGCAATGTAATTATTTAAGTTTATTATGTATTATGATTTATTTTTATTTATTTATTTTTTTGCTTTGGCATTATGGTGTATAGTGTGTCGATTATGTATGTATGAATGCAGGTGAGTATTAGAGACTTCTTTTAAAAGCATTACAGATTTTTTTAATGACTTCAAAGGTAAAAGCCACAGATATCCCTAATGTAGAAACTTTTATGAAATTGTATAACCATACATTTTTTGTCACAATATCAGCTGTACCAAGGCCCAAATTGAATCTGCATCTGCAAAAGCTCCATGGAAAGCTGTACAGATTTCCACAGAAATGGAATTCACAAAATTCTATACACATCCCATACCCCTTTGGTGTTTTTTTTTTTTTTTTTTTTTTTTTTTTTTGGCAAATTTTGGGTATGCTTATGGCAACCAATGAGTGTAGTAGCTATCAGCTGTTTAAGATGTGTGTTTTTTAACATGTTCATGTTCAAGTTTTTTGCAAAATTCCACATTTTCCACCACAATGCAGAAAATGCAAAATGTTAAATAAGTAAATAAATCACTGATTCAGTCTGGGCCTGGTTGTATAAGAATCTTCCATTTAGTTAATATAAACAAAGTTTGCCAACAAATACCAATTTCATGACCGTACCATTAATTTTGATTATTTTGCCATTCCAACACCATCCCAGTGACAACCACTTCATGCAGCTGAGATTAAATTAATATTATGTTCCATCACTCACTACAAAATGTTGCATTGGACTGAGTACAGGGTTTTTCCAGAGTCTCCCTAACTACAAATTGATATTTTCCGCTGGAGGAACACCTTGATCTCTGGAATAAATGAGAAATGCCCATATTAGTTTATTGGATCAGATACAATAGATGTCAGAACATGTATCCCACCCCATTTTTATGATTGCTATCTTTTGAAAGATGGGTACAATAAACACCAGCTGGAATTTCCCCTACTACACACACAAACACTTGTTCCCACACGCGCTTGTTCACACATGTGCTTGCTCAAAAATGCATTTTGCTTTTATGTGGACAAGCTGTTTTTTACTGCCAATGAATATTATAACTCGCAATGGTCCATAAGTACAAAAATGACAGTAATTTTTCTTACACAATACAATGTTTACACCTTTGTGCAGGTGCTGGAAAATTCCACAAAGATTATTAATATTATTTGCAGTGAAGGCAAAGCCAAAAAAGAGAAAATCAAGGTCTTGTATAAAATACCAAGTAAAAATTCCAGTGTTGAGTGAGCATCAAATACATTACAGAATCTTTATGCTCCGCATCAGCAGAAAGATTAAGTATTTGGTTAATTGCTCTTAGACTTTTAGTTGTGGTAGGTCTCCAGGTAGGAGACAAGCCAAGATCAATTCAAATGAACTGACTTGCATTTCCTGATTGCAGATGAGGGAGTAAGCAGAGAGTAAAATCTGGGATATGTACGTCATTGATGACATCTTCAGTCTACGCAACCTGCTGTTAATCACAATACAGGACCAGCGCAGAGCTCTCTTAATGTTGTCTTTGAATGATTTGTAAAGTTTAATTTCTTTAATGCAGTGAGCAGCACCCTACTATAAATGCTGAATGTAAAGCCATGAGTCAGTGTTCTACAGTCCAATAGCAAAACCAGAGCAGATAAATGATAACATAATAGCTGACTGCACAAAACCTTTCGCAAGACCTGCTCCACAAACCTATATGCCATCTTTTGGTGACATATAAACATTTCTCAACTGTAATAGTAGCACTAAATATTTACAATGCAAAAGATATCATAATAGTGAATTTAATACAGGCAGGAAGTCATTTAACAAAAATATGAACCTACTGTATCTCACATAAGAGGACACAAAATAATAATATCATTGCTAATCTCTGCTTTAATATGAAATATTATGTATAACAAAAGTATAACAGGGATCTACATCAAGTTTTTCAAATGACCTAAATAGTTTACTGATCAACTGATATGACTAATCACAAATAATTAAGGAATATTTTTCTTTACATATTTTGGATATTCAACTAGTTTTTACAATTGTTTAGATGTGATCAAATCCTGTGTTAGAACCTATGATTCATGTTAACTGTTTTACGACCTATCATATATAATTTACATATAAGTCAGATATGGAGAACTCCAACATTTAAATAAAAAGCATTCAGTGTATACTTCTATATATTATATTTTAATGTGCATGTATCATTAGCAAATATGAACACTATAAACTCAGTAACACTCTTTTTAGTCTGAACATTTTGTTCCTGCTGCCCTTTATTTGTTGTTGATGTTAAAGAGCAAATAATGAACAATAAATGCAAGTCATTTCAGCTTAAATTACATTAAACTGACTTTAGAGATTTAGTTGAATCTTGTATAACATAAAGTACATGAACATATCTTGTCATAACTTATTGATCATATTTTTTTGATAGTGTAACAAGTTATACTGTAATTTAGGCAGGAAGTATTGTGCTTAACTTTATGCACCCAAAAAAAAAAAAATAATTAATTCAGTGATGCGCCTCCTGATCATTTTAATGAGTTTTATTTCAAGTGATAAGAGATACGGTATTTTGAAGTATCATTGTAAAACCTTCCTGAGCAAAGAGCCTAAAGTGATTTGGACATCCTGCTGAATAAGAATGGTTGAAAGTAACTTTGAGGTAAGAACCTGCCGAATGAGGGGCTCTAAAGTGGCTCACCCCAGGTTTCCCGCTGGTCCTTTAGCTCCAGTGCCCATTGATATTCAGCAGTATTGACGTCACATGTTTGCAAGGAGTCCCTCTGCAGCTGAGAGAACCAGAACACTGAGATCAGGATCAGACGATGTAGGAAGTGCATTTAGTCATTTTCCAGGCTCCCTCTGCTGCTGACATTCAATAAGGAAAAGCAATAAGAGGGTGCTGCAGGACTCTGGCTGGAAATGCTTCGATACTCTGTTATAGGTGCCACATATATATTCAGATATGTCACTCTTTTCTCTAATGGGCTTCCTATTATTCATCAGCACTATATAATCCCTAAATGTGTCTGTTCATATGAGAGTCATTTCACAAAATGGTAAAAAAAAAAAAAACGTTTTTATAAACATTTAATTTTTTTCAGTCTGACAAAGAATGTCTTGCTGTGTTAAGTGTTAATGCTAATGGGTTTGTTTGTTTTAAGTAAGAGAGTTAAATACAGGTTTATTGTTAATTTTTCCAGTATTATCCCTGTCTTTTAAGGTCACAACAAGGTGGTTTTTAGAACGAGAAAATATCATTAATTAAAAAGAAAAAGAAATGTGCTTGTCCTTCAGATTTCATCATGTTTTTTTTATATATAAATTGTAAATTGTTGAAATATATAGGGCAAGTAAATAGAAAATATTTACTGGGGACTGGTAAAAAAGGCATCACTGAGAAAGAAAGAAAAACTAATTAATATCTAGCATTATTAGGCTATTATAATTTTAATGGATGTCGTCTTTTCCCTTAGTGTCAGCTTATTCACACATAGGCCTATATATACATAGGCTTATATATGTATGATGCTCACAAAAAGCATCCTTTTTTTTTTTAAATCTATCTTGTCAGTTTGTCTCTCATACTCCCGATCAGCAGCTTGTGTTTGTCTTTCTGTCAGTCTTCCCCAGCCAGCGCTGCGCACGTTAATAGGTCGTTGTGGACAAAGGAAAGAACAATACAAATATTTAACGTGCCTTACCATTTTTTTGTGTTTTCTTGTGGTTTTATTGAGAGTTCATCGTGTAGCCGCTAGAGGGTTCTCAACGCAGCGGTGCGCAAAATAAAAACACCGTCCCGGTTCAGATATAAGCACTGAGAAACACAACAGCGAGCAGAGCAGGTTACCTCGACTCCTGTCAGAATTAACCCGGCTATTCGCACTATATGCCTTCGGCCAAATAAAAACAGTGTGACGTAACGACGAGTTGCTTGAAACATGTAGTATTATGTTTGACAAATCATATATTTTTTTTATTTCCATTCGTACGAGGCAATTAAGACCGAGAATAGGCTATAATGTGTTATTTCAACTTGGGCTATGCGAATTCCTTTGAAGAAATTAATTCCGGGCGGTCTTGCCAGTGACCCCGTTCAAATACTCACACATGTAGCCTACGCGTATTGAGTTGTGCATGTGATATGTTTAAGAAACGCGGTTTTACCAAGTTAATTTGAAATGCGGGTGAAGAAAAAAGTGAAAGTGATTTTGACCTCACCACACTGATTGATTACTCAGTCATCCATGCAGTTTAATGGGATCCATTCAATTGGGAAGGTGGAGCACTTGGATGAATTAACATATTCCTTTCCCCCCTCAATCTGTGTTGAAGTGTCTTTGAAAGGGGCAAGGAAAGGGGGTCGTGGCTTAACATTATAAAGGAAAAAAATAAGACAGCATTGCCGTCTTGGTTGGTGTTGAATACGCGTCTTGACAGGCTTTTGTAAAAGCAAAAGACCGGGAAAGATCTCCAAAGACGAGCGCTATTTAGTATTTTGAAATAACCAAATCCCCTATCCATTGAGAAAAAAATCTCTTCTCTCCACTTGAAAATGAAACTTTTGCCCATTTATACTTGGCTCCTATGCCTTTTGCTTTTTATCGTGTGCTTGGGATCTGAGTGTGGGACTCCACGGCGAATTGCAAGGTCTAAAAGAGACTTGGTACGCATCAGGGAAGCCAGAAGTACCTTCCCAGGAGCTTGTGCCACACGCCTGCCTCGGGGCAAACGCTCACTTCCCGGGATAGATCGGCGCTCCCCTCGCCTGTCACAGGCGGGGGAAAACAGCCCAGGTCGGCGGAGGGCTGTTTACTTTACCGGTCGAGGAGACCAACTGCGTCTGAAACCCAATGCAGAGGTTCCAAGGGGTAATTTCACCCTGGAAATGTGGATAAAACCTGAGGGTGGGCAGCGCTCTCCAGCTGTTATCGGAGGTTTGATTTGCTTAATTATGACTTGCATTATATTCACTGCAGACATCATTTCATAGTGTAACTGTAGCATGCCTTCGCTTCATAAATCACCTCCAGCTTTCGAATAGTTGCATAAACACTTGCCACTAACACTTCTTTATATCACTTTGACTATTTATGAGCATGTAGCCTACCGAGAATAGTTCACAATAACTGACCTCTCCAAAGACGGCATATGGAGATGCGCCTTTGCTGTTGTTTACTAGCAAAAACTCTCTTGGGTTTTTGTATGCGATTGGCAGGTTATCGCCACCCAACTTTCGGTAGCAACTTGTATAGTTTTAACATTGCTGATTTAAATTGCGTTTCTTGGTATTGATCTTTGGATGGTTCGTTGTAGGCTAATATCAAGAGAATCAATTGCAATACCCCAATATGTTGGTTTGATGATTAAGTCAAACGAATGGCGTTTTAAGAATTGTATTTATTTGTTTATTTATTTATTTAATTTTTTCATTTATTTTTTACATCTTTAAAACTGCAAAGTGTCTGTGAGAAAACTGTGATAGCGGCGTAGTCTGTAGATTTTTCTCTATGATGCTGTATGATTAAATGTCTGTGTCAGAAATCGCTTAAACAAATACGTCATCCCTTTGATGCATAGGCTACTGTGCTTCTTACGTGCTTCTAAATAGGCTACTACATACACCTATAGCCTACCAAACTGACATTGCAGCGGATTCTTATTTTTCTTTAGTCATAATGTATGCTTATTCTTAATTGTGTTTTATTTTAAAAATGTGTTTTTCAACTGTATTTCCCACTAACGAAGCGCAAATAGTTTACAATCGAATAACACCATTCGTGCGTTTATTTTTCTTGAAAAATATCTACTAAAGCACATTACGCATTATTCTTATGAGGATGGAGTAGCATAGGTGGGCGTGTTAGTTACTCGGTTGTATTTTTTTTTTTCTTCAAACAAATCTATGTGATTTCTTTTTTCCTCTCATCCCTTCTCCAGCCAACAGAGAGCGTAATACCCGTGGAGTCGGTTTATGAATCCCGCGTGCACCCTATGAACCCATATAGCACGCAGTTTTGTGGGAACATAAACGAAAATGATCATTTATTATCTCTCTAAAATGATTGGGGGGTCACTAAAAGTCTAAATAAAAAGAAAAGCCACGTGTAGTTGTTGAAAATGTATGTAAATGAATAGATTTGTTAGCTGTAATTACCAGGCTCCCTGGTCTCCAATAGTTTCTCTAAAATGCCATTAGAAATCTACAACAGAACCACAGTGATTAGTCTGTATTTTCACAAACACAGCATGTTTATGCTTATATAAATTCAATTTAAAAAGTTAATTTTTAAAAAAACATTACAAGATTAAAATTGTATAAATAATGAAATAAATAATTCTTAATTAATGAGACGTGTACATGCAATTCTGTGGTAGATTTCAAGATGCATTATTTAAATTGCAAATCATAGACTCAGGACACTGAAAATGAATGTTATTACATACTGTTCAGTACATTGTCTTTAAATAAGCTTTATATCTCCAGAGAGCTGCATGTTAATGGATTGATTGAATACATCTTGTCAGTGAGTCATCTAAAATTAGTCCACTCCTCTGTCCTCACAATGATCTCCTTAGTCACAGTAACATTAAGAAGCAACGAGGGGGCGCTGGCAGAGTTTATATAGCCTCTCTACTGCGCATCAAATACAGATGTTCAGCAAATTTTGCTTTAAACAAAGCATTAAATGTTTGTGGTCCATGCAACTAAGTTGTGGCCCTCATATTGACTATCCGGTTTTAACCCACAAATATGCTTTTTTTTGTTGTAATCAGGAGTCTTCAGGTATAGGAATAAGAGAAGGGAATGCTTTAAGTGTCAGTCCAGGTGAAGGAAGCTATAAAATTAGTGCCTTGTCCATCCTTTCTTCAAGTGGTTTTGTTATTGCTGCTTCTTGTAAAGATATTACAATCCTTGCCACAAAACATCATGGAATAGACTCGGCAGTGCAGTCAATCAGATCATCAGACGCAAGAACGCAGAGCGCACAGAGAGGCACTGAGCCTATTCTCAGACAGATGCCTTTTTTACTAGAAGTTTTACAGCATGTCTGCTGACGTTAGGCGGCGGCAACAGTTCATCTGAAATTTTACGCAGTATGATTTTAAATAGAAATGTTTACACTTAACTTTTTCTTTCATTGTTGTCTTTGAGGTCTTATAGTACACAGTGGAATGGGATATGTTATGGCACATTACAATAAATTAATAAGCACCCAATAAAACTGTCAATAGCACCACTTAGAGGTTTGTAATAATGGCTATAAAAATTTAAATATTCAATTATGTTACCAAACAGGATGATTTATGTTTGGCTAATGTTGTTGATAACAGGTATTTTATGTTTCTGTAATAGATAATTTCAGAGGTTTATAGATGTTAATTTATATATATATATATATATATATATATATATATATATATATATATCGTGCATGTGTACTGATAAATAACAGTTTGTCACAATTATAATGCATTAGGTAAAATATAATAAAAAAAATACTGCAATCTATTTAGTTTATTTAAATTTTTGAAGGATATACTGACCCCATAGCCAACTGAAAAAGTCTAAAAAATAATTATTGCCTTGTTTTAATAAAGGTATATAGACGGTACAGGTGTATATAAACTTTTCTAAACAGTTGCTGCGCTTTTGTCTTTCATTTCGTAATGCTCACTTTGTAGTGCTCTGTCCATGGTGCTGGATACTGAGATTGAATGAACTTAAAATGGATGCTTTCATGACATATTTGAAAGGATTACAAGGTACGCCATATTCGGCACAAGGAGCCAACTGCATTCGTTTTCAAAATTACATTTTTCAACTTCAGCATGTACTTAGTTCAATGACTGGATTGATTTCATAAAGTTAATTCGCAAAGCAAGCAACATTATATTTGTGTGCAGGACTTTTCCTCCACTCTGTTTATCATACATTTGTGTTTCATGCATTACCTTTAAACTATTTAAAGCTGTGGACTGTTGTTTTTAATGACATCTCTATGGTGATCAATATAAAATTAGCATTCTCTAGTGTCCATCCATCCATTCATTGAACCCCCATCCCTCTCCCTACACTGAGCCCCTTGCATGTCTAGAGTTCGGGGCTGGCAAGAATCGTACCTGTTTGTTATTTCCCACTTAGTGGTCTCATTCCAGGATTTCACAGATTGTAATTTCCTCAGTTTTATGGCACAATTTATTTTTATAGATGCTGGCAGTGGTTCTGCTGGCAGCCTAGAAGTGAGAGGGAACTACATGCTCCTGTCTGCTCTTTAGTAAGGCGCTACCGAATGAATGATCTCTTTAAAGTGGTCAATCCTAGCGGTCAAAAGATCCTCTTGCTTTCAGCTACACTTAAGGGGTTTTAAGCACTTCCGTCCAAATGCATTTCCCTGTTGCAGAGGCATGCGTAAATTTTGAGTTATGTTACATATTGTGTGTACTGAAGTAGAAATGTGGTATAGTAATATTTTCCTCTGCTACCCTGGTAACGCTTTACTGCTTATTCGCCCTAACTGAGTTTCACCAATTACCTCTACAAACACCGTTGTGGGAGATGAGAGATTTCCTCATGCAGAAGACTTAATGAGGGTCACTAGATCTTCACTTTCTGTCGTTGACTTCAGGTTTCATTGCTCAGCAAACTTACTGGATTAAGCAGCACTGCGGTGTGGTTTTGTAGGGCTTTTTGGTTCAATTTTAGAGTTAAAATTTTAGAATATGCACTGTATCTGATTTCTGCAGTGTTGAAGTACAATGATTCAAATTAAATCCTCTTTTACGCACTCTGGATGATTATGAAGGACGCGCACCCATTAAATGTAAGAATACGTTTCCTTCTGGAGCTCAGCATATGGTTTCCAAATGAAACAGGAAGAAAGGGTTTTAGAGCCCCAATCATAATACGGACTGTGCCGAAAAAAGGACCATTTTTTATTTCAAACATCCCTACTGTTGAGGCACATTTCAAGAAAATAGACTGAAAATTCAAGTAACCTTTGCTCTGTTGATACAAGACCACACTGTCTGGGCCTGATTGCTAGCAGATGCTTTCTCGTAGGCCTGTAGTCCTTGGACTGGACTGTTGCAACGATTTGATCATGGGAACCACTTTGTGTTCCCCACTTTTCTGGACAAACACATAGTTTTTCGTCACTTTCCGCATCAGGCTGCGGTAACTTGCGTGTTGTTGCGTCAGTCAGTTTGCTGAATTACTACGGTGCACCTTTTATTATACTTCTCTTGACCAGTAAATATCAGTAGCTACTGATAAAAGTCTAAAAGAACATGCAATTGAAAAGCTGATTTAAATCTAAATAAAAAGTTTTAGAATTTCGGGAAATTGAAAAATAAAAATATGAAAAATTTTAATATTTAAACAAATTGGAAAAACATTGATAGTTTTGTTCAGCAAGTATGCATTCAATTGGTCAAAAGTAACAGTAAAGACTTTTAATTTGTTACAAAAATGTATATTTCAAATAAATGCTGTTCTTTTCAACGTTTTATCAAAGAATACTGAAAAAAAAATTCCACAATTATTAAGCAGTTGTTTTCAACATTGAAAATTATAAGAAATGTTTCTTGAGAACAGATCAGTATATTAGATTGATTTCTGAAGGATCATGTGACACTGAATACTGGAGTAATGATGATGAAACTTCAGCTTTGCCATCACAGGAATAGATTACATTTTCAAATACATGAAACAAGAAAGTAGTTATTTTAAATTGTAAAAATATTTCACAATATTATATTGTTTCTGTATTTTTGATCAAGTCAGAGGTTTATTTAAAAAACTATATAAAAATCTTACTTGACCCCAAATTTTGAACAAAAGTGTAAAAAAAAGAAAGAAATTTTAATAGTCTTGAAATAAAGTAACACAATTATGAAAATGAATACTAAATATGTACAATTCTGCTCTATTTCTTAGGTCACTTACTGATCAAATTAGTGGCATGGATCATGTGACTCATGTGACTATTGAAGCTCAAAATGTTTTTGGATCCATCTTAAATCATGCTCATGACATTATCATCAGGTTTTACACAAACTTGTCATTCAAATTTGGTTCCATACACATATGGAGTCATTAAAGCATAAGAAACAAAGTAATTACTGAGACATTCTGAAATCTTTGTTAATTTGCCCATTTTCACTCAAATAGTTTTCCTGATAATATATGTTATGAAAAAAATGCGTTAAATTAAAAAAGTAAGTTTATTTTGGACCCCACTGTACTTAATGTGCCTATTTATGAATCTAATGCATGTCATTTTAATTGCAGGTCTCTATGATAAATGTTTCTACGCATCCAGTGATAGAGGATGGTTGTTTGGCATCAAAGCAGTCAGTGACCAAGCCAACCGTGACCCTCGCTTCTTCTTCTCCCTCAAGACGGACCGAGCCCACAAGCTCACCACGATTACCTCCAACGCACCTTACACTCCCAACCAATGGTCACACGTCGCAGTGACCTACAACGGTCTCTTTATGAAGCTGTACGTTAACGGGGCACAGGTTGCTGTAAGCAGAGACCAATCCGGTGAGATTTTCAGCCCACTTACCAAGAAGTGCAAGGTGCTAATGATCGGTGGCAATGCGCTGAACCACAACTACAGGGGTACAATGGAACGCCTGAGCTTGTGGCATCGTTCTCTGACTCAACGTGAGATCATTAGATACATGGATCACAGTTTGGGTCAGTTTGGTGACCTCTCTCAGCTAGTCATCCATGAGAACTTTGAGAACATGTCAAGAAGGTGGCTCACGGTGAAAGATGGTAGCTTCCCCCGGTTGGAGCACTCGGACCGAAGCCTAGCGGGTGACCTCAGTGACACCGCGCTGAAACCTCCACCTTGCGGACAGACCGTGTGTGACAACGTGGAGGTGATTACAAACTACTACCAGCTCTGGAGCTTTCGCAAGCCCAAGACTGTGCGCTATCGAGTGATAAACGTTTACGATGATGACGGACGCTGGCCGACGATTACCGAACACCAGATCAACCTTCAGCACCAGCACTTGAACAACGCTTTCCGCGTCTACAACATTTCCTGGGAGCGAACCATTCACAACGTCTACAACTCGTCCTTACGTAACCGCCTAATACTGGCCAACTGTGATATCAGCAAAGTGGGTGATGAAGAGTGTGATCCAGAATGTAACCACACCCTTACGGGATTCGATGCCGGATACTGTAAGAGGCAAATTGCTCGCTGTCCTGAATACAAGCAGGGGAATGGGGTTTGTGACCCAGAGTGTAACTGGGACAATTTCTATTACGATCATGGGGACTGCTGCAACCCTAACACCACTGATGTCACGAAGACCTGCTTTAATCCTGCGTCACCCCTCAGGTAATTCACAAACTCAAACCTATTCAGTGACAAACACAGAATATTGCATACAGATGAATTAGTTACATTATGCATTAATCATGCAAATATTAGACTTTGGGCCAGATTTACCAACAGCTTGCACCAGCACAAACCCTCTTTTGGCATTAAAAAAAAAACTAGTGTCAGGATTTACTGAAGACACCCAGTGAAACATTAGCTCTGAAAAGGGATGCACACAGTTATTTTTGCATCTGACCTTATTGCATATGCATTTGTTGGAGTTTCCCTTTCAGATGCAACATTTATAGGAGAATGTTTAATGAATCATGCAAGGTGATTTACTAAGGTTTGCGCTAGTCAATTTACTGGTTCTTGCAGCATTATGGCGCTTTTCCACTGCGTAGCACGGTACGGCTCGCTTCGGTACGGCACGCTTTGTGCTTTCCACTGCATGGAACGGTACGGTACGGCTCGCTTCGGGTCGCTTTAAATGGTACCACCTCTGTTGAGGTTCCTCGCCGTGTCGAACCGTACCCAGACGTACCATGCAGTGGAAAAGCACCATTATGCCTATTTAACTGCCAAAAAAGCATTTTAAGCACTGGTCTTTAACCAGACGTTCATTTGCGCTGCTCTTGGTAGATTGCGTTGGTCATTACGGAAATGACCGGCTGTATCTGTGCTCTTTAATTTTCATGTCATCAGTAGATCATATGCAGAACTTTCCACTTCCATCTGCGCTTTTTTTGGAATTGCGCTCTCACACTAATTTGCCCTGTTTAGTAAATCTGGCCCTATCATGGGCAAAAATCAGACAAAGACTCAAAGTGTTTTTGTGTTTTATGGCTCATATAGTATGATTTTAGAGAATATGGAGCTATAATCGAGGAGGGAAAAAAAATTTACAAATTTATTCAGAGGTCAAAACTGAGAAAATTAAGCAATTTGGAGCAGTTGCTGATATATAGCTAAAAAGTAAGATGTAATGTTGTAATTTAAATCAATGAGATCTTTATAACAGTATTGCAGACTACATAAAATGCATATAAATGTCAGTTATCACTTTATATCTCCCAATTATTATTTCTTAGTAGGATGATATGTACCTGCTTACTTTTAGGATCCAAGCTCTGTAGTATGTGTGCATACCACGACCAGAAGGGGGACATTTTTAGAATTGTACTAAAAGTTGCTAAAAAGTAAAAACGCTCAATCAGATGACAGAGGGCATATGGTAGATTGTGTACAACAGGTTTTTCAGTAAAGTTTTGATCCCGTTCATAATTTAAAGGCTTCAGAAATGTGTGTTTCAAGTTGATCCGGTAGGCTTTACAATAGGCATTTTTCAGCAACATCTATTAATAAAAAGTAAAAAGCTTAAAAATGCACTTCATACATACAGTGATGACCTCCTCTATGATGAGCATGTTTTTAATTTCTGAATGTAGATTTTTTTTCCTTTTCTTTACATTTTTTAGGCATAAAGTAAAACATTTCAGAGTGATATGTCCTGATATCATTATAAAGAAAACATTTGAAAATTTTACTTTTTACTTGATGGTTACACCACATGACATTTTTAGAGTCATGTAATAAATGACACAACTGGATTTGTCCCTTTCTTCATCTTAGACACTCTTATTTGTCATTGAACCTTGTACAACAGTTCTTTCTTCTTCTTTTGAAGCTCAAGGTTAGAAGTTCATACCTGTTTAAAGATTTTGGAAGGGAACTCCAGGGCACTATAATTTTCATTCCTATGAGTGAAGCTTTCAGCTATTTTAATTCCGTTCCATCAATGCATTATGGCGTGACGTCTTGAAAACATCTTACTGTTTAACGGGAGTCACGAGTTCTGGAGCATGAATCAACGTATACAGGGATGGATGCAGTTTGAGGGACAATAAAACACCATGAAGGATGAGTCTCTGCTCTATGGTTTGATGCACACCGTTTGGTGTGTCTGTACTAGTGAGTTTCAGGCCTGTGCTTTTGAGTTTCATGTATCCCAAGAGTCCGTTTTGGCACTGATTCAGAGCTCAGCAACCAATCACATTTTACTCTGTGGGTGAAATGAACTACTCTCGTGGCGACCAGATGTGAAGACTGAGGAGATTCTAGACATAGTTCTCCTTTTTTGTAAGCTTATAAAAGTGATTTGATAGAGAGTAAGTGGGAATGGAAACTATGTCCCCATGGACAAGCAGGGGAGCCAATCACAGCTTAAAGCAGAATCTCCAACACTATTACTTACAGCATTAGAGACTCTTCTGGGAGTCCTGCGCAGGAAAAAGAACCTTCCAGAAATATGTTGAGGTTGTGGGGGCACTGGATACTGTTGGGGTAAAGCACTGTATTTGTTCTCTGGATGGTGGGACAAACCAATGATCTATTTTCCACTCTTCTCATTTCTCAGCAAAGGTTCCTGTAACTTTTTGTGACGTAGGGTAGGCCATTGATGTTTAAAAGTCTGAGACTACGATGACAATCTGGGTCTAGATGACAAACTAAGGTTTAGAATTGTGAAAAAAGTAAACAAAGAGACAAATATAAAAATGTAAGATTCGCCACACACCAATCAAATAAGTAATTGGTCATGTGACTCAAATCAGACCGGAGAACATGATCATCCGGAAGTGCTGTCAATAAAGCAAAAGGGACCATACTAAAACCTTCTGAAATTAATGTTACACTTTCAATACAACTTTTCACTCAAATCATGCTGATAATATACGTAATTTGTTATAAATGTAAGAAATGAAGCATTTTCACAGGTGGACTCTTTTGAAACCCACTTATATGTCTGCAGCAGATTCTTGAAAGCAAAACCGCTGATTATCATTTAGTGCAGTTTAGTGTATTTAATCAGAATAAACAAGGACATTTAAGGACAACTAGGGATCTGTGCCAGCTTTGAAAAAAAAGAAAGTAAGTCATGTCAAGGTCCAAGTCCAAGATGAAAGTTTTATTCTCTGGAAACAGTAACTGAATAGGGTTGAATGATTGCATATTTAATATCTGTAAATCAGAACGAATTCAATATAAAAGGCATCACTTACCTTTCAGATGTTCTATAAATTATAATAGCCTATTGGTTCCAGGTTCATAACCTCATTGCATTGTGGAACGGCTCGCAAATTACATAATCATATTGCTTCCTGTCCGTCTGTGGTTAAAGATCCTTAGTTCACTGTAGTTGTTTTTTGGTTGCTGTAATTACAGTTTGTCCTGTTGATATGCTTGTGTGTGAGATGTGACTAGAGCCTGTGGTCAAGCGGAGAGCACTCCAACTTGTTTGTTGCTTGTTTTGATTTGATTATGGTATGTCTGGAGAGCTTTGCCGAAGGCTGCATAACGAAGTGATTTGACATTCCTTTTTGATTGTACAAGAATGCATGAACAAAGAGTTGTGCAAGAACAGAACAATGAAATAAAATGCTGTGGTGAATAGGCTATGTTTTTGCCTACAAATCATGCAGATGTCAACTTTAAAATCTGCCATTTTCAACTGTCCTTTTTATTAATAAGTTTAAAAAACGTCAGGGTTTTATTAATATAGTTTTTTTTTCATATCTGTATTCTTTCTGTAATGTATGATATTTTGAATTGGGTTTTAGCTAATAATAACTTAGTTGCTTTTATCTTAAAAAAATCTCAATTACAGGTTGCTATTAACGCAGTGTTAGTTCTAACTAGAGATGGGCACTCAAGTTAGTGTCTCGAGTCGCATTTTTATAGACTTCAGACTTGACTCGGACTTGACCTGAAATTACTTCAGACTCGACTTGACAAATTTAAAAAAAAGTATTTTATCATTAACTACTACTACAAATATTTACTTACGTGTCATGTAGATCGGACCCTTGTAATAGAATTTGATTACATCTGTGTATTGCACGTAAACTCCAAAATGTCATGAGTCGACACCGTAAATTTTTATGAGACCTCGTATCCACAAAGGTTAGTCACAATAACACACAGTCTCAGAAAAAAAAGGCACAAAAGCTGTCACTGTTTTTGTCAATCTCTTCGTAGTTTATGCATCTTTTCTCTCTCTTAATGTGTCTATGAGAGAGATAGAAAGAGGTTGTGCTGCTTAATATTTTTGTAAAAACCATGATAGATTTTTTTTTTTTCAGGATTCTAGCATTTATTTGAAAAATAAATCTTATGTTATATTATACATGCCTTTACCATCACTTTTGATCAATTTAATGCATCATTGCAGAATAAAAATATTAATTTCATTTAAAAGAGTAGTGCATGATTAAACAACCACAATGTTTTGTGTCTGTAAATATGGATGGCAGCAGTGTAACAAAATCGACAATTGCCGGTAAACTAGCAATGACAAAAACGTCATGTTTTTAATTATGCACTTTAAGCTGATGCATATACACTCACCGGCCACTTTATTAGGTACCCCATGCTAGTAACGGGTTGGACCCCCTTTTGCCTTCAGAACTGCCTCAATTCTTCGTGACATAGATTCAACAAGGTGCTGGAAGCATTCCTCAGGGAGTTTGGTCCATATTGACATGATGGCATCACACAGTTGCCGCAGATTTGTCGGCTGCACATCCATGATGCGAATCTCCCGTTCCACCACATCCCAAAGATGCTCTATTGGATTGAGATCTGGTGACTGTGGAGGCCATTTGAGTACAGCGAACTCATTGTCATGTTCAAGAAACCAGTCTGAGATGATTCCAGCTTTATGACATGGCGCATTATCCTGCTGAAAGTAGCCATCAGAAGTTGGGTACATTGTGGTCATAAAGGGATGGACATGGTCAGCAACAATACTCAGGCCAAGGGGCCTGAGTGGGCCAAGGGGCCCAAAGAGTGCCAAGAAAATATTCCCCACACCATGACACCACCACCACCAGCCTGAACCGTTGATACAAGGCAGGATGGATCCATGCTTTCATGTTGTAGACGCCAAATTCTGACCCTACCATCCGAATGTCGCAGCAGAAATCGAGACTCATCAGACCAGGCAACGTTTTTCCAATCTTCTATTGTCCAATTTCGATGAGCTTGTGCAAATTGTAGCCTCAGTTTCCTGTTTTTAGCTGAAAGGAGTGGCACCCGGTGTGGTCTTCTGCTGCTGTAGCCCATCTGCCTCAAAGTTCGACGTACTGTGCGTTCAGAGATGCTCTTCTGCCCACCTTGGTTGTAACGGGTGGTTATTTGAGTCACTGTTGCCCTTCTATCAGCTTGAACCAGTCTGGCCATTCTCCTCTGACCTCTGGCATCAACAAGGCATTTCCGCCCACAGAACTGCCGCTCACTGGATGTTTTTTCTTTTTCGGACCATTCTCTGTAAACCCTAGAGATGGTTGTGCGTGAAAATCCCAGTAGATTAGCAGTTTCTGAAATACTCAGACCAGCCCTTCTGGCACCAACAATCATGCCACGTTCAAAGTCACTCAAATCACCTTTCTTCCCCATACTGATGCTCGGTTTGAACTGCAGGAGATTGTCTTGACCATGTCTACATGCCTAAATGCACTGAGTTGCCGCCATGTGATTGGCTGCTTAGAAATTAAGTGTTAAGGAGCAGTTGGACAGGTGTACCTAATAAAGTGGGCGGTGAGTGTATGTATATTATATAATGTGAGATGATATGGGGTCACCCTAAGACCACTGGCCTGGTGAGAAACTGGTTGACAAGACAGTATAAAAAAAAGACGGTATAAAAATGAGTCAAGTCAGTATAATTGCATGAGTCAAGACCAGTATTTGGCTCATTTTCAAGCACTTGAGATGAGCTCTCAGTGTCAAAAAGATGGTGACATCATCAGTGCTTTAATAGCTGTTCGGTTTCCGTTCCTTAGACTGTATGTCGATTTTATAAAAAACGGAATGTTTCAGGAGTAAATTCAATTGAATTGTGTTTGCCACTCTCATAAATAAATGAACTATCTGTGTATGGAACTGGATTAAGTGCTCATTCTGGCAATGATGACAGTATTTAGCTTCAGAGCAGGGCTTTCGCTGATCACTGATGATTCAAAGTTCACAACAACTTCAAGAGAGGAAAGAAAATACATAGTTTTCCTTACAGCATATCTCAAGTGCATACTCGTTTGTCTCAGAGTAGTCAAAGGTATGTTGTACCGCTGTGCACTTTGCCCCTTGCCCTCTGCTTTGTCTTTGAAAAAGGGATCCAACTCTAAAAATAAGAGGATCTCTATTAGCAGTGAAACTTCATTATGTGACATAATCTAAGTCACTTGGCTTGTAAACTAAGCTGGCTAATAGCTGGTTACCTTATCAAGGATTTGCTCTTAGCACCTTTTTTTCCTCTAGAGGCTTGAGAAACCACAAGCCTACAGAAGTGGCAACCTAAAAAAAAAGATTGAGATCTGTCTCCCTATTCATCGCATGCAATGCCACACACACACACACACACACACACATACACACGCACATAGGCACACAACCACAAGGTCCAACCCCTAGTGTTCAGAAGTAGGTTTGGATAAAGAGTTAAGCCCTGTGGACAGAAGGATTTCCTCTTTTTAAACTGCAGCAATTAAGTAGTCCTTTAACATGCCACTGTGAGACCAGCTGATTCATTTGTGTGAGGAGGCCTTTTCACTGGGGACTTCCACTCCACCACATTAGCATCACTGGACACACACAACCTTATTCAATTTCAAAGAGATGGTTTCAATCGTGTTTCAAACATATTTGTCTCCTAAAATAAAGTGAGGGATTCATGAGAACCAAATAATGCTGATGCTTTGTTGCAGCGTCGGTGTTTGTGTGTCTGGCTTTCCGCATCAAATGTGATGGTACACATGTTGAGTCAGCATGGATGTAGTCCTGAGGATACAGCTCTCGATGTTTTTCATCCTTTAATACTCGATACATATCTCTTTGTTTATGTATTTACTCTGAAATGGCTCAAATAGCTGTTTTTTTATCAGAAGAAGAATCATTTTTAAACAGCTAATGTTGCCACATATGTTTACAATGTTTAATGTACAGTACAGCATACAATATCTGATTAAAAATAACCAAGGGTGGTGAAAGTAAAAAAATAAATAAAATTGTGATAGTATAACAAATGACATAATATGGAAGTAATGGAGGATTTAGGAATATACAGTTAAGAATATATATACACACACACAGATCGTGCACACTCTAATACAGTATGTCATTGAACCAGATGTTGATTGAATTTTATTCCCCCAACAAATATGTTTTTAAATACTTTGTGCAGGTGTTTCCTGTGGAAAACTGTCTCAGACATGCATAGGAATATCCAAAGCTCTACATTGCGCTCATTCTTCTGCGAGGCTACAGTGTTTACTGTATTCTTTTCATCCAATATTTCTTATGTTTTATCTACTTCTTCATATATAAAACAGCCCCCGTTTTTGATAGACCTTGCATAAACGAGTCCTCCTCTCTTCTAGTCCCTTTTATGGTAACTGTCTGTGAATTATATTATTCCTGTAGAGGTCAGCTACAAATTATCCCACGAGCCTGTGAACTTCACGCCTGGTTGTGCATGATGCTAATTGTATAGATGATTGATCACTCCTCTTATGTACTTGGAGCTGATGAAAAGATCCCTGAAAGGCTGAGAAAATTATAGCCCTCTCAGCCAACTGGTGAACACTGCCATGCCAACCCGCCCCGAGCAGCTCTACGCAAAACCACACTCAGTACATCTGGATGTAAGGCAGTCTTTACTGATTCAGATGAATAATACATGGGTGTAAATGGATGAAGCCATAATCACGCATTTAATAGGCATTAAATATAAATGCGTCAACACACCACTTGGAGCACTCTGAGTGTAGCCAGGCGGAACTGATCAGCAGTGACTTCTGCGCTTTCTCCCCTATTTTTTGCTCGTATAATGGACAGCATTCCCATGATACAAGCCTGTACAGTACATGTTGATATGTAAATGTGAATGGACTGACCTCTTTTAAGATGTTCTGCCCTGTGAGATTGGCACCAGACTATTCTGGCATTCATGAAGGTGATCATCACTAATGTCAGCCTATGATTCATTATGTTGCTTCAAACGTTGTACTGCCAGTGTCACCCACTTCCCTACTCAGCAAAAAACCCTCAAATGATCCTGAACAGCATTGTGCAATACATGACCACTGATGCCTGCATACTTTGGCTGGACATATGCATACTTTGGCCTACTGTTTATGTAGTAGGCCTACGTCCACATCTGATTCGTGTTGTGTTTTTATAAGTGAGCCAGTGGATTAAACTTAATTGAACTCAGATTAGGTGGCTTTGACCTACAGTAGTGGAACTTTTATTAAAGCAGAGGCCTGCGTTTTAAAAAACAAGCTCTTTTTGCTCTTACTCTATAGCTGACTTATTCATCTCATCATGAAACTTCCTGACCCCCTTTCCCCCTTCTGTACAGCCAAAAAGCCAGCCAAATATTTTCATAGGAAATAATGAAATTCCTGAAATTATTAGGAGGGAAACCTTATATCATCTGTTCTCCTGAGCTGGCTTCCACGGTTTCACAAGCAAACCTCTGCCGCCTTGTGATTTTTTTTTCTTCTTTCTTTTTTCTTTTTTTTTTTCTTCTAAAGGATGATGTCATTCTAAGTATTACAATTAGTAGGTTTATATACACACATATACACTCACCGGCCACTTTATTAGGTACCCCATGCTAGTAACGGGTTGGACCCCCTTTTGCCTTCAGAACTGCCTCAATTCTTCGTGGCATAGATTCAACAAGGTGCTGGAAGCATTCCTCAGGGAGTTTGGTCCATATTGACATGATGGCATCACACAGTTGCCGCAGATTTGTCGGCTGCACATCCATGATGCGAATCTCCCGTTCCACCACATCCCAAAGATGCTCTATTGGATTGAGATCTGGTGACTGTGGAGGCCATTTGAGTACAGCGAACTCATTGTCATGTTCAAGAAACCAGTCTGAGATGATTCCAGCTTTATGACATGGCGCATTATCCTGCTGAAAGTAGCCATCAGAAGTTGGGTACATTGTGGTCATAAAGGGATGGACATGGTCAGCAACAATACTCAGGTAGGCTGTGGCGTTGCAACGATGCTCAATTGGTACCAAGGGGCCCAAAGAGTGCCAAGAAAATATTCCCCACACCATGACACCACCACCACCAGCCTGAACCGTTGATACAAGGCAGGATGGATCCATGCTTTCATGTTGTAGACGCCAAATTCTGACCCTACCATCCGAATGTCGCAGCTGAAATCGAGACTCATCAGACCAGGCAACGTTTTTCCAATCTTCTATTGTCCAATTTCGATGAGCTTGTGCAAATTGTAGCCTCAGTTTCCTGTTTTTAGCTGAAAGGAGTGGCACCCGGTGTGGTCTTCTGCTGCTGTAGCCCATCTGCCTCAAAGTTCGACGTACTGTGCGTTCAGAGATGCTCTTCTGCCCACCTTGGTTGTAACGGGTGGTTATTTGAGTCACTGTTGCCCTTCTATCAGCTTGAACCAGTCTGGCCATTCTCCTCTGACCTCTGGCATCAACAAGGCATTTCCGCCCACAGAACTGCCGCTCACTGGATGTTTTTTCTTTTTCTGACCATTCTCTGTAAACCCTAGAGATGGTTGTGCGTGAAAATCCCAGTAGATTAGCAGTTTCTGAAATACTCAGACCAGCCCTTCTGGCACCAACAATCATGCCACGTTCAAAGTCACTCAAATCACCTTTCTTCCCCATACTGATGCTCGGTTTGAACTGCAGGAGATTGTCTTGACCATGTCTACATGCCTAAATGCACTGAGTTGCCGCCATGTGATTGGCTGCTTAGAAATTAAGTGTTAACGAGCAGTTGGACAGGTGTACCTAATAAAGTGGCTGGTGAGTGTACATATACATATACCTGTGCAATAATCATGCTGTCTAATCGGCATCTTGATATGCCACACCTGTGAGGTGGATGGATTATCTCGGCAAAGGAGAAAGCGAGATTATCTCCACCAAAGCGTTATTAGCCAGCTGAAAACACTAAACGCTCTGCTGAAAACGCCTAGCTGTGGGCGCTTGAGAGCGTTTTGGCAGCGCAGCGTTTTTTCAGTTATGATGCTATGATACAGAACATCCGCAGCACAGTTTACTTATAACTGATTTCGCAGATAATTTGGAATGAATGTTGTGACAGTTGGTCGGTGTGGTATTAGTCCCGCCCCTCGTCTACTGTGATTGGACGGTTGGGTAAAAAGTGACAGTGATGAGCTGCGTTTTACCCAAAGTTGAACATTCTTCAACTCTTGGCGAGCAGTAAAAAAACGCCGGGCACTCATCGCTTCAGCGTGAAAAAAATGCTCAGCACCTCGTCACGCTCATGGCGTTCTAAAAATGCGGCGCTCCCATTGAAAACAATTGAAAAAACAAGGCAGCCGCGTGAAAAAACGCTTTGATGGACACACGGTCTCAGTGGTAAATTGAGTTCTTTTTCGCTGCTTATTGTGCTTAAACAGTTAAATACACATAAAATAATGTAAAAATGCTGGTCTTGGTGAGAATTCACTTCACAGTCAGTTATGTTTTAAGTGAACGTAAACGGTTGAGGAAGAAAATGCACGTGTAACAGTATGATGGATCCATGTGTCAGGTCTTAAAGTGACAGCAGTCTACTGTACCTGCTGCCAAATAATGAGATATTATTAAAAATATCTATATGGCAGATTTTCCCCATGGTATCTGTCAAAATTGTGGCCAGTGAAAATGCCACTTTGGAAACTTGCCACAGTGGCTTGGGAGCAAAAAAGTTAATGTCAAGCCCTATATACAGTATGTGTGTGTATATACATATAATATATAGCATCGTTGACACTCTAATACAGCATGTCATTGAATCAGATGTTTATTGAATTTTATTCCGCCAAAAATATTACAAAAATATATAAAAAAATTATTTTGAATCTGTGAAAACGGTGACAGCATGCACGTGCGTATTACATGTTTATGCGCGAATGAATGCGTATGTGTTTGTTTGGAAATGCATCCATTACTTAAACACAAAAGTGTGTTTACTAGACTTAATTTCCTTCTTTTGAACTGTCAAATGCCTAACAGTTTCTTTTTTTTCTTTTTGTAATCCTTTTTTTCTAAAGGATGACGTTTATTTATTGCTCATATTTACTCATATTTTTACTCATATGCAGAGTATTATTAAATAATAAAGTAATTAAATAACTAAGGATTAAATGGATTTGAGTGGAATAAATAAAAAAAGAATGATAAAAGTAGTTCTATGTCTAATTCAATTGTAGTTAAGTAATCAAATTAAACAATTTGCAAATAATATTTTATTTTAAAATGTGCACACATTAAGTCTTATTCCTATGATATGTCTCATCACATTCAGTTATGAATTACATGAACCATGATAGCATATTTTCAATTCAAAACGACGAAATATCATAGAATGTTGAGTAGATACTACACTAGATAGGCTATTACCATCGGTCGCTGAACTTTTCTATCCTAAAACAGTTATCTAATATTTACATCTACTTGCATCTTTCTACGAACTCTCGTTGCGTTGTTACAGTGACAGTAAGACTCGCCTGATTGGCCATCTCGATCATTTTGAAACTGACAATCACTGTTAGACAGCTGAGGCAGAGCAGCCTAAAAATGTTTTAAAACTTTTAAAACTTTGTCATCCTAACACCAAACAGCTTTACTCGTTCAACACTGAAATAATAAGATAAGATAAATAAAGTAAGAAAATATGAATTCTGTTATTTTTTTTCATTTTTTTATTCATAGCTCACTAGTCTAGATAAACTAGACTCTAGATCAAGATAACCAGTGATATACTAGTTGAATTTATAGGAGAGTCAAAGTGCTCATTCTTTAGACATAAGTTGAAATGATTATCACAGTAATGTTCTATTCTATTTTGAGTTGTTTTCTGAATATGTGTGGAATGAAGCAGGTTATTTGAGAGCTGTACCACACAAGATGTTTCCACGCTGTGCTGCATCTCATTGGCAGCTGTGTTGGCTTGTAACGTCACCACCACAACTAATCATCAATGTTCTGCCTAGAGAACATCACACCCTCAGCCTTGGTTGTTCAATTTTGTGCAACATTATCACGCCTCTGTCCTTTCCATTCACTCACACAGAAGGGGTATTAGATGGGTCAATGAAATGACCCAGATGTTGACTGAATTGTATCTCCCCCCCCCCCCCCCCCCCCCCCCCCAAAAAAAAAATTTGTATTAGATATTTGGACTGAGCATATTGTGCCTGATTGGTGTTGTCATTTTAAAAATGGGATGTACAATAACCATTAGTTATTGGTAACTGTATTAGTAGATTTAGTTTTTGATTGAAATGTGGTCTAGTACTTAAATGCAAACGTGTGTTTATTAGACTTGCTTTTCTTTTGAACTGTCATGAGGCTTCTAGTGTTTCTCTTTTATGACAGTGAGTGATGACTTTACAAGACATAGTGCCATGGTATAAGGCTTACGAGAAAATAAATACCAGGAAATGGTCATCCTGTCTCCTAAGCCTGTGTCTTCCTTAGAAGGTTAATACATCAAAAAGCACTACAAAGTAATACATTCATTTTCATAATGTCTAGGCTAACCCTGGGTTTAGCAGCATGACAACAGAGACTGTGTTTGATTTGGTCCTCAAGGTGAACTGGCTAGCAGATGTTGATCTTAAGATGAGGAATGAGACCTGGTGGGGTTTCCCCCCCCCCCATTGAATGGTAGAGGTTGGTGTTTACTACATTTAAAAGTGTTGGCGGTAGGAGCTCAGCACCGCTTGTATTCATTTTTGTTCCAGCATTTTTCAAAAGAGGATTAAGCAGGGCCTCCCGTAAAGACAGAGGAGGTTAGCAGAGAGGCGATATGAAATACTATACGTCTGCTCAAATATGAATATATGCATGGTAACATGCTGTTGTACTTATGGAAATGGATGTCTCCAGCAAGCCAGCATTCATCACTCCAGAGAGGCTTGTCTTTGTTTGACTTGCATGACAGTTATCACTGCAGGGGAAAGGCTTGCATGGGAATAACATACTCAGTGTGTTTGAGGTGAAATAATAAGCATTTTAAGGGGGCCGTCTTTGGAACAATCCAAATGACACAATGCATTCCTAACTAGACAGGGCCAATGACCTCTGACCTCAGCGCTGGCTGCAAAGCAGGGCTCAGGTTTCCTTCCAAATACAAACTCTGTGTGACAGCCTCACTAGGGCCATTAAATTACAGAGGACTGCTTCTCTTGACAAACATTTACACACACGTGCTCTTCGTGTAATTTCTGAATGGGCTTTCCCATCTGTCCTGAGACTGTTGTATTTCATGAATAAAAAAAAATCCTCAAAATGTGGTCATTATATTCACCATTTAATTGGACATTTAGATAACCGAATCCAAAAATGTACCGTTTGCATATCCAGTGATGCACGAAGATATACACTGGTCACCGGTCACTGATCTCTTATGGTCACCAAGGCTGCATTTATTTGTTTAAACAGGGTATCCGCAGGGTCTTGAAAAGTATTAAAAGGTGATAAATCAATTTTGGGAAAATTAAGACCCTTAAAAAGTATTAAAAAGTCTTATCACGGCTTTATAAAGTCTTAAATTTTGAAAGTATTTTTTCTGAATTAGCTGTCCAAGTCCCTGAATTAGCTGTCCAGTTTGAGTCCCAAAACCATCGTAAAAGTGTGTGAATTTAGTCATTTTTATTATAAAAAAACCAACAGGTACATAAAAAACGAGGCTATTGTGGGTGCGTTTGTAAATTGCCTCAGAGCACCAGAGCGGCGGAAGTTCAAAAGCACAATGTACGCTCTGGCGTTCCCAGCGCGTATTACAACGCACCAAAATGTTTTAAGAGAAGGTTGGTGAACGCATGAACAGAATGGGGAAGTTTTTTAATAAACTTTGCTTTGATTTACTATCCCAGCCTATTTGATTTTTTTGTATCAGAGTGGTCTATAGTCTTTATCACAAACTAAAACTGTTAAGTTAAAAGTATCACTGATGTAAATGGTTACAGCTTGAAGTGGCAGTGAGGTATTAAAAAATATTGAGAAGGTCTTGAAAAAGTATTGAAAAGGTATTAAAATTAACTTCAAGATTCCTGCATATACCCTGTTAAAAATGGGGAAAGAAGTAATATTGTAAAATATTATTACAATTTTAAATAACGGTTTTCTTTTTTAATATATTTTTTAAATGTAATTTTATTCCTGTGATGGTAAAGCTGAAATTTCATTACTCCAGTCATCAGTGTCACATGATCCTTCAGAAATCATTCTAATTTGCTGATTTACTGCTCAAGAAACATTTATTATTATTATTTATTATCAGTGTTGAAAACAGTTGTGTAAATCGTTTCAGGATGCTTTTATGAATAGAAGGTTCAAAAGAACTGTATTTATTTAAAATAGAACCTTTTGTAACATTATAAATGTCTTTACTGTCACTTTTGACCAATGTAAGCATCCTTGCTGAATAAAAGTATATATATTTTTAATTTCTTTTAGAAATTAAAAAAAAAAATCATACTGACCCCACACTTTTAAATGACTTCTTTTCAAAGTTCTGTATGACTTAAATATTCATGGATTCTTATTAAAGCTACTGAAGTTTCTGTACATAGCAGTGAGTAATTTTCTCTTTGCCTTTGTTGTTTGATTAACATTAATGGCAGATGGCAGCATGTTTATTAGGGTGCTGTCACTTTAAGAACGAATGCACGGTCTAATATACTGATACACACCATACAACTTTTTACATACATTTAAATTAGAAATTACTGTGTTTATGTAAACCTGTGTGTATTCAACAGTTTAACGCGTTAGTTCACCTAAAAATGTAAATCTTGTCATTAATTAGTCACCCTCATGTATTTACAAACCTGTAAGACTTTCGTTCATCTTCGGTGAAGATCTTTTTTTATTAAATCTGAGAGCTTTATGTCCCTCCTTTGACAGCTACGCAACTACCACTTCGATGCTTCAAAAAGTTCATAAAGGGGTAAATCTAATCCATATGAATAGAGCGGTTTATCCGAATTATTATCCCCCTCGTTGAAGCCAATACCTAATTACCTAATCCTAAACCTACCTATACTAGGGACTGTATAGTCTGGGGGCACAAGAACTGCAACTGATCGAATGTGTAATGTATCACAAGATTACAATTGTGGAGACATTTTAATCATTCACATTCTAATGCTAATCACTGTAAATGTTTTGAACAAGTTGTGTTAAAAGTCTTTTCTTTTTTTTTCTTTTTTTTCAACAGGGCTTACATGAACGTGAAGGAGCTGAAAGAGGTTTTGAATTTGGATGGATCCACACACTTGAACATATTCTTTGCTAACTCATCTGATGAAGACGTGGCTGGTGTGGGCACTTGGCCTTGGGATAAAGAAGCTTTAACACATTTGGGTAAATAAATACATGGAGCACTAAAAATAGGTAACAACAATCGGCTCAGCATCATATGTTTTGCAGTTTTTAAGCATTTTAAAGTGCCCCTGTTATGCTATATTAAAGGTTTCTTGTTTTGTTTTGGAGGACTCTCACATCACTTCATTCCTCAAAGAGTATAAAAATGTTTTAGTTTTTTTTTTTTTTTGAAGATTCAGTCTCTCTAAACCCCTCCTTTCTGCGAGCGTACTCTGCTCTGATTGGTCAGATGAAATTTGTTACATTGTTACGTAGGTATATACCATGAAGTCAGACTGGAATTGCTGACGACTCGTTTTGGCAGTTCAGAATTGATTCTTTCTTTTTGGAGACAATAACTTTGTTTGTCGTGCACTTTGATCTTTTTACGTTTGCAGACATTTTACATTCACAAATAGCTATATTACACACTGCATTAAAAGGTAATATTCGAAAAAGCATAATAGGGGCACTTTAAAGAGCAGTGACCAAAAAAGATCAGTAAACGATTTCAGAGCTGTAATGACATATAAAGGCTGCAGTGTTCCCACAGGGAAGCAGGTTTGAGTCTGAATTGTCATTTCCTGTCAATCAGAAAATGTTCCAAAATGAACAGGTACCAAAAAAGGTGATGCTTATGATACCTGTTTTTGCTCTGTCTTTTTTGAGGTGGGATTGTATTAAACCCTTCATTTTATGGTACGTTTGGCCACACTCACACCATGATCCATGAGATTGGCCACAGCCTCGGACTGTACCATGTCTTCAGGGGAATCTCAGAGGTGGAGTCCTGTAACGATGCCTGCTTGGAGACTGAGCCCTCTCTTGAGACTGGAGATCTGTGTGCAGATACCAATCCCACACCCAAGTACAAGTACTGCAGAGATCCTGAGCCTGGCAATGATACCTGCGGCAGACGTCATTTCAAAAACACCCCTTTCAACAATTACATGAGCTATGCTGGTAAGACTGTATCAACTCTCAGGCCCCTATCATACACCCGGCACAATGCAGCTCCAAGCGCGAAGTGTTTTTTGCTAGTTATCAGTTATCATTTTCACGTCTTGCGCCACGTTGTTTAAATAGCAAATACATTTGCGCCCATTTGTGCGCCCATGGGTGTGCTGGTCTAAAAAAGAGGATATGTTCAGGCGCATTGTTGGTGCATTGCTATTTTGAGGCAACTGAAATAGACTGTGCCATTAACCAACTGAAACCTAGTCTAAAGTCAATGGTGCAATATTTTTTTATTATTTAAAGAGCACGTTAGTAATGTGGGACGCACAGGGGCACACAAACTAGACAAATATTAAAAATTAAAGGATTACAATGTAAACGATTAATATTGTGTACATAAAGATATGGTGGAATCCTTGTCTCGTAGTTGGTCTGCTTGCACGATTTAACCTCTCGCACGAGCAGATCCGTTTGCTCTCTGGAGGTGCGTTCAGTCTTTTCGCTTGCAAATTCCGCCATAGCGCGAACACAACTGGCTTTTAAAGGGAATGGCAGATTACACTCTGATTGTTTTTTTTGTACGTTACTTCCAAAACACACTCTTTTTTGAGAATAGAGACAACCCTTTTAGAACATGCGCCAGGCGCGCCAACCATTTTTCCCGTCGTTAAAGCAAAAGTGGATTCGGACACGGCCTAAGTGCACTTGCGCCCTGCGCTTTAAGACCATGCACTAGATTGTTAAAATAGGGCCGTCAATGCCTATTGAGGTCAAGATTTTCTGTCGGGTTTTTTTCTTTTTTCATTTTCTGTGCTGATTCTGACAGGAAATTTGTGAAATGAATTTAAAATTAGTGTGACGTCTGTGATTTCTTTGTTTGTTTTGTTCCCATAAAGATGATGACTGCACAGATTCCTTCACGCTGAACCAGGTGGCTCGGATGCACTGTTACCTAGATCTGATCTACCAGTCTTGGAGACCTGGCAGTAAACCAGCTCCTGTTCCTCTACCTCCTCGAGTAACAGCGCAGGACCAAGACTCACTTACCCTGGAATGGTTCCCTGCCCTCACTGGCCATTACTTAGACAGGTGAAAAGAACATGTATTAAAATGTGAATGCACAATTTTCCCCATTATGAAAAACCTGTTACCCAGTCTGGTGTTTTAATAAATACTTTATTATTTAATTGTTTTTTTATTTATTTTTTTTATTAGCCTAAATTTGAATATTAATGTTTATTTCTAGAAAATCACAAAAAAAAACAAAAATGTCCCGACAAAAACGTTCTCATATAAATCTTAAAGAAAATGAAAAGAAATACAAATATTTAACATTTAGTTATATTTATCTCCTTGAAAATCAGCTTTGTATGAAGGTTAAGGCACCTCCTTCCGTGTACATTCATTGAAAAGGGGAAGAAAAAATTTAAATGTTTCACGCCCTATACAACAAAAAGTGCCTTAATATTACACAAATGATAATCACTGTAGAGAGGAGAAACCTGATACAAAAGGATGTACACTACAATGAGATAGTGATGTTTTGAGTGTCTCCAAGACTTGTTTCAGTAGTTAATTTTCATAAGTTTCATTAAGTTTTATTAGTTAATTCCAGAAATTAACATATTGTGTAAGTTCTCCAATAAAAATTGTTGGAGAGATTGCTAAACAAGTCAAGGTAAATCATGTCAATAAAGATTAAAGTTTATGTAGTGCAGTAATGTACGTGCCATCAAAAGATTGAAGTTGTAGTGGGCTGATGGAGAGGTTTGAGTCATATACCAATTTCTCTCCCATCACCATAGCATTTCTTTCAACAATTTTATTGATTTTTAGGGTGTGTTCACACTTGGTATGTTTGGTTCGATTAAAACGAATCGGTTACCTAACGTAACCTCGGTTCTCTCTAGATGAGGGAACGAGTATTGCGTAAGCAAGCTTACGCTACGGGAAAGATTCATCTTTTCTGAGAAATTGAAGCCAAAAAATTATCCTATAATTTTGTATCCATTGTCAACGCAGTTCAGCTGCAGCAGACCATGAGCGGGCTAGCTAGCAGCTCATTGGTTCGCTCACAGGGAACTGCTTAAGCCTATGAGGAGACGCGAATGAACTCTCGGCCAATGAGAGTCAGACATGCTCTCATTGCGTCAGAACCCGCCGAGTAGGGCGTGGTCAGAGAGTATAAATATCGGCGTCATAGGCTGTAACTCTGGTTTTCATAGAATAAAGCGAGAAACGCTAGTAGCACAAGCACGGCCAGGAACGCAATACTCGTTCCCTCATCTAGAGAGAACCGAGGTTACGTTAGGTAACCGATTCGTTCTCTTACGAGAGGTTCTCTCGTATTGCGTAAGCTAGCTTACGCTACGGGAACACCTGGTCAACGCCGTGCGTGCTAAGCATCCACTTATGAGTCCCAGGGGAGACCCGGGGGAACCCTTGATGGTGGGAATGAATATATGTACATGTGACAGGGTCAGCGGAGCAGGCCGGTGACTGTGTAGTACTAAGCACCTGATAAGAGGGACAGAGCGGGAACCGGTCTGTGTGAATAACTCTTTTTTTTAGTGCAGCTCACCAGAGAAGCTGTAACATACTAAATAGCTAGTAGTTTAGCCTGCAAGGCAGGAACTATAAAAGCGAGCATCTGGTACTAAAAACGATATTATAAAATCTGACAAAGGTGGAAGGGGAAGCATCCTGCTGCCACACAAATGTCATGAATGGAAATTCCGCTGGACCATGCCCACGATGAGGCCATGCCTCTAGTGGAATGAGCCCTGATGCCCAGAGGGCATGGCAGGTCTTTTGACGCGTATGCGGCTGCAATGGCATCAACTATCCATCTGGATAGGGTCTGTTTCGAGGCGGCCAACCCCTTGGTGCGCCCACCGAACGAAACAAACAGCTGCTCAGATCGTCTGACCGGAGCAGTGCGGGAAATGTATAATCTCAGGGCCCTGACCGGACACAGGAGATTAGAGTCAGATTCGTTATCGGATGCAGGCAGAGCCGATAGAGAAATAACTTGTGCCCTGAACGGGGTACCAATCGCTTTTGGGACATAACCATGTCTAGGTTTGAGAACGACTAAGGAGTCATTGGGCCCAAACTCAAGACAGGAAGCGCTAGTGGACAGCGCGTGAAGGTCTCCCACACGTTTTACTGATGCGAGCGCAAGCAGAAAAACGGCTTTGAGCGAAAGGTATTTGAGGTCCACGGTGTTTAGTGGTTCGAATGGGGGGGCTTTCATAGCTTCGAGAACTATGGAAAGATCCCAAATCGGCACCGAAAAGGGGCGTGGGGGGTTCATCCTTCTAGCTCCCCTGAGGAAGCGGATGACCAAGCCGTGTTTGCCCAGTGACTGACCGCGCCGGGGTTCAACGAACGCTGCGACGGCTGCCACATACACCTTGAGAGTGGACGGGGACCTGCCCTTGTCCAGCATCTCTTGGAGAAAGTTTAGCAAGGAAGGAACCTCGCATGACCGTGGGTCCAAATTTCTGTTGGTGCACTATTTTGAGAACACAGACCATTTAGACGCATAGAGCCTTCTCGTAGAGGCCGCTCTAGCCTGCATGATCGTGTTTAACACTCCCTCTGGCAAAGCAACGGGTAGTTGTTGATCACCCACGCGTGTAGCGCCCAGCGCTCTGGGTGGGGGTGCCAGATCGTGCCGCGAGCTTGGGAGAGGAGATCTGCTCTGACTGGAATGGGCCACGGGGCTGTCTGTGACAGCTGAGTGAGCTCCGGAAACCAAGTCTGACCCTCCCAACGCGGGGCTATGAGGAGCACCGAGTGGCGTGTTTCCCTGATTCTCTGAAGCACCTGTGGTAGCAGAGAAACCGGAGGGAATGCATAAAGCGGGCGGCTGGGCCAGGTCTGGGCTAGCGCGTCGTCGCTCTTTGAGAAAAATATTGGGCAATGGGTGTTCTCTTCTGAGGCGAAGAGGTCCACCTCTGCTCTGCCGAATATTCGCCACAGCTTTTGGACTGTAAGAGTGTGCAGGGACCATTCCCGGGGGGAATGGGGTTCCTGGACAGACTGTCTGGACCGTTGTTCAGATGGCCCGGCACGTGCGTCGCTCTGAGCGAGAGCAGGTGACACTGCGACCAAACTAATATGCGTTCTGTCAGTCTGAAAAGATTTCTGGATCTGACTCCTCCCTGACGGTTTAGATAGGAGACCATGGCTATATTGTCCGAACGGATCAGCACGTGGTGACCGTGAATGCGCGGGAGAAAGCGCGTGAGCGCGTTCGCGACCGCCAACATCTCCAAACAGTTTATGTGGAGGAGGCTCTCTTGAGCTGACCAGGGGCCGAAGGCGAGAAAGGTCCCCATGGAAACGCCCCGCTGAAACCATTCTGCCACAGTCCATGGCTGCAGAGCTGTGATACAGGTCTGCGTTACTTTTTTATCAGCTGGCGGCCCGTGGTCCACGCGTGGTGAGACACATGGCTCTTCAACGAGAACTGAAGCGGGCGCATGCGCAGTAACCCCAGCTGGAGCACCGCGGAGGCTGAGGCCATGTAACCCAACGCCTTCTGAAACGTTTTCAGAGGTGTGAGTCTGTTCATCTGAAAAGATGCGGCGAGACGCTGAACACGGCGCGCGCGCTGTGTTGACAGACGAGCCGTCATTGTGACCGAGTCTAACTCTATACCCACGAAGGAGATAGTCTGACTGGGTTGTAGCGCGCTCTTTGTCCAGTTGACAGAGAGGCCCAGGGCTTTCAGATGGTCGAGGAGAACTGTACGATGAGACAGTAGCTCTCTCTGTGATTGTGCCAAAATCAGCCAGTCGTCCAAATAGTTCAGTATTCGCAGCCCCTGACTCCGCAGGGGGGCGAGCGCCGCATCCATGCACTTCGTGAACATACGGGGCGCTAATGATAGGCCGAACGGAAGGACGGTGTATTGATAAACCTGGCCTTCGAAGGCGAAACGTAAGAATGGCCTGTGAAGGGGATTTATCTGAATCTGAAAGTACGCATCTTTCAGATCTAGTGAAATGAACCAGTCCCCCTGGCGCCCATGCGCGAGGAGTTTTCTGATAGTGAGCATTTTGAACGGTCTCTTCATGAGAACTTTGTTCAGAAATCTGAGGTCTAAGATTGGTCTGAGGCCGCCGTCTTTCTTGGGAACAAGAAAATAACGGCCGTAAAACCCGACTCGCTCATAGACAGAGGAACTCTCTCTATAGCCCTTTTGCACAAAAACTTTGCTATCTCTGAACGGAGCAGCGTCACTGCTTCTGGGTTCACAGTAGTTTCTAGCCGTGCTCGAAAACGTGGAGGGCGGCGGTGAAACTGTAAGCGATAGCCTAGCCTTATTGTGTTTAGTACCCACTGGGAAATTCCCGGAATAGCTTCCCACGCTTTGAAGCGTAACGCTAGGGGGTGAATGGCTACATGGTCCCCGTCGCTGCACATAGCGGGCTGCGTGAGCGCGCTCATAGTATTTAAGACAGCGGGACTTATGCTCAGAGAGGAGTTTTTTGGGCCGTGTAACAGAGTGAACAGAGGGGGGACGCTTAACACGCTTATGCACCCTGAAACTCGAGCGATTTGGAACCGCTTTATGAGAGTGGACTCTGTGTGAGACATGGGAACTGAAGTGCTTTTGTGTATGAGTGAACACTGTGTTGTGGGCACATTTTCTACACAAGAGGCTTTTATGCTCTTTTTGCGATTTTTCTGGGTCACCGTGAAAACGGCGTTTGTGCTCATGCAAGCGGGAAAAGAGACCGGCTTGGTAATGGCGGAATACACTGCTGTAGTAGCCGCGTGCGCGGGGACTAACAGAGGGCGAAACTTTGACGGCGGTCCGGCCGCGGCGGGAGAGCGCCGTCTTTTTCTCAGCTGTGTTAGGCAGACTTCGAGTGATCAGGTTTCAGCGCGCTCCTAGGCCGAGGCCCCCGAGGCGGCGGCGGTCTGTGGCGGCTGTCAGAGCGAGAACGAGGGCGGCCGCCCTGGCGCCGCTGAGAAGTCTGACTGTGCTGAGCTGGGCGCTGGGGTGGGGCTCGTGCAGGAGGCTGGTCACGTGAGCGGCCTGCAGAGGAGCTAGCGCGACGAGGCAGAAAGAGGTTCATGGCCTGGGAGGCTTTCTGTACTTCGGAAAAACGGTCGACGATACCCGTGACGGCAGATCCGAAGAGGCCGGATGGAGAGAGCGAGGCGTTGAGAAAAACGGCGCGCTCAGAATCTCCCATGTCAGCGAGTGTGAGCCACAAATGTCTCTCAGACACACAAATGGCGGCCATGCATTTCCCCAGGGCTTGAGCGGCAGATTTTGTAGCGCGAAGGGCAAGGTCCGTGGCGCTGCTCAAATCCGCGACTGGAGGGGAATTTCTTCCACTCTCATCCCATTCGCGAAGTTTGTCACCCTGTAGAATCTGCAGGACGGACATGGAGTGAAGTGCAGAGGCTGCTTGGCCGGCGGCTGAATAAGCGCGGGCGTGAAAGCTAGAAGTCGCTCTGCAGGCTTTTAGAGGGAAGCACAGGTGATGAGCGCCATCTCGCGGAGGGCGGGCACAGATGTGCGGCGACCAGGTCCTCTACAGGGGGAATGGAGAGATAGCCCTTCTCTGCGGCTCCATCCACAACGCGAAGCGGGGTGGAAGAGTCAGAGCGAGTTCTAGCAGAGAGCGGGGCATTCCAGGACTTCGCGAGTTCCGCGTGCAGTTCAGGCAGGAAGGGCGCGGCCCGCTTAGTGGCGGGAGTCGAACGCTGGCGGAAGTAGCTGCCGTCCATACGGTTGGTGGTCTGCTCGGGGGGAGGGGACCACTCGAGCCCGAGGTGTTCGACGGCCTGAGAGAGGAGGCGTCATAAATTCCTCCTCGATACCAGCGCGGGTCCCGGTGGATTCTCGGGCCGAGGAGGCGTGAGAACCGGACCATTACTCACTGTCTGAAGCGAGAAGCGAACATGTCTCCTTGATGTCCGCGGCATCATCTGAGGCAACAGAGCGGCCACTCGGCGGCAGCTGTATGTCCGGAAGCGGCGGAGACGGAGCGGCGGAGAGCGGGAGGCGACAGGCTCCGGCGGGATGAACGCTTCAGGCTGGGGATCCGGCGGCCTCTGAGAGCGGCGTTTCTTCTTCCGCGGCGAATTTAGAGGCGTCGCGGAAGCATGTTTAGTGACCTGAAGTCGAGCCCGCAGGGTGGACAACGGCATGTTTTCGCAGAGCTCGCAGCCGCCGTCGGCGAGGGCGAGCTCGGCGTGCTCCAATCCGAGGCAGATAGCGCAGATGACGTGGCGGTCTCCGCCCTCGAGGGGAGCGCGGCAAGAACCGCAGGAAATTTTTAGAGACATCTTGAAAAAGATGCTCAGCTCTTTAGGATACAATATAGGAAGCTTTTGTAAAAAGGATACAAATCCGTCGGATGGCGCTAGCTCGCAGGACGGCTGAAGGTGGCGAAGACGGCCGGCTTCCTCAGTCTCCCAGATGCTCGCTAAGTTGCCTTTTCAACGACGGCGGCTTCTCTCAAGATCAGCAGATGCGTGTAGCCTCGCTGAAGAGATGAAAATCAGAGTTACAGCCTATGACGCCGATATTTATACTCTCTGACCACGCCCTACTCGGCGGGTTCTGACGCAATGAGAGCATGTCTGACTCTCATTGGCTGAGAGTTCATTCGCGTCTCCTCATAGGCTTAAGCAGTTCCCTGTGAGCGAACCAATGAGCTGCTAGCTAGCCCGCTCATGGTCTGCTGCAGCTGAACTGCGTTGACAATGGATACAAAATTATAGGATCATTTTTTGGCTTCAATTTCTCAGAAAATATTAATCTTTCCCGTAGCGTAAGCTAGCTTACGCAATGCGAGAGAACCTCTCGTAAGAGAACTAAGTTTGCTGTGATTGCTCTGTTAGTCCGGTTCATTTGAATTGAAAATGGGGGGGAAATCACATTATGAAATAAATGTTTTGCTCAAAAACACGTTGTCCACAATTATTGGCACCCTTAATATTAAATATCTTAAATATAAATCTCCTTTTGCCAAGATAAGAGCTCTGAGTTTTCTCCTATAATGCCTGATGAGATCAGAGACCATTCCTCCATACAGAATCTTTCCAGATCCTTCAGATTCCCAGCTCCATGTTGGTGCTTCTGTTCACCCCACTCATTTTCTATAGGGTTCAGGTCAGGGAACTGGGATGGTCATGGCAGAAGCTTCATTTTGTGCTCAGTGACACATTTTTGTGTTGGTTTTGATGTTTGTATTGGATCATTGTCCTGATGGACGATCCAACCACGGCCCATTATAAGAAGAGGCCGTCAGGTTTTTTTTATTTTTTTATCTGTTGGTATATGCTTGAATCCATGGTATCATGTATCTGAACAAGATGTCCAGGACCTCCAGCAAAACAATAGGCCCTCAACACTAAAGATACAGCAGTAAATTTGACTGTGGGCATGGGGTACTTGTTATCCCATCTGGTGGGTTTGCTGCCAAAAAGCTTTTTTTTTGGTTTCATTTTTTGACCATAGAATCCGGTCCCTTTTGAATTTCCAATCGTGTCTGACAGCCGAATATGCTGGAGTTTGTTTTTGGAGGATCGAGGAGCATTTTTCTTGAAACCCTCCCAAACAACGTGGTGATGTAGGGGTTGTTTGATTTTTTTTTATTTTTATTTTTTATTTTATTTTTTTAGGCTTTCTGACCCCAATACTTAACTAATCTCTGCAATTCTCCATCTGTGGAGAGTCTTTGGCCACTCAAACTTTCCTCCTCACCGTGCATTAAGACAATAGACACACGTCCTCTTCCAGGCAGATTCGTAACATCTTTATTTGATTGGAACTTCTGAATTTTTGCCCTGATGGTGGACATGGGATTTTTTTATGCTTTGGCAATTTTCTTACAGCCACTTTCTATTTTGTGAAGTTCAACAATCTTTTGCTGTACATCAGAACTATATTCTTTAGTTTTACTCATTGTGATGGATGATTAAGGGAATTTGACCTTTGTTTCCTTTTTTTTTTTTTATTTTACTCCTGTTGAACAAGAAGTCATAACTGGACAATTTCATGTTCCTAGCCACCCTTGAATGCTTTTTTTATATATATATATTAATGGGAATATACTTAAGTGATATTTTATGTGATAGTTGTGGTCATGCAACGTGTCTTGGAGAAAAATACTTTTCATAATGTGATTGTCCCCCTCCACACTTTCAGTTATTTTACTACAATGAATTTTTGTGGATTTTTTGAATGAAAGATCAAAAGGATAAAAATGCAGGTTTATTTTTATAGCTATCTTTGATTATATTTACCTGGGGTGGCAATAATTCTGACCAAAACTGTCCTATCATATGTACACACATACAGCAAGTGCATTTAGCCCAGCACACAGCATTGTTTTGGATGTTCCTGTCACAAAATATACGTCATAAAAGCCTTTTTTTTTCTTTTTTTTTTACTTTAAGTTCGGTGACAGTGTGAACGGTAAGCAAACCAGGACTACATGTGTTATTTTCTTTTTTTTTATCCAGACCAGAAGAACAAAGAGAACCAAACAACAAGTGTGAACACACCCTTAAAGGCACCAAGAGTTTATAAAAAAGTTGTGGTGTTGCTGTGTCTAAGTTGCTACTTTGGCTGTCTGTTGATTTCCTAGAGAAGTGGGATCAGTTTGTGACAGATGTACTGAAGTTGGGGTGCTCCTTCAGTATGCCTCAAACTCGTCCTCTCCCAGACCCTGCGCCCCCTCCGGCCACTGGAGCCCCCGTGAAGCCGAAGGTAAGACTCAGTAATGCTAAAGAATCTTTAGACTAAAATATTATCCAAAAGCCTTACAACGGATGCCTTCTTGGTTTGACTGATATGCATTTTGAAATCAGACTTTTTGTGAGCAGAAACCTTAAAAAAAAAAAAAATCACCAGTCCAGGAAGATCAAAGATAGAATCTTTTTTTTTTTTTTTAGAACCATTGCATTGATTTAACTCTAGGTTTTTATCATTTTATTTGAGTGCTGTCCACAAGATGCTCTGGAACATAACAAAAGCATAATACGATTTTAATGGTTGAATTTACTATGACATTAAGCCATACTAATTCACATTGCATATGATGAGACTTACAGGCCATTTAATGGTTTTGTTAGTGGCCTACTTGAATTATTTTAGGATTTTCAGCTGACTGCTTTGGCAAAGTGCAAGGAACCTGTTTCTATTGACACTTGGAAATTGTATGTAATTGGTGAGTGCCGTTCAGAACCATTAATGGGCAGTTTTATTGAGTGGGATAAATGATTAAAGCATTGCACCCAATGCACGATGCCAAGTGAGGCCAATATTGGATGGAACAGCAAAGTAATCTATGAGGAGAAGAACTAAAAAGTGTGGAAAAAATTAGTCATAGGGGTTGTCATAAATTTCGATTTTCTCATGTGTTTATTTTAAGGCTAGAAAAATTTGGACATATGGAAGAATTGGTCCATAGAGCTTTGTGCACACAAATTAATGTTTTTTACCACGGGGAATGAGTCATATTTTCCTGTGCTGTATCAATGATCTTGCCCTCATAGTTCAACCTTTGATCCGGTATCACATAACGAAGCCAAACTGCCATAGTCGGGCTATTCTTATCGGAATCCTGAGGATTTTTTTTTTTTGTTTGGTTGTTATTTTTGTATTTTATTATGAGTATGAAATATCTGTATAACTTACCTAAGCAAACAGGAAAAGCTCTAGGGCCTAACAGTCATGACATATGCCCACTATTTTAGCTCGAACCGCAAAAGCTCTTGAAAAAGGGAATTGGTCTTGACATTGAAATGTTGAAAACAACTTCAGAGACCTACATTCCAGAGGCCGGCTGTTTTTCTATTTAATTACTTAATCACTTCATTTGGGTTACTTTTAAAAATGGGTGAGTCAGACTTGTGGCGGGTACGGCCGTAAGTGCATGCTTGTATCCCTCAAAGCCAAGTTGGCCCAGCAGTGGCTACAAGCAGTCAGCTGAGAAGGCATGCCCAGGCTTGCCATGGCCACATCGCTTTAACTATGCTTTGCACTTGGATGGATTCCCTGATGTACTCTATTGCCCTTGCCATCTTTCCACTGTTTACAATCGGATAAAAAAACCTGACTTTGACGACCTTCAGCTGGCTTGAACCTTGGCCCTTTACCGCTCTCAGAAAATCACCTGCCTGCATTGCACACCTAATCTAATGCATGCCCCCTGTCCTCAATCATCTAGGTTAAAAAAGCCATTTCCCCCTGTTCAAGTATCCTTAGTTGACTTTCTGGAAACAAGCATTATGGCAGGGTTGCCCTTATCGTGTTGCTGCAATTCAAGAAAAGAACAACACTGGCACAATAAATAGATGGATGAGTGCTGTGCAAAGTCAACTCGATTTGCTACGCAAATTACTCTGTGGTTTCTAGTGCTCATGAGAAGGCTCATGAGTTGACTGAAAACATGAAGAAGACGAGAATGAAAGTGAGGCACAAAACCAAGGAATGCTAGGAATTACTTGTTTCTCTATCCCAGTCTTACCTCAATGCTTAATTTGTCTGCTGTGTCTCCATTGCTAATATACTGATTATGTCAGTAAGCTTTAATGATCGGCAAATGTTTTCAGTATGTCTATCAATAATCTTCAAGTGGATGTTTTAAGTTTTTTTAAGATGATGCAAATGTTTGGTTTGTTTGATGCCAGTTAATGCAAGGCTTGTGATTATAACTTATTGTTTTGGAAAGTCTAGTTCTGCTTGATGACTTGCACTATTCCTGGCTTTGTCCTTTCTCCCATTTCCATCTAATATTTCTTCTAATATTCCCTTGATCAGCAGCTGAGGTACATGGGGGACCTATGTGGGAGACATTTTGCAAAGATGTGTGCATTTGATACGATGAAAATGCATCTAGTTTCAGAACATCCCAGTTTGTTTTGGCCATCTAACTGAGCAACAAATACCCACCTTAGAAAAATTGTGATATCAGAGTCAGATGTGCGAGAGAGGTTACCTAGATGCTTGGCTGAGGTCAACCAAATAAACATTTACAAAACTTTTGCCTAACTATTTTTCCATTTGTCATTTAACTTGTAGTCAGACTACAAATGTTGCTTGACTGAGGTCAACCAAAATAAACGCTAAAGAAGCTTTTACCTCACCTTTTTTTCCATTCGTCATGCAACCAGTCAAAATTATAAAAGCAACAGTGGCCCCAAAATGGGACGCTTAAGCCACACTAAAAAATCTATAAATGTCAAGAAATTAAATAAAATTATAAAAATCTTAATGTGAAATCACAAAACAAGAAAAAAATGTGGTTGTATTTATCTTTCGAGGGAACTCGCGGTGCGTCGATGACGCTTTGGGAACGCCTCCAGAGTGAATGCGTCTGAAGCATCTTTGTCAATTAGTCCAATGGAAAGAATGAACATCACGGGTGGGTGACGTCATGACCAGGAAGAGATAAAAACGCATCCGGTGCAACCGATATTAGCTTCTGTTGCCTCAAAGCGATCAGTGTCAAAACTGTCTGTTATATTTACTGTTGTCTGTCACGTATCTATCTAAAAACACTATGGTGAAACAATTATACAAACTGTGTGATTCTCCCTGCCTGCGCTATTTAACGGGTGGGGATACACACAAGCTTTGTGTGATGTGTTTGGGAGTGGAGCATGCGCTATCAGCCATTGAGGGGGCTGATTGCTGCCTGTCACTTTACGATAAAAGTGTCCAGGCTCACGATCCTCAGCTGCTGAGGCAGTTTGGAGAATGCATTCCTGGGGATCGCAAATGGATCTCTCAGCTGGGTTGGAGACGGGTCCGAGGGCCTGAAGGATCCAGTGCTCTCTCTCCGGTGTCGGAAGCCACCGTGGCTGTGGCTTTTTCCACCCGGGAAGAGAGCCCAATGCTTCAGTGCTCTAGCTCCGAGGAGTTAGATGTACTGAGCATTGAAAGTGACACAATCAGGGGGGAAGAGGATTCGCCATCTCTTTCCCCAGCATATGAGGATCTGGTGGATGCCAGACAATGAATCTGCCAAACATATCTCAATGGGTCCTGCAGATAGTTGAAAGAGGTTGCAGAATTCAGTTTGGTTTTCGTCCTCCACGCTACAATGGGGTGTTTCTCACGTAAGTGCATCCCGAACAGGCTCTGGTAATGGAGCAAGATGGGAAAGCTCTGTTAGCAAAGGAGGCTGTAGAGCAGGTGTACTCACCCGACAGAGAATCAGGTTTTTACAGACGTTATTTCATTGTTCCAAAAAAGGATGGAGGGTTGCGTCCCATTTTAGATCTTCGTCATTTGAATCGCACAGTTCAGAAACTCAAGTTCAAGATGCCGACACTCAAAAAGATCGTGACTCAAATCAGATCCGAGGACTGGTTTGTCACGATAGATCTGAAAGACGCATACTTCCATGTCTCCATCCTTCCTCAGCACAGAAGGTTCCTGAGGTTTTCTTTCGGGGGCAAAGAATACCCGTATCGGGTACATCCATTCGGTCTAGCTCTATCAGACCCCCTGGGGCTGGATACGCATTTCCCCCTGTTGCTCTGTTCCCAGGAGTTATGAAGAGAGTCGGCCAGGACGGAATAAGCCTACTGTTGGTAACACCACGCTGGCCCAGTCAAATTTGGTTTGCGGACCTAATTCATCTCCTCGACGGCCCTCCCTTGGAGATCCTGATCAGGAGAGGCCTTCTGTCTCAGGCAGGGGGCACAATATTTCACCCCCGGCCAGAGATTTGGAAACTATGGGTTTGGCCTCTGAGGGGGCTCCCAACTCATAGAGAGTGGTCTCTCAACCAAGGTTGTTGAGACCATTTTAGATAGTCTTTATTGTCCCATAGGGATAATCATTTCCACACATCCTTTTTTCCTTCTTCCATAGCACAGAAATATCACATATGAGAAACATATAGAACATGTAACACAAATACACATACAAACACACAGCTCATTAAGAGACCCACATAAACACATCAAATGTGAAAACTACAAGGCAAGAGATGGGGGGTGGCAGTATTACAGTTTGTTCAGCACTGTGATGGCGGTGGGGACAAAACTGTATCTGTGCTCTGTATCTGCGACCGGATGGGAGTAGTGTGAAGAATTTATTGAGGGGATGGTCTGTGTCAGCTGCTATTGCGCGTGCTAGGCGTGTGATGGCTGTGTCATTCATGTCTGATAGGCTGGGTGTGGGGAGATTGATCATCTTAGTAGCAATATGTGTGATTTTAGTGAGTTTGTTTTTGCAAGTGACGATTAACATTGTGTAGAAACAGGTTGAGCAGTACATCAGGGTGGGTTGAATGATGCTTTTGTAAAGTAGGAGCAGGAGATAAGGGACAACAGAGAGGGCTTTCAGTTTGCGTATTACATGTAGTCTTTGTTGTCCACGTTTCTGGATGGCACTGACATGTTCCTTGAAGTTGATTTTATTATCTATAATGAGTCCCAGGTATTTAAAACTGCTGACCTGTTCGATTGGTTGACCATGGATGGGGGTATGGTTCAGTCCAGGTGGTGATTTGAAGCTCCACAGCTCCCGCTACGAGGAAACTATATGCACTGAAATGGACAATTCACTCCTTGGTGTCACCAGCATCAGTGGGATCCGGTTAACTGTTCAGTTAGTGCAATACTTGAGTTTCTGCAAGATCACTTTGCATCAGGATTATGTCCTTCCACCCTAAAGGTTTACATGGCGGCCATTGCGGCTTTCCATGCCCCGGTGGGTAGTACATTGTTGGGTCGAGACCCCCTGATCACACGTTTCCTTCATGGCACCTTGAGGCTGAGGCCTGCTATTCACACTAGGGTGCTGGCTTGGGACCTTTCAATAGTTCTAGAAGCCCTGTCATGTCTTATTTTTAAGACCATCTTTCTGCTAGCTATTTGTCCCTCAAATAAGACTCGGAGACAGTCAGGCCCTTTCGGTTTCTCCCATCTGCCTTGAGTTTGCACCCGGGATGGTCAAGGCTTTCTTATACCCTAAACAGGGATACATCCCTAAGGTGCCGAACATTATTCAGAGGCCTATTGTGCTGCAGGCTTTCTGTCCTCTTCAGACCAGGAAAAGCTGAACCTCTTGTGTCCAGTGCGAGCACTGTTCATCGGACTTCTCCGTGGAGAAAATCCGACCAGTTATTTGTCTGCTTTGGATCACCCAAGAAAGGTCTGCCTGCTTCTAAGCAGACAGTTAGCAAGTGGATAGTTCAGGCTATTTCTCTTGCTTATGAGTCCTGTGACCAGCCATGCGCTTTGGTGGTCAGAGCTCATTCCACTAGGAGTATGGCGGCCTCTAAAGCCTTATTATATGGGGTTTCTCTCCAAGACGTTTGCGATGCGGCGGGTTGGTCCTCGCCGCTCACTTTCGTGAGGTTTTATAGCCTGGACCTGGACGCTGCCCCAGGGTCTCAGGTGCTAGGTGCTTAGTGTTAGTTCTGACAACAGGCTGACACTCAGGCATTCGTAAGTTTGGCGATTTTGGGTATTCTCGTTTCCAAAGCGTCATCGGCGCATCGCGAGTTCCCTCAAAAGGGAACATCTCAGGTTACGACTTTAACCCTAGTTCTCTGAGTAGGGAACGAGATGATGTATCGCTCTGCCATACTTCCTGCATCCCTGGGATCGACTTGCTTCTGCAATTTCAAAGCTAATGCCGGTTGTACCGGATGCGCTTTTATCTCTTCCTGGTCATGACGTAACCCGCCCCTGACGTTCATTCTTTCCATTGGACTAGTTGACATAGATGCTTCAGACGCATTCACGCTGGAGGCGTTCCCAAAGCGTCATCGACGCATTGTCTCGTTCCCTACTCAGGGAACTAGGGTTTCAGTCGTAACCTGAGACGTTTTTTTTTTTATATATATATTTTTTTTATAGATTTCTCTAATCACAAGAGGCACAATGATAAAGATTACACTCAACTGATTACAATATATTACGCTGACCTTAACTCTATTTGGACAGAAACAGGGAATGGTTAAACTAACTAACTAACTTCAGCTCAGATATCAAATACAAAGGTATACAGAATATGAGTCACTGGAAATCTTCAGGAATTCGCCACAGGGAAATTCGAGAAAACATTTGTGAATACTAGCCTAAATCATCCACATTTTAGATAATTATGTTTAGTTAATTAAACAATAAAAAGTAAAAAAAAAAAATAATGATAATAATAATAAAAACTAGATGTGCTGTTCAAAATTAGGGTAAAAAAGCATTTGGAAACTTTCTGGATGTGGTTACGTTAGCCTTAGTGAATCATGTTCATATGTGAACTAAACCACTAAACTAACCACTAAACCTGTGGTTACTCTGCTAGAAAACATGTGAACTTGAGAAGAACTATCTGCATGCCTCCACTAAAATCAATGCAACACCAGTTGGTCAAAAAGGTTCAGGAAAGGTTAGCATAATATTTATTCACAGATCCCAATTGGTATGGTATTTTCATTTCCAATGCAACCAAATACTTTTTGAGTTTATATGCTGTTCTGATATTACACACTGCATAAAAGTTATTAAAAGTTATTAAAGTAATTTTTTGCTTCTTTTTAGTGGTGTTAAAAAAATTCGGCATAAAGGCACATCCGAATCCAATGGTAGCTTCAGTTCCTGATACCATCATTTGATCAATTTTTAAAGGCAGCAAAATCCTGTGCATTCCATTCTGTGACAGTTGAACTAGAAAAATAAAGAAAGGTGCGGTTGTTGATCAGTTTGTTTGTAAATGTAAATTTTTGACCAAATGTACTTTTGTTTTTTTTACCAATGTTTTCCACTTTAGATGTCATTTCTAGCGAGAAAGTACTATTGTAGTAATTAAATATTCACATGTCTCACTGACACAGCAGTAAGACAGCAAGCCAGTTGCCTAGGTTTTCTGACACAACCCATGTAGGATGAAGGGCCATTCTATAAAATGAAAATAAAATTCTACCATTCTCATCTGCTTGAGTATTTAAGCTTTCCACAGTGACTTTGTTCTGCATGCCAACAAAGGTAGCTGGAATCAAATAAATAATGCTCCACAGAAACTCATCATTGTAATATAAAATAATTATTATCTTTACTTAGTATAAAAGCAAGCTTGTAGCTATTAGCCACTGCTGTAGGTCCCATTTTAAGCACATTTTCCTTCAGAGCTTCAGTGGGGCCTCCCTGTCAAGCTCACCCCCTCTCCAGTCCCCTCCCCCTTCAGATGCCTCACAATGACCTCTTGACAGTTTCTAAAAAGGAAAAAACTGGGCCCAGGGCCAGAATTCTCTCCATGACCTCCTGCCATCTCACCGAAGAACATCATTTGGCCGTCTTAGAAACTGTTTGTTTGTTTTTGAAATGTCATTCATTAATCCAAGAACCCAATAATCATATGCAATAGCAGAACGCAGTGCAATTGATATCATTCAGGATTGTTTCTACAGTCTTTTATGTTCATCTGTAAATAATTAGCGGTGCTTGCTAAGGCAAACATCAGTATTACTGGTTATTCTTAGGCCTTGTCCACATGGACACGGGTATTTTTATAACGGGACTTTTTTACACGGTTCGGTCGTTCGTCCACACGGAAACGCAGTATCAGGTCACTGAAACCGAACATTTTTGAAAACCCCTGCCAGGGTGAGGATTTTCAGAAACGTCGGTTGCAGTGTTGTCGTGTAGACAGTAAAACCGGGGGTTTTGCCTTGCGACGTCAGAGTGTGCGCCGTTATCCGCCGTGTTTGACGTCAGATTGTGAGCCGCTGACGGCTTCTGATTGGTCAATGTGGCTTTACGGTTAGGCTTATATCGCCGCCTGTTGGTGTTGCATGCTCTTGAAAGCGCTTGATAGTGTGTTTTGGCGTTTTCATGTAGACATAGATTTTTTTTAAATGCAGGAGGAAAAACTCCAGAATATAACATTATAACAGTTAATGATATACAGGGTTTTTACATATATAGGTTCAGTTCCGTGAAACTGTTTAAAGGGCAAATTATTTTAAAAAAATTTACCAAGTTTGAGACATGTTCTTGGTTTTCATCCTTTGCTTTTGTCCTTAGGTCCACCAGATGTAGAGCAGGCCTGCGAAGCGAGTGTCAGCACTTGGAGCCCAAACGCCGGCCTAGACTCGAGTAGTGTTGGCTCAGCGTCCTGCCCACCCCAAGGCTGTATGCTCCAGCTTGAGTTTGCCTATCCGCTAGTACCTGACTCCCTCATTGTTTGGGTCACCTTCTTCTCTCTGGAGGAGACTGGACTGCCTGCAATCCATGACATCCTTCTGCTGACCCTTAGTGGTAACAACATCTCACTGGGTCCACAGTATGCGTTCTGTGACACACCATTAACGCTGAAGCTAGATGTGAAGGAGGAGGTGTATGGTGTGCAGTTCTTCACCATGGAGCAGCATTTGGAAATCGACGCCACATTGCTTGCCTCAAAGCCAGACAATCCTTTGTGCCGGTCGTGTCATCCTCTACACTATAGACTGATTCGCCAGCCACCGTTTCAACACTCACCACATGGGCTGATCCTTCAGGAACCCACTCTGAAATACGTGGACAGGTAAGGATTAGGAGTGTGAATCTAATGTTTCATTACAATACAGTGTTATTTTAGTAATAATTATATACTATTATAGTTTTTATGGTAACACTTTACAATAAGGTTCATTAGTTAACATTAGATATTTTCTTTTAAAGAAATTGCTTTTTAAGGACTACAACAAACGACTGGTAGGGACTGTGCGTTTTTGCTCGCCCTCAAAAAATTACAATTTTAACATGCTATATAAAAATATATGTGTGGTATTTTGAGCTAAAACTTCACATACACACTCTGGGGACATCAGAAATTTATTTTCACATCTTGTGAAAAGGGTATTATACCACCCCTTTAATATTCATTTCAACATTTACTAACACGTTATTAAAATCAAAGGTTGTATTTGTTAACATTAGTTAATGCACTGTGAACTAACATGAACAAACAATGAACAGCTGTATTTTTATTAACTAACATTAACAAAGATTAAAACATATTGTAACATATTTTTATAATTGTTAGTTCATGTTAGTTAATACATTAATGTTAACTAATGAACCTTATTGTAAAGTTTTACCGGTTTCATTTGTATACTTTCAGTTTTCCTTTTAATTTTAGCATTTGGACTGTTTCGTGTTTTCATTTCAGTTTTAGCGTTTATTTATTTAATTTCTAGTTAAATAATAATTAAAGTGCTTCAATTTGAGCTGAACCAAAATTAGAAATGTTGCCTTGCCAACTAACTGAAATATTGTTTTCATCCTTCAAGTTTTTCAACTCACAAATGCAACCAAAATATAATATGAACATTTCATTGAACTCTCGGAAAATTGTAAATCCTGCGTCCCATATACATAACTTGCATCACAAAAAATACACCTTAGAAAAGTAAATTATAAAAAGGATCAAGTTGCACATTAGATCATCAATTGTTTGATTAGAGCACATCACTGGGTAGTGCAATGAGAAACGCAATGACAACAGTCAAGAAAGCCTTTCAGTCTTCTGCGCTTCCCATGACTTGAGTTCAGAGCAGAATATATTGTCTTCATTTCTTTTGGCTGCCGTTTGACAGTGCTGCTTTGTTGCTGCATTGTGATCATCTTCTACCTGTAGAATTTAAAAGAAAACGTGTGCTATGAAGTAAATATGTAGAATGTAAATTTGAAAAAAAAAAGATGACTGAATGACACTACACTATTCAAGACACGTCTAAAAACACTAGCACATGGTTTCTTTGCTTAAGCCATGTGTTGATGTGCTTTGCCGTTGTATGGACGTCTTAGGTACTTTGTGTGAGGTCTTCAGGCCTATCCTTTACTCCTTGGGCAAGGGGGTTCAGGTCAGCTCAAAGAATTTCACAGCCAGCTTGTTGTCTTCTGAGAGATACATGCCGAAGTGCTCCCAGGCAGTTTAACTTCATGGGATACTCATAAATTCGGAGTGACCTCAAAACAGTTGGAGAGCGTTTGAAGAGCCTCTGCCTCTTTGATGACAGCAGAAACAGGCCTACAGTTTGACAGGCTGACAGATAGATTCCACCTCAGATAGATAAGATAGATAAGATAGATGGATAGATAGATGGATAGATAGATAGATAGATAGATAGATAGATAGATAGATAGATAGATAGATAGATAGATAGATAGATAGATAGGTAGTGTGCAGTATGCAAGGATATTTAGGTGGAAAGACATTTCCAATTAATTGCAGGCTTTTCTCATGTTTGTTTTTTTCTCCAAACCTTTGTTGTGAACCTCTGCATTGATTCTGGGATACTTTCTTGAAATGAATATAAACATGAATCCAATTTCAAAGGGCTTCTTAAAAGCTGTAAAACTGCCTATTGAGCACCCATTATTTCTCTCTGGCAAACATGCCTCTTATTAACAATACATTAATGAAGATTTTTGTTATTTTGGCATTTTCTGTTTCCTTTTGTGCTGGCCTTTTTCTTCTTTGTTTCTGAATGTTGGCCTCTCCAGCAGAACAAGACCACACCTCAGTCAACCACACCATTAGCTTTCACCAAAAAATCAAATCAGTGCAGACCCAACGTGACCCCGCTGAACTTCACTGTCCTGAATCTGGGCTTTTTTGGGTCTTTTCTTGTTTCCAAAAAGTTGGCTGACAAGTGAAACTACAGTGAATACAGTGACAGCAGTACATTAGGAAAAGACGTGAGGTCTTTTCATCTTTACAAATAAATGTGTATATATATATATATATATATATATATATATATAATATTTAGAATTGAAAAGATTCTTAACAAATTGTTGCAGAATTAAAAAGTAGTATTTAAACTGACATATCCAAACATACATTAAAGCTGTGTTTAGTTTGTAGTTGCACAGTCCAAGTTGTGTTAGCAAGGCATCCCGATTCATTAGCCAACAGCTTAATCTACTCACATAATGTGTTTTTTTTTTTTTTATTATTGAAAAAGTTTGTTTTATATATTAATGCTGCACAGTATTCACCAGATGGTGTGTAAATCAGTCAGTGTATCAGCAGGCTTGTACTGCTCTGGGATCAGCTAAAAACTCATTTGAAATTCATTAACACAAAGCGAAAGTGCTGTTGAGAAAGCTGTTCTGAGGAGTAATACAGGATATTTTAGAAAGACCTTTTACTTCAGCTAAAAGCCAAATTCATTATTCAGCACCAGACAAGTGATTCCTCGAAGTTGTCTAAATTACCCTTATGGGTATGCGTTACTTTGTTTGTTTTTTGTTTTGTTTGTACTGATATTTGATTGCACTGAGGTTAGTCTAAAGGAATTCACGGCAGGGGTTCGATATGAACATGTAATTCAGGGCTCAACAGTAAGTTCTGTATGGAAACAGTGTTGTGCTGCTCCTAAATCTTACATTATTTGACCTTATACATGTGTTTGACTTGGTGACTTCAACTTGTCACCAAGGTGACATTTACTTTACTAACAAGTTTTGGATCCAAATTTGAAACCGTTTGCGCTGATTTATATTTTTGCGGAAACCGTGATGCATTTTTTTTTTTCAGGGTTTTATGATAAATAGAAAGTTCAAAAGAACAGGAGTTATATGAAATAGAAACTTACTTTTGTAACATTATCAATGTGTCCTTGCTGAAGAAAAGTATTAATTTCTTAAAAAAAGAAATGACCCCAAACGGCTGAACGGTAAATATTATTATTATTAAATTATTATTATTATTATTAAATATTATTATTTCTGAAAGCACATAGTAGTACCTTGCTAAAAAGTTATATATCTATTTCTATTTTTGTATTTTTTTTTGTTGTTGTATTTTTCAATACAAAAACTCACAATTACTGTCTTGTTGAGTTGAAGGTTGGGAGCTGTTTACCAAACACTTACGACAAATGTTACTAAATTAACAGTAATCATTTGATGAGGTTTGCTTGATCAGTAAACAGTTTGCTGTACCTGAAATGAAAAGCATTACTACACGCATGATTCTTGTCAGTCCCATTGTTGCTAGCGTCCACTATCTGTTTTTCACCCTCCTTCTTCCTTTTTCCGCCCTCTATGTGGGTGGCCTTTGCTGAGTCCACACAGTCCTGATCCTTCATCGCTGTGTGACAATTAACTAGAGATCGTTTTCATATCGTCCAGGAAAACAAGGGCCGTAAAATGTTTTGTCAGCTCCAGAGTGGCACAAAATTACATGGCCATTTCATCCTCCAGGTGCAAGCCTAGTTTGGCTCCAATAGAGGCAGGCAATCACTCATTGTGACCAGTGAAAGCAGCCCCAATCAAAGTGGTGTCTGGCTAAAAGAGGCAGGCTTCCTAATGAGAGCTCTTCAGTGTGGCAGGGGAATGTGCTGTAATATCTGATCTCAGCCAAAGAACAGCCGCTATAGATCACCGCTGCTATAGTATGGAGAGTGATTAAACAGCATGGCCTCGGAGAACCTCCAAACTGTTTTCATTTTCAATTTTATCGATATGATTGTCGCACAGCAACAAGACAAAGTTTTGTAAAAGAACACATGACCTAAAAATGCATGTTGCATTCTCTCAGCATGTACAGGTTATGCAAATGTAATTGCATCTTGTGCATAATTGATTTAAAGCTGTTGCATGCATACATGAAGTTAGTTTCTGTTGAAAATAACAGGGCACTAAAGCAGAGGCTTCAGAATTTTCATCTTCAGTATCTATTCACAAGCAAGACATTTTGTGTTAGACATCTGTTTTTGTGCGGTGTCTTGTTGTTTTCCTGTAGTAATCTGAAGAGATTGCATCTTACCAGTACTTGAAGGTCACTATTGCAAGAATTTCAAATTTTTAGCTGTCATGGATTCCAGCAGCATGTTTCTCTTTCATTGATACACAGCGTATAGTAAGCACCACTTGATGGATCTCTTGGGTTGAGTTGCAGTATAACCAAACAGCTGTGGTTTGGTAAATTATAGGATTGAGGTTGTGTTGTTGTTTTATTTTTTATTTAATTTTTTATTTTAAATGAAAAATTATTTCCACTCCTTTTGAAGTAATTAAGTTTTAAGATCATCATTCTCCTCCTAAACACTTCCAGCAGCGAGCAGCTGCACAGAGGGCTTAGCATTATGAGTTGCATTTCTTTGATTTCTTTTGAAGGTATACAGCGAATACTATAATATGATTTTTCCAGCATCTGGGTTGAAAGAGAGGAGTACCTTCAGAAAGACTGGCGTCACTGAGTATGTGTGTGCTCCTCTATAGAGCTCAATTACAAGCACCAGAAAAGACAGACTTATATATCTCACTCTTCTGTGTAGCTTGTTTCAAAGTCCAGCTGCATTGAAGTGCAGACCACATTGCACAAAAAATCATACCAGTTTTCATATTATACCAGTTTCTTTAATATGCTAGATGACATTTCTTTTCTTAGTCTGTGCAAAGACATTTTCATAATTCACACTTCAGATTAGCATGTAGAAAAAAACAACAACAACTGAGTTTAAAGTCAGGCTTTAATTTTGACTTTAAAGCTACAGTCCGTAGTTTTTCCTCTTTGTCACCATCTCTGTTCGAAATCTGCAATTGGAGTTATTTGCGGAATTATCATCTTTACGTGGGTTGTAAATCGGCATGAAACAGCGCGGATGAACACAATGTTTTGAGGCGAGTCCTGCTGTCAATCACCGCGCTGTGTGGATACTGTCATTCAGAATCACAGATTCACTTTTTGAAAGTTTGACCAACATAAGAATTTTCACCGGAAAATGTCTTCTGAACAAGTAAGTAACATCCATTTTTGTTCTGATCAACTAAGGGGGAAAAAGCATTCGACATGATAAACGATCGTTAGATTTAATCAACGCGATTTACAGCAACCGTGCAAATTATACGTTAGCCTACTTTGTTCTCAAATTGTTCATGTTAACAACATCAGCATTGCGTGACTAACGTTGCATTTAATGTGTTTTATTACCTGTGTAGTTCAGAATTCATATTCTCCATAATAGCTAAACGAGAAAGGCACAACAAGGAAACTCCATAACTGTGTGAATTAAGAAAACAGTGGTACTGTTACACGATTGAACTATTGAAATGTCTTACTTGTTAAGCAGAAAAAAAGCGGTCTCTTCTTCCGTTTTGAACCCCTTCAGTTCACGCACCTTCGATGTTTAAATCCTTGTGTTCGCATGGAGACGGTTTCTTTCTCTTTCTCTAGCCACCTTAAATCCAAAGTATGAAGTCTTTTGGGTTTTATAACTGGTGAATCTCCAGTTGACACTGATGATTGTTGTTTGGATCTTTCTGGATCGCCATAAGTTTAATTATGTAAAGTGCTGCGAGAAAAGCCTATACATCTCTACATCTCCTCACGCGCAGTTTAGCCAGCTTGCCGAATCTCCTTCTTTATGTGTACGGGTGTGACGTAATGACGCAAAGACATGCTCGAATTTCCCGCGGAAACCCACCAGTACCACTGGAATTAAAATCATTATTACAAGCTAACCGTTTTGAATCTAGCTATGGCAAGCAGATAGTTTTGAACACTGGCTGAAGATGTTTTTTTTTTTTTTTATAATTATTTTGGATTATTTTTAACTTAAAAAAGTTGCGGACAGCAGCTTTAAATAACATTAATACTCTACACCTTTCCTATGATATACATGTTTTTATTCAAGTAAATTTTATGATTTTTTTTTTGGGGGGGGGGAGACATAATGTCAGAATTTCAGGGTGATACAACTGCTCTAAAATTATGATAAAGGTTATGTATAGTTATGATATAGGATTAATTTGGCATATTTTTTTTAATCATTTTTTAGAAAAAACTTTTGAAATGCTTTACTTATTAACACTTGAAAAATGGTTGACAACCAAATAAATTATGTGGTACAACCAACAAACTCATACAGAAATATTCAGAAAGCAATACAATAACATTACCCCTGCAGACCCCTGCAGACCCTCATGACTGTGTCAATGTATTTTTTTATAAATAAGATATTTTGAAGGTAGTTAAGTTTGTAAGATGTTATGTATATAGTTTATATATTTATGAATTAATAAGATGTGTGTGTACTCATGTTATACTATTTATTTTGGTTACACTTTATTTCAATGGTTCACTTTAGACATTCTATTAACTATAAGTAACTTTGCAACTACATGTCAACTGACTCTCATTAGAGCATTAGTAGACTATAGTAGACTGTTATGTTAGGGTAACAGTTCCAAAGTTACTTATGGTTCGTAGAATGTCTAAAGTGGAGCATCGAAATAGTGTTTCCTTAATTTTTACTTGATGATTACTCCACAGGACATTTTTAAAGTAATTAAAATTAAACTTTTCAGTTAAACTTCATTTTAAGATGTCTTTGTTTTGCTGAAATCATTCATTTATAGTGAGTAATATTAAGTAACTGCATGTACTTACTATAGGGTTAGGATTAGGGTTTGATTTGGTTTATGCATAATTTATTATCATTAATAAAGTGACATGTAACATAATATAGTGTTGCCAACTTTTCATGAGAATAGTATAAACATGTTTCAAAACAAAAATGAAACTTCCATGAATACAAAGAGTACATTTGTAAGATCTCAAACATTTGTTTTAAAAATAAGCTCAACTTTAAAGACAACTGAACAAGAAAAACTTGTCTCGAGACTTTGCAGGTTTTTTGTTGTTGTTGTTGTTTTTCATTCCACTGCTTATGACTGAATGTGTTCTGTGTGAATGGCCCTTTATATGTCACTAACCCATATGGTAATTTGGGGAGAAAGGAAAAAAATAAAACTCTGGACAGATGAAAACCTACGAGGTTAGAAACTAAGCCATTATGATTTCAGGAAGTGAAACTGATCATATTTATACCCAGAGGTTTGAGCTGCTTTAGTGTCTGGTTACTGTCTTAACTGCCAGTGTGCTTCCTGAACATTGTCAGTGTTGCACGCTCCCACCCTATTGACTTAAGAGTGAAGGGCTCGTAGCTACAGTGTTTTCCCACACTACTGTGGGGTATCCCGCATGGGAATAGCGATGATGTCATGAGCTACCACAAATTCCAGCATAGAGGCTTGAAAAATGTTGTTATCGTCCTTAAACACGACAACAGGAAGGTGCTGTGACAGTTTGCTACATCTGAATTGTTACTCTTGTGACTATAAAATTTCATTTGAGCGCTGATTTCATTTCCAACATTTTAATGTTTTAATGTCTCTTTGATATAAAACGAGTGTATTTTTAAGAATGATCTCCTCATTCGAGTGTTTTAAGTGATGCACAAAATCTCCAGTTGCTCAAATAAATGATTATGATTTCACAAACAAACAGCCTCACCGCAAGTTCGTAATGTAGCCACAAGATATTGATGGCTAAATTGATACTTACTCGATTTAACGGGCAAAACATCCTTTCCTCGTTTTGGAAGCCGAGCCAACGGTCTACCTCAGGAGTCACTGTGGCTGTTAAGGATAGCAGCAGTACTCTTTTAGCTTTGCTCTGCCTCTCCACAACAAACATGTCTTAGAAAAACACAGCCACAAGACCACATTGCGGGCCAAGATCTTCCAGCTCCTGCCTTTGGGGGTTGGCTCAGACTCCACGTGCAGTTCTAGCAAAGTGTCCTCTGGCACTCGACAGTTCTCACACCACTGAGGCTCTCTGACCCATATTTGACTATTTGGGAAGTCTGCAGCTGGAGGAGCTTGTGGGGTTTTAGAGCCTCATGGTGGAGCTGATTGAGTCAAATATACCTGAACCAGCTGTGAGGCTTTCCGCACACTGCGCAATCCCTCCAAGTTTGTGTTCCTGCAGGCGGGAAGTTAAAGCGGTGTAAAGGATCTGAGAAGCATATGTGCAGACAGAGGTTTAAGGGTTGATCTGAGTCGCGATTAAAATGTTTTTGTTAACCCGAGCCCAATAAGCGGCTGGGTCGATAGGAGGAAGATTTAAGGACTGGTAATGCAGACAGATGGGCGTATTGTCCGAGAGAAAAGTACCGTACCACCCCCTCTGCCTCCCCAATTGATCCTGCGCTCCCTTAACCGACATTCTCCATTGCTCTATTCTTGGCATTTCATTGTGAGGTGAAGATAAATAGATTAAGAGAGGAAATGCATTTTATGGGATGAGGGGGTCTTGGGTTATTTGGGTGGTCTGTATGCGAATCCTACGCTGCTTTATGTTGAGCTTAGGCTACGCCTGCATTAATCTGTATACATTTGTAAATGACATTTTCATTGTGTAAAACATAATAAAAACTCACTGAGAGGATTTCAAGAGACCAGACATATTATAGTTATCAATTAATTAGCTAAATATCCCATGACTTACTGCTGCGTCCAGGTCACACTCAATGGCCGTTCCATGCATGGCCTAAAACGCAATGACCTTGTGCTTTATAGCAGGACAGCAATTGGAGAAATGTAATATGAAGATTGTACAAAGTAACATTTATCTTTAACAACGCTAAATGTGACTAGCACATAGCAGGCACATAAACATACAGTAGACATATATCGTCACATGACTATACCTGCATCATCATATTCAAATACCTCCATTTTCAAAGTCAATACTACGATGTGAAAACAGCATTTTATCATTTATCCACTTGGGAAAGCTTCTTCAAAACGCTCAGTATTCTCTGGACTAAAATGCCATCTCTGTGTGGACAGAAGGCCAAAATGTAGAGAAAAATATGTTTTCAAATGTATCCTGATCAGTGTAGATCCCGGCACAGATGATGACTGGAGCTTTACTTTGCGCTGTTTCAGCTGAGTCTTGCGCTTCATGTACCTGAAGGGTTGTATTACAGTCATGACGAGTGCCGAGTACAGCACACTTTGTACTTTACATAGGGTCACATTACGATAGCCATCCTTTCTTAGCATAATTGTTGGTGCTTGAGGATGAAAGGAGATAGTTTGTTTAGCACAAAATCTCTTAAATTAATGGACTGTGTGCTTATTGCCTTATATAATGGCAAACACTAGAACTGTCCCATAAACACTCATTCAAAAGCAATTTTCCATCTCTCAGCTGTAAATATTTAAACAGTGTTAATATCTTAACAAACATAGGTAACAAACAAACAAGGTAAGCAGATTGCTATTAAAGGTTTGTTGAAGTCATTTATTTATTTATTTATTACATTATTATGGAAGCATATGGGTAGCAATTTTCAATTTGAAATGTAATATGCAAAATGACAATGCAATATGTACAATTTCTGTATTTAAATTTACATTTGTTGCAAAATGAAAAAGATAATTAAATTATATAATTTACATTTGTCATTTCATACACTAGTTTTAATATGTAAATTGAATACATATTTTAACATTTTATAAGTTGCAAAATGAAAATGTATTACAGAAATGATTAGATATGTTCAATAAAAAACATGTTCAAGCAAAAACTGTAGCAAAATGATCATGTAAATGTTATTTTTCTTAATTGCATTTACACTCACAGTTAAGACACCTGCGATTGCATTTTCATTAAATGTCCCGCAATGAATGTATCAAAATTCAAATGTGTGCAAATTGAAAATGCATTCCGAGCCGATCATGTTGATTTTTTTTATTTATTGATTTTTTTTTTTATTGATTTTTCATTTTCATTTTTCACCAACGTTGCACAAATGTAATGGAAAATGTAAATTTAAATACAGAAATGCATTGTCATTTTATATATTGCATTGTCATTTTGAATATTACATTTCAAATTGAATATTGCTACCCATATGCTTCCATACATTATAAAATGTTTTACTGCCATTTTTTTAAACCAATTTAATGTGTCCTCAACTAGCTGAATAAAAGTGTTTCAAAATTGTATGCAAAAATGAATATATAAGGCCCCGCAACATTTAATTCAACTACATTTGTAGGAATGCAGGCTTCCATAAACCACCCCATAATTTGCCAGTTTAAAAACACATTAATAGCTCTTGTTTATGTGTTCCAGGGACTTAAAGTCTGATGAAACCTACACCTACCATGTGCTGACAGTATCTAGAAGAGCAGAGAGTGAACCATCTCCACCCCTCTCTCACCAGCTGGGTTCACCCTACTGTGGAGATGGATTCATCCAAAAGTCAGTTCACTCTCTTTACTCTCACTGCATGCAATGAACTTGAATGCAGTGCTTGCACACTTTTTTTCCCCCTCAAGTCTATACAGTAACATATACATACATTTATTAAAAAAAATAATAATAATAATAATTGCAACTAGCTGCAATTTAGCAAGCAGTGTGATGTAACTCTTTTAATGACTTAAATGTGTTTGCCTTTCAGATATCTTGGAGAGCAATGTGATGACATGAACTTCGCTAATGGAGATGGTTGCTCAAACCAGTGCAAGAAAGAGCCGTTATTCAACTGTGTTGGTATGTGTCCGTCAACTATGGATAGAAAAGTTAAAGGAATAGTCCATAAACTTTGTCTTTTTTAGCCCATATATGTTTTTTTTTTTTTTTCTGGGGGAAACAAAGGGAAAATTTGTGAAAAGTCTTTGCACAGCTATTCAGCGACGTTCAACGAAGTTCAGGTTTCAGTATGTATCTCAAACAAAGCTATGTTATGGCTTAAGAACACTTTTAGCTTTTTCCCCCTTGTTTTTGGGAACTTGACAGACGTGGTCAGACAGTTCTATAACTGTCATTGTATGGAAAAGAACTGCATAACGATTCTTCAAAATACCTAATTTTGTGTATGGCAAACCAAAAACAAGCATATGGGTTGAGAATGACATAAGGCTGAGTAAATAATAATTTTAAGATTTTAATAATAAAATAAAGAATTTTAATGCTTATTTATTTATCACTATTTCAACAAGAAAGCACAACAAAGTAGATGTATAATCAAGTATAAAGTCTGGCATCAGTTTGATTGATGTTTTGCTCCAGCACCATTTAGCTGTATTGCTCATTACTTCTCAGCGCTCTATTGATGTCAGTTCTACCCGGGTGTCCTGCCATCAATCTCATGGCTTCAGCCTGTCATCAGTGTGTCCTACACTGACAATGTGTGAAAGACCAAGAAGTTCTGTCGTAGTATCTCTTTATAGCACAAAACTTGTTAGCTGGTTGTGATGTTAATGGAGTGCTTTAAGTTGTGAGCTAATCAGTTCTGTCAAAACAATTGGCCGCATAATTGGACCCTCTTACAGACATTTAAGTCCCCTCACAAAAGACTTTACTCTTTGCTGTAGAGCTCTAAGATCTGCCTAACGAGCACTAGCGGACCTTTGTGGCACTTCCTGTTAGCAGTAATGCAACAATCCCCTTTTCTTCTAAACGTGTGGACAGAAAACTGGAGTGGAGTATAAAAAGACAGAGAGAAGAAAAGAGACAGCAAAGAAGTACAGATAAGAAGGGCTTTTGAAGTTCGCTGTTGAATGTAGCCAACATTCATCTAGCTGAAGTCTTGTCTGACCTCTAGGACACCTCTAGAAGTCTGAGGTTGCACTAGTACCCCACAGTGCTTAATTGGCAGTTCCGGCTTTTTTTTTGGGGGGGGGGGGGTTGCATGTAGGTTCAATGAGTTCGCATCTTTGGCTGCCTTAAAGAAACAGTTGACACAAAATTAAATTGAGTCATTTACATAGCCTGGGTTTCCACATGCTGCCTTGCGCGAAGCGCAATTTTATTCTCGCTGCTAGGCAGCCTGGATTTCATGGACCAGATTTGCGCCTCAGCGAGGGAACCAATCACAGAACGGGGAGGGAGCAGCAAGACGATGACGACATCTATGCAACACACCGAAGCAGTTTGTTTATATCTGTGGATCCAACATGGCAGCAGACGCAAAGTTACCTTTCGATGCAGACTTCGATATTGTTCTAAATAATTTAGAACGCAAGTTTATTTTGAAAAAAGAGCAACTTTTCTGTCGCTCTACATACGTCATCTGGTATAATTGAAACGACTGGCTATGAGCTACGTACAGGCGCATTTGATAGACATTCGTAACACCCGATAAACGGCTCTGGCCATTCGTAAACCATGCCTCAAATACGAGAAAATGAACATGTGGTTCCCAGACCCAGGCTAGCCAGGCTATCATTTACATGCATTTGCAAAAAATTCACAGAGCTTCAGAAAACTTGAAATAAAGCTCATGAGTCATACCCCTTTCCCCACCCCACTCCCAGCTGTCTTCTAAAAGCAATTAAGTCAATTAATGCTTTGATGCAAATCGATGCGAAATTGCATGAATCTGTGCACTGATTGTGGATGATTTGTGAATTGTTATTTTTTTTAACGTTACTCCAGTCATTTTGCGGCTTTGTCCTGGAGTGTGTATTGTTTTCAGTGAAACACGAATTGTTTTCAGTGAAACACGTGATCAACGAAAAACGTAGCCTCACTTTCTTTCCAGTCACTTGAATGGTTCACTTTGCGTTTCGAATTGTTTGAACCCAGACCACTACTGGGTTTATGGAAGAGCAAGTTAATTTTCTAACACTTTTTATAAGCCTATATTAGGCTACATTATCAGTAACAGTAAACAGTATAAAAAAAACATAAAATAATAAGAGCACAGTTTACTTGCCTCAAACAACTCAGTTGGAAAATAGTATTATTATAATTATCGTTTTTGTTACATTGAATTTATTGCCACACTTTAATATGTGATTAATATTATCAGAAAACATTGTCAGTCTTTTATTTGTGCTTAATGGATAACGACGAAGTTGCGCTCTTGGGTTTATGGCTGCTATAAATTTGACCTGCCACAAGATGGCACTGTTTTCGACACTCTTGATCCTTCAAATCTTTTCCCGAAACAATCAGAGAAAAGCTTCAAAGATTTAAGAGGCTTCATTTCTCCAACCTTACTCAATAGTTTTAGGCCTTTTTGTAAATGTTTCAATCAAGTTTAGTTGGTTTCGAGGGCATTTACTCATTTCGAGCCTGGTTTTAAACATTAACTATCTGTAATGTCTTTTTTGTGTATGGAAAAAGCGCCAGTGAAACCAAACTAAACTAGCCAATCAGATTTCTTTTCACCCATCCCCCCCACCCATGCACGCACATTGCACACATTTGACTTTACAGCACACAAACGCACACCTTAAGATAGAGATAGATTAATAATCAATTTAAAAAGAATGTCAAAAATAACAACGCCATTAATTACCTCCCTCTCGTGGTACGCACAGCCGTACTGCTGCAGGTGTCACTGCCACTGGATCTAGGCTGGTTTTATGTTGGTTAGACGTATCGTGCTGGTCAAGATGGAGGACTAGCATAATCATACTGTTCTCAAGCAAAACTGAGCTGGCAAAATCCCATGCTGGTCCCAGTATGCAAAACAAATCTTCTGCTGGATTTTTAGTAGGGCATGGATACATGTTATGACACTTTGAAGCTTGAAATCTTCAGTCTATGAAATGTGTATTGTCTATGATATTGTCTAGTGTCACTCACTTTTCAAAAATTAACAAAGCCAAAACTAATTATTGATTTAATTGTAAATTATCCTATACCCCATATATCCTGGGTGGTGATGGCGCAGTGGATAAGACGCATGCCTGTGGTGTGAGAGACCCAGGTTTGAATCCACTGTGGGACACCAATGTGTCCCTGAGCAAGACACTTAACCCCTAGTTGCTCCAGAGGCGTGCGACCTCTGACATATATAGCAATTGTAAGTCGCTTTGGATAAAAGCGTCAGCTAAATGAAAAATGAATAAAATCCTGGCTGGATACTCCCGCATACTCTCTAAATAAGTACTTATTTTAATTAAGTAATTACTTCGCAACTGCTACAAAAGTACAGTTTATGTAGTATAAATGTGTGTAGTATTATGAATGTAATTCAAACATTCTAAATTCTTCATGTTGTCACTGTCATGTGAACTACCCGTTGCTTTACTGCCATTCAAAAATCCTCTCCTGTGGCCTCATGGGATAGTAAAGTCCCCATCGTATGAACACTTCAATTTTGGCCGATAGTGGTAGGTCAACCAGTGCATTGTTAAAAAAAAAAAAACTTTTGCTTTCCATTGAAAAAAAAAAAAATGTAGCTATACATGTTTGGAACGGCATGAGGGTGAGTCAATGAAGAATTTTTGGTTTTGGCTGAACTATCACTTTAAATAATAGCCACTGACTTTCAGCACATTCTACTTGCTTTTCTACATCTTTGTGTGGAAAGTTGGAGCTCTCTATGTCACTTTCAACAACGTCTCAATTTTTGGTTGGTTGCTTTGTCCAAAATAGCAGAAATAAAATGTCTTATCTCAGCTTCTCAGCTAATGCGACTCGCATTTATGTTGAACGAACCCCAAGACAAACCTCTGATCAAGCAGAAGGGCAAAGATCTATGGTTACATCAGCCTTACGCTTATATTTTCCAGCATTGTTTTTAATGTGTCACGCGAACCGTACACAGTAACACATTGTTATTACAGTTCTTTTTTAGTACAGGAAGTGATGTGACAAGGTGCAGCGTGGATCTTACTGCCCTTTACACATAGTAGCTTCCTTTGAATAATGTACTGTGGCTGCTGTGCGCCTGAGGATGCCTATAACTTTACATAGTCTGTCCTTGTTAATATTCTTTGGAGCCTGCTGGGGAAAGAGTGTTTGATTTGATAAGTGAACATCTTGCAAACATGTTTCCTGCCTGCTGTTAGCATTGATTGACACCTTGTAGCTGTTGATTTACAAGGATGGCTGAACTGAACAGGTGACAGAACGGTGCAGTTAAAATCGTGTTCCCTTAGTGTCAGCTATACTCTTTCAAATTTTGCTGACACCTCAGGGCCTGGGCGAAGGCAGTGATGGGACGTATCAGGGCACAAAACAAAGAACAAACAACACAAAACAATATTTTGAAAGGGTAGACCTCTTATTAAAAAGACCTTCACCTGATAATGGCAGTGGGATTTTAATTGAGGGGATCAGTTTGTTGGAAATGTGTCTAGGCTGCTGATACATGAAGTACAGTCATAAAAGATAATCAATCTGTCATCATGAATGATGATTTATGACTGTCCTTGTTTGAAAGCCAGTAAAAAATAGAGTATTTATTAACACTATGAAGTAATGCCAAGTAAAACAATGAGTGCTCTAAACAATCTTTATGACAATCTAAAAAGAATGTCCTTTACTTAAATCAGCTGTTTTTTTTAATCCTGAGAGGAAAAATGTTTTACTCCTGTTATATTGTCGCTTCTTTGAAGTTATTATTATTATTGCAATAATTGATTATCAAAATGATTTATTTGCATATTTTTCAGATTGCTCATTTATTTAGCATTCCCTTTCAGATATTCAAATTATATTAGCTTGAAGGTCTTCTTGTTTTAAAAACTGCACTTTTAACATCAATATTAATTATTATTTCAGAACCTTTTTCCCAAGTAAAATACCTTCCTTAAAAAATCATTCCTTAATCCAAGGCAGATATCAATAAAAAAAAAATAACAAGTGACTGTACCAAAGTGTTTAAAAAAACAAGACAAAAAACTAAAACAGCTAGACTATTTCAAATTAGTATAAATCAAGTTTTTTTTTTTCATTACATAAAACTGTACGTAATTGTTTTGAGGCAGATGAGTAGAGGTGGTCTGAAAATTGTGTTTTGCAAGTCGTCCGCCACCTGAACATGTCTGAGAACCACTGGGTTAAGGTTAAGGCTGATGATGGGATTAACTGCTACCAGCTATAACAGTCTCTTATCTAAGTATTTGAAAAGGGATTTTAATGCAGTGGTTCAGTGTTGCTCTCATACCCGTTCATCTCTGCCTCTCTCCTCTGAAGATGAGCCCAGTTTGTGTTACGTCTACGACGGTGATGGTGTGTGTGAGGACTTTGAGCGGGAGGCGAGTGTAAGGGACTGTGGACTCTATACCCCAAGCGGCTTCCTGGATCAATGGGCCACTGAGGTGCAGGTGTCCAATGAGGAGAAGATGCACTGTCCAGCAGAGGTGGCTGTTGGATATCCAGCAGTGACGAAGGTGAGACCACATATCACTGCGTATGCTTAAAGAGACACTGGCTTGGTTTCACAGACAGGGTTTATATTAAACCAGGATTAGCCCTGGACATTTAAATAGCTTGTATAAACATGCCTTAGATATAAACATTACTGGTGTGCATCTTGAGACAAAACAATGGCACTGACGTATTTTAAGATTTGTGCGGGATATTTTTAACTTGTGTGGGACTAGGCTTAATATGTTTTGTTCTTTTTAAATATTACTATTTGTTTTAATATTTATTTTAGTACATATTTAGATTTTGATCATATTACTTTTTTATTATCTAATTGGTATTTTAATGATTAAAGCTAAACTTTTTTTCAGTTAGTTGCAAAAGTAACATTTCTCATTTTTCTAATATTATTAAGTTTTTTTTTTTTCTAGTTGTATTTCATTGACCAAATAAAATTTTGTTTTAGTTAACTTATTATCGTTAACTAAAACAAAAACTATAAAAAACATTTTTATTAAATTAAATACAACTGGAATTAATTAAAATGAAATATTATGCATAATTTTCCACTAAACAAATGCTCTCTAGAATGAGAAATTCCCTCCCACTAATATCACCTGTAATCGACTAGAAAGAAGCAAATCATTATGCATGGCTGCAATGAAACTAATGGCCAATGGATATTTTAAAAAGTCCCATTCAAACTTCCTGTTTGAATAGGAAACACATAAACTCAGGAAAGGAAACCACTTTCTAAGCCATTTTATGTGGTCTTTCAAGGAGAAATGGTGCCTTATTGAAATGAGCAGTTATTATATATGACCTGAAGAGAACAGAAAAATCTCAGATCTAAAATATTGTGTTTATATTGACGATGAAGTCAGATTGAAAAGTGCAGTTTTTCACAATAAATGGCTGAGAAGCACATTCTGTTAAGGAGAGATTTGAGATATTGCTCTAACCCTTCACACATGGAAGTAGTAAAGAATTGGCTCTTTGAGGGACGTCTAAAAAACTGTGTTGTTTTACTCCCTGGATATTTCAACATGATACATTTGTAATTTTACAGTTTTATTGGCCACTTCTTCTCCTCCTCTCCCCCCTCTCATGATGTTTGTGGAGCGTGAGTCTCCTGCGCCCGAAATCGTGCAAGCTCCTGAATTAATCATGTCACAAAACTATTCCTATCACGCTGTGCGCAACCTAAGGATTTATGGCACTGAGAAATGCCCATTTTTCACAGTTGAGCTCGAACCTCATTGTTGCTTGAAAATGCGTATTTTGGCTCATAATGGGATACGGTGGCACACAGGTTATGATGACTTTGAATAGTTAGTCTTGCCAATAAACCTTTGTGTGGAGTTTGTACTTTCGCTTCATGGTCTTTCGCAAGTTTGTTTAATTTTTTTTTATATGAATTTAAATCCATTCGAGTTGGAAACAGACTTGCAGCCTAAGTGAGTCAGTTGGCGATCAATGTTATTCACTTGTTGTGTGGCACAGCAGTCAACCGAGTTTCAGTACTAACTCGTCGGACTGCGTACAGTAGTGTACTTGAATCAGTGGAGGGGTGGTGGTGGAATGGTGAACAGTGTCACTGAGGTTACTGTGGAGTGCTGAGAGAGAGAGAGAGTGAGAGAGACTGGTCTCAGGAGACTGGATGAGCGAATCGAGGAGCGCAGAAACGAATATCCTCTCATTCTCTTTTTTTGCACCCCATTTCTCCCTTTCTAAGTCTCTTTAAAGCATTACATCAGAATTCTCTAGTTTTGCAGCTAATTTTGTAACGGTTTCATTCAAATTTTATAAGGCATTTAGAGATGAAAAAGATTTTATGAATCCCCCTGCTCCAGTCAGCTCTCTCCCCGCAGAGCTGTCTTAGAGTATTGAATGAAGTGAATTGTCGGTCTCTCAATCTAATTCATGTAATATTACATCACCTCTAGATCTGTGAACTGTGCGATGATTCCACTTTGAGAGACAAATTCATTTCTGTCTAGATAGATTATGTCCATACAAAATGTAAGAACGGCTAGTAAAATGTTTTAAATTGTTAAAAAATATAAACGATGACGCTAACAAAGAATGCCCTGTATTAATATTGTTTTTATACCCTGCAAAAATCTATTTTCAGCAAAAAAAAAAAAAAAAGTCCTAAGTCCTAAAGGCCTAATTTACTTGAAAACCTTCAAATATATTTCTAATATAAATAATCAAAATGAAGTTTATGCTTAAAACAAAAAAAAGGTTTGTAATGAGGAAAGAAAAATGATTTCTCATTTAATGAAGCAAATCAGACAAATTAATTTTTCTGTACTTAAAATCAAATTTTTTAAATCTGTACTTTTTCTGTACTTAATTTGAGTCATAAATGTATGTGTAGAAGTTTGAAGTTATTGTTGATGTTAAACGGGGAGATAAATGTTTGGAGGGGAAATGAGGTCAATGTAAAGGCCAAACAGTTACCAGTACAGCTTTACTGCTGAACAAGCAGAAAATACTTTCTGGATATACTACCCCAGAAATCCTGGGGACGTCAAATTGTGCAGTGGTAGGAGACAGCATAAGCGATACCACTGCTGCCCTGATCTGCTCCCGCTGCTGTTGCACATACACAAACATCGAACACATAATTAGTGCCATTCACTCTGTGAGGAAGCGTGCAGCTCACCAGTGTCACCTAGTGTTGCAACACTGTCACCCCACAGTTAAGTTCAAGGGGTTCAGTGAGGTTCTCTGTCACATTAATCTACAGTGGAATGAAATAGACTCGACACAATTCACCGTGAAACGGACAAAGTTTAGAAGACTTCAACTAGGAATTAGCTGTTCAGTTAAAATGCCACTAGAAAGGCATTTAGATCAGTATTTATCTCAAATGAGCTAATAAAATAAAAAGTATTTTACTTGAAAAATGAGTGAATTGTCATCTAAATCAATACATAATGGAAATTGGGGGGGGGGGGGGGGGTCATCAATCAATAAACAAAATGTTACATAGAAGAGTACCTGGTGTTTATTTATTTTTTTGATACGTTTTTTAAAAAGTCATGTTCAGCTTTTCTGTTGACATAATGTCCTAAGTTGCCCTTAATGTCAGAAAACTGTTACCGGCAGTGTACAGAACTTTTATTTGGATCGAACATGACCCTCCCTGTAAGCTTGTATGATTGGTGAACTTCATTCTTATACAGAGAGTCAAAAATATTCATGTGGGTAATTCAGAAACTCAACAGTCGTGAAACTCTTGTGAATTCTGGCCAGTTCGAATCCTATTGTGGTGTGCTCACAGTTCTCAGAAAAGAGAGTAGTAGGTCAGTTCACCCTGTTCACCCGGATTTCACTGGCTTTCAGACTGATCTGGAGTGGCACTTTAACCTGGCCACTTATGGGGCTAATTGTAAACTTCCAGATGGTCTAAATGACCTTTTCATAGAAGCAGTAGCATATAATTGTATTTCCGTCATGACAACTCTGGTTTCAAGATTGGTATGGAAATAGAGATTGCCGTATTTGGCAGAGCAAGTACCGAGGCTTGCTACTGCCAATACATTCACATACATTGCTGTGAGCATGTAAGGCATGCTGCTGCTGCTGCTGCTGCTGCTGCTACACGTGTAACATACATGAATTAACACCCGTAGCAGATCTGTACAGGTGGAGCTGGGTGAAGGTGGAGGGTTTCTGAAAGCGCGCTGGAGACTACTAACAGCAACTCTTTAAAACATTATGAAATACAATTTAAAACAAAAAATACAGTAAAAACTAAAATATTATTAAATACAATTTTCTATTTTAATATAGTGTGGTGGCAAAGCTGAAATTTCATCAGCCTGAAATCCTTTTAGCATGCTGATTTGCTGCTGAACTTATATTTCTTATTATTATCAATGTTGAAAACAGTGTGTGCTGCTAATATTTTTGTGGAAACTGTTATACATTTTTACAGGATTCCTCTTAGAAACATGCAATGGATGCACATCACTTGTCCTCAGTTATTTACCTAATGTAAAATATTCAACAATTTAAATGCCACATTCAATAAAGATAAAAACAGTAAAAATATCTTGCCTTTGTTCACTCAGAGCTGTCAGTCGAAGGTGTTTGACCTGTCACATGGTGTGTCTCAGTATGCTTGGTTTCCTTGTGAGCAGTCTCAGGAGCACAGCTGGACTTCACAATATTGGCTGAAGGTAAGAGATTTTTGATGAATCTGTTTTTGATAAATCAGTAACAGATGTACGTAATATCGCATGAAGTGCATACATCAGTATAAGGATTTGACTTTCCTTTATTTTACCAAGTAGTACATATTCCTGAAACAACATTCTTATAAACCAATCAGATTATTTATTTTTTTTAATTTGCTAGAAATTGCTCTTTATAAGCACAATAAAATAAAATTAAAAAAAGATTTAAAAAAAATATTTATACTTTAATCACAAATGACTGGAAGAGTCATGAGGAATTAATTTCTCTCCAAATGTAAGAGTAGTTAATGGTAAGGACTAAAGGCTTGTTCACACCAAGAGCATGAACTATAAGGATAAAGATAACTGTATTAGTGTTCATACCAATGCACAATATAATGTTGTTTATTCTAAGCATGCGCTGCAGTTTTCTTTCAAGGGAACTCGTGTTGTGTCTGAAGTTAAGGTGCTATGGGAACGTAATCATTCCAATGTCATAGCGGGACATCAACCCATAGCGTGTGACGTCATGACCAGAAAGCTATAAAGCACACCTGAAACCAAACAATGTCAGCTTATGTGCCTTCAGCAAGCTCTCTGTGTTCAAAATAGGCTTTATGCCCTGCTGCACTACTTCCTGAACTTCAGCCAGCTCCTTTGTTTCCTGTCTGCCATTATTGGACAAACTGATTAATCCAGGTGTGCCTGACCAGTAACAAATACCAGACACACCTGGCTTAATCAGTTTGTCCAATAATGGCAGACAGGAAACAAAGGAGCTGGCTGAAGTTCAGGAAGTAGTGCAGCAGTGCATAAAGCCTATTGCCTGTCTATTTGGTTTTGTTTGTCCCATAGTAATCGACATAATCGTTTACGTCGATGCATCATTACAGCCCTACAGAGGACCACTTTTCTGGGAGTGGTACGGGACCCCACGATGATGTAGGCACGTCTGCTGCTCATATCGGATCGATCCTTTTAGCCATAAACAAGATAAAGCTAAGCAACTCAATCACAGACTGTTAAGTTTGATGCCAGCTCCATCCTACGTGATACCTGTTGGCCTGCTGTACAGCAGTGGTGGCTTAAGACCACAATGAGGGGTTAACACATTTCGAATGATCAAGGTTACATGCAAGGGCCTTCATACCTTGGTGATGTGGACGAAGCCTTGGTCCTTATCCCAGGGTCCCATGTAGGGAGTACCTTTTAATCGCAAGACTCTTATGACGGATGCTTCCCACATAAATTGTGGAGCAATCCCAGAGGATCACCATCTCTTATGGCACATAAATTGCCTGGAGATGATGGCTATTTTTCTGGCTTTGAAATATTTCCTTCCAGACCTCAGGGGTAATCATGTGCTTATCTGGACAGACAACACATCGGTGATCACCTATGTCTGTAGTCATGCCCCCTTTGCAAATTGGTGTACCAGATCCTATTGTGATCCTAGGGAAAGCTGCTCTCAATAAGGGGAGTGTATATCCCTGGATGCCTGAATCAGGGACTAGACATCCTGTTGAGGAAGGGGGCACAATCTTATAAGCCCGACAATAATTGTGAAAACTGTGGATTTGCGACTTAACTTTAGAGCTCCCTACACGAGGAAACTGTTCACCTTGAAGTGGAGAGTTCTCATTCCATGGTGTGAAAATCATCAGTTAACTGCGTGATTGGTTCATCAGGGCTATCCCCTTTCACTCTAAAGGTCTATGTGGTGGCCATAGTTGCTTACCATACCCCTTTGGGGAGGTCATTGGGGAGAAACCCATTGGTGTTACTTTTCCTTCATGGTCCTTTGAGACTGGGGCCTGCAAGCCACAGGAGGGCTCTGACTTGGGATCTGGCCATTGTTGTGGAAGGCCTGTCGACGGCTCCATTTGAGCCCATTAAAGCCGTTGCAGAGACATTTTTAACCTTGAAAACATTTTCTTCTGGCTATTACTTCTCTAAAAAGTGTAGGAGACCTTCAGGCCCTGTTTGGAGTTTGCACCTGGCATGGTGAAAGCTTTTCTACACTCTAGACCAGGGTACGTGCTTACTAAGGTCCCCACTAATGTGGCCTTTTGCCCTCCTTCCTTTCAGACGTCAGACCAGGAGAAGCAAAACTCGTAATGCCCAGGCAGGGAATTGGATGTTTGCATCAACAGAGCTGCCCTGTAGCGAAAGTCTGATCAATTGTTTGTGTGCTTCGGGTTACCTAGACGAGGCTCCCAGCAACGGATGTGCAAGTGGATAGTCAAGGCTATTTATTTTGCATATGAGACATGTGGACAGCCTTCACCAATAGCTGTCAGAGCTCATTTAAACTTAAGTGTGGCAGCTTCCACAGTTTTGTTGTCAGGGGTATCTCTACAAGAAGTTTATGATGTGGCAGGGTGGTCCTTGCCACACACATTGTGAGGTTCTACAACGTAGATTTGGGCCCCGGGGTCTTGGGTGCTCATGTCCTAGGTTGTGCTTGCCAGGATTCACACTAGACAGGCACTTTTCAGTACTGTGGAGTAGGTATTAACATTCCCATAGCGTTTTATCTTTCAACGCAGTGTGAGTTCCCTTGAAAAGGAGCATCTCAGATTACAACTGTAACCATGGTTCCCTGAAAAGGATACGAGACACTGCATCGCCCTGCCATACTTCATGCATGCCTGTGATCGACTTGCTTCGGCCAATCAGATGCTGACATTGTTTAGTCTGGATGCGCATTATAAATTCCTGGTCATAGCAGTTTAACATCCGACGCAGCATCATGTTCCCTTACAGTTACAGTTGTTACCCGAGACGTTTTGTCATATGCCGCTTTAAATGCTTGAGCTCTTTAAAGCAGGATGGATTCTGATTGTCTGTCAATGTTTTTATTGTTCACTAGCTGGGAAAAAATAATTCTAAAAGGGATTCGTTCCAATGATTCATTCCAATGATATCGTTCCTCTATGATGTTATAATTATAGTTGTGGTGTGAACTCTGCTATTCTTTTATATTTCTTTTTTTTTTTAGAACTACATCTTCATTGTTATCGTTCTTGGTGTGAACTGGCCTTAAGACTAGAGTTAAGAATAGGCTTATGAACGTTTAATCAATAAAAGATGTTGATCCAGGAACAAATGCTAATTAAAGTTACAATCACCAAAAAAGCAATAGAAATAACAGTCAGTGAGCATATTTTCATCTCTCAAAAGGCCTATTACGCCCATCCTATGGTGGCTGCTGCTGTCATTATCCATCTGGCCGCTGATGGAACAGCTGATATTGACCAGAGACAACACAACATTACTGTTCAGCTGGTGGACACTAAGGAGCAAACCCACCCTCTTGGTCAGTCTCACCCCATCTCAATGAAATGTTAACACTCTTTTTACTCAAACCTGTGTTTTTCTAGAAAACAAAAGTGAAAGATGAATTTTGTTTTGTATATTGTGAAATGGCTGGATGGTTGTAGGGGACTGGAGGCTGAGCTGCCGGAACAATCCAATGGTGATTCCTGTGAGTCACGACCTAAGCGTTGCCTTCTACCGGACTAAAGCGATTATAGTGAGCTTCGGCTCTCCTCTGGTGGCCATCTCAGGTGTTGGGCTGCGCTCCTTTCAATATTTTGACCCCATCACTATCAGCGGCTGCCAGAGCAATGAAATCTATAACCCCATGGGCCAAAGGTGAGTTGATAATCTACCATTGCTACCACTGCCATCATGTCAGTGTAGAGAGTAAACGTTTTGCCAGACCTCAGCATATCTAACTAGCACTTAGATGTGGCTTAGATACGTTGATGACACCTTTTTTTTACTCCTCTATTGCACAATGTGTGGTGATAAATCAATTTTCTTCACTTTGCAAGCACATGATGAATGAAAGATGGCAATCAAATTCTTAATAATGAAGGGATGACTTTGAACAATAAAAAGCTTTTTCTTGGTCACGCTACATCCTGACAGTCATCAATCAGCAAAGTTTTTTGTTTTTCACCCATTAAAAATATGATTCACATTTTTAGTGAGCTAACTTTAAACATTAATAGTGATATAAATTATTTGTTTGGTATGCGGGATTGCAAAATGTGTTTTCTTGTTAAATAATTAACTTGTGCAACAGTGGAAGTTATACAGATGCAGTAATATAGAGTAAATGTTGGTCTTTTTTTTATTTATTTTTTTTTATTAGGGCCCGAGCACCAATGGTGAGAGGACCCTATTGGAATTGCTCCGTTTATTATTGTTTCTTTTGTAAATTTTTTAATCTATATTATTTTATTAGTTGTAATCACAGTTAAATGCTGTATCTATTTAACATGACATTTAAGTAAAATTTAAAAACCAAAAAGTTTAAGATAGGGGAAAATTTTCTGTCGTGTAATAGTTAGTAAAACTTTCTTTGATTAATTTGATGAATTCATTTCCATTGTTGCACAGTTTTGCTTTCACAAAGGTGCGGTCACATTGGCGAAAATTTTCTGCTGTCAACATTATAAAGCTCACACAGTAGCCTAGTTATTTTCAAACCAAGGCTGGATCCGAAATCACATACTTCCCTATAGTAGGCGGAAAAACAGCATGTGACAAAAGAATAATGTCCGAATTCACAGTACTCATAAAAGACTAGGCATAAAGTACCCGGATTACCTACATCTTCCGGAGAGATTCATAAGTGTGCATACGATGGACACTTTACCCATAAGGCTACGGTAGAGGATTTATGAATGGCGGTGAATCAACGTAACTGACGCTGGTAGGTCACATTATAATTACAACATGGCGAATGTAGTATGTCCAGATTACATTCATACTACACACATTCATTCTGTATAGAACATACTTCTTTAGCAGTTGTGAAGTAATTGCTTATTTAAAATTCAAGCATTTACTCGAGAGCATGCGATTTTGGAAGCAGTCCAAGTGTAAAGTTTACTTTTTCATGTGACAGTTTCTAGTTTGTTCCTTTGTTGTATTGTCTCATAATAAGTATCTCATTAGTTCCCTTTGTTTGATCAATGCATTTATACCCTGAGTTCTACTTTAGACTCTGTCTGTCTTCGTTTACAAATTAGTTTTGTTGTGTTTCTCCATGTGTACCTTTTACAGTATATCATTAAAGGGGTGGTTTAGTTTAGCTAACTTTAGTTAGTGTGTAATGTTGCTGTTTGAGCATAAACAATATCTGCAAAGTTACAACGCTCAAAGTTCAAAGCAAAGGAATATACTTTTCTTTTAAAGAAATAGCTTTTTAACAAACGGCTGGTAGGGACAACATTCCTCCCGGGTTAGTGACATCACTAACCCTAAGATTTACATAACCCCCACCCCGGGAACACGATTTATAGATTATCATGAAAGAATATGCTAATCAATGGCTTGAAGATAGTTAACTCCACATCAGCAACATAAATTAATTAACTAACCTTTCAGAAATGTCCTGTTGCATTCTACATGTTGTCACTTCTTGAGTCTCTCCATCATCGTCTGACTTTTGCTCTCGGGGGTCCCCCTACAGTTGTGAAACAGTATTGTCCTCTACTACTGTCGTAAACTCTGTCATTCTACATGCACATGCATTTGTTGACAACCATGATAGCCCTGAACACTGTAGGAGGAGGTCACATGCAGGTGTTCTGCTTGCGTCGCGTGTGAAATGTCTTCATCCCAGGTACAGTGGCATATATTTCAGCATGTCATATGAATATAATTTCATGGGTTTTATTTTTTTCTAACGACAAATGATCGCGATGCTCACGTTTACAAGCCAGCGTCATTATAGTAGCCTCGTCTCTTGGTTACCGTTTTACTGAATCTATATGATACTTCAATGCAATGTTTGAGTGGTAGATAATAACCATAGTCTATATTATAATATCAAGCTACCATAAATTAATCTGCAAATTTTACAAATCGATTTGCATTATAGCTTGGCAAGAAAAATATTCTAAAAAGCAACACATTTGAGTTCGACTTTTGTTGAGGTAAGTTAGTCATGCACTGAACACAACAACCCTTCATGTTTGTAGAATCTAATCACTCGGAAGTATTGCACAAGAACAACATGAGGGTGCAAATTCGTCATCCGAAAAAAATTGCGACAAGAATCCCGTTTGCCTCTGTAGCTATCAATAAATCAAAAATCGGAAATTACACAATCAAGTAACTTTACACATGTAACAAATGAGAAGCTATGAACACAATGATAATATTAATAATCTTCCTCCTTTCTTTGTACATGTTGAGTAAACTACACTTTTTAGGTCAAACATTTGCTATTTGCATTTCATCAATTGAAAAGTTCAAATCAGAACGAAAATGCTAGCGATAGGTAACCATCAAAAACTAGAATATCGTTTACTAGCAACCAGATTGATAATTCGCTGCTCTACTATCTTTACTTGATTCATGAAGATAAACGGAGGATAAGATAGCTTCCGTAACATAGTCAGGCAGACCAAAAAAACAAAGAGATAGTATGCAAACAATATAACTTACTTACTAGTCCAAAAGCATGACAGCCAAGTCCGCATTGGTCGGGCACCCCTCCTCCTCCTTCAGCTCACGCCAGTGAGAAAACGCTGGCCCAATGGCCCAATGTTGATCCTCGTTCTGCCTTTAACGCGATCACTTTCTCTTTTTGCTTTGCTCCCATAAAACCTTTGCTTTCTTGTTTTTCTGTGCTGCTTCGGCCATGACTATAACATTTGGCTCGCACGTCCGATTTTAAGGAAGTGGGGGTGGTGGTGGAAGTGATGTATATGCCGTAAAGCAGTCGAATTTTGTAGTTCTCTTTGTTCGCCGGTTACTACCAGAAACCCGAAGTTTAAAAGTACGATTAAAAACGCTATAGACCCCGTCAGGCTATGGCAGACCTGTCATTCAACCTATTGTAAGTCGATGTACCATCACAAGAGACTTGGAAATATATTATGAAGATTGAAAAGTTACCTGTTGTTACTTTAAGTTTATGTCTGTGTGTGCTACTAACACCCAAGTTATTGTAGCTCCGCCCTCTGTGAACTCCGCAGCAGCTCATTTGCATTTAAAGGGACAGACACAAAAACGGTACGTTTTTGCTCACCCTCAAAAAGTGACATTTTTTATATGCTATTTAAAAATATCTGTGGGGTATTTTGAGCTAAAACTTCACATACACACTCTGGGGACATCAAAGTCTTATTTTACATCTTGTGAAAAGGGGATTATATTAATACAACCAGCCTGTGACGCCAAACTTTCTGTTTGTCACGTGACCAGCTTGCACATTTCATTTTGAATTGACAGGATTTCCCCCACGAAAATTTGTAGATTAATGGTAAATGTGGCCGCACCTTAATAGAAGCAATAGAGGGTTAAAGTAAAATATATAATAAATAATGTAAAAGGACATTTACCCAGTAGAATTGATAAGGTCATTTAACTTTATATCATGATAATACATGGTGATTTCTGTAATCCCTCAGTTGCATTCATTACTCGTGTGATGCCATTGAATGTCAGAAGCCGATGGTCAGTAATGCAGAGATGAAGTGTAACAGTCCTGGATACTTCAATGGAGCTCGCTGCACCATCACCTGCAACCGAGGATATACGCTGAAAATACACCGTGATGATGATATCATCAAAACACAGGTAATACAGTTTTGTTAATTCCTTTTAGTATATATGTGGATGTTACAGTACACTGTGTGTGTGTAAGTGTGTGCTCACTCTGTTTTTCCTGCAATAAAATGTCTAACATTTTTTGCTGAGTATTTTGACCAGGTTTCATAGAAAAGCACACAACACAAACATACACAGCCACACTCGCACACACACAGCGGTTTATATTAATTTAAACAATAATCATTGACTCATGCCCTGACCACATACAGAGAAAGTAGCAGTAAAGATTTATGGCTCACGTAGGGTTTGCTAACCAAGCTGTGAGACGGTAAGTGAATGGTCACAATAGCTGGCGCTCAGGCCAGTGGGCTCTGTTATTGGCTTGATGTTGTTTTTTTTTCTTTCTCGCTGCCTGGAACTGCTGGATGTGTTCCCCATGTGGCCCAAATAAAAAAGAAGCTGTAGATTTTTCATAAACATTACTCTCACTCTCTCCCTTCCCTCTGACTGAAAGTTTTTTTTTTTTTTGCTGTTGTTATTGTAATAGGCTAAAAAAACAATTTGACTGAACAGAAACCTCAAAAGTCATCTGTGAGTGATGGAAAGGAAGTTTCCTTCCAGAAATCACTGTCTGGCTAACACAGGCACACTTCTTTTTTTTTTTTTTCTGCATATGGCTGCATCCTTTTATACTTACATATCAGTGAGTTTATCTTGTTTTGGGAAATTTCCTGACAAATTTGATTCTTCTGTTTGGTTCTTTGTAATATTACATTTACAAATAATTGATACATTTACATATTTAATAAATATTTATATTAGAAATAGTAGAAATAAAAAATGCCCCCCCATTCAAAAGTTTAGGGTTGGTTACATTTTAATGGCTGTATTTATTTGTGTAACATAAATATATTTACTAGTATATAGTCACTTTTGATCAATGTAATGTGTTATTTTTGAATAAAAGTATTAATGTCTATTAAAAAAATCTTAATGACCCTAAACATTTGAACACTTGTGTACTGTAATAACAGTCCTTGTTAAACACAGACCTGTCAGCTCATTTATTAGTCAGAAAGTATGATTCATTGAGTTGCGGACAATCAGTTTAACCAATTCAGTTTGAATTAGCCTAATTAAATGAATTAATTCAGTGGGTGGAGTACTGGTACAGGATTGAGATAAATCACAAAAAAAGGTATATTTTGCCAGACCAGATGCCGTAGAACAGTTCCCTTTCAAGGGAACTCGAGCTGCCTGGAGACGCTGTGGAAACGCCCCTGCATGATTGCGTCATGAAGCAACTATGAAATTAGTCCAATGACGTAACGTCATGTGACGTCATAGACCGGGAAGCTATAAAGGCACCCCTGAAAACAGACCACGCTAGCTTCTGTGCCTTCAGCAAGTGCTCTGTGTGAATCTGTCTCTATTTATTGTTGTTTGTCAACAAGCATATATGCATTTATTTATATATATATTTATATATATAAAATCTAAACAGGAGTATAATGGCGAGCAAACAGCTTTGGATCGTGTGTTCGTCGCTGCCTTCGCTTCATTACTAGTGGGGACACACACGATTCGTTTGTTGTTTGTTTGTAAGTGGAGCAAGCACGGTCAGCTCTAGTACAAGGGGGCTGACGGTGTTCATTCATAAATTCCCGACGTGTAACATGCACTATCGAGAGTTTTAGCTCTGCTCCTGTTGGCTTTCTTCTTGAGGGAAGAAAGTCAATAAAGATTCTTTGGCTCGGATCTTGCATTTGCAGAGGCAGCACGTAGATTACGGGTCTGCATTAAAGATTCTGTTACTTGATCTCGGATCTCGCGTGTGCTGAGGTAGCGCATAGATTATGGGGTCTGCAATAAGAATCTAGTGGCTCATATTTCACGTTTTTCGAGACAGCGTGTAGATTATGGGTCTGCATCTCTACAATAAGAATCGAATGGCTCAGATCGTGCATTTGCCGCTTATGTATATATATACAACTTATGTATTCTTTATTGTTTGAGATTATAATATGAAAATTCAGCCTTTCATTCAGACCATATATTATTGTCTGCTTATTCTGGCTGCATTTAATTTTGATGAAATTAAACGTTAAAGGTTGTATCAGTGATTTCAGGCCCAAAAATAAATGTCTAATCTTTCCTAACGATCCGCTAGCTGCCCACCCCATAAGCAGGCTGTCAAAAAAACGCATCTCTGTAGGCAGCCTAGGCTCTGAGATCTGCACACAAAAACAAATGGGGACAACCACCACTCAAAACCAAAACAAACAGTGTTTCAACCAATCACCGACAGGGGCGGGTGTTGCTCCGACTTCATGTCCAGCCGTGCACGAGCTCAAAACCTCACAACACCCGCCCCTGTCGGTGATTGGTTGAAACACTGTTTGTTTTGGTTTTGAGTGGTGGTTGTCCCATTTGTTTTTGTGTGCAGATTTCAGAGCCTAGACTGCCTACAGAGACGCGTTTTTTTGCCAGCATGCTTATGGATTGGGCAGCTAGCGGATCGTTAGGAAAGATTAGACATTTATTTTTGGGCCTGAAATCACTGATACAACCTTTAAATACTCTTCTTATTTGTCTATATCAATACACTATATTTAGCCTTTCACCTAGACTGTTGAAGGACAGTCGTTATCTCGAAGAAGGCTTTGACTAAGAAGTAGTCCTGATGCCGAGGCTATCAGGCTTCTGAGGGTGGTCCCCTCCGGGGAGAGATGGGTTTGAGAAACTGTGTCTCCTCTGCGCCCTCTGGGGGGGCGACTCTCTGAGGAGGGTCGCAGCGCTGCCATTTCGGTTGTTCCCTGCTGGTTCGCCGCTTCAGGGCACCGAGGTGTCAGCGTTCCCAAACGATCCTCTGGGGAGGGTTGTAAAGCAGTCAGTTTGGTTGTTCCCTGCCGGTTTGCCGTTACAGGGCACCGAAGTGGCTGTTCGACCAATACCAGAGGCCAGTCTCGAGAGACTGGTCCCCTTAGTAGATTTTCTGGCAGCGTGTAAGCTACTGCCAAATATATCTCGTTGGGTCCTGCTCACTATAGAAATGGTTTCAGAAATCAGTTTTGTTCTTCCACCCGGATTTCTAGGGGTCCACCCAGAGTTCTAGGGGCTCTGGTTATGGAACGAGTAGTACAGACTCTTCTGCGAAAGGAGGCTATAGAAAGGGTTCCTCCTCTCAGTAGGGAGTCAGGGGTTTACAGCCATTACTTCATTGTTCCAAAGAAGGATGGAGGCTTACATTCAAAAAGATTGCGTCACAGATTCAGTCCGAGGACTGGTTTGTCACGATAGATTGAAGTACGCGTCCTTCCATGTAGCCATCCATTCTCATCACAGGAAGTCCCTGAGGTTCGCTTTCGGGGGCGAAGTGTACCAATATCGGGTTCTTCCCTTCGGCCTAGGTAAAACTAGGCCAGTCACTGGCCTGTGGGTGTTGGGTCTCATGGCAGCTGCGTCCAACATAATTATTTTTGGTCTCCTGTACATGAGACCCATGCAGTGGTGGCGCAGAACCAAGGAGTTTTCTCTGAGGGGAAATCTTTTTCGCATGATCAAGACCCGGTGTTGGGGGCTTCCTGTCCTCGTGTAATGCTAACGACAGATGCTTCCTTCACAGGTTGGGGGGCGATCATAAATGGGCGCTCTGCGCAAGGTCTGTGGCAGGACCATCTACTTTCTTAGCAAATAAATCGTCGAGAAATGATGGTGGTGTCTTGAGCTTCTTGAACACATCAGTGATCTCTTACATCAACCATCATGGTGGTCTGAGGTCATGTAAAACTAACAAATTGTGAAAACTCTGGGCTTGGCCTCTGAGGGGGCCCAGCTCATAAGTTCAGGTCTCTCAAATGAGGTTGTTGAGACCATCCTCCACTCCAGAGCTCCCTCCATGAGGAAACTCTACACCTTGAAGTGGATATTGTTCACATAATGTGGTATGGAAAGCACCAGCTGGACCCAGTTATCTGCCCTGTGATTACAGTGCTGGAGTTCCTGCAGGAGCGTTTCTCCGCAGGTCTATCCCCCTCTGCACTAAAGGTGTACATGGTGGCCTTAGCTGCTTACCACGTTCCTTTAAGTGGTGTATCCTTGGGGAGACACCCTCTAGTAACGTTTCCTTTGTGGCACTGTGAGGCGTCAGACCAAGATACTAGGAGTATGTCTGCTTCTAAAACATTATTGTCAGGAGTTTCCCTCCAATATCTTTGTGATGTGGCAGGAGATTGACTCGCCGCACACATTAGTGAGGTTTTTGACCTTGTCTTAAGCTCCACTCCAGGGGCGCAGGTGCTTTTGTCTTGGTGTGCACAGAAATTTTACACGGACAGGCACTTGTAACTATGGGGTTGTGGGTGTTCCTACAGCGTCTCGATGCAGCTCGAGTTCCCTTGCTTCGTCGCCCTGCCATACTCCCTGCATGCCTATGATCGACTTGCATCGGATTTTCAGAAGCTAGCGCAGCCTGTTTTCAGGGTTACTTTGTAGCTTCCTGGTCTATGACGTCACATGACATTCCCTCACGCCATTGGACTGATTTCATAGGTGCTTCATAAAGCAATCATGCAGGGGCGTTCCCACAGCATCTCGACGCAGCATCTTGTTCCCTCTTCAGGGAAGCAGGGTTACAGTCGTAACCTGAGACCTTTTACAAGTTAACTATTTTTGTCTTCTGATGTCATAAAAATGTCTATCAAATCATTGGTGTCCATTCACAAGTCTCATAAGGCTCTGCCTTGTTTCTGTGTACCTGTTCGTGAGGGTCAGCTTTGTGTCTTGCGTGTGTGTGCCTTGCACATCTGTTAATTGAGCTTCCATTTTCTGGTTCACCGCTGTTTGAATGAGTGAAGAAAGTGTCAGAGTGTAGTCAGTCAGGATGCAATTTGTTCAAGTCTATTTGACATCAAAACAGTGGAGCACCATGCTCAACTGCCACCACACTCCCCGAGGACTTTAAGGAACAGCCACGGATCAGTGGCACTGCAGATCTGCCGGCCCAGTACGCCCTTGCTAAGCAACGGGCAGCGATTACTGCAACCCGTTGACCTCGGTCCTCCACACAAAAGGCCAGTGGTGGCAATGGCAATCCTTTACCTCACTCCACCTGGCCAAGTGTTTTGCACTGTACTAACTCCACAAGCCCCCAGCCATCCTTCACCCCACCCATTCACAAAGAACGTTTTGGGCCATTTGCAGCTCAAGCAACTCTGTTCTGTTTTCCAGCGCTTGTTCTCTTGTGATATTGACAGAAGGAGAACAAGGGGAAGAAAGAAAAGGGAAAATACTAACGTAAAAAAAAGACGAGAAAGTGCTGTGTGTTCTTTGTAAGCACTTGGGCTCTACTGTATGTTGGGTGGGTTTATGCCAGCAGCCGCAGTCGACTGAGAAGCTTGGCCTGTGAATTATTACGCATTTGGAAGGAAAGGCAGCAGGCAGTTTTTCTCTGCTTTTGGGAGGGCTCAGCTTATTTAACAGCAGTGCAAATTGGGGTCCAGGGCTGGGGGCTTCAGGGGCCATCAGGGAAATGTTTAGTCCGGTTATGTAAGGTAAAAGGGGATAGTTTTCATAAAGATGGCCACGGCTGTTACAGGAACTGTAGTAGTGCTACAGTAGTACAACACTACACTGTAAAATTAAAAAAAGTTCTGAAATTACATTGCACTCCTTTCTCCATCACTTATCTATTTAAAATGCAACCATAATCCCACCCATATATATTTTTTAAAATATTTAGCTTTAATTTATTTTTATTTCAGTGTTAGCAATTTTAGTACTTAAACTTTTTTTTCAGTTAGTTGCCAAAACAATATTTCAAATTTTCAATTGTTTTTTATGTTCCCTTTCTAAGTCGAACTGCAACGCTATGGGGAACACCCTCAGCTTTACCAGTGTCAAGTAATTGACAAGTGGCAGAAGCATTTAATAATTATTTTATAGATTATAAGTCTTTGATTCATACCTGGTTTAAATGATTTAGGTACCCCTATACATTTTAATGCTCCTATTTTGAATTTTAGAGAACTGATTAATTCTAAAGAAGACTGATTATTTCATCTCTTAATAGTTCAAGAGCAAAGGATGTATATGGGATGGATACAATGTGTTTTAAAACCTATAAAAAAGCACTCATTCCTCCCATTTAATTTTTTTTTTTTTAATTGGTCTATAAATTGAGTGTTTTTGCTTGGAAAACTGCAATAATTACACCAGTGTTCAAATCAGGTCATCACATGACTATTAGCAATTATAGACCAATTAGTATCCAGCAGTATTTAAAATTGTATTTATGGGATAAAATGCACATGAACATCAGCAAAACTCATAATTATGAGTTTTGGTAACTTCGGATTTTCTTAATAGTTTCTGAGTTAGGTGTGTGACGGTGATAAAACATGTCAGAGGCAATGGATGCAGAATCTGCCCTATTGGAAATAAACATGTATTTAAAATAGGCCTACATTTATTTCATACTAACTATACTACAAACCCATTCATGTATTTACTGACATATTGCTTGAGACTTACTGATATAAATATTAAAATGAAACTTTATTTGGGGTTCTTCTTTATTGCACAATGTATATTTCTTAATATTAAGCCTATGTGTTTAATATCACTATTAGTAAGGATAGTATGATCACTGTATAATGATATTTAAAGTGTACCTAAAGTATATAGTGCAATAGTTCAATTTTAGCACAATCAAATATACTTAAGTATAGCTTTAGTTGGACCTTAGCACAAGTTCCGGATAACTAAAGTGCATTAAGCCCAAAATTACAATTTAGCAGACTTTAACTACATCAATTTAATATACTAAAAGTACAATTGCAGGGTATTTAAATCAAGTGCATAAATATGTAAATGTATTTGTAGGATACTTAGCATAAAATAAATATTTCCTATACATTTTAGTATATTTACTTTTCACTAGGGAAACTAAACAATCGCTTGTGCCTCGCTGCTATGGCCCTGCTGCTGCTGAGGCAGCGTGACGACTACACTTGTAGGGGTTGCAAATTGAGCTGGCAGAGGAGTTCGGGGAAGTAGTGAATATTTACCAATCTCGTTAGGTGAGTTCAAGCGATCTTCTTGATTTAGAAGCTCGCTCAGTGGGTTCTTCTGATCATGCAGAAAGCATGTTGCTGGCGCCAGACCTTCATACTGAGGTAGAAAAGTCTTAGAAGAAACCATACTTTGGCTCGTGCCTTTCCTTTCCAGGGTTGAGTTAGCCGTCTTCACTTAGGGCTCCAGCCTTGCCCTCAAAGCTGTGCCAAACCACCGCGTGGCTCTGAAGCATCCTCTTCAGAGGCCTTGGGCACACCTTTTCATGCCCTGCTTTCATTGCCTTCCACAGTCAGTGTAGCATATGGGCCTACCTTTAGAGTAAAAGTAAGATAAATGCGACTAAGGCACCTTACTCCCTGAATCTCATTTATCTCCCCTCCCTATTCATTTTTGGGTCTGCAAGCAAGAGTATCTATCTTGGGAAGCACTCTACTCACATTTAGTTGCCAAATGAACATGAGTAAGTTACTTTGGCTCTGAATAGGGTTTGAAGAGTCCTAACCCCCCTCTAGTTCCTTCAGAGTTAAGCCTGGGTCAAAATCTATTTACTGGTGTGCTTCTGCCTGGTTGTCTCCCTCTTTCCTTATTAAAAATGGAAATGCAGTCTTCACCTTGGTTCATGGTGGTTAGCCAAAGTGGTAAGTTTATTGGGCGGACGGTTTGAGGCCCTGTGGTTAGTCACCCTCCTTCCCCACGGAAGAGTAAGGAGTAGGCTTCCCCTTGTATGGGCAGCAATAGGAAGATTGTAGCCTGGTGGATAATTGATTAGACTTTGGCTCCTTGTAGACTCCCTTCCTAGTCTGCTCTTGAAACACCCCTTAGATTGGAGTTGGATGAACAGAACCATATGGATGAACTCATAGGATTAATTCGTTTTTGGGTTTTTTTTTTCTCTCCAGTTTTTATAAGAGCTTAAGTAGGCATATGTTGGACCTAGATATAGTGTCTTTACTGATGTCAGCATTGAGCTATTCTCCCCCAGTCATGTTGAGGTCTTAAAGTAAAATATAAGCTCCCCTGTGGTCCCCTCAGTGTTTTGTGATAGTGTTGATAGAGTTGTAGACATATTATTAAATGCTGTACTGTTGTTTCCCTTAGACTCCCCCCTGTAGGGCAGCAGTTGTAAGGTTGTAGTCTGTAGGCTAGTTAGGAGCCTCCCTTTCTTACCCCTTAGGGTAGAGCAGGAGGAGTGTATCTAGGAAGGGTAACTCGCATGACTTAATTTATCTCCCCCTCCATTAGTTGTAGCTTTAAGAAGGGAAATCGCTTCCCTTTGGGAGGGTGTTCTTTAGGTATATTGCCTTTACCACAGGCAGGGTATGAGCTGCTCTCCCCCTGTTATCTGGGGGTCTTTAAGCAGGGCATGGCTCCCCTGCAGCCTCCTTGGGGTATTGAGCCTGAGAATTAAGAATAGTGAGGAAACAATGCTGTATTGCTATCATGTCAGTCCTTCCCTAAATTGTAGTAAGGATTGGCTCCCCCTTGGTAAAAGCGGCATAAAAAAAATTAAAAACTGTTACTGAGGGTTGAAAGCCTCTTAGAATCATGCTCGCTGTCATTGCGCTGTTCTGGCGATATCCTTTAAGTTAGAGCAGGATAAATGAAATTTTTATTAATCCAGTTCCATCTGTTCCTCCACAACAATGGTTGGGTCCTGCGGCCATCCGCGCACTGTTTGTGTGATGTAATTATCGTCATCAGGATGGTCCATGGAAGCCTGCTCACCCTGTCCACTAGTTAATGTGTATGCGCCAAACTCGTCTTTTCGCTCTCACAGCCAAAGGACTATACTTTGAAATGGTTAAATGCTCAACTGTGCACAAGACGGATTGAAACGTGGAGGATGAAGTATACCCGGGCCTTTGCGCTCCCCTACGGGTATTGTTCAAGGTTATAGTCGACCTATGCTTAGAGGACCTGGCAAGTTTGGGCAGTCAGCCTATGGACTCCTGGCTTTTTATGACAGCAGTTGCTCAATTAGTACTGTAGGTCTCTGAGCAGGTCCACAAGACAACTTTAGCAACTTTAGACAAGATTTAGCTCCCCTGGAGTTTCCTTGGGGATTGAGTTGAAGTGGCAAAAGGCCTTTCTCTATGCACCTCATGTATTCTCATCCCTTTTGTTGAAGCGAGAGCCTTTTTCTCTCCCTGAGAAGTAGTGGTAAATCAAAGGTTGTAGTTTAGTACTCCCTTTGGATAAACGTTAGAGCTCTGCTCTTGGTACATTTAGGTTTTACCTGCACTGCGAGGGAGGGAAAGGTTATAAGGCCCGGACTTCCCTTTCAATAGCATATTGAAGCTGAATTGTTTTGATACTATTAGAGAAATTAAAACTTAAGTAGTGGCTTAACTAAGCAGTCTATCCCCTTATTTACACTGCACACTTCTGTGGCACATTACAGCTCCAATTTTGCGCCTGGGGGTTGACGCGCCATGACTATATCTGATTGACCTGTAGTGTCAAATTATTTTAATATCCACTATGGTCTGTAAACTCTACCTAGTGAGGCAGGCACCTCCTCAGCATGGTAGAGTGGATATTTGTTCCCCATAGCATCAACTCCAGACGCCACGTCAAAGTTCCACTTCGATAGGGAATGTCTCAGTTTACGACTGTAACCCTGGCTCCCTAAGGAGGGGATCAAGACACAGCACCTCGTTACATGCATCAGGTGGCACTGCACATCCACTTCAGACAAAAGTGTACTCTGGGTTCAGGCCGAACTCCGAGCTCGGAGCCCTCCCCCCGGACAGCACGCCAAATACACATTAAACCTTACCCACTCTAATTGTATATAAGTGTGAACTCGTGAAATAATAGATTTTGTTTTAGTTAATGATCACAATACTGATTTGATGCCCTTCTGCAGTGATGGTATAGTTTGGTAGATTATTCTAGCCTACTTAGCTATAGATATAAATATTAGGGCTGGGTAATAAATATCGATTTCTCGATATTAATCGATTCTCATTTTTACAAACCGATATCGATTCTTAAATCTCAAGAATCGATTAGTCATCCTGTTTCATTTGAATGAATGTAACATTGTAGCGCGCATCCAAAAAAAATCGCAATAATCTTTGTCCTTTGTAACTATTGATATGAAACAGTCTAAATTTTCAAATTACGTCCATTTTCTTTCGAAATTCAAAAACATAAATACCGTTTTGGCGCTGTGGCGTGATCGCTCTGGCGCAGTTCAAGTGAAGCACATGATCTCTCTTCCGCTTAATAATACCAGTTACAGTGCGAAATAAACATGAATGAGCATCTGAAAGTGTGTTAAAAGATCGAGTACAACTTATCGAAATCCAAATAATGTCACATTGATTCGCTCAATCAGTGTTCAACCGTGGAAAGACGTCAGTTAAACAGCTTGTAAATCATCATATTTACCTCAGAAAAACCACATGACCACTAACTCGCTTTTTGCTAACTCGTTAGTCAGCTAGAAAAATTATGCATTAAAGGGTTAGTTCACCCAAAAATGAAAATGAAGTCATTAATTACTCACCCCCATGCTGTACCAACCCCGTAAGACCTTCGTTCATCTTCGGAACACAAATGAAGATATTTTTGATTAAATCTGAGCGCTGGATCACTGCTACATAGGCTGCCTAAGGGAATGAAACTTGACGGCCCAGAAAGTCATTAAAGAAAATGTTTAAATATTCCATGTGCCTACAGTGGCTCAACTATAAGTTTATCAAGCGACGAGAATACTTTTTGTGCAAAAAAAAAAAACATAAATAACGACTTTATTCGACTATTCCATTACTTCCTTGTGGGCCTTGAGATGAGAGTTGAAGAGATTTCCAGAACGCATGCGCGAGAACTGAGTAACAAGTAACAAGAAGTAGTCGTCCTCTTCTCAGTTCTCGCGAGTTTCATTGAAAGTTTCATGAAAGTTTCATTCCCTTAGGCAGCCTATGTAGCAGTGATCCAGCGCTCAGATTTAATCAAAAATATCTTCATTTGTGTTCCGAAGATGAACGAAGGTCTTGCGGGGTTGGTACAGCATGGGGGTGAGTAATTAATGACTTAATTTTCATTTTTGGGTGAACTAACCCTTTAAGTTTTTATGACAGCCACCATTTAAATGTTTATATTTCATATAATCTTCTTATTATAAAAATAAATACAAGTGTAATTTAAAGTAAATTTTAAAATTTAAAAAAATTTCTTAACACATTATAAATGTTAGAAATGTATTGGTAAAGCATATTACAAAGACTGTGAACTGTGAAGTACTGTTTGTATAGCTACAAAACAGTTAATTATTACCTTCATATTAGGCTAATGAAGCCTAGTAGGCTACAACTAGACTCCCATAGTTTACATCATTAGTTAAGAGATTTGAATTCCTTGAGAAAATTTGCCATTTATTGTAACTGATATCCAAAATAATCAATATTGAATCGAATCGAATCGGAATCGAAATCGAATCGAATTGCAAGCTTGTGAATCGAAATCGAATCGAATTGTGAAATTTGTGTCAATACCCAGCCCTAATAAATATATACATTTATAGATACATTGTGCCAACAATGTCACATTTTCATTGTGTCTTGGTTTTTGTTTAGTTTTCATTTGTTTCTCTTTGTTTTCCTGCTTCCTTTGTCTTGTGTTCCTGAACTTTCCGCTCATCATTTGTTGCTATGGTGATTCATTATTATCATTACAGTAGTAATTAGATTACACCTGTTGGCCTTTTAGTTCATTATCATGTGTATTTAAGTCCTTCAGTTTCCTCAGTTCTTTGTCTGGTGTTGTTTGTGCCTGCACACCACCTTGCCTTCTATGGTTTTGATTATTCTACTCATGTTGGATTATTCTCTTTTTGATTGGTTGGTTTAATAAGGTTATTGTGCTGTTTACTAGCTATTCTCATCCTAGTCTTCTTCGTGGACCTGTATATGTGACAAACATTCAGTGCTAAAAATAAAACAAAATACAAAATAAAACATTAGCTGAATAATTTATCCAGATTTTTTATAAATAATAATAATAATACAATCATTACATGTATTTTTAGAAGATTAAAACATTGTATATGAATGAATGAATGAATGAATGATTGGCTTTATTTCTAACATGTAAAAATACTACAATAAAAGCTAATAGACAAAAACAAAGATAATTTTTCTTTTTAATAAATCAAAAACAAAACAATATTAACTTGTACACGTCTGAAAAGGAGTAGGAAGATGCACTTCTCCACTACTCGTTAAGAATCATCAGATTGGCTTCATAATTATATCATCAATTTATTATCATTATCATATGATATCATTATATCAAATACATTATTTACAATTTACTATGTATATTTATGTTTATCCCCACACACTCAAAATACAAAGGAAACATATTATGTACATATGTAAAAGAAGAAAAAGAAAAGAAAAAAACATTATATAGTAATTCTCAATTCAGTCTCTTTCAGTCAAAGATTTTTTTTATTTTATTTTTTTTCCTTTTAAAGGGTATTATTATTTACATTTTAGATTCAGTTTTTATATCAGATTGGCTGAGCAGTGTTCCAGGAGTGCTGATTTTATAGACAACCAACAGTTGATCCTGCTTTGGCTTCTTTGAAATGATTTTCAGTGCAAAAAAAAAACAATTATTAATAATAAAGAAGAATAATATCTGGACATACTGTGTGTGTGTGTCCATTTGAAATAATGTCTATAATAGTAAATGGTCATTTAGATAATTATCATGACAGTTTCAGTGTTCTTACCCTACAAAATGTGACCATATTAAGCGTGCGTGTGAGCTAGAAAGATGATGACGACAAGGCAAGGGAGCCCTCATACCTTAACAGACCGAAAGTGCTGATCCCAGCAGTCATTACAGCTTATCAGTCATCTCCAGGGAGCTCATAATATGTGTTCCTAAAGGCTTTTGTCAGAGACAAATTAGCCATTTCATCATTAACCTGTTACCGTAACATCATTGAGAGGATGCCAATATGGTCCTATTGAGAAAAAAGAAAAGAAAAAAAAAACAGACAGAGAGAGAGATAGATGTGTTTATAAGATTGTGAGCCAAGCATCGAGGGTTAAGATCTCGCAAAGCATCATGAACGGAGGACAGTTTTGTGAGCAGATAACTACAGCAACAACCACCACTACAGTGTCATATCTTTGTGTCCGCAGCTTCCTGGCCGCCGGCCCCTTGTTTTTGCCAAGGTGTTATTGAAAGCAGAGCATGTCCTGAAATCACTGTTAGGCAAACAACATTTCAACAGTGCAAAGGGAAACGGAGAGTTTGAGGTTTGCTTTACCCCCTGTTTTTTTTTTTTTTTTTTTTTTTTGCGCTTCTGCATGTTTGTGCGTATGTGTGTTTCAAGCGTGTTTGCTTACGTGTGTACTATGCATTCGTGTGTGTGCGTATGTGAAGAGAGAAACACAGGATGGGGCAGGGGTGTAGAAGAAAAGCCAACAGAGACATCTGTGTTGAATTAGGCACAGTAGTCAGTGGTAGTTAAATACTCAGTGGTGGAGGAATCAGCAGCTGTAAAGTTTTAAAAGAAGGAAACTCCGCACGCAGACACCCCCCTCTGCAACTTGCCACCCCCCAATGTGACGGCAGTCACCGTCCCCTATGTAAACCAGAACGGCCTGTTGTGATATAACTTCAAGCAGGAGCAACGTGTATTTGTGTGTTTTCGTTTGTGCATGTGACATGGATTATATGCCGTACAGGTGGGCATTTAAACAGCCCCCTGCATGTGTGTGTTTCTTCAGTTCAACCACAACAGTTTATGTTTTCCTTTTTGTCCCACACAGCCCCTGCGACTGTGGTCATTTATTTTACTGCTCCTGTAATGCAGCCAGAGTCGGCTAATAAACCTTGTGTCTAAACTGCTATTGAGCTTTGAAATGGCTTTGAGAGAGCCAGAGATGTCTGGGCAGGGAAAATTAGATGACGCTTTTATGTACTTCTGTAGCCTCTCACAGATTTTTATAAAGAAGGTATGTGCACTAACATGCTCTATGGCATTATGACATAGACAACAGCCTCTCTGACCCTAGGGGGAGATGTTGAGTAGATTGTGCCTGCTGATCTGTTTGGCATTTTATTAAGCCAGTGATATGAGGTAAAAAAAAATATATATATGTATTACACTGCTGCCCTCACATGAAGAAGTGAAATGGAGACCTTTTTATAAACAGTTGTTCTGTTATCATTTATTCTGATTTGTTAGCTTTTGCTTCACTTCATTTAGTTTTGTACTTTTTTGTCTTTTGTCTTGTACTCAAGTTTAGTTTTAGTTTTTCTGTTTTTTATTTAGTTTATTTGTTTGTTTTTTATTGTTTAACTTTTTTACTTACTAACTTTTTAGCTTTGCTTCATTTTGCTTTGTTTGTTTTACCTGTTTTTTTTACCTGGCTTTTGCTTCTGCTTCATTTTTTGAGTTTTGTTTTTGTTTTACTTTATTTTGCTTAGTTTAATTTTAGCTTTTGCTTCGCTTTGTTTATTTTAATTTCGTTTTTTTTTGTCTTTTATTTGTTGTTGTTTTTTGGTTTTGTTTAGCTTAGTTTAACTTTAGCTTTGCTTAGTTTAATTTAATTGTAGTTTTTCTTTGTTTTGTTTTGATTTGCTTAGTTTTATTGTTGTGCTTACTTTAGTTTTGTTTTTGATCTTTCCGCCCACACCGCACACCTCCCACCCTTTTGTTGTTTTGTTTTGCTTTTCAGATATTCACCTCAAATATTCAAGACTCACACTTCCATGGTGAGCTGTTTTCAATAAGAGCTTCAGTGCAAAAAAAGGAAGAGGGAAAGAAGGGGGCAAAAAGTGTTTTGTAACTCTTGTCTGGATTGCATTTCAAATGCTTCCCGCTGCTTTGCTCAGTTTTAGGTGCTGGTACATTTCCTGAGAGGGTACAGAACATTAGATAAGCTCACCACATTCCAGCCCATTTAAATCTGCAATTTCAAATAAAGAGAAAGAAGACGAGAGAAGAAAAGTGGCCTGGGTCACAGTAAAGCAGCAACAAAAACGCTGTTCATACATCTTGATGTTTTGTTTTGTGGATGCAAGTTAAAGAACATTTGCCACAATAATCTGTGCCTTGCCAGCAAAAACTGTTTGGCTTCACAGAAATTGTTTCAATAAGCATAGCTGACATTTTTTTTTTTTTTTTTTACACCAATCAGCTTTCATCACTTGTCATAAACAAAAGGAAAACTCTGTGGAGAAGTGCATGTTTTACTCTGTGCTTCACTGAAACAGTCTGGACTCTATACCCACCTACAGCCTGGGTCCAATCCGCTGGGTATGGTTTATGTTAAACATCACTTTTTGCATTAATACATACTTAATACCACACACACAAACAGTACAACAATCTTATAACCCACATGTTAGATGGCAATAATATTTTTGGCTGTGAAAAGTCTGTCGTGCCATAAAAGCATAAACCTCCGTGGTTCACACGTTTGAAGATTCCTTGAGGAGCTAATAGAAGAATATATGTTTTACTCCTGGTGACAAATTCATGACTGTTATTCCTGCTTTGTACACAGTAAAGTTTGATTCGTTGGTTGTTTGCAGGCACCGGTTTGTGTTAATAAAAGCAGTGATTTGTGTATTGAGTCAATAATAGGTCAGTAAATGTCCCCTCATGTTACTCAAGAGAGAAGAATAACCAAATAGTCCAAATAAACTATAGGCAGACTAGTCTTAATTGTTGGACTGCATTTGGAAATAGTAAGGAGATCCAGTGGAATTGTCACTACAGAAAAAAGGAGAATACGTAAGAAAGACTCACACTTCCTAATTTTGCGTAATTTTTTGCATGTTCTCATGCACCTTTTGAAATATGTGGTGTCTGTTTTGGTTAGAGGAAAGTCATACTCTCTATGCAGAATGGCTGGTTCATTTCCCATGCTGGAATAAATTAATCTATCCTGTTTGTAATAGATCAAATAAAATTGCTAGTGGATGGACATGAGCGGGAAATACTACTACTACTACTACTAGCATTACCTTAAAAACACCAGCTGGTATGTTATAAATGTTAGCGTTCAGCACAAAGGTTATTGTAATTTACCGTAAAGTGTATGATCAATCATGAATTCATGACGATTTGTAACTTTACTCTCATGTGAAAAGGAGGATCTGTTTCGTCAGTCTCATTTTTATGGCGCTGGGCTTGGCGCACTTGGTTCAGTATTTTTTCGACAGAAAATCAGTTTAAAATCACTAATGAAACATTAAATAAAGTCCCGTTATGTCATGGCAGTGATTGACAGAATTTTCTGAAACAGAGACCTTAGTTCCCTGTAAGTTTAATTGTTTTGTTCTTATGGTGGTCCGGGATGTGTGCGGTGCGTGGCTCTGTTACTAGTACAGATGTATTTGCAGACATCACACAGGTCTGACATGACTTAGTAAAACAGCAGAAATGACCTCTGACTCACCCTGCCTTCAGTTTTGACAGCTTTATATGCTATACCTGAGCTATTTATTATCACCAACTCTGACTGTTAGCTTCCCACTGCTTTCTATTACCAAGAGATACATAAATATATTTAATTTAGCTGTATTATTTTGTTTGTAAAGTGTTATTGAAACAGATGTGTATTATTTGATATGGTCTGGTCTGACGGATTGTTGTGGTTGCAGTGAATTCACAGAGGTAACAAAATGTTCTTTTTTTCTATGTCTAAACTCTTGCCTTAATGCTTTTTCCTCTAAACAGTCTGAATCCACGGTGACCCTCACCTGTGCGGATGGGAAATGGAACAAGCAGGTGACCTGTGAACCTGTGGACTGCGGGCGGCCTGACAAGTACCATGTGCACCCGGCTGTCTTTGAGTTCTCTGAGGGTACCACCTACGGCAAGAAGTGCACTTTTCAGTGCCGGGAGCCAGCTCAGCTTGTGGGTAGGTAGACCACGACAGGTCCTAAATCAAAAAGCCCTAGGGATTGAGAGGTCAGCTGTGTAAAATGCCAAATGTGGTTTTGACACCAACCCCCCTCAAAAAAACAATACACATTGAAAATGATAGTGCTGTATATGACATCAAATTGAAATAGGTTCACTTTGGATCTTCACAAGTCAACTTGCCTAACTTACTTAAAGTCCTGTACCTTTGTCCTTTCATCTCTGCAGGCGGTAATAACGTGCTGACGTGTATGGAGGATGGCATGTGGTCTTTCCCCGAAGCTCTGTGTGAGCTGCGCTGTCCGGTCCCTCCTCCTGTACCCAACGCTGTCCTGCAGACCAAACGCTGCAACGCAACAGGCCTCAAAGTTGGGTCTTTCTGCAAGTACAAGTGCAAGCCTGGCTACCATGTGCCCCACATAGACAAGCCTAAAAGGTGAGAGACCACTAAACCAACTTGGATGCATATTATGACTTACATTAAATAACTTGGTTGTAACGTTTCCAATAAGGTCCCATTTCATTACATAATTTAATGCATAAACTCACATTAACAATGAGCAATACATTTGTTACTGTATTTAATAATTGTTGTTAACATTAGTTAACTATTTATTGTTAGTTCATGTTAGTTCAAGTCCATTAAGTAATATTAACTGATAAAACATTTGATTTTAATTATGTATCAGTAAATGTTCAAATTAACATTAACTAAGATTACTTTGGAAGTATTTTTCATTGTTAGTTCATGTTAACTAATGTAGTATTAGTAACAAATATAACCTTATTGTTAAGTGTTACTATTAACTTCATTGCATTGCAGATTTAGTTAATCATGTTGTGGCAATTCAATACTCAGGGCTGTATCAATTGTTTGAAAGCTTGGATCAATTGTAGCCATTTACCCTGTTGCTCAATTACTCACATAGCCATGTGTAGTCAGATATTAGACTATAGTCATAAATCTGGTCCACTTTAAATGTCAAATTCAGATTATTCTGGCCAAAAACAACCCATTTAGACAGGAAGCGAGTGTGTTATCAACGTGTAAAGAAACCAGCCATGGTTTTTACATGCCATTTTACTCAGAAAAATGTGTGACTTTATGATGAGAATTTCTGTCCGTTCAAAAGTAATAAATACCAAATATTTAATTCAGAAAAGAGTGAAACATGCAGTCATTATATATTTTTACTTTGGATATTTATGGCCTGCGACACTATATAGGACAATGGGCCCTATCTTGCACCCGGCACAAATGACTTTGTACACTGACGCATGTATCATTCGTATTTTGCACTTGACTTTTCCCTCCACAAACGCACGCCGGCAAACTAGAGAATGAACTTGCGCTCCCTGGGCGGTTCAGCGCAAAAAAGGAGGCGTGTTCCGGTGCAAACAATCCCTGGTGCTATTTTGCAGTTCCAGAAAACAATTGCGCCACTGACCAGAAAAAAACTAGTCTAAAGTCAGTGGCGCGTTGAGCGTACATTCAGATGCTATTTTAAGCGCGCATGCTTGGTCATAATACAGAGTGTGAACAACGCGCATAGACTGTAGATGATTCTCTCATCTACACAGATGCATTTTCCTTTTTGTAAATGATACATTATTATTATAAGAAAAACATATTAAAACACGAGGGAAATCATTGTTGTGTCCATGACGATGGGAAAAATAGGCATAAAGCTTACATATTTACCCAAATTATTATATGCATGTATAACTGAAGCTAATTTGGGTTGATTTGTCCCATCCCCAATGTCACTTCTCTTTCTTTTACGGCCCTGACGAGAACATCGATCTCCTCGGGTGTGAACCGATTCTGAAGCGCTCCTGGTAAATGCGCCGTTATAATAGTATTGCGCCATGGAACAAGCGCACCTCGTTCATCATGCTCTTAAAGGGAATGTGAGATGACACTCTGATTGGTTTATTTCACGTTATGCCCAAACCACACCTATGAATAATGAAGCTACTTCAGACCAACCCCTTTTAAACTTGCGTCGGGCGCAAGAGTCATTTATCCCGCCGGTAAAATAGCAACAGCGCCCAAGACCCGCCCACAAAGTTACTTGCGCTTCGCGCTTGATACTTGCGTTTTAGATCGTTAAAATAGGGCCCAAGATGTTTGGAAGATGGATGGATGGATATTTGAATGGTCAAACAAAACAACTATATTCCTGGACAGACTGATTAAAATCATGTGGACCGTGACTTCCAATAGTGGAAAGGCAGCCAATCAGATTTGAGCTTGTCATGTGTGTAATTTTGCTTGTCTAAATGCTTGCCAGTTTTATGTGCAGTATTCATCAGACGGTCAATGAACAGACTGTGGGTGGTCCATGAACCTTTCATTCTAAGAACAGTTAACGAGTTCGTTTGCCCATAAAATCTTTAGGATATTAGGTTAAACTTATTTGGCTTGCTGTCCACTGGAGAGGGGCTCAATGAAGCAGCTTCAACTTGAGCTCTGATATACCCCCCAGTGGCTAAATGTAGGACCTGTTAATTAAAGGGCAAGGTACCTAAGATGAAGGTGGAGTTTGGGGAGGTGGAGGGATACTGGAACAGCTGATACTAGGGAGAGGTAAGCAGCTGCTTATATACTCTGGCTGTTGATTGAAAGATTAGATGGGCTCGCTCCTCCCTAACTTACGTTTAGGAACTTCATTAAATTATTAAAAGCTGTTTTATGGCTGTAATACGCTACAACAGCGTTCCTCAAATCTGGTCCTGGAGGGCCACTGCCCTGCAGAGTTTATCTCAAACCCTGATCAAACCTTTTGAGATCAACAAAGTTTGATCAGGGTTGGAGCTAAACTCTGCAGTGCACTGGCCTTCCAGGGCAAGATTTGAGAACCCTGCACTAACATTAGGGCCTGGTTTCACAGACAGGGCTTAGATTAAACCTTAGTTCAATTAGGACATCACAGTAGCACAGTAGCACAGTAGTAGTTTTATAAACGTGCCTTAGGGGGAAAAAAAACATTATTGGTGTGCTTGAGACAAAATAATGGCACTGACATATTTTAAGATATGCCAGTCCAAGTTGCTTTCAGTTAAACCAGCTCAAACATGCATTTTAGTCTGGAACTAGGCTTAATTCTTATATATGCAACCGGGGCATCACACACTTGCCGAGTTAGTGAAAAGTTACAGAGAAAAACTGGGCATATTTAAAAGAACTAAAATTAACATGAAACCCGAAGATATAAAAATAAAAACAAATTCAAAATAATAATAAAAACTCTGAGATAATAGTATCTCAGTGATCCTAATCAGGGGCGTGGTACCGGGGGGAAAAAGGGGACAGAGTACCCAGGGCCCGAGGCAGCGGGGGGGGCCCTTTAGAATTCGACGAGCTCAAGTTAAAAGTCCGTCGGAGAAGTCCGTCCGAAATTCCGTCTCCTCGCGCAGTAAGTCCATCCGTCCGTCCCGTTGGAGAAGTCGCACAGTCCATACCCCCCCCCCCCGTTGGAGAAGTCGTGCAGTTCATAGTCCGCCACCACCCCCCCCCCCCGTTGGAGAAGTCGCGCAGTTCATAGTCCGCCGCCCCCCCCCCCCCCCCCCGTTGGACTTAGCGGAGGGGGGCCCAGCAAGATGGTTTGTACCCAGGGGCCAAAATTTGGTACTACACCCCTGATCCTAATATAACACTGTCACACACTACCACACTGTAAAAAAAATAGTTGGATTAACTTAAAAAAGTAAGTTACCTGGTTGCCTTAAAATTTTGAGTTCATTGAAATAAAAAAATTGAGTTAATACAACAAAGGAGATTGGTTTAATAAATATAAACTCAAAATATTATGCTATCTGAACTACATTATTTATCTAAGTTGATTTGACAAAATATAAAAAGTTGTGAAAACAAATCATCAAAATTAATTTTTACAGTGTAGACATTCAAGTCTTCCGAACACAACAAACTATTGCAGAAACATGTGCCCATCATCTACAGACTGGCTATGACTTTCCGCAACTGGCGTTTGACTCCTCCAAACTGCTAATGGTGGCAAAAATCTGGGCAAAAGTCTTATAGTGTATTCCAGCTTTTACACTTTCAAAAAATATGGCGCATAATTCTGCTGAATCTATGCATCTTTGTGTTAATGAATGTGTCGCAGGTCAGTGCCTGTGACTTACCACAGACGTGCGTTTAAGCGGCAGTGTACGGAGGATGGATCCTGGCAGTCGGGTGAGTGTGTGGCAGTCACATGTGAGCCACCTCCTCCCATTTTCCACGGTACCTACAAGTGCACAAACGGCTTTCAGTTCAACAGCGACTGCTGGATCGACTGCAACAGGGCTAACCACACGGTGAGACAGCACAGCCGCTGCAAGCAGGTCTGTCGTGCTCTCTCTCTCTTCTCCTCGTTTTCTCTTCTCTTCCGTCGACATCTCAGTCCATCACCTCCCATTACTGGCACTTTCCATTCATCATGCGCACCCTATCAATCACTTTTAAGCATTGCAATATTTCTGTGTCGTCCCTCTGGCTGTTCATCAGCAGCATGACTGGTTGCCTGACAGATCTTACATTTGCTTTGTTTCATTCGTCAGTTTCACAGCTACTAATAATTGGACAAACAGAACCGTAAGGTCATGCCTATCTTTGGCCTTCACCCTTTCATGAAACCACATATGTTTGTTGTGATGGTTAGTGAGCTTCCTTTATGCTGATTAATAGAAATGTTGGTCTTTGCTACAGGGTCTTTCCACCAATGTAATCCGATGCAGAAAGGACGGGAATTGGACCGGCTCCTTCCATCTCTGCCCCGACCTGACAGGCCAGTGTTCCCTCCCGCAGAATCTCAGCCCAAATATCATTCTCAGCTGCAAGGATGGACACGCCATAGGTCTCTGCCTTTCTGCTTTTCACTTTTTAGGCCCAAAACATACATTGCACACACGTATGCACTGCATTCTCAAAATTGCCACAAGGGCCGCTGAAACTACAACATGTTTTTAATTGGATTTTGATTGATTTCATATAACTTGTCTCTGAATCAGAAAATTATATTAAACCCGTCTGTCACATAGTCTAGGAGAGCTGATTTTTGTAATAACTTAGCTTTGACTAAATATGTATTTAATGAAAAATAGCCTTTTTGGGGCAGTATTATGTAACCATTAACATAAACTGCATTCTCATATAGTGAATTTCACCATTCAGGTCAGCTACTGTACTGTCTTGGGTTTGTAGAGAATCTGAGGAAGTTATGTCCGCATATTTGTAGCTAGCTATACAGCACTGTTCAAAAGTTTGGGGTCAATAAGATTTTTTTTAAGGGAAATTAATACTATTATTCAGCAAGGGCACATTAAAATGATCAAAAGTGACAGTAACGACATTTATAATGTTAAAGATTTCTGTGCATCTCTGTATGTAAAATGTTTCACGGTTTCCCCAAAAATATTTAGCAGCACAACTGTTTTCAACATCAATAACAAAAGAAATTAATAGAATATAGAATTATGATAGAAAAATAGAATGATTTCTGAAGGATCATGTGACACTGAAGACATGAGTAATGGCTGCTGAAAATTCAGCTTTGCCATCACAGAAATAAATTACATTTTAAAATATAGTAAATTGGAGGACAGTTTTTTTAATTGTAATATTTATAATATGTATTTTTCATTGAAGACCCCAAACTTAAAAGGGTGGTGTATCTGAATAAAATGGGATAGACATTTGAAGAATTTGAAGGTTTGTTTTGATAAATAACACCTCTTTGTGATGCCCAACAGGAAAGGAGTGTGAGGTGACCTGCAGCGCTGCAATTAACCGTGTGGTCCTCTGGCCCAGCAACATGAGCGTTGCAGCTGTGATGAAAGACCACTGGTGGAACCCACCCAAAGTTAAGGTGAGAGCACAGACGTTGGAAGATTTGGGTGGGCTCACATTACTTAACTATTATAAATGTTTTGTCTTCTCAGTTTTATCTCAGATTTCAAACTTTACCATATTTTTGATTAATATTACACATAATATGATTGGTCAATTTTTGAGACCTGGTCATAATAGAAGGTGAAGCTTCAAACATGTCTGTAATTCAGTAACATAATTTAACACCATGCAGTGCGGTTTAACACACAATTATAACTTAACGTCTCAGAAATAATCTGCTGTGTGAAAGGTCAGTGCAGGCTTGTAACTAACACTAAAAGCAGTCAAAATAAACACCTTAAGATGTAAGCATACCAGCGTAGTCGGCAGTTGTTACTTAAAGCTTTGAGATTAATGCTCAGATTGATCATTAACAACAAAAATGGGGATGATAAATGGCTCCATGATGTTATAAAATCCAATGCATCATTATGTTTACCTAACTGAAAAAGACTGGACCACACACACATGCTCATTTACAGTGGTGACATTTGCCCTTTTCCCTGTGCCTCAGAAAGGGGGTTTTCTAAAAAGCAGGGCTAATTTATAATATAAACCCTGAGCTCTCAGTTGATTAACCCAAATCTTTCTTACTTTATCGGTTATCGGTTCCAAAAACATAAGTTCAGTCAACTCAGTGTTCACAGTGAACACACAAAACATTCTCAATAGTGCTCCATATTATCCAGAAATCACCATATTTCTTCTTTGGTTTAATGGTGATTTACATTCTTAGTGCATATCGCCACCTACTGGGTGGTTGTCCAATAATGTTTTCATCTTTAATAACTATTTTTATTTCAGTGAACATTAATTAAATTGTTTGTTTGATGCTAAATATATAAATAATATATAACAACTAAAGATTAATGTAACTAAAATATTTATTATTTGCAATAATATTAATTATTTTCAATATGATAATGCCCGTTTAGACATTTTCCTTTCACATTTGTTATGTTGCATATGTATTTTTATCATAGAAAATCATTATATAGAAAATTTCCCACTGCAAAAAAGGTCCTTTTCGATGCAGATCCCCACTGTATGAAATAAAATAAAATTCTAGTCAAATAAAATAAACAGTGCTTTATGCTATAATAGTGATTTATTATTTATTATGGTGAATTGACTTGTACCCCTCCTTTTAGTTGTTCTATAGTATATCAGTCTACATTACATTTACACGGGTGTTTAGGAAGCCAAACAATTAGAATATAATAATATAAAAGCTTCATCAGGTTTTGTAACCGAAGGTTGCAGGTTACCCGTTTTCTGTTACCTGACCCGCATAACCTGATTTCTTGAATACAGCATGACTGGAGAAAAGAGGAAGAAATGAAAGATGGAGATTCTGCTCCAAAGCAAATAATTGTCAGACTCACAAAACAAGTATCCCATCTGTACAATAACAGCATGACCATGTGACTGCATTAATGTGTTTGGACATCGCTAATACTCAGGCACTTCCCTTCAGGAAGCATTTGTCACAAAATATGTGACAAACAAAAGCTTAAGACAGTAATAACGCATATTTCCTTTACTGATTTCCTGAGAGCATCACAGACTAGACCTGGAGTAAACAATGGGTATGATGAACAGGCAAACCAAATGTTTTTCTCCACACCTTAAACTGTGGTCAGTGGTGACCAAAAAATGCTTAACCTTTACGACATGGTTACTGTTTAAACCATTGTCATATTCCAGATGGCCGTGGGTTGTAATGTTTGAATGGGTCTTTTCTTTCACCAACACTTGCTCTCACAGTTCTCCGAGTCTGTATGATGAGAAAGAAGTGATTTTATCTCAACAGTAAGGTCTTTGCTTTGTGTCCTACTGACAGACGGCGACCACAAAACAGCTTGCGACTCGTTGAAACTCATGGAAAGAGTCAAATGTGTGGCTTATTTTTCTATATCTTTGTGGAAACTAGTGATTTCATACAACAGTATATCAATAGCTGCGGCTAGGGTCACAGAGGCCAGACAGGTCTCAAGGAATATCCATTTCCATGTTTACTATGTCATTCATTTATATATGGACTACAGAATGAGATTTTTGGGTGACGTCATGCCTGCCAGTGGTTATGAGGTTGTCTGGATTATTCATTCCATATTTGCATTTCCTCCTCTGTACTATAGTGGACGTTCTTTGGTGTGGTCATGCTTTTCATTCTTTTTCAATGTGGTCTGTGCCATGTGGTTCTTTACTTGATTGTTTAAGCTGTAGTGGAGCTTTAGGAAGCACAAACAAATTTACCGCTCACATCCGAGAGCGCTGCTATAGTTTCCTCCAGGCCTAATCCTCCACATTATAGGTTTTCTTGAGGATAAATCAGCCTTGCAGGGGGATTGACCCAACAAGGTCTTGAGTTTATTTATGGAATTTGATGGAGATCGAACCAGAGCAGTTTATATCCATCAATTTTAATATTTTTTTTATGAGAAAATCATGCTGTATGTACACATCTCTCTCATGGCAAAGTTCTTTTTCATTCTTCATTCTTCATTCTTCGTAAAAAGAAGTCTGAATAACCTCAGCAGCTGTATGGATAAATATGCGTATAATATAATATGCATTTAGAAATGAATATGTTACCATGTGCTGCTTTCCTTTTAACAACAAAATAATCACACTACAGAAATTACAGTATTGGGAAAACAACCGTTAAGAAACTACCTGATCATGGAGCTCTGCAATTTGCCACTCCAGTCAAGTTGTCACGTTTATTTATTTAGCATTTTATACAATAGGTTGCTTTAATGCAAGCAGCTTTGCAGTATTAAACATGTCTGCTTTCCAGTGTGTTAATGTTTTTATTTGCGTCTGATCTTGACGGACTGAACAGAAGAAATTAACCTGAGAAGGTTTCCATTAACCCGAGAAGAAAGAAGGTGGAGCCTCAGAACACACCTACCTATAGCGTAATTGCTACGGACCAATGGCACTTCAAAGGTGTTTACCAGCCGAAGCAAACTTTTCTGGAAATGTCGCTTTGCCAAGCGGGTTGAACTACAAACGAACTGAGATTTGGCCCGATTTTGTTTGAAATTATGTCACACCAAATTTGCTCTTCGATTTCACTTATTAGGGTATATTGGGGTGCAAGCTTGAGATCCATCAGGAAATTTTGCCTTTGACCATGTAGAACAGAACATATGAAAGGCCTGAAAAAAATAAAAGCAGTCTCTGATACAACAACATGACATCATGACTTTGCGTAAACATACACGCCACTTTCAAGTCAAGTGGCGTGTTATCTATACGCATTTTGAGCTATCCGCGTGTATGTCCACGGGCATGTATGTCTACGCCGTTAAATGTCCGAGTGATTCCGCGTGTATGTGTACGCCGTTAAATGTCCGAGCGAAACGAAGCAAATTATATATCTACATCTGGCGAGCGATATTTTTTTCCCTAGGATGGTAGGGGAAGACTCATAAATGGTATTAACCCCCGTGACGGGTAGGTTTAGGGACGGGGTTGGGGTAGGTCATATATTTATATACAGTAATGTAACGTTAAGTCAACGGCGTTGATAAACACGCTGAAAAGCGATTATGTGTGTTGATAGCACGCCAAAAATGGAAATACGAATTGGCGTGTCATACATACGCTATTTCATGAGATCAGTCTGGATACAAAGTCTATTTAATAAAAGGCAGGTAGCACTCATGTTGCTTGGGCCTGTGGAGAAACTATAAAAACAAGCACAAGTTCAGGAGCAGACGGTTTAAATTAAGCCTTGAGTAAACAAGCTGCTTGGGTCTTTGGTGTGACACTGAATACTAAGCGTGTGTATGTGTTGTGTGGATGGCCAAAGTTGGCCAGCAGGCCGAACGCTTGCTTTCTTGGAAATGTTCTGTTTACGCTCACCCTTTCCATTGCATCTGGAGTTCCCCCAGACCACGTCATTTCACCTCTCCAAACATCCTCTCTACCTGTGCTGACCCAGGAGGCTGAGCTGCCGGGGTCCGCCGCCTCCCTTTCGCTCTCCTCAGCAGGGGTGGGAGCTGGGTAGCACTCATGGAGTTTAATGAGTCCCCTACTTAGCCAAACTCTTAAGACTCTAATCCTTCAAGCCGAGCTCTTTCATTGATTCTGAGCTGATTTAAGCATCACCACCGGAACACTGGGCTCATAGAGGATTTTATTTGTTTGTGTTCTGTGTGTTAGGCAAAGAAATCTGTCAACAAACAGAGCAGAGGTTCTCCACATTCAAACTGAAATCCTCGCCAGCCTGAAGGCTTATTATCGATTCTTGCTAAGGATTTGAACAAACCCCTGACCCAGTGTGCTGAACCTTAGCACGTAACTCCTCCTGAACATGCTACAGACATCCGTGATACCTCAAATCATGAGGCGTTTTAAAGGAAGCTGTGCTCTTGCTTTTCTTTTAAAAAACTTATAATAATAGAACGGTTGAAAAAAATCCAAATGATGTACATTAAAATGTAGAGATTTGGAGACTTGGAGGTCTGACATGTAAGTAACTAATTCTGGAATCGGATACTTAAGGTCAGGAATTGTATACTTGTTATAAAATAAAAAAAATTATTCTGCTTATCGCACATTTTAATGTGGTTTTTAACCATTAAAGTGCAAGAAGACGAAATAGAACTCCATTCGGCACTCGCACACAAAAAGCCACCTCTCATATAGTGCACAAATACTGTATTGAGTTATCTTTCGTGAACGGACAAATACAAACAAAATTATGTCAAAATATCCTCGTAAACACAGTCGGTTATGTCTTAAGTGAATGTAAACAGTTAGAAAACTGTGTAAAAGCAAATTGGATCCATGCATTAGGTCTTAAAGTGACAGCTATGGGGGTAGAATTGTTGCTTTATTCCACATAAATAGATTATGATCCACAAATAAATGTAAAGAGATTCACAAAAATATATCAAATTCACAAATAAATAGATTAAGATCCACAAATAAATGTAAAGACTTTCACAAAAAAATATAAAACTCACAAATAAATAAAATGAGATTTGCAAATAAAAATATATATTTACAAATGTTTGGTAACACTTTATAATAACTGCACACTATCATTAGTTAAGCATAAGTAAACAATTAATTCATCATTTATAAAGCATTAATAGACATTAATTTATAAGTTTATAAATACAGCTATAAATGCTTTATTCTTGATTTAAAAGCATATCTATAATGTGTTTAATAATTGTATTTTCATACTTTATTAATGATCAATTTATAATTTCTAAATGAAGTATTACATTATTTATAAACCATTTATTTAAGAGTTGTCAGTGGTTCATAAGATCACTTAGAAAGTGTAAGTAAATGATTAATAAACTATTTAAATGTACATTCATACATCTTATTATTCAGACATATAGTAATAGTTAGTGTGTTAATAAATGCTTTATTAACATGTATTTATACTGTAATTCAGGGTTAATTCGGGTAGTTATAAAGCATTTAGTAGTGGTCAGTTAACTATTTGTGTGAGCTCATCTAAAGTGAGGACTATTCATGCCTTGTAAAGCATTTACAAAGGAGATTTGTGTTGTTTCACTGTGTTGTGTTTGTTTCATTTTTCTGTTTAGAGGACAAATGAGCCTTTAAATCTCCTCTGTAAATGCTTTACAAGGCATAACTAGTCCTCACTTTAGATGAGCTCACAAAAACCGTTAACTAACCACTACTAAATGCTTTATAACTACCCGAATTTACTCCATTTACTTACACTTTCTAAGTGATCTTATGAATCACTGACAACTCTTAAATAACTGGTTTGTAAATAATGTAATACTTCATTTAGAAATTATTTATTTATCATTAACAAAGTATGAAAATACAGTTATTAAACACATTATATATATGCTTATAAAACAAGAAAAAAGCATTTATAGCTGTATTTATAAACTGCTTATTAATGTCTATTAATGCTTTATAAATTATGAATTAACTGTTTACTCATGCTTAACTAATGATTATGTTTTTATGCCACAAACACAACTCTGCCTGGCATTTATTTGTGAACCGCTTTCTGTGCATTTGTAAATCCCCTCACGCATTTGTGAATCTGTTCCTGCACATTTGTAAATCCCCTCACGCATTTGTGGATTTTGAAACACTTCGTCGAGTGTAGCGTCGAGGTGCAGACAAATCCACAAATAAGTGGACTCCACCCACCGTTTCCTCAAGCCAATCAGAGAACGGCCACATTGAGCTGACCAATCGTAGCACGTTCTCGCTACAACCAATGAAGTTAGGCTTTACACTCGGGGCGGGAACTGAATCTGATTCATTTTGAAGATATTTGCACCCTTGAAATGGAGCTGTAAACTATGGGCGCTTCATTCAAATTGAGCTGTTTGTGTGGTTAAAACACTGTTTCCAAAAGGTTGTTGGAGTTTAAGGCTTTTTTATATTTCCATCAGGATGAACTCAGGATTACACACAAATTATGATCACCATCCCGAGCATTACACCCTCTACACCGGAATCAAGCGGCGCGACAGCACGCTAGAAGCAAATAGCCCAATATCTTCTTGGCTGCCGTGGCAGTTTCAATAATGTAATTCTAACATGTTTGTAATGTTAAAGCTACAGTCCGTAGCTTTTTCCTCTTTGTCACCATCTCTGTTCGAAATCTGCAATTGCAGTTATTTGCGGAATTATCATCTTTACATGGGTTGTAAATCGGCATGAAACAGCGCGGATGAACACAGTGTTTTGAGGCGAGTCCTGCTGTCAATCACCGCGCTGTGTGGATACTGTCATTCAGAATCACAGATTCACTTTTTGAAAGTTTGACCAACATAAGAATTTTCACCGGAAAATGTCTTCTGAACATGTAAGTAACATCCATTTTTGTTCTGATCAACTAAGGGGGAAAAAGCTTTCGACATGACAAGTGATCGTTATTTAATCAACGCGATTTACAGCAACCGTGCAAATTATAGCCTACTTTGTTCTCAAATTGTTCATGTTAACAACATAAGCATTGCGTGACTAACGTTGCATTTAATGTGTTTTATTACCTGTGTAGTTCAGAATTCAAATTCTCCATAATAGCTAAACGAGAAAAGAACAAGGAAACTCCATAACTGTGTGAATTAAGAAAACAGTGGTACTGTTACACGATTGAACTATTGAAATGTCTTACTTGTTCAGCAGAAAAAAGACGTCTCTTCTTCCGTTTTGAACCCCTTCAAAACACGCAGTTCACGCACCGTCCAAAAGCCCCGTCGATGTTTAAATCCTTGTGTTCGCATGAGACGGTTTCTTTATCTTTCTCTTGCCACCTTAAATCCGAAGTACGAAGTCTTTTGGGTTTTATAACTGGTGAATCTCCAGTTGACACTGATGATTGTTGTTTGGATCTTTCTGGATGCCATAAGTTTAATTATGTAAAGTGCTGCGAGAAAAGCCTCTCTACATCTCTCCTCACGCGCAGTATAGCCGAAACTCCTTCTTTATGTGTACGGGTGTGACGTAATGACGCAAAGACATGCTCGAATTTCCCGCGGAAACCCACCAGTACCACTGGAATTAAAATCATTATTACAAGCTAACCGTTTTGAATCTAGCTATGGCAAGCAGATAGTTTTGACCACTGGCAGAATATGTTTTTTTTTTTATAATTATTTTGGATTATTTTTAACTTAAAAAAGTTACGGACAGCAGCTTTAACACATTTTGTCCATGACGTTTTCTTACCTGCAGATATATGACGTGTCTATAATCTTCATTCTTGACTAGTGCTGGCTACATGCATAATTCATCATTTGTGGTAATGTAGGCTATACACTGGACACGGCGGAGCGCGACACGATGATTCATTGATTGTAAACGGATGCCTGTTCTTCTTCTGAAGTAGCAGCTACACGGAGGACACATCATTTCCACCTTTACTTTGTCCAGTGTAACATTAGACAGACTCGCACGGGGTAGACACAATGTAAGAAATTACAAAACGGATGATTTTGTCTTTTAAAGACAAATAGCTAGCAATAGGACATAACTATAATGTAGAATACCAAATATCAGCCCAAATGACTATCATTGAAGATGTAACAGCATGTAGGCTACTGGGGTTTTGAGTGGATCATGAAAAAAATATATTTTTTTGCATTCATTTTGGATGCTGTAAGTAACTTTTACAATAAAATATTAAGTCTGATTCATATGAAACATTAATTGTGTGATCAAGTGTTTTAACGGATAAATAAATGCAAATATCTTGTCTGCTGGGCATTTCACTTTTAAATGCATGATACATGTTTAATGTAAACATGACTGAAGTGACTGAAGTGATAAAACTTGACTGAAGAAGTGGGAAAAGCTGTTGGGACAGTAATTTCACCTATGACACAAACTTGCGTATTTATCACGAGGTTGAATCCAGTTATTCATTGCAGCAACTTATTGATGCTTTTCTGTTTTATCATGAATAACGTGACGCTTCCATAACGCGTTGTTCGCATAAAAGAGATCTACACGCTGTTTCTCTTGCATTTTCAAAGGCTCATAAAAATGTGTCTTGGCTTGATACACAGTCTAATGGTCTAACTATCGAAATCCAAGTTTTGAACATATTTTACTGTAGCAATATTATGGGCCTTAGCCTTACACTTCCTATTTGAGCCAATGCAGATGATTCATTGATACAACCAAACGTGTTTGGTTGTAGTGAGAACGTGCTACGATTGGTCAGCTCAATGTGGCCGTTCTCTGATTGGCTTGAGGAAACGGTGGGTGGAGTCCACTTATTTGTGGATTTGTCTGCACCTCGACGCTACACTCGACGAAGTGTTTCAAAATCCACAAATGCGTGAGGGGATTTACAAATGTGCAGGAACGGATTCACAAATGCGTGAGGGGATTTACAAATGCACAGAAAGCGGTTCACAAATAAATGCCAGGCAGAGTTGTGTTTGTGGCATAAAAACATTTGTAAATATATATTTTTATTTGCAAATCTCATTTTATTTTTTTGTGAAAGTCTTTACATTTATTTGTGGATCTTAATCTATTTATTTGTGAATTTGATATATTTTTGTGAATCTCTTTACATTTATTTGTGGATCATAATCTATTTATTTGGAATGAAGCAACAAGTCTACCCCCATAGACAGCAGCCTAATAAGCTTGCTACCATCTGTGTTATTACTGTTGATCAAAGAAAAAAGGACAAAGAAAATCACTCACTGATAATGACTGAATATCTTTTGTAGCTTCAATAAGGATCATTTATATTTTATTTACAAAAAGATAACAATGCAGTGTAATTTTACATTTGATTTTCAATTTCTGTTCAGTTGTATATATTTGCACTATTGCTAATTTGATTATTTGTTCTTATTGTATTTCTGACTGTGTACTTGTCATTAATAATGTTTGAAATGTATTGTAGTTAGTCTAGTTTATTAGTTGTTCTTTAGGCTGCCATCTAGCTCTTGCCATCTTGTTGTAAAATATTCTCTCCACATTGGCTGCTTTTTGTTTAGTTAATTCACTCTAATGTAACTAATGGATCTGAAATGGTTGAACTTTGTTAACTTTGTTATTTTGTAATTTTCTCTTCTACAGAATATTGTATGCACCATGGGACTCAAGTGGTACCCTAACCCAGAGGCCCTCCATTGCATAAAGGGATGCGAGGTAAGATCTATCTCACTTTTTTCTACGTAGTTTTTTCAAGATATGATTTAATATTATTGTTTATTTTCAATATTTGTATTTATTTTTATCATTGATTTAATATGTGTCTATTTGCTATTATATTTATTTGTTTTTAATGAATTTATTTGAATTATTCAATTAATTGTCTGTTTTCCATAGCTGAACTCTGTTGTAAGTTTGCATGATAACAACATTATGTCCATGTTAGTTATTTCAAGGTAATCTCCCAGCCACAGCTTTAAGCTCTATACAGTCACGGAGGTCTGTTCTCTGGAGCCTGGCCTTGAACAGTTGTTTCTGCCATCTTCTCACGCTCTTTGAAGTCTAATACATAAATAAACATGCTGTGCTTATAGTGTCTTCCTCTCCTTTTCTCTTTGGGCCAGTCTAGTCTAATCTGAGTCAGGTTTAACAGGGCCAACAAAAACTGACAAGAAGGATTTGTTACCACCTTTGTTTTTGAGGGCAATTTGTTTTCTTTTTGCATTTTAAAAGAACCTGGAAACCTCATTTAGAGGGTATTATGTTCCCAACTTCCTCAAATCACTGAGTGAGAATTAAAAAACAGCTACTTTGTCTTCTTGCTGAAAGAGCTACTGAAAAATAATTTGCCATTGAAAAGAGTGAACTAACATTTCTACATATTTGTTTGACTTTACTTGCCAAAGACTGCATTGCTAGTCTGAAAGTGTTCTACAGCTCAGTATGAAGATGTGCGATTAATCTGCACCTCACTCTCATTTATAACAAGTCTTGCTCTAATGTCGCAGTGATATGGCCAGTCCATTTTTTATTCGGGGTCAGAGCTGCAGACTTTTGAACTCAACTCATCCTGACCCAGTTTCAATGGGTGTTAATTAGCAGCCCCCTGAAAGCTTTTGGGTTGGGCCAGAGAGATGATTCCAAACTGGAAAAGGTCACAGGTGTGTTGGGCAACCTTTTGTGCCTGTCAAGATGGAAATGTGTAGTAACTCCCAAGGGAGACACATATAAGTTTAATAGGGCTTCAGTTTCCCCCATTAAAAGCGGCCTCCACCATCCACAAGCCCGGGAATACTAACTCAATTTTTCCAGGGCAACATAATTGCAACAGACTCAAGTCTGTGTGTCTATTTTTACACAGTTGTGGATGTATGCAAGTGTGAATGACTGTCTTTTTCTTTCTTTCTTTCTTTCTTTCTTTCTTTCTAGAAGTAAATTTTATTGATGAAGAGGTGGAACAGATTATTATTTGATGACCAAATGGAGTTTATTTATATAACATTATGTTCATCACTGATGTAATTGGTGTTTATATATTTAGTTAATTCATTTTATTAAGCAGTATTTATCTGTTTTCCACCAGCCGTTCATTGGTGATAATTACTGCGATGCCATCAACAACCGAGCGTTTTGCAATTACGATGGTGGAGACTGCTGTCATTCTACTGTTAAAACCAAAAAGGTATGTTTTTTATTATTTTTCTTAGACATTAGATATTTAATTAGTTAAATACCTTGTTTGCGCTTTAAGAACTAGTACATAAGTAAAAAGTTGTAAAGTGTGTAATCTGCATTGTTACTACATATTCAGACAGGGCAAATATGGCTTGCGTTGTAATAATTATCTCCTTGGAGGGAAAATTTTAAGGACACCCACACAAGTGAGGGAAACTCTGTGAACCCTATCCACAATGCATTGTAGACACGTGAAGCACGCACATATATGTTTGGGTGTTTTTCCAAAGCCATGGCAACAAACGGTTACATATAGCATTTCCATATGGACTTTCACCTCACTTTCCAACAAAGACAAAGATTCGTGAGTTTAATCTCGAGGGTGGTAAATAGCCCCAGAAAGGCTTTTTCTGCATGCTTGTGTACTGTTCTTTTTCCAATGGACTTGTCATCCTCTTTCACTTGATCCTCCCTTGCTTTTTCCTTGAGCAAGTTTTCCTGGCTGCCAGAGAAAATGAACTTCTCTTTTGACAGACAAAGAATGAAGTAACTTCTCCAAAGTTACAACAGCGAACTCTGGATCGCTGTACCCATGCACAGTGCCAAAACAAAAATTTGGCAAGCGTGATGACGCATTTCCCGGCAGAATACACAACTTGTTGTGAAAGGTCTAGAAATGGTAGTTCGAACTGGACACATAACATTTAAATACAGCTGTAAATCATAAAGAAACGTATAAATTCAGGGGACCGTTTGCTTCGTCACACCAGAGGATTACCCAAGCAAATAATAAAACAAACTGCTCATTCTCCTCTTGGAGACTTAGCTGCTGACCAATGCATTGTCAATCCTGAATTGTGTTAATAATGGGATGTAAAAAAGGAGTTTCAGCTTCTTTGTAAGTTGAGAACAAAATAAACTTTCTGAAATTCTGAAAGATAGCTGCCAAAAGCAAATAACTGACTAAATTGCTCCTCCACAGGGTAAGTGCTTCTACCCGGTGTAATTTTTGTATTTAAAGAGCCAATAAAAGTTCATCTTTATCATGTTATTTTAAAGAGTTTTAATAATGTAAATTCTTTCATTATCTAATGGCTATTACATTCATCCAGATGACCTTGGCTACTGCTAACTAAGAGATTTGTTAGTAGCTTGATTTTCAGTAAAATGTATTGATTGGATATTTTTCTTTTTTTTTAAATTATTATTATTATTATTATAATGCATCAAACAATAAACAAACAGAAAAGACAGAACAGATAGAACCTCTACAGGAATTAAATTACAAAAAAAAATCTTCATGTAAAGTTTCACAAAAAAATAAGAACATTATAACATAGGCCGGTGTTGCTCCGTGAACGAGCTCAAAACCTCACAACACCCGCCCCTGTCGGTGATTGGTTGAAACACTGTTTATTTTGGTTTTGAGTGGTGGTGTACCCATTTGTTTTGTGTGCAGATCTCAGAGCCTAGGTTGCCTACAGAGACGCGGTTTTCGGACGACATGCTTATGGGGCGGGCAGCTAGCGGATCGTTAGGAAAGAGTAGATATTTATTTTTGGGCCTGAAATCACTGATACAACCTTTAACAATGTACAATGTAAACAGTGTAATTCATTGGAGTATTAGTTGTAACTTTATAGTAACATATTATATCTTTTAACTGAAAGGATCTGGAAGAATCAGGGTAAATCTATTCACATTGAAAAATTAAATGGATCAGTTTCTCATCCTTATTCCCACAAAATGAACAAGAACGATCAACATCGATATATTTTGCCACAGTATCATTCACAGGATATTATTTTATTTAAGATATTAAAATTACCTTCTTTCATTTTATCGGCCATGCAATACTTATGAGGTAACAACCAGGGCCCGGTTCCCCGATAACGCTCACTCTTAGCGCGCTAAGAAGACTCAAAAAGATATATCTTACCGAAGTTGTTTATGTTCCTAAGTCTGTTCCCCGAAGTGTCCCTTAGGAAGCTTCTTAACATGCTGCCTCTACGTTCGACGTTACACAGGCGCTGTCCCAAGTGAAGGTGCTGAATTAGTTGGCATCGATTGCTCAGGACTCGATTTTCCACTTCACGCGAAGGTGCATTACGGCGTTAAGAAAGACGTTCTATGCAAATGAAACATTACTCAAATTATTCCAGTAACATTTATTTTAACATAGTTTAAGTTATCAGTAAAATATAGACTATTAATTAAATTATCAAATTGAACCAGGTATCCCTCACTAATCATCCACCCTCCTTATCCCGTTGTGCCACTTGTGCCACTTCTTGACATGGGTTTAACGACTTCTAAAAAATTATGTAATACACTTTTATATTAATGGTAAGGTACTTTACAATCAGATTTAAAAAAAAATAATAATAATATAGCCAACGTCAGGCAAAATGTCAAAAGGGCTTAAGTTTTGCAGAATAAAAAAATTTACATGGTCTAAACGGCTCCGCGGCCAGCGCCGTCTTTGATTCAATACAAGGGCACATTGGATCACTGCCATAGTTGATCGCTTACTGGACACCACCATGCTTACCCATTTATAGATCTTAGCCATTTAGAGCCTAATTGTTTGCCAGATTTTAATTATCAAAAGTGATTGCCAATTTACAGTTTTTTTCAATCGCTAACAAGCGCTTACCCATACTTCAGATACTTTTTCTAAACTCTTAACACAGACTCACACCTACAAAACACAATTTGGCCAAATGGATCATTTTCTTCTCAAAAACACATTTAGTTAAATATACACTAAATCTTCATTTCAAAATATAACACATCTTTCTCTGCACAGACTAACTTTACCAAAACACTGGAAATCTGACTCAAAATGAAATGATTCTGTCAAAGAATAACACTTGTTTTCACTTTCACAATCAAATTACATCAATACTGGCTATTGATGACATTACAAAAACTTTTATGTTTCAGTTTTACAGGTATTTGCATGCAAAACATGCAATCCACAGTTTTTTGCACTAAATTTTTGATTGGGAACTGTATGTCCACATATACAGTAATGTTCACATGATAGAACAGAAAACGTTTTACAGTATTGCTTACAGTGAACTAAATATCAATGAAACAACCAAGAGCATTCTAAAAAATAAAATAAAATAAAAAGCCCAGACAAAAAGGGGGAGAACTAAAAAAATCACAAAATTACTGTATCTAATCTCTGCGATCTTCAGGGTTAGGCCACATGTTTTCATCAACATCACATCTGATATTATCCAAGGCGATGCACCTGGAATAAAACCCCTTGGTATGTCGGATCCACCCTTGGCAATCCTGAACTGTGATGTCCCTGCAGCCAGCATCCATGGCTTCAAGGAGGGACATCTGGTCATGTGTCTGATGGTCATAAACCTTCCACCTCCATGCACCTGCACCTGCATCTCTCACTGCAGCTCTCACTGCATCTCTCACTGGGCCTGCTCTTACTCTTCCTCGTCCAGACATTTTAGTGTTTGTCTTTTTCTGTTTCCAAAAACATCACTCCTCAAAGTCCTCCTTTTACTGTATAAGTGTCAATGTAATAGAAAAAAATAACCCCTGCCACTGAGTCTAAGCCAGACTGGAATCAGCTGTGCTTGGTCCAATTTACCCAACATAAATCAGCTGTGTGTCTGTGTTCAATTGTTTGTTTATTATCAGCTGGCTGAGATATATTGTTTTTGAACTGATATCATTGCAGAAGCAGAGGTTTTTATTCTGTATCTAAGGTTTGGAATATTGTTTTTGCTATTGTGTGTTAACATTTGTAAATACTAAAAAAACAATCCATAATTTTGTTGGGAGGTATAGTTTGTCTGTTAAGAAAATGCAAGCATTGTGGAAATGTTCACTGCATATTGTGTGAAAATGACATGAAATGTGTGAATAGTATGGACACAAAAGTTTGAAAAGTCACAAAAAATTGTGCTAACTGTGTTTAGAGTTTAAAAAATGTGACAACTGATTGGACAAACGCTTGTTAGCGACTGAAAAAAGATTGGCAAGTTGACGGGCCGCCTCCCGTCCGGCAACCACGCGGTCGAACACGCGCCTCATCTCCTGCTCGAGTGCTTGGAACGAGGAGCAGCAAGCGTGTTGATTCTTCCACACCGCTGTTCCCCACTGAGCTGCGTGTCCAGACAGTAGCGTCATCACAAGTGCCACTTTACTCTCCTCGGAGGAAAACGTCACAGGCTGGAGAGAGAAGAAAATTTAGCATTTGGTTAAAAAAGCCCTGCACAAGTTCGGTTCTCCTGAATACCTCTCGGAAGTGGGAATACGAATGGTCGGTTGAAGTTGGGGGGTTCCGGGGGAAAAGGCAGGGGCGGGGCTGGCGCAGTGGGAACTCTCAGACGTTGTATTTGAGAGGTGAGCTCGGTCACCTGCGTTACCAGAGCCTGTATCGCCCGACCTGAGGCTCCGATCTGTTCATGTTGACGATCCATACGAGCATGGTTATCGGCAACCATCTGCCCGAGGTCGGCTGCACTCGCTGAATCCATGGTCTGGTCAGATGGTTCTGTCACGGCTCAAAAAGAACAGTCATAGATTCAATAGCAAGTGAGTACTGGTGTTTATTAACACAAAGAAGTAAGAGGCAGTACAAGTAAGATGACAGGCAGGTAGATGAACCCAGGCTCGGAAACGCAGGACGGCAAAACAGGGATCAGCATACGATCCTCAGAACAGGGCAGAATCCACAGACCAGGGAACAGACAGGATACAGCAGACGTTTCTCAGAACAGGGCAGAATCCACAGATCAGGGAACAGACAGGAGTCAGCAGACGATTCTCAGAACAGGGCAGAATCCACAGATCAGGGAACAGACACTGGAGCAAGGAGAAAGGACGGTGAGCAAACAGTGAACCTCTACAACCATCTGACAAAGACAAGACGAGATGACAAACAATATATAGGACATTCTCATTCAAAAAAGATGGCGCTGATCAGCTCATCAGCGGAGATAACGAGCTGTGCTGATGAGCCGCGTCCCATTCATACAACACGCACACACCTAGCAAGGGCGAGTCAATGAATCAATAAACCGTGACAGGGCTGAGTGTGAGCATTGTGAATAGCTGTCATTAAAAACGCTCCGCTCCTGTCAGTCGCTCTTCGAGGAGGGCGCTTCGGCACACTTTCCCCACGGTTCTGGTCCCGGCTTATATTGTGGGGTTCACAGATGGATCTGGCAGAGGGCTGTGAGACGGACCCAGCCCTTTCTCTACCCTCAAGCCAGGTCCAGTGCCTTATCTCAGGGTTTGGAAGCACACTTTGCAGTTATTATTTTTATCATCTAGGTCACAACCTCTTCATCGGGGATTGACATTTTTTCCCGACCTCCACATCGAGGTGTCATGTCAAGGTCGGGGAAGAAACCTGATTCTTATCATCCCTCAAACATCCAACTATTCTAACATCCTGGAGCTGTAACAAAATGGCTATGGGGTGATGCCCAGGATTGAAGAGAAGCTTGCGGGCTGTCTCTCCCCTGATTCAGCATCATCCCTGAAATCCCAGACGTTACCCACCAAGCCACTAAGAACCACTTCAGCACTGGTGGTTAAAGCGTATTCGTCAGCAGGTTAGGCTGCGGCATGTCTCCATACCAAGTCTATCCTTCAGGCATATCAGGCTGACCTGCTTAGAGACATTGATGAAAGCAAGTTAGCTAGAGCTAACACCTGGTTTGGTCGAGCTGAGGTAGATCTGTGTGCATCTCTAGAGACGACACACTGTCCACTATGGTTCTCCCTCACTCATCCAGCTCTTCTTGGGCTGGATGCTATGGTACAGACGTGGCCGTGGCTGCTCCCGGGAGTCCTGGAGAGGGCCCGTCTTCTGCTAGTAGCCCTGTTCTGGCTTCCCCAATATGGTTATCGGACCTTGTGTCTCTCCTTGACTGCTCTCCTTTCAAGATTCTAGTCAGGAGGGACCTGTTGTCCCAAGAAGGGGGCACGATCTTTCACCCTCGTCTGGAGTTAAGGAAACTGTGGGCCTGGCCCCTGAGGGGACTCAGCTCATAGATTCAGGTCTCTTAACCGAGGTTGTTAAGGAATACTCGAGGAATACTCCATTCCAGAGCTCCCTCCACGAGGAAACCGTATGAGCTAAAGTGGATAGTGTTCACTTTATGGTGTGAAGAGTGCCGGCTGGACCCATTTAACTGCCCTGTTGGTACAGTGCTGGAGTTCCTGCTGCAGCGTTTCTCACCAGGATTATCCCTGTTCATCTTGAAAGTGTATGTGGTGACCATAGCTGCTTATCACACTCCTTTGTGTTGTGTATCTTTAGGGGGAGACCTACTGGTTACTCGTTTCCTCCGTGGCACCTTGAGACTGAGACCTGCCCAGCGCAAGAGAGCACCAGCATGGAATCTGGCCATCGTGTTGGAAGGCCTTGCTGCTGCTCCCTTTGAGCCTATTGAAAGATTCCAGAAAAGTTCCTCTCCCTATTATATTCCAGGGCCCATTGTACTTCAGGCCTTCTGTCCTCCACCCTTTCAAACTTCAGACCAGGAGAAATTTAATATGCTGTGCCCAGTCAGGCTCAGTCTGCCTTCACCCATGGCTATTCTGGTCGCTTCTAAAGGTTTGCTTTCAGGAGTTTTCCTTCATGACAATTTGTGATGCGGCAGGCTGGTCCTCACCGCACACTTTTGTCAGGTTTTATAACCTGGATCTGAGTTCCACTCCAGGTGCTTTCGTCTTTGTGTGCGCAACATTTTCACACAGGCAGGGAATTGCTGTACGGCAGCGTGGGTATAAGATTCCCACAGCGTCTTGATGCAGCTTGAGTTCCCTTGAAAGGGAACATCTCAGGTTACGACTATGACCCTGGTTCCCTGAAGAGGGAATGAGATGCTGCGTCACCCTGCCATACTCCCTGCATGCCTGTGATCGACTTGCTTCAGAAGCTAGTTCCCAGGTTTGTTCCGGTATGCTTTATAGTTTCCTGGTCGATGACATCACCAACGCCATTAGACTGATTGCACACGAGCTTTACAACCACGCAGAGGCGTCCCCACAGCGTCTCGTTTCCTTTTCAGGGAACCAGGGTTTCAGTCGTAACCTTTCACCATTGATCATAATAAGAAATGTTTCTTAAGCAGAAAATCAGCATATCAGAATGATTTCTGAAGGATCATGTGACAATTGTTACTTGAAATTCAGATTGGCCAATACAGAAATTAATTACACTTAAAAAAATATTAAAACAGTTATTTAAATTTCACAATATTCCTGTTTTTATTGTATTTTTTTTTTTATCAAATAAATGCAGCCTTGGTGAGCATAAGAGACTTCTTTCAAAAACATTAACATATCTTACTAACCCCTACATTTTTAACAATAGCGTACATTAGAAAAGAGCTAAGTTAAGCTTGTCTGAGAAAGTAGCAGATGGTTACAATTGCTAAGGTAGGATTGGTCAGTAGCCTTTTTAAGACAAATATTTCAACCTTCCAATAAATACTGTATATTCAAAGCAATTAGCCTATTTTTAGCCTGTTTAGGCTATTCTGTACTAAAGTTACACTTTTTACACTTTCAGTATACTAATAAAAATATACTTTTTATTTCCTTCTTTGGCATATACCTGTATTTTGGTTTTATTTTGTGTGGAGGCCACAAAAATATCATCTTGCACAATGACCTGAAAGAAGATCTGTAGATCTGGGGCATATCAGGTCATAACAGACAGCACTGTAATGATGTTTTAAATCCTTCATTGGGTTTAGAAAACAAAAACATTTGGTAGCTTCTACCAACATTAAGACGCTTCCACTGCAATTCTGTGTACTTGTGTCATTTTCGGGGGTCTTTGGTGGGTTGTTTTCATTGTTTTTTTGGAAAGACTGTGTGTTTTTCAATCCAGTGTTCCAATAACTCCTAGTATACATGCTTGTATTTGTCAGAGCTCTTGTCAGCCAATGTCTTTTCCTCCCTAATGCATCATCAATAGAGGATAACTGCCCTCACAAGCTCTACAGAGCAATTAGGAAAAACTAACCCAGGCCTCTGACGTGCTACAAGCAGACAGAAAAGCAACATTGACACAAAGCATCCTATTAGTTTGTTGGACTTGAGGATGACCAGGATTTGAATCCGTGCCTTGTAATAATGAGGTCTTCCATTTTAGAGGTGAGGTCATGACGGGAGAATAAAATTTTCTCCCAGTTGATGTGTTTAGTGGAGATGCTAAACAATTTTCTACCCAAGTTCTCCAGATTTCTGTTGAACGCAGATCTAAATCATGCCCCAATATACGTAAATCCTAAACTTAACTGCAAAATTGCACCCTATACATGAAACTACATTATCTTACATTGTGTAAATGGCACAGATGAGCAATATGGAAATGGGATTTTGTGAAAATTGTTGTAGGTCAGTTGTAGGATCTGAACTGGTGGGTCGCAAACCAAAGTGCAGACTACATTAACTTGCTAAAAATGCTTTGTTTGTGCAGAGATGAAATTTATAAACCAAACACTCTAACTATAAAGTCAGTGTGCGCAGTTGAATAGGAATATATTTCAGTGTTTGATTTTAAAAGGATAGTTCACCCAAAAATGAGTCATTACTTACCCACCCTCAGGTTGTTCCTCAGGTAATTTCCAAAGAAGAAATTTGGTAACCAAATATGACAGTTGACAGCAACCATTGAGTTCCATAGAACGAAAAGAAGAAAAAAAAACATGCTATGGAGGTCAATGGTTACCGTCAACTGTCTATTTACCAAATATATTCGTTTATGTTCAACAGAAGAAAGAAACTCATAAAGGTTTGGAACAACAGGAGGGTGAGTAGATTAAATAATGGCAAACGTTACATTTTTGGGTGAGCTATCCCTTTAAGGCCATTTTCTGTTTTCATTTGTGTCTCAAACAATTTCGAGATCATTGACGGAATTTTCTGGCTTTCCATGTTTTCACTGTTATGCGGTAGGGTGCACTATTACGCATCTTCTGAAAGAATACTGAATCTCTTGATCAAAACACATTGCAGAGGTTGCAGAAACAAGCGATATCATGTGTAATCATATGAATGTTAAATAAAGTGATCATCAACATTAAACAGCATATAAATCAAAATTAGCGAATGTTACTGAATGAAATGTCGACCCAGGACGAGCTATATGACTGTGCAAGCTTTGGGGGAATCTACTCCATCTATGTTTTGATCATATTCTGAATCTGACCCAGACGTTTGACAAAAACGTGATTTTCTCCGCTTTTTGCTCAATGTTGCTTTGTTTTATGAAACTTACATGTTCAAATATTCATACAACAAAATATTCTGGGGGACATGACATTTTTGAGAAAATTATCAAAAACGTTGGCGGTGACTGATAACTTTTTAATATATATATATATATATATATATATATATATATATATACAGTATATTAGTTAATATTCAGTGTAAAATTTTTATTTTGAAGCAAAATCAGTGTGACCAAACAAACAAAAATATATATTTTGAATGAGTCTCCTTTCATCGTTGTGGGCGATGGCTCAAATCTGCTTTTATTCCTAGTGAGGCTACTGGAGGAATCACAGTACCTCTATTACCGTCCCAATTACATCAATACAGAAAAGGTCAGATGTTGTGAGAACATTCAGCGGTTGCAAGGTTTGCTGATGTAAAAGTGCACTGACAGCTCAGCTTACTGTCAAAAGCTTCCTGCAGACTTCTCAACCTCACTTCTTTCAAGCTTATGTCAGAGTTTGTCTGACTCCCGTGAAATTCTGATATTTATACTATCCAGATGTCATAGTCTCAGGGGCATGAACTGAACATTTAAAAGTAAGTTTGCTTGCATTGGCGTCACCTAATGTCAGTTTAGAAGTCCTTTATTTGGAAGCAAACAACATAGTAACTGTAGCTGGACAAATTTGTAACCTTCAGTATTAAACATCTGTATCCTGCACTGATTTTAAATGATGTGTGCAGTTTGTTGAGGTGTGCTATTATATTATTTTTGTGGACTTAATACATTTGTTTAATATTTCTATTTTAGAAATCGTGTAAAACCATGTTAAAGTAAAATGCGTTTAAGAACATGTGAATTATTTTAATTACTCCTTTTGTCTTTAGTACAATGAAAATATACTGCATAAGCTATTTTTCTTATTTTGATGTTTAAATTTTGAATATTTCTCATACACTCTTTATAAATGAAAATAGAGCTGCCATTCTTTCCAAGGGAAAGGGATTCCCTTGATAGGAATTCATTGGAAATCATATTTTAAGGTCCTTGCTGTCTTATTTTAATATCTTTATATATATATATTGAATTAGTTTTTATTTTCCATTTAATTTTCATTTTAGTTAGGAATGAAGTAATGTAGTTTACTTTACTGAAATAATGCGTTTGCACTGTAGTGTTGGTGCACAGTATTTTCACGAAAGATTTTTGTTTTGCAGTGTTTTGTTTGTTTTCCCTGGAAACAATTCAGGGATGGCTAAGGGCAACGAAAACATTTTGAAGACACATACACACGCACACTTAACAACTGGATAAGTGTTGGTTGGTTGTAATGTGGAGTGTGGCAATGGAGGGAATGTTGTCAGCCAGAGTTTGTGGGCACTATGAATGGACTAGATTTACAGTTGGGAAAATCCCCTACAGTGGATGGGGACACCAAAAGGAAAGGCCTGTGTATTTCACAGGGGCAATGAGAGGGCATTCCTTCCCTCGGTACTCCGAACACAAGAGATCCCTTGTTCTTCTGTACGCATATATACTCTAGCATTTTCTCTTTTTTCACTCTGCGCTCGCACGATCTCAGTGCGCTCACACTGATCTGACAGTGCACACATATAGCTAACAGGGAATAAAAAGACTGCACTTTCTGTTTGACAGCAAGGTAAAAACAAGCTGAGATGAGCATACATTGATGTTGGTTCATGTAAAATAGAAGCTCAGGTGTGTATCAGATTCTCAAAAATGAGTTCTATTCCTTTGACATTTTTGGACATGGGGTGTTCTCACTGACAAACAGGAATTACAAACTATTTGGTTAATTCTGACCAAAAACAGTATTCTCCAGCTCCAGTGTTCCACATCCTCTTTTTCCCAAATGTAAAACATTTAGAACTAAATAAAATGATAGCAATGTTGAATGAAAACACATTGTGCTTTGTTCAGCTACAAATCATTAAACACTCGCATGCACTTAGCTTTCAACTGTATCTAATTTACCAAAACTGCAAGAGTAATGATGACTGATTTTTGATAGATAACACATCTCACAACAGTATATATCAACCAAGGTCAAATGTATGGAATTTTGTTACCGTTTTCATTTTATGTTAACATATATATTTTTTTTGGTTGTTTTTTTTTTTGCAGTCCTTGATGAGATTTCCATGTATTCATTTACAGATTATTTATAAAATCATTGTTGAAAAATATTGGGTAACACTTTACAATACGGGTGTACTAATATGCATTAATTCATGCTTATCTAATGCGCAGATAATCATGTGTTAATGTACAACTCATGAAGAACTAAACCATTAATTAATGATTATTGCATCAGTAACTAATAAAGTTTCTAAATGATTAATATATTAAGTAATATATGAATTGTTATTAATTAAATCAGTCATAATGTATTAATTCCTTCATAACATATTTTCTTAACTAATAGAGTAAATTAAGACGTTAATTACCACAATGGGTTGAAGTCATGTAGTTCAACTTCGAATTGGCTGCTTTAATTAATCATTAGGAAATGATTTGTAAATGTATCATTATGTTATGACTTTACTTGTTGAGGCACATGACTATTAACTAAACGTTAAGTAATATGTAACACTTAACAATTAGTTAATAGTCATGTGCCTCAACAAGTAAAGTCATAACATAATGATACATTTACAAATAATTACCTAATGATTAAAGCAGCCAATTCGAAGTTGAAGTACATTGCTTTGACCAATTGTGGTAATTAATGCATTAATTTACACTTTTAGTTAATAAAATATGTTATAAAGGAATTAATACATTATGACACATTTAATTAATAACAATTCATATATAACTTAATATATTAACCATATAGAATCTTCATTACTTACTGATGCAGTAATCATTAATTAATGGTTTAGTTCTTCATGAGTTGTACATTAACACATGATTATCTGTGCATTAGTTAAGCATGAATTAATGCATATTAGTGCACCCGTATTGTAAAGTGTTACCAAATATTGTCATTAGAAATTGTAATGATGGGTCAACGCTTTCAATTGGAATAGAATGCTTTGAAATGGAGAAAATGCTTTGGTTGTAAATACATCGTCTTAATGACTTAATAGGATAGTTCATCCAAAAATTTAAAATTCTGTCATCATTTGCACCCTCATCATGTAGTTCAAAACTAGTGTGACTTATGGAACACACATACAAAATAATAACACTGTCAATGGGAACCAATGTTGTTTAGACCAAACATTCTTCAAAACATATTTTATGTTCCATAGAAGAAAGAAAGTCATAAATTATGACAAACATGTTATTTTTTGATGAACTATCACTTTAAAACCACTCTTGGATCAGAATCTCCTAAATTGTATTAAAGGTGCCTAGAATGTGAAATTGAATTTTTTTTGGCATAGTTAAATAACAAGAGTTCAGTACATGACATACAGTGAGTCTCTAACACCATTGTTTTCTCCTTCTTGCTTAAATCTCGTTTTTGAAAAATACCCCTGAAAAATAGGCGAATCTCCACATAACACGACTGTGTTAAAAATAGTCGGGATCATTAATATGTACCACTCCAAAAATGTGCATATGCCAGCCCATGTTCAATGAATATTTGAAGCATGGCCGTTGTTCAGTGTTTGGATGTACAAATGAACACAAATGTATTTAGTAGTGATCGACCGATATTGATTTTTTTAACCGATACCGATACCGATTATTTGCATGTTTATGTGCCCGATAACCGATATGCAGAACCGATATTTATTTACTGTTATACTTCTGTTTTTAACACCATTATTACAACACAAATGAACTGAACAAACCATTTTATTTATAACAATCACTCCCTCCTTGCATAGAAAAAAAAAAAAAAAACTTTATATTTATACACAAATAAATAGAGGGGTCTGGGTCCAAAAAATAAAGTGCACTACTGTCTTTGATTAAAAATAAAAGCTTTGATTAGGTAGAAAATAAAGCAAAAAAATTATTCTAACATATTGGGGGGAAAATTAAATTAGTCCTTCATGTTAAATTAAATCTTCAAATTACAATAAAAACATTTATATTATTACATTATATAATTTATATATAAATTATACATATAATTTATAAGCATCAGCAGCAACAATGTTAACAATAGGCTAAATAAATGTTAAAAGTCTAATGTTTTCAAATGGAGAAAGTAATTGACAGGGGAGTCATATCACCTTTGCAGAAATGTAATTCATTTTAAACAGTTTTAGAAGGTTTATGTGCCGTTTAATAGGTTTAAAGAGTGAGGAATAATTCACTGGGTAATATTAATTCACTGAATAATAATAGCTGGAATATAACATTGTCAGGAAAGTAACAAACAAAACAGCATAGCAAGCATCATCATCATAACTTTTTTTAAACTAATATGTTATTAATTAATAATATTTTTGTCGGTCTAGATCATGAAATGCTTTCTGACAAAGTGCTGTTTATCTATGCATTTACACAGAACTATAGCTTATAGATAGGCTACTCAACCTGCGATCGCGCGTGCAGATAATAAATAATTAATTTCCGCGATCGCGCGTGCAGATAATTAATTTCCACAAAGCGGTATATTTAGATGTGTATTAGCGAAATAATCACTGTGTAGTAAATTATAATATAATCTAGGGTGTTTAAACAAGATAATCTTGTCAAAAGTTTCATTCAGTGGCCGGCTTGAGCATCTGATCATCAACCCAGTGAGTGCTCAGCAACATAAACGAACCTTTTTTTTCCGAGACTAATGGTGAGCAAATACAACAGATAGATAGTTAAATTCAGCGCTTTTATTTTCAACATGCACTCATTCATGTCTGTTTCATTTAATTCATGTAAAGTTACGTCTTTATTGGGGCATTACATGACGGATTACGCTACGTGACTCCATGAGTTCGTCTCAATTTTAGAACCAAGCTGCATAAATAAACTACCAGTATATCAGGCATTTATGTCTCAAAACTTATTTCTGCATGTCGGTTATGTTAAATAATTAAAGCAAAGCAAGTAGAACATATACTTTACTTGTGCACAGAGTTGTTGTTGACTAATCTCCTCAGACGCAGGCTGCAATGGCGGAATTCTCAAAACGGCCAAAGATGGCGCCGTGTATCGGCGAATCCGATATTACAAAACCGATACCCGATTATGGGAAAATGCTTAAATATCGGGAAAAATATCGGTAAACCGATACATCGGTCGATCTCTAGTATTTAGTTCCTTCATCCGAGCCTCTGAAGAAACAACGGGTTAATTTAATTTTCTCTGGAAATTTCCAAACATTTCACCGACGAGACGGTTTCCTCAACTTGGGCCAATACAGAGCTGGCCTCGGAACGGCTGAAAATAAATCGATCGAGCTACCAAGCAACACTTTCTGATGTGTAATTGTTCAAGTTCAGACAGGTTATTTTTCTCTCAAAATCGTTCAATACTGTATTTACATCATCGTGTTTACATTGGTGAAAGCATGAGAGTGCAGAAACTGCATTGCAATGATAAGATCTTTATTCTCGGAATCAACACAGTCATCTGTTTGCTCATCAAGGCAACATTTTATGTGATGGGAATAGATCTAAATACTTTAAAAACATCTCACGATTCGTTAATCTCGATAGCTGTAATAGTAAAAACGTATAATATCTGTAGTAAAAGTATTCGAGAGAGTTTCACATGTAATGCATAGCTATTTCATATGCAAGCATGTCAGCCAATCACAGCAGAGGCCGGTTACACACAGCAGACACGCCCCTTGAAACAGAGCTTTCAAATCAGAGACTAAAATCAGGCTAGGAAAAATGCCTTTTATTTCTAAATTATGACTATTTTTTTTATCTAAAAAACATACTAACATTATAAGGGCAACCCAGAAAACATTATACAATAAAAATAAAAACCATTCTAGGGCACCTTTAATAAACACCTTCTGTCATCATGACAGTGTTATATTATGACAAATGTGCTCAAGCTCTTTAACACAACTCACTTGATATTTTGTCTGTGTCAGGTGATTCCATTTCCGATGTCATGTGACATTCGAGAAGACTGTGCATGTCGAGACCCCGATGCCCAGGAGAACAACAAAGGAGTCCGCCACCGGTCCATTGGCTGAGCTTTGTACCCCCTGTGGCACCCAGGGGGCCTGCTGGGAAACCATTCTTCTCTACATGCTGCTTATAAGAGGGCCTTTCCACTCACACCACACTCCGACATGCCCTTGTTTCCTCATCAAACAACAACTTAAGAGGGTATGACACTCAAAAACAAACAACCAACCAAACACATCAACAACAGGTTTTGCAAAGGATATGAAGTGGAAGTTTTATGAATGACTTATGGCAATAGCAACCATAGATGTTGTCAAACTAAGGCTCAAACAAGCCTGGACTGACAGTTTTGTTGTTTTATGTTTGCTTTCATTGATCATTATTTGTAAAGCGCAACCATGGCAATGTTGTTTCCATGTAGAGCCAGAGGAAAAAAGGGGGAAAGGAAAAAATGCAGCTGTTAATGTTTGACTGTTGTCAGAATGGTATGATAAATTGAGTCAAATCAAGACCACCAAACTAAAGTGAATCGATGAACAAGAGGACCGCTGATGTTTTCATGATGCCCCTTCATGTCTGACCTCCAAGACTGTTTCGATGACAGTTTAGCCATTCAATGTGTCCTCATATATCAAATGTTCACTGTGTTCTTATATTTATCAATTCAAATATCAAAGAGAAAATATACAAATGGTTCTTAATAACAAATCCAAATGTGTCACACGGATGGCTTGAACTCCTCTGAATGTTGGAGCTGCTGTTACTCACTAATATATATATATATATATATATATATATATATATATATATATATATATATATATATATATCTGGCTGATAACCTCAGCGCCTGCATGAAATATCGAGGGATGATGGGAATGTTTCACAGTATAGGAAGATACGAGTGCAGCTGCTGTGGCCCTAAATCACAAAATCTTGTATATCAGTAAGAAATGCACAAATCTGATGGCGAAAAATCATCAGAGGAGGTGTTGAATCAGTGAGTTACATCCCCATCAGAGAGTGAGAGAGAGATTGTGAAAGAAGTTGTGTTAGCACAGCTGTTGCTGCTAGTTTTGCTGCTGCGGCTGTACAAGCCGATTCTGTCTATGGGCAGTTTGTAAGTTTTTTAATGTAAGTGCAGTCTGCCATAGATTTGACCTCTGGTCAAAAGGCAGTTAGACCAACTTTACAGTAAAACACATTCATATATGTGCAAACAGATTTGTGAATGTAGATCTACTAACAGATTCCCCTCTGCAGATTTTTTTTTTAATAGACATTAGGGCTCCCAAAGTTAATGCACTAAATTACATAACTGTTTTATTCTGTTCTTTGAGATTTTCGAAAAACTGTGGATCATTCTGAGCTAATTGAAATTTTTGCGTGTTCCCAGCAGAGAATGTTTTTATCAGTCAATGATGAAAGATGTTCTTAATGGAAAATGTATGTATCAATCCCGAATGAGCGTTTAACAAATATCATTTGCATTCTTGGTGAAATTTAACTATTAGCAAAGTGAAATTTATCCATTAAGATTAAAGCAGCACTATGCAGGATCTCCGTTTTTGTCAAACAGTGACCCCTAGAGTCGCTGTGGAGTACTTGTACTGTCGTAAATGGCACTCACGCAGAGATGTCTCTGCACTCACGGCCTGATCCCCACCCCCTATATACCGGTACCTGTTCAGTGGACGGAAGCTGTAACGAGTGGAAATAAGGTGTGGCCCCTTTAAGAGCTGCGCGCGCCCTGTTGAACTGTTGTCTGTATTGTATGTGCGGCTCGAACACCACATATACGGCGCCGGGTTATTTCTGTTTGATGCTCATTTTAGCAGATATTTCTTGCCATAAAGCAATTCGTTACATCGCGAGACCTGATATCACGCGACACTTCCTGATGCTGTGGCCGGCGGCCCGCCGGCTCAAAGTTGAAAGTGTGTTTTTTCCGCTCACAGGCAACAGTGGGGGCAAATCGCCTACCATTTAACCCGAAAATAGTCATATAACCATTGCAATAACTCTGAAGCTGTTCTGTTAAAGCTGCCGTCGGCAACTCTGGCTGATTGAGTGGACTTAGGAAATTTTTTTAATGTTTACAACTTTCATGCCCCTCCCCCACTATCAACGAATACCCTCCCACAGAGTTCGTGCTCGTTATTGCGTCATCACTATTCGCTACTGCGCGAACTACAGGCACACGCATGTGATTGACGAGTGCATGCACGACTTGTGATTGACAGTCCTATCTCACACCCCCCTGCGCTGATTGGACACAATGAACCGGGAGCGGTGGATTTTTGCAAAACAAATAACACGCTCCAGGTGGAGTTAGGTGGAGCTCGGGTTTTTTCTAAAACCACTTTATTTATGTTGGTCTGTCGGAATATAGTGTCGAATTCGCTGAATATGATTAAAAAAAAAGATGCCGACGGCAGCTTTAAGCTAAAAAAAAACTGCATAGTGCTGCTTTAAGTCCATAAAGTGCTATTCAGTTTTCACAGTTTTGCTTTTCCTGTCTGTGCATTTACTACAGTTTGTTAAATATAATGAATATTAAACATTAGATTGAATATAGAATTTCTTTTTGAGGCGAGTAAGGAGCATGGCTGCATACATTTAGCTCTGTCTGGTGTCATTATGTTGATATGCTATCCATATTGCCAAACTCAAATAGACATTCTTTGGAACTGAATGTTTTAATGCTGTGCATTATAACTACAACAAAAATAATGAGATTAATCATTTTAATAGATTGACAGCCCTACTACAACCACAATGGCCACTGAAATGATTGACTAATACAATTATGTACAGGCTGGAATGGCAAATACCAGACATAATTAATCATTCAAATAAAATGGACAGTCAGTCTGAGTTTGCTTGTTGATGAAGAACCAATCAAAAGTACTGCCAAAAAATTTTTTTATTTATTGACACAAAGAATGTAATTTAGGCTTCATTGTCGAATATTAAGCTTTTAGCATTCACAAGGCGTTTGTGCTTGCTCAATCTGGTGTAGCATTATATTTGTAAAGAAAAGAGCAGTTAAGCTATGTAGAAAACATATTAATAGTCCTCCTCTGCAGTCCATTTTCATCTTGCTTTTTGTAAACCGAAATATCTCATTGGCGATTATGCCATCTGTGCTTCCCTTTTTTGAGGTCCTCATTTTTGTGAGCAAAAAAAACGATCACAACATCATTAGTGGATAATAGCGGTGTATGTAACGACTGGCTTGTAGTTCAACACAATACCAAATATGCTATTTTGTAGTAAGTGTAATAACATTAAGTTTTATATCTGTATGTAAACCACTGTAAAACTGGAGATTATAGTCCATGGTGTGGTAGTTTATGGCAGTCAGTATGACCCCATAAAACACATGATCTTTTAATATCCGCAAAGTATAGCCATCTAAGAAACATCAAAATGACTTTAAAGCATTTTAGCCACCCTCACAATCTCTCTGAGCTCTTCAAAAATACATCTAAATGACATCTTTCTCATTACATTAGCGATGTAGCATGGAAACAACAACAACAGCAACTTTTGTGATAACTTTTAGCAGGCTACTTATCAAACCAGGATATCCCAACATGGTTGTGTCAGCCCATAATAAGAGGTTATTTCTATGGCATTAATGTCTGAAGATAAATATTATGTTTTGCAGAAGTGAAGAGTTTAGGGTAGGGAGGGCCTTGTGTGTATATTTATATGTGGTGGTTTTGTTCAACTGTATCTCTGTCAATTAATATGTTTGACCACAGTTGCTGCACTTGTCTTTGTACCGTTCTTTTGTAGATGAAATAGAAAAAAAAGAAGGAAAAGAAAAAAGTTTACAATAAAAAAGCTGCTATGGTCAGACAGGTTATCATAATTGTTAAATTAAATAGTCGTTTAGTGTATGACATCATTGTTGAATACTTCATACTGTGTATTGTTATTTTCTTCTCTTTTCACTACCTTTGGTTGAGACTTTTAGAATAAAAGAGAGATGTGTGTAGTCCATTTAAAAATACAGAAAAACACAGCTACCATCAAAGCATATCCAAAGGAAAAAAACGAACCTACGAAAGACATGGCAACAATAAACGTGATGACAGAGCAGGTCGTCACAGTCACTGATGACTTATTTATTCATGTACACAAGTAGCTCTGTTGTCATTTCTTTCGATGTAAAGATCATGTCATATTTAGTCTTTATTGACGTCTTTGTTCCTAGTATTAAACTGTATGTTATTATTGCATAGTAAATGCTAAAATACTGCTGCTTTTATTCAATTATCACTTGGAAAGAGTGCCTAGAACAAATACCAATATATGTGCAATCTTATGAACCAGTATCACGACCGGTTTCAGACATCACTGAAAATGGACCATTACTGAGCTTTACATACAGTTCTATCTTGGGGTTTTGTACACAAACAGTGATCACCTTTACTGTCCTTTTTTTTCTGGAAATGTTAAGAAAAGCTCAATGCATTCTAACGTTACCTTTTTCTTCTGAAGCCATGAAAAACAAGATAAAGTCAAATTAAGTTTGGTGAAACAGTCTACTGTAAACATGACAGGATCTTTTTTTTTTTTGCTGTACCTCATGCCTGTAATGTTTGCTGCTTACTTATTCAGTATTTTAGTAATTTAAATCTCTTAGCAATATACAATGTTGTAAATAATATAATTATTTATTACAAATGTTGTCTTTTTTATTTATATTTACACAGTTCATCTAAGTTATTTTTGTATGTCTCCAGTGTTACTTGGCTTGATCAAAAGTCTTTTTTTTTCCTTACTGTTTTATTGTCGGTTCCTCTGTTAAAAAGCAACGGTCTGGTGTAAGAAATGACCTGTTTTCCCAGCCACTCAATTTGTATGAGTAATAAATAAAAGTCTCTAATGCACAAGGAAAATGTTATAGAAATGTCACCTTTGGAAAAATCGTACAAAGTGTTCCTTTGCCATATTGACTTCCACCCATGTTTTAGGTTCCATATGTTTGTATATTCTAGGGAAATTGGTCAGAGAGGTTCCGTTTCCAATTGCTGAGTAGATAAATTGAACCGGTCTGGAGCCGCGAGGCTCGTGTGGTTTTGTGTAAATAGTAGAATAGGTGAGAGAAACTGAAAGACTGCTTGTGGTGGCTCAGCTCCTGATGTTTGGCCACGTATAGAAAGCCTCATGTATAGATTCCTTCTATAATCCTGTGTGTGTCCCTGCATTTTCATCCTCACCGCAGAAAGAGGCACGTCCTCATGTACATAAAAACAAAGAAAGTTGTACCTCAGCAAATTAATGTCCTATTTTGTGATATTTCAGATTTCTCTAGTGTTGTTTCCTTTAAGAATAACCTGTTTTCAGTGTATATTGCATTTTATTATTTGTAGAGCAAAATCCCCCAAGGTCACTTTGCATCCTGAGATTAGCGGCTTTGACTTTTGCAGTAATTTCACTTTTTGTTTTATAGCTTCTCTATTTCCACACAACTGTGTAGGTTTTGTACACAGCTCTCAGTAACATGACTGCACATTTTGGTGCCAAAATTCCTCTAATTCAGCAAGCATGTTTTTCTCAAATCGTATACCCAGTTGCACGATCAAAACCGTGTTGCCAAAGTCTGATATGTAAACATTTTATTGTGTGCTACTTTCATCAGAGTAGTATAGCAAAATTTTGATGTATTTATCATAAAGTTTATTGCAATGAGAGAAATATCTTACCCCATACGTGTCATTTGAATATTCATTCTGTGTTTTTAATGTTCTTCTCAAAACCTACATATCTAAATCAACTATGTTACATGTTATATTTTTTGTTTGAATGTTTCTTTTCAATGCCCTGTTACATATTGTGTCATTGTTTGGTCTCCAAATTTGCTAATAATTCTGCGACTGCACTGACATAAAAATCAAGACCAGACATGATGACAAACCTGTTGTTCCTTCCTGGTTAATCTCAAATACAAACCTAAAAGGCTTGACCTCTTACACTGATGGTCTCCATACACTTAATGCACTGTTTTGGGCACTTACCACAATCTTATTTTAATAACCAATTGATTTGTTCCATTTGTCATTTTTCATGATTATCTCGGATGTGAGCAGTTAGCCACTGTTGTTTTTGTTTGATTGTTTGTTTTTGTATATAATATTCTGATATTATTTGTCACAGAGCAGACTAGTGTACTGTATATTTTCATGAAATCCTCAAGCATTATTAACAGTAATTACATCAATGTTATTTTTCCTGATATGTATTATTTAGAAAATAAACACTGGTTAATGAAATGTAATTGTACCGCTTGTGTTTAATTGCTTTATAAACCTCGATGCAGGTACTTACAAGCATAAGCTTCTTGTCAACAATATTGCTCTTCCGGTGCAGAAAGTATATTTCTGAAATGTTCTTTAAACATTGGGTAACACTTTATTTTACGGTGTCCGTGATAGAGTAATTACTTAATTAATTACTTAGTAGTAGACATTGGAATAACATGTAACAAAATGTAATTAACATGTAACTAAGTTATGGAACAGCCTGTACTTACAGATTGTAATTACACTCATGTAATAGGCAGCTACTGTTACACAAATGTAACAGGACGTGTCGGTTACATACATGTTACCAACTTGATACAATGTAATTATATAAGAAAGTACTTTGTACTACTCAATGTAACAAGTACTTAAAGGAGCCGTATGTAAGATTGTGGCCAAAACTGGTACTGCAATCACTTTCAAATTGCTGTAAAAAAAAAAAATTGCTGTCAAATAACTTTCAAATCCCCTCCCTCCTGACTCGAGGTTGCCAGATAGGCTGCAGGATCCAAAATTTTTTAATCCGACATGTTTGTAGCTGCAGCTGTGGTAACTAGAGAAGAGCTGGCAACCCAGATGCCACAACACTACTGACTTTGTGATTGGTAGATTGGTGGAGGGTGGAGCATCAGACCAAAACACAACATGACAACATCAACATCAGTTGAGGGCTGCAACTTCACTTTTTAAATGACAATATCCTGGCCGGACTACTGTTGTCAGTGATATAAGTATTTGAAATGAACATGATTCCTTAATGTCTAGTGACATATCTGGGCCATTTTATGATTAATTGAAATAAATTCCTTACATACAGCTCCTTTAAATATGTTACTATGAAAAAACCCTGCAGTTACACACATTCATTTTGTACCTTCTAAAATAGTGTATCAAGATTGTACTTAAGTGTACTTCATGTATATAAGGTATGTAGATACACATGTAGTACACTTAAGTACAATCTTGATACACTTTATTTTATGTAGCTTATCCCTGTGTAATATTATGTAATTGCAATGTAATTAGGAAGCTACCGCATACATTTAAGCTGTGAACGAGAGAGTTAGGCCTAATTCAAAGTCAACCAAAGTACATATGGATAAGGTTTGTAGATACACATAAATGACACTTAAGTACAATCTTGATTCACTTTATTTTACGTAGCTTATACCTGTGTAATAGTTTGTAAATTGAATGTAATTAAGAAGCTACTGCATGTATTTAAGCTGTAAAATAGAGGGTTAATTCAGATGGATAAGGTATGTAGATACACATGAAGTGCACTTAAGTACAACCTTGATACACTTTATTTTAGAAGGTACAAAATGACCATGTGTAACTGCAGGGTTTTTACCTTAGTGACATATTAAGTACTTGTTACATTGTACCAAGTCGGTAACATGTACACGAACCGAATTTTCCCACAACGCTTTATCTGTAGAGTGGGAAAGGGATCCTCCATAGGGAGAGGCTAGTTGGCACTTCAGCACTGCATTGTCATCGGGTCCAGGTGAAGCTCCTTTATCAGATCTGGATACGGCCTGGATCCGGCAGGCTGCGGGAAAACCTCGGGATAAACAAAGACACTAAAATTAGCGTAGATGTCATTCTTCTTATGATGTAACGAGTACATCAGGATTTAAGAGAAGTGTTCCCAGTTCCGGCTGACCTAATCTATGCAGCCTAACATTGAATTATAGAAGTCAATAATGTATTATGTGAATGCTAGGTCAAAGAGATGTGTCTTTAATCTAGCTTTGAACTGACAGAGTGTGTCTGCTTCCCGGACAATGGTAGGAAGACTGTTCCAAAGTTTTGGTGCTAAATAGGAAAAGGATCTACCGCCAGCAGTCGATTTTGACATTCTAGGTACTTTTAACTGGCCGGAATTTTGAGATCACAATAGACATGAAGGATTATAATGCGTTAAGAGCTCGCTCAAGTACTGCGGAGCTAAACCATTTAGTGCTTCGTAAGTAATCAGCAATATTTAAAAATGTATACGATGTTTAAAAGGCAGCCAATGCAGTGTTGACAGAACCGGGCTAATATGGTCATACGTCCTGGTTCTGGTAAAAACTCGAGCTCCTGCGTTTTGTACTAGCTGTAGTTTGTTTAATAAGCATGCAGGGCAACCACCCAGTAGAGCATTACAATAATCTAGTCTTGATGTCATGAACGCATTAACTAATTGTTCCACATTCGTCAATGAGAGCATATGGCGTAATTTAGATATATTTTTAAGATGGAAAAATGCGGTTTTACAGATACTACAAACGTGACTTTCAAATGAAAGATTGGTATCAAAGAGCACACCCAGGTTCCTAACCGACGACAAAGACTTAACAGAGCAGCCATCAAGTGTAAGATAGTATTCTAGGTTATTACGTGAGGAAGTTTTTTGTCCAATAATTAGAATCAATGGTTTTTTTTTTTTTTTTTTTTTTAGAATTAAGAAGTAGGAAATTACTAGTTATCCAGTTTTTTTATATCAGCTATGCATTCCATTAATTTTGTGAATTGGTAAGTTTCGTCAGGCTGTGAAGAAATGTAGAGCTGAGTATCGTCAGCATAACAGTGAAAACTAATGCCATGCTTCCTAATGATATTTCCTAAGGGTAGCATGTACAGAGTGAACAACAGCAGTCCTAGTACTGAGCCTTGCAGTACGCCACACTGAACTTTTGATCGATAAGATATCTCTTCATTTACTGCTACAAACTGATAACGGTCAGATAAGTATGATTCAAACCATGCTAATGCAATTCCACTAATGCCTTTGATACTAATAAAAGTATCAAATGCAGCACTAAGATCGAGTAGCACTAATAGAAAGATACAACCACGATCGGATGATAAGAGCAAATCATTTGTGACTCTAATGAGAGCTGTCTCAGTAAAATGCTACGGTCTAAATCCTAACTGAAAATCCTCGCAGATTTCTTTCTAGGAAGGAACATAGTTTTGAGGAAACTGCCTTTTCTAGTATCTTTGACAGAAAAGGTAGATTCGAGATCGGTCTGTAATTGACTAATTCTGCAGGATCAAGTTGGGTTTTTTAATAAGCGGTTTAATCATAGCCATGAATTAATGATATTAAGAAGAGGATCTATGACCTCTGGAAGCATCTCTTTCAATAACTTAGTCGGTATAGAGTCAAGAATGTCGATTTAGATGATTTAACGTGTTTAGAAAATTCTTCCTCTCCTATAGCAATGAATGAATAAATTTTTTCCTCAGGGAGACTACAATGCACTGCCTGATGTGATACTGTAGTAGACGGTTGCATAGTTATAATTTTCTCCCTGATATTATCAATCTTGTAAGTAAAGAAGTGCATAAAATCATTACTGCTGTGCTGCTTGGAAACGTCTGGGATTGAAGCTTTATTTTTAGTTAAAGCTACAGTCTGTAACTTTTCCTCTTTGTCACCATCTCTGTTCGAAATCTGCAATTGCAGTTATTTGTGGAATTATCATCTTTACGTGGGTTGTAAATCGGCATGAAACAGCGCGGATGAACACAATGTTTTGAGGCGAGTGCTGCTGTCAATCACCGTGCTGTGTGGATACTGTCATTCAGAATCACAGATTCACTTTTTGAAAGTTTGACCAATGTAAGAATTTTCACCGGAAAATGTCTTCTGAACAAGTAAGTAACATTTTTTGTTCTGATCAACTAAGGGGGAAAAAGCATTCGACATAAGCGATCGTTAGATTTGTAGTGACAACGAGAATGAACCAAACACAATTGAAGCTTTTAGGTGATTTTGTTCATACTTCATACATAATCCCACAAAGAGTCTTCACATTCCAGTTTCAAATCACCAGACCTAGAGAGTCTACAACCAAAAAGACCTTTTATTGTTTAACTAAAGGAAGAACGTTGTCTAAATTAGATAGTTTGGAAAAGACTGATGGGTTCAGAGATGTCACGGGATAGGACCCACCAAGTTAACGCCACGAGGTCATTTGATCCCATGACAAAGATGTAAAACAGACTTCCACCTTCTTAAAGACCTCTGAACGACTTCATTGTTGAGACGAGACAGAGACTTTTCATATAAAAATGCATACAATCATCACAAAACAATTCTTGACGAACTTATAATCAAACCTCGTTTAACTACATAATTCTATATTTTGTCTATGACCCCTGTATGTGTCTATTGCTTAGATTACATAAAAGTCATGTGATTGTTGTAACTATTACATGTGTGAATGAAAGTGCATCGTGTCTCCTATCAATGTTTTTAATTCAGACGATGGCTTGATTGAAATCTGTGTAAAATGTTTATGTTCTTAAAATGGAAATTATGTCTAAACTGAATCCTCTGTTCGAGCTGCAGAGGAAAGCAGACCACAGATAATGCAACATGACATCATGACTTTGCGTAAACATACACGCCACTTTCAAATCAAGTGGCGTGTTATCTATACGCATTTTCAGCTATCCGCGTGTATGTCCACGCCGCGTGTATGTCTACGCTGCGTGTATGTCCACGGCGCGTGTATGTGTACGCCGCGTGTATGTCCACGCCGCGTGTATGTGTACGCCGTTAAATTTCCGAGCGAAACTAAGCTAAATGAATATCTACATCTGGGGAGCGATATTTTTTTTCCTAGGATGGTAGGGGAAGAGTCATAAATGCTAATAACCCAAGTGACGGGTAGGTTTAGGGACGTCGTTGGGGTAGGTCATATATTTATATATAGTAATGTAACGTTAAGTCAATGGCGTTGATAAACACGCTGAAAAGCGATTATGCGTGTTGATAGCACGCCAAAAATGGAAATACGAATTGGCGTGTCATACATACGCTATTTCATGAGATCAGCATGATTTACGATGAGAGGGGGGGGATGATGGAAAATACCCCCTTCTCAAATAACCTTATAAGTATCTTATTGTCTGAATTCCTCCAGGAGGCGGGACAAACATTTGAGATAAAATCTTAGACCCGAACAAAGAGAGCGTTCGTTCTTCAGAGATGTTCTTCTAGTTCTTCTTTTTCGTTCTTCATGAGATGTACTTCTTCTTCTTCGACTTCTTCTTGTAAGTTCTTAGAGAGCTCTTCAGAGTTCTTGAGAAAAACACGGAGAGAGCTACTGAAGAGTATGCTCTAGGGGAGAGCCATGAAAAAGTAACAGAAGGACGAAAATGTAGACGAGCAGAGAAGATGACCCAAAACAAGATCAGAGTTTAAAACAGCTTCATTCAAGCCATCTAACTCGTCTCACTTTCCTTTCTTTTCCTTTGTTTTCTTTTTCGTTAAAAGTCTCGGTTCTAAGTAAGTTTTGCTGCAAAGTTTTGTTTAAACGTTTCGACTGCAAAGCCCTTCCAACTTCAAAGACTTTCATCCATCCGCCAACACACCACGTGATTGGCGGCCCAAGATCTAGCAGGCACGAGGAGATCGCCAGCCAAGCAACGGACCCGGGAAAGGCAACGCGAAGACAAACGCAAGTAGCCTCCAGACTATTAACTGAACTGGTGCATTGATATAAAATTGAATAACCCGTCAAAGAAACGTTAAAAGGGTTAAATTAATGATTGATGGTTCGTTCAGGTCATGTCTTTTAAGTGCATATAGAAATTTGGAATTTCACCATCTCACTCTTAAAACTCATTCTTCCCTCACTCTCTTTCTTTCTGCAACTCGTAAGAATGTGTGTGTGCGTATGTTTGTGTTAGATATTAGTTTTATGTTCTAGGATAATCAATAAAGTCTTGCTTATATTTTAAAGATAATTGTCTTGTGTTATGTGCTTACAGATTTAATGTCTTGAACTTCTGATCTAAGTTACCTTGCTAATAAATAGTGTTTCACTATAGTTTGGATATTTATATCCGCTGCAGAGGTTATTACGGCCCGTTCGAATGCACGCTGAACGAGTCATTTGCTCGGCCGTATAAGATTCTTTTAAGAATTGATCATTCCTTTTGAGCTAAATTGGCCTTCTGGCCCCTTTATGCATATTATTATTATATACCCAAATTCGTTACAGATTTAATCAGCGCGATTTAAGTTACAACAACCGTGCAAATTATACTTTGTTCTCAAATTGTTCATGTTAATAACATCATTGCGTGACTAACATTACATTTAATGCGTTTTATGGTTACCTGTGTAGTTCAGAATTTATATTCTCCATAATAGCTAAACGAGAAAGGCACAACAAAGGAAACTCCATAACTGTGTGAATTAAAGGGGCACCAGGCAGCCCTGAGTGTTTTTTCTCTATGAAGCTCCCCCTAGCGTCTGGTAGTAAATGCTTTCAAACACACTGTCGTAACAACGAACTGTTGTTCCTCCCCCCTCCACGAGCAACCCAGCTGATCAGCTGTCAACCTAGCTGAGCATGAACCGGCTATTTCAAAACCAGTTATATCTACCGAGGTAAGCAAAGCAATATTTTCTTGCCAACTGATGGCGATTTTTTTTATTTATTGTATTGTCATGCATACTAGTATTTTTACCGGGAACGAACGATATGAACGAGGCCAACTACTGCTTTCGTGTTTTTTTTTTGTTTTTTTGGGAGAGTGGGCATGACATAAATATGTATCGGAGGCTAATTTGTCTAAAGTTATATTAGCAAGGTCTATGCAGGTACGTTCATCTGGTAGAATGACGGTTTACCTTTGCTTGTCTAAGAAAACATCAGAACGTTTTTTTATAGCTCGATCATGATATGTGCAACATGTTTCTTGCCTATTATCAGACGCGTTGACGTAGGCCATTGTAATTCAACTCATATCTGTAAAGTACGTCAACTGTTTTATATTTAAATTAAACACAGTTTATTCCAAAGATACTTACAAGTGCAACAGCAAGAAAGCCAGGTCAGCATCCGTTTTGCAGGCTTCTGTTTCTCTCAGTTCTCTGCATTCTGAAAATGCCGGTCCGATGTTTACTCTAGTCTGACTTCTTTCTCGGTCAGTCTCCCGTTTCCTCTTCCAAAAAAAATCTCGCTTTCTGCTTCTTTTTTACAGTCTCAGCCATAATGCAAACTATCGTTGCCCTTTGCTTATAGCTAGCCGGTGCTTAAATGGGGGCGTGTACGTGCATAGTGTACGTGTGCAGTGCCGTAAAGCAATTTGTTACATCGCGAGACCTGATATCACGCGATACTTCCTGACGGCGAGGCCGGCGGCCTGCCGGCCCAAAGTTGCAAGTGGGATTTCTCCGCTCTCGGGCACCAGGGGGGTGCGAAACCACCACCATTCAACCCGAAATAAGTAATATAACCATTCCACTGACTCCGAAGCTGTTCAGTTAAGGTAAAAAAGTTACTTAGAGCACCTTTAAGAAAACAGTGGTACTGTTACACGATTGAACTATTGAAATGTCTTTGTTAAGCAGAAAAAAGCCGTCTCTTCTTCCGTTTTGAACCCCTTCAAAACACGGAGTTCACGCACCTTTCAAAAGTCTTGGCGATGTTTATCCTTGTGTTCGCATGAGACGGTTTCTTTCTCTTTCTCTAGCCACCTTAAATCCGAAGTATGAAGTCTTTTGGGTTTTATAACTGGTGAATCTCCAGTTGACACTGATGATTGTTGTTTGGATCTTTCTGGATCCGCCATAAGTTTAATTATGTAAAGTGCTGCGAGAAAAGCCCATACATCTCTACTAGGGTTGGGCATCTAAGGTATAATGCCGATCCAATATGCATCTCGATACAAAGTATCCGATCCGATATATTAACGATACATGTGTGGCATTTTGCGATGCAATACGATACGATTCACAGTCATATCACGATACGATGCGATACTTCAGCACTAGCTAATTAGATCAAGTTTATGTGGTGATGTGAAAGAGGATGCGGTGCTATTGAATGAGTTTGATTATTTATTAACCAAGTAAAATTCTCGGGCCAGCAGCATGTGTCCAAATTTAAATCTTAACCGTTCTATTTAATCAGAAACGATCTTAAAACAGGGCTTTAAGTGTAAAATACCGAACTTGTCCTTTAAGCGCAAACGAGCAACTGTGACTAAAGTGCTGGAAAAGAGAGTCAAAAATTTCTGTCGCAATATATGAGTTGTTCTTAACTATCTGGGATGCTGAGATGATGAAACTGATCAGGAATATTATTAATAAAGCGATCTTTAGTGGCAGAAGTGATAGGTCTAACATATTTGTAACATGGAGTCGACTTTGCAGCCTTAGCTAAATGAAGTATACACGAGACTAGATAATGATCTGAGATGTCAACACTCTGCTGTAGAATTTCAACGGCATCAACACTGATTCCATGTGATAAAATTAGATCTAGAGTATGATTACGACAATGAGTAGGTCCTTACATGTGTTGTCTAATTCCAATAGAGTTCAGAATGTCTTTAAATGCCAATTCCAATGCATCTTTTTCATTATCTACATGTATATTAAAATCACCAACAATTAGGACTTTATCTGCAGCCAGTACTAACTCTTATAGAAAATCAGCAAATTCTTTGATAAAATCTGTATTTTGCCCTGGTGGCCAGGTATACAGTAGCCAGCACAAATCTCAAACGTGATTTATCATTTATAGTGTTACATTAAGCACCAACACTTCAAAATAATTATATTTGAAACAAGACTTCTCAGTAGTTCTGAAGATGTTACTATAAATTCGAGCAAATTCGTTGGCCTTTGCCTTTCAGACGGGGCTCATGTTTATAACAGTAGCCTAATCGTGCGGGGTGGACTCATTTAAAGTAATGTAATCAGGAGAATCAAGCTAAAGTCAATTCTTTTTTGTTAATGTAACCTCATTTATATTTTTAGTGTGTTTGAAAAATGTGCTGCATATACAATGCTGGGCATTGAATATAAATTTAAATGAGTAATCCTTAATATTCTGAAATGTATAATGGTTTTTAAATGATATTTTCACTATTCACAATATTATAAATATATTTTTTTTTTAATTTAACATGTTTCTCCTAAAATACAATTGAAGACATCTTAAGACAAAACTGATACATAAGAGAATCACCACTTATGCTGGGTAGCCTACACACCTAAAGATAATCGGGCTGATTTGGGGCCCGATTTCCCCCTTCCGACAATTCTAGCTATGTCAAAATTATCTTGATGGTTCTACAGATTATTTGATCAGATTCTCCCTTGGTGTGAGGTGTGTTAAGAGTGTCCGAACCTGGGGTGCGTTTCCCGAAAGCATCGTTAGCCAACTATGGTCGCAAGTTTACGATCGGAAATCCTGATGTGTGGGGGAAACCCCGAGGACAAACGCACACAAACTCTGGAGATTATCACCTGAAACTAAACAATATCCAATCAGAAAGCGAGATGATTGAGGACGGAAGCATAACAAGCGCAGTCATGGCGCAGGACAACATGAAATTGATGTGGACAGCAGGGAAGGAGGATCAGCTTGTTGATTTGTGGCAACAGCACGAATGTTTACAACGTGTCATGTAAAACCTGCCATAATACACTGGACAAGGAGAAGTCCTTTAATGAATAATTTTATTAAAAAGAAAAAAGAAGAATTTCCGTGAATTTTCTGTGAAAATTATTCCAAACAATATCATCGCAATTTCTTCCTGCATATCGTCTGCCTTTCTTATTCTGAAGTCTCGCGAAATTTTGCGAGATTTCATGTCATCAACGATGTTAAAGAAACTAGATACCATGCAAGCTAAAGCATTAAGAATCATTTTAGGAGCAGTTAAGACCACACCTATTGCAGCGTTATTACAAGTAGAATCATCAGAAATGCCATTATTATATAAGACGACAAAAGTTGGCTATGGCATACTGGATAAATTTACAGGGACAAAGAGATAATCATCCTGTAAGGGAAGTCCTGCATGATTGTTGGGAAATTTTAAATGCAACAGGTAAAGGTTTTGCGTGGAAAATAAAAGGGTGGGTTAATGAACATGGTCTAGACTCAAAATCATTTGCGCCAATAGAAGTAATATCCCCAATTCCAACTTGGATGCTAGCTCAACCTGACATTGATATAAATCTACACAAGAATAGAAGGGAAATGGACAAAGTGGTTAGTATAAATAAATATGTTAATGAGGAGGCTATATTAAAAACTCACACTACTCATTTCTTCAAATAGATGGTTCGAAGAGTATAGAGACTGGAAGGACAGGGACTGCTTTCTATGTTCCAGAGTTTAAGGTGAGGAAGCCTGGAAGGATAACAGACGGCACATCAGTATATACAGCTGAGATGACAGCTATTTTAATGGCATTGGAGTGGGTTTATGAAGTTAGACCTGATAAGGTAATAATATGCTCTGACTCAATGGCAGTTTTGGGTAGTTTACAATCATTGGAAACATAGAGAACTGATATTTTAACAGAAATCCTGATCAGGTTATACAGTTTACGACAGGTGGGAATAAAAATTCGATTTATGTGGGTTCCAGCACATGTGGGTATTCAAGGTAATGAAGAAGCAGACAAAATAGCCAAAGAATCATTGAAAATGAAAGAACCAAATATAAACATTTCACTCAGTAGAGCAGAAGGAAAACGTTTTATTTTAGAAGCATGCAATAAGAAATGGCAGACAGTTTGGGACTCATGTCATACAGGTCGACATTATTATAAGGTACAAAAAAACATAAAGCGAGGCAATATAATCCACAATTTAAAGCTGCTGTCCGCAACTTTTTTAAGTTAAAAATAATCCAAAATAATTATTTAAAAAAAAACATCTTCAGCCAGTGTTCAAATCTATCTGCTTGCCATAGCTAGATTCAAAACGGTTAGCTTGTAATAATGATTTTAATTCCAGTGGAACTGGTGGGTTTCCGCGGGAAATTCGAGCATGTCTTTGCGTCATTACGTCACATCCGTACACATAGTGAAGGTGTTTCGGCTCGCCGGCTATACTGCGCGTGAGGAGATGTAGATATGTATAGGCTTTTCTCGCAGCACTTTACATAATTCAAGATCCAAACAACAATCATCAGTGTCAACTGGAGATTCACCAGTTATGAAACCCAAAAGACTTCGTACTTCGGATTTAAGGTGGCTAGAGAAAGAGAAAGAAATTAACCGTCTCATGCGAACACAAGGATTTAAACATCGAAGGTGCGTGAACTGCGTGTTTTGAAGGGGTTCAAAACGGAAGAAGAGACGGCTTTTTCTGCTTAACAAGTAAGACATTTCAATAGTTCAATCGTGTAACAGTACCACTGTTTTCTTAATTCACACAGTTATGGAGTTTCCTTGTTGTGCCTTTCTCGTTTAGCTATTATGGAGAATATGAATTCTGAACTACACAGGTAATAAAACACATTAAATGCAACGTTAGTCACGCAATGCTGATGTTGTTAACATGAACAATTTGAGAACAAAGTAGGCTATAATTTGCACGGTTGCTGTAAATCGCGTTGATTAAATCTAACGATCGCTTAACATGTCGAATGCTTTTCCCCCCTTAGTTGATCAGAACAAAAATGGATGTTACTTACTTTTTCAGAAGATATTTTCCGGTGAAAATTCTTATGTTAGTCAAACTTTCAAAATGTGAATCTGTGATTCTGAATGACAGTATCCACACAGCGCGGTGATTGACAGCACTCGCCTCAAAACACTGTGTTCATCCGCGCTGTTTCATGCCGATTTACAACCCACGTAAAGTTGATAACTCCGCAAATAACTGCAATTGCAGATTTCGAACAGAGATGGTGACAAAGAGGAAAAACTACGGACTGTAGCTTTAAGTAGAAGAGAACAAGTTATTTACACACATTTAAGAACAGGACATTCAAATCTAAATCATACTTTACACATTATAGGGAAACATAACACAGGTTTATGTGAAGTATGTTCAATAGAGGAGACAGTAGAACATATATTGACGAAATGTAAGGCTTATAATAAAGAAAGGAGGATTCTTAAGGAAGAATTGCAAGCAGTAGGATGCCAGGAATTTACTATAACCAAATTATTAAATGATGGTCCAAATTCAGGAAAACAAATAAAGGCAATCATGAGGTTTATTAAGAATAGTGGGTTATATAATAGGATTTAGGAGAATATAGTTCATTCTTTTCACACTCAATCACAGTAGGTGGCGGTATGCACCTTTAAAGTTGGTTCGCAACCCACCATAAAACCAAAAAGAAGAAGAAGAAGAGATTTCATGTCTTCACAGTCAAAAATCTGTTAGTGTGTGGTGTGCTGTCTGTCTTTGTTACATCATGGCACACCACACACTATAGGAGCAAAACGGTTATATCTAGGATTTGTTGTCTTCATGTTTGTGGTCTCTCACATTTTGAAAATCTTATAAGATGGAAAAAATATTTTGGTGTGAACCCAGCATTAGTATCCTGAGCTTAGAGAAACCTCTGTCAGAGTCATAGGCTTGTGGGCAGCACATCGACATCAAGACACAACAGACAGCACAAGTTTGAGTCCCAGCTAAAGATACTGTCCTGCTCCTGTTCCCTTCTTGCCTTTACCATTGTTTCTTGTGTCCCTGTTACGTTCCGTGGTTGTGTTATGGCAGTGCTGGGGTTTTGTGTTTGTTCTCTCTCTTTTTTCTCTCTCTCTGTAACTCTGCAGCTCTACCAGGTGGAGAAGAGAGAGAGATGATTGATCGCACCTGTTGCTCGTTATACTGGAGACGCTACACATTCGGCTTCGGAGGACATTCAAACTGAAGCTTGTCTTCCACAGTGTTGTATTTGTCCCACACTTGTTGGTTTACTTGCTGTTGTGTGGTACAACATTAAGACTGTTCTTATTGTTCACCAAGCTAAGTCTTATTGTAGCTTACTATCACTTTTTTGTTGTTGTTGTTACTTTATTCTTGAATACCAAACGGTCTGGAAGCTGTAGGGAGGTGGGTGCCTATTTTTTATTTTGTAATACCTTTTCTCCTGTTTTTGGCTAGTTAGTGGGTTAGTGTAATTTTCTGTTTATTTGCTTCCTTTTTGGAAGTTTTACTCCCCTAGTCAGAGGGTACTTGTGTTTGTTATTTAGGCTTTACCCCCTCCTGAGGTTTGCTTTGCTTTTCTTTTTGTTTTATTTAGTCAATTATACATATATATATATTTTGTTAATAAATCTTCGAGCTGGAATTTTATGTGTCTATTGTACAGGGCTGGGAACGGGCTCAGGCACATTTATTTTCTCACATCAAACCAAAACTTTTTTTTTTTTTTTTTTTTTTTACTGTTTAATCCTTTAACCTAGACAACTTTACATCTGGGATGTAACACCCATCCTACTGTCCTGTCCATTAAAGGTGAAAAACCCCAATGACATAAAAAAGAACAATAATTAAAAAAAAAATTAAAAAAGAGCAATAAAGATATCTCCCATGTTTCTCACAGCACATTCTCATCTTGGACCCCTTTCTCTCAGAACTTTCTTATGTCTCATTTGTGCCTACTTTTATTTATCCTACGGAATATTAGGAGAAATAACCAAGACACTGTTGATACTAAAATGAGAGACATTTGAGAATCACAACTAAGTCTCCTAAACTTAAAAAGAGCAACCTCTGAGCAATAAAATTCTCCTATAATGGAGTCTTTGAAGAGATTGCAGCAAGATAGTAAGAGATTTTCTATGTTTCTTCCACCGGAGTCTCAGTTTTGACTCCTTTTCTCTCAAATATGTATCATGTCTCATTTGTGTCTATTTTATTACTCCTAAGGAATTTTAGGAGAAACATCTGAAATGCTGTTGATACTAAAATGAGAGATATATGAGAACCACAACTAAGTCTTCTGAGCTTAGGGAAAGCAACCACTGAGCAATACTTTTTTCCTCTGGGCAACTATAATGATACTGTGACTGTAATTTTGCAAACTACATAGAATAGATTATGTGTGAAAAAGACAGCAGCAGGGGACGAATTAGCCAGAAACAGTGGCTATTACAAGTGCTCAGAAGAACCGTTTACTTGTCCATGTGACGAGGATATTACATCATGGATGTGTTTTTACTGAGGCATCCATTGATCTTGTTCTGTTTTTAAAGAGTGTAATGCCATAATGTTCCCTTTCATCAGCCAAGCTGCTGGGGTCACAAACAGAACTGATAGCAGAGTTTGTTCAATAATGCTTGGAGCTGGTCCTTGTGACCTAAAGAGGCACAAATTACATTGCTCTATTAACAGTCAAACTCCAACGCATCCTTTTGAGAGTGGCCCATCTAAACACATTTGCCCCAGTCACACCAGCCAACTGTGTTTGTGTTTTCCTGAGATCGGAGGCCACTCTTAGTAGGCAGTAAAATTGGCTTGAACGAGACAACTGTGGCTTTGTGGTTTTAAGAGCAGCCAGTTTACTCCCAGCCTCATGAGGTCACCCAGAGTCCCGACTGCAGAAGAGAGGACGTCTGAAATCAGAGCAGGTGTCCCTCTTTCACTGACGGATTTTCCCCCGGATTCCACAAAAGAGGAAAAACTGAAGCGCAAATCAGTTTTGGAAATGCACTTGACCTCAGGCAATGGTGGTGAACAATTATACAGAGCAGTGTAGCTTGTTATTTTTTAGCTCTATTCTGGGATGAATTGGAGGAACTGGTGAAATTGCATCTGCTAAAGACTGGTGGTTATTGTGAAAATACAACTTAAACAAGCCCACAGGATATGAGAATAAGTAGCTGTTTCTTTATTTGCATCAGGTTGCAACAGTGTCATTATTTAACTTTACATACCCAGAAATTATATTGATATCTGAACCATGGTAAATAATCTGTTATAGACACATGGGCAGAAAAGTCCTTGCAGTGTAGATGGAACCAGTATCTAAATAATCCATAATTAGATATGACCAAATAACAGTTCCAGAGAACATAAACTTTAAAATTTTTATTTGTTTTATTATTTTACCAGTATTAAAATATAAGAATTAGATGTATTTTTTTATTATTATTTATGTATTTTATTAAATAATTAATATTTGAATCAAAGAGTGAAAAACTATTTTAATTTTAAATGTTTATTTTCCATTTTTATTTCCATTTATATGCAAATTACAATTGTTCCTCAATTCGGGCATAATTTACACCATGATTTTTTTCTTTTTTTTTTCTTTCAGTTTCGTTTAGTTAAGTGGGTGCACAGTGTTTTATAGCTCAGATTTTATATCCTGAAGCTGTAACCACTAAACTTTGAACTGAAAATACACCATCCAACTACAAAACAACCTTGACAAGCTAGAATTATTTATGTGCAAGAACATTATGAGCACCTTAATTAATTTACCATGTATGTGCAATAACATTATGAAAACTTCATTTCATTGTTTTTTTTTTTTATGTGCAAAAACATTATGAGCACTTTATTTCATTTACGTGCAATATGGCCTTCGCTTGTAATATGCATTTAATTATTCTTTAACTATTTGGCTAGTCCATAATTTTGTTGTATGTTTGTACAATGCCAATAAAGAAATCTGAAAGATGTTTAGAAAGACTGCTTTAAGTGTAAGATGCTGAGAGAGAGCTTCAGGAATAGCATGTTAGATTCTTGTGATCCTTTAACTCTATGGAAACATTAATACTTTGAGGCTGTCTCTTGATTTAATGCACATTCACTAATGAAAATGTAAACTCTAAATGTGTAATAGTTTGAAGTAATGAAGGCTGTGAAAATGAAAAGCAAGAAAAAACACTATGGCACCAGTTCTTCCCCATTTGTGAAATATAATGTTTATGGTACAAAATGTACCCAGGGCTATATGATATTTTTATGGGCCTATGCTTACACCCGCAGAATTCACTGCTGCTGAAAAATAGCCCAAATACAACGCAGGTCTGCTGTGAGGACTGCAGCGGATTGTGTTACTTTCCAGAATTCTTCTGGCACTCGATGAAGACACAGGGCCATTATCCCCGCATAGTTGCTTAAATAGTTCTCCCTGTATAATTTTAGCATTAATGTTAAAGCAAAAATGAGCCCTACCAGCTCATATTTTTCCAGCATCATGACCACCTCTTCACTCGCTGCTATTCTTAATCCCTATAGACATGTTTATCCCTGTGAGACCCTTCAAAAAAAAAAGTCAAATATAAACTATCACACCCAGGCATCAACTCTTCTCCAATGCACCACATAATAAACTCATTAAGTGCCTGACTATCATCAAACTTTGATAGCAAGGATAGGAAAACAGTGCAATCCGCGTATTTAATGACATGACAATTATCCTGAGTACTTCGCCATTCGTTTGTATAAAGTATGAAGAGAATAGATGACAGCACACAACCCTGTGGAGATCCAATAGATGTATAAAGTGTATCTGAGAAGACTCCATTCATCTTGACCCTTTGCTGCCTACCTGTTAAAAAGTCTAAAATCCATCAAATCAGCCCATGACTGACAGACGGGTAGAAAGTACAAGCATTTCAATATCTGATGGACATTTTTAAGTGATTAAAGCTCACCCAAAACGACAATTCTGTCACCATTTACTCATCCACATGCCATTCCAAATCTGTATGACTTTATTCCATGGAACGCACACTGTAAGGAGATGAGCAAAATTATGTTTAATTAACAAAGTTCGGGAGGAGCACGTTCAAGAAAATTAACACGAGTGGAGAGCACTCAGCGATCAATGAAAAGAGGTGTATATAGATTCAGCAGTCTCACCTCAATCCATTGACAGTTTAGCAGCATCCCTCCACCACCCCTTCTCCACACTTATATATATACACTCACCGGCCACTTTATTAGGTACACCTGTCCAACTGCTCCTTAACACTTAATTTCTAAGCAGCCAATCACATGGCGGCAACTCAGTGCATTTAGGCATGTAGACATGGTCAAGACAATCTCCTGCAGTTCAAACCGAGCATCAGTATGGGGAAGAAAGGTGATTTGAGTGACTTTGAACGTGGCATGATTGTTGGTGCCAGAAGGGCTGGTCTGAGTATTTCAGAAACTGCTAATCTACTGGGATTTTCACGCACAACCATCTCTAGGATTTACAGAGAATGGTCCGAAAAATAAAAAACATCCAGTGAGCGGCAGTTCTGTGGGCGGAAATGCCTTGATGATGCCAGAGGTCAGAGGAGAATGGCCAGACTGGTTCGAGCTGATAGAAGGGCAACAGTGACTCAAATAACCACCCGTTACAACCAAGGTGGGCAGAAGAGCATCTCTGAACGCACAGTACGTCGAACTTTGAGGCAGATGGGCTACAGCAGCAGAAGACCACACCGGGTGCCACTCCTTTCAGCTAAGTACAGGAAACTGAGGCTACAATTTGCACAAGCTCATCGAAATTGGACAATAGAAGATTGGAAAAACGTTGCCTGGTCTGATGAGTCTCGATTTCTGCTGCGACATTCGGATGGTAGGGTCAGAATTTGGCGTCTACAACATGAAAGCATGGATCCATCCTGCCTTGTATCAACGGTTCAGGCTGGTGGTGGTGGTGTCATGGTGTGGGGAATATTTTCTTGGCACTCTTTGGGCCCCTTGGTACCAATTGAGCATCGTTGCAACGCCACAGCCTACCTGAGTATTGTTGCTGACCATGTCCATCCCTTTATGACCACAATGTACCCAACTTCTGATGGCTACTTTCAGCAGGATAATGCGCCATGTCATAAAGCTGGAATCATCTCAGACTGGTTTCTTGAACATGACAATGAGTTCGCTGTACTCAAATGGCCTCCACAGTCACCAGATCTCAATCCAATAGAGCATCTTTGGGATGTGGTGGAACGGGAGATTCGCATCATGGATGTGCAGCCGACAAATCTGCGGCAACTGTGTGATGCCATCATGTCAATATGGACCAAACTCCCTGAGGAATGCTTCCAGCACCTTGTTGAATCTATGCCACGAAGAATTGAGGCAGTTCTGAAGGCAAAAGGGGGTCCAACCTGTTACTAGCATGGGGTACCTAATAAAGTGGCCGGTGAGTGTATATATATATACAGTACTGTGCAAAAGTTTTAGATCGGTAAGATTTTTTATGTTTTTAAAAGAAGTCTCTTCTGCTCACCAAGGCTGCAATTATTTGATAAAAAATACAAAAAAAAACAGTAATATTGTGAAATATTATTACAATTTAAAACAGCGGTTTTCCATGTGAATATATAGTGAAGTGTAATTTATTCCTGTGATCAAAGCTGAATTTTCATCATCATTACTCCAGTCTTCAGTGTCACATGATCCTTCAAAAATCATTCTAATATGATGATTTGATGCTCAAGAAACATTTATGATTATTATCAGTGTTGAAAACAGTTTTTACATTTTTATTTCATGATGCTATGATGAATAGAAACTAAAAAAGAACAGCATTTATCTGAAATCTAAAGCTTTTGTAACATTAAACTCTACCCTTCAAAAGTTTGGGGTCAGTAAGAAGTTACATTTTATTTTTGGGGGAAAGAAATATAATAAATCAATACTTTTATTCATCAAGGATGAGTTAAACTGATCAAAAGTTACAGTAAAGACATTTATAATGTTAGAAAATATTCTATTTTAAATAAACGCTGTTCTTTTGAACTTTCTATTCATCAAAGAATTTTGGAAAAAAAATTGTACACAACTGTTTTCAACATTGAAAATAATAATGAATGTTTTTTGAGCATCAAATCATCATATTAGAATTATTTCTGAAGGATCATGTGACACTGAAGACTGGAGTAATGATGATGAAAATTCAGCTTTGATCACAGGAATAAATTACACTTTACTGTATATTCACATAGAAAACAGCTGTTTTAAATTGTAATAATATTTCACAATATTACTGTTTTTTTTGTATTTTTTATCAAATAACTGCAGCCTTTAAAACATAAAAAATCTTACCGATCTAAAACTTTTGCACAGTACTGTATATATATATAAACAACATGGAAGTGGATGCACGCACAAGTTGTTTTTCGCTGAGGAGCCGAGCGGAGGCCGGAGTCAGAGGTGGTCCAGCAATAGTGGCGACGGGACTACGTCTCCGTTCCCTCCTTCAGGGAACGAGGTTTACATACGTAACCGAGTCGTTCCCCTTTAGTCGCTCACGTTCGATGATCCCAATTAAAACTAACCACCTTCCAGTGCCTAGACAAAAGCCTTCTGATCCCCCCGCATTATTTGAGGCAGAGATGGGACAGGGATTAAGCAAGGGAAGTCCCTGCTGTTCCACAAGTCCACTGGGAATGCGTTCTCTTTCGTTGGAAAGGAATACGCTGCGGAAGCCACATCTAGCCCGTAGGGAGGAACATGTGGAGGATACATGTATGGACTGGGGGGATTACCTGGCAGTACAACATATGGAATGTCAGAGCGGGATCTGCCAAGGGAAGACACAAGGCTCGCCGCAGGGAGCCATATCGTGAAATAATGCACATATAGGATTGCTGTAGGGATCACAACAAATGGACCCAGTCTAACACAGGTTCCACCAGTGCATACGAGTGAAAGGTCTGGCTTCGGATGCTCCGCCACGTCAGTAGCCGAAGGGTATGGAGGAACTCGTTTACAAATATATACTGTAAACAAAAATTTTAAGGGTGGAGGGAGACCACCCTACTCAACCCATCTTGCAGGAAAGAAAGCACAGAAGTGACCGAACACCTTCGGGGTCTCCTCTCAGAGAGAAGACTCAACTCAGCGAACAGGTTCCACTCCAGGGCGTAAGCATGCCTCGTTAGAGGGTGCTCTCGCAGAAGTGATGGAGTCTACAACATGTTTGTGGTGAAACACCCAGAACCACCACGTCCCATCCTTTCGGGACCAGACATGGAGTTTCCAGAGGTCTGGACGCGGGTGCCATTATGCCCCGTCCCTGAAAATGTACTCAGAGGAATGAGTCAGGAAGGGGCTGTTGATAGGAGCAAAGGTTCAGGGAACTAGGTCCAGTTGGGCCAATAAGGGGCAACTAGCAAGACCTGCTCCTTCATCTCCCTGACTTAGTACAGTGCTGTACAAGAAGGTTCACTGGGGAAACATGCTTCTGTGGAGGCCCCGGGGCCAGCTGTGAGCCAGTGTCTCCGTTCCAAGGGTTGTCCGCTCGGACAGGGAGAAAAACAACTTGCAATAGGACGAGTCCGGAGAGGTCAAACAGATGTAACTGTGCGGCCCCGAAGTGGTCCCAGAACAGCTGGACTCCTGGGGATGGAGTCTCCACTCTCCCTGGGCCATAAGCTGTCATGAGGCTGTTATAGCTGCACTGGTCTGACGAAATAAAGGCCACGCTTCATACAGATGTCTTTGTTGTTTATTTTGTACATATCTCTCTCTCTCTTTTCAGTAGACACCATAGACACCGTGAAAACTACAAAAAACAAAAATATATATTCAAAATATGCATTTCTCAGTCCTTTACAAGTCTCTCGTGCCAATGTCCGATGATATGAAAGTGAATGACAACAGAAATACAACGAATCCAATCAACATCATGAATAGCACATCACATCGTGCACGTAAAGTAATATAAAACAACATTATAAACATTATGAAATATATAAAGGTAAATTACCGTGTGCGCCTCTCAAACCATGCAGATTAGGCCGTTCTTTTCAGACTACATGTCGTTTCTCTGCATCCATGTTCGTTCTGACCCACAAATGACGCAGACCCGCTCCAAACTGAACCGGGTCATGTGACATCACGTTTTCTACGTGAGTCCTCCTTAAAGAACCCCTAACTTTAACCACCTCAAAGGCATTATACATACATTATAAATATCTGCTTCTGAATATCACAATTGTTTTACATGAAATCAAATTTACATTAATTTATAACAAAAAAAACAAATACACATCTCAACAAAATACATGTCCTTTGACAGTTACAGCTGTCATGACTGAGCAAGCCTGAAATGTTAGTGGAATGAAGCGACCTCAGAAGCTTCTGACCCCATAGGAGGAGGTGGCGTAGCCGGCCGAACTGAATCATAAGCCGAGTCTGTTGGTATGGAGGAGTCAGCTGGACCGGTTGGGAGCATTTTAAGCATCTACGAACCAGGCCAGGGGGACCAGAGGCATCACAGACGTACTCAGGTGGGGCAGTGAGGTAGAGGACAGGGACCTGGCCCGAAGCGGGGTCTGAGTGTGCAGTGCAACACTTACCTGTCTCCACGTGACGGCAGGGGGTGCATGAGAAGGCGTGACTGGCTCCTCGAACACATCCAGGCTGGCAATACAAGAGAGGGCTGAGGATCTCTGAGGAGAGGGAGTGGATCGGTGACCAACTCCAAGAGCTCTTCCCTCCATCCCTGAGTGCCCCACTCAGAAACGCTTACGCTGACGCTTGCCACCTGGCTTGGCAGCGCCTGGAGCGGGCTGGGCGCCCCATCTGTGGCCAGCTTCACACTGAGGCCTGGGTGGAGGCTGCTGCGGCGGTCTAGCGGGAGCGGAGGTAGCGGCAGACGGATGCCCTCGGCGACGAGCAGGCAGAGGATCTGCCACTGGCGGACACGTGGAGGTAGCAGCGGGCCGCTGGAGCAGGATGTGCCGGATGGCCTCCATCTGCTTCTGGGCGGCAGAGAACTGTTGGGCAAAGTTCTCTACCGTGTCACCAAACAACCCAACCTGTGAAATGGGGGAGTCCAGTAACTGAACCTTGTCCATATCCTTCATGTCTGCCAGGTTGAGCCAGAGATGGTGCTCCTGGACCACTAAGGTGGACATCGCCAGACCGATCATGCAAGCTGCAATCTTCTTCGTGCCCCGGAGGGCTCACGGTCTGGGCTATGTGCATGTTCATGAGTGTCTGGGCCTGGTGGACCTGACGCAACGCCATGGCATGCAGAGAGGAAGCAACTTGCCCACAGGCTTTGTAAACCTTGCCCGTAAGGATGGACGAGAACTTACAGGCCTTAGAGGGGAGACGAGGATCCTCCTTCCACGAGGTAGCAGTCGCCAGACACAGCTGCATCGTGACAGACTGCTCCACTGGAGGGATAGCCTCATAACCCTTAGCTGCGCCCCCATCAATGGTAGAGAGGGGGGAGGAGCTACTTCGGCAGTTTCTGGCCGAGAAAGGTGCCGTCCATGCCCTCGTAAGCTCCTCATGCACTGAGAACCAGCCCGGCCCGCCCAGATAAACCAATCATCAAAACGAGATGGTTGGGGACACGGTGGAGGGTTCTACTCGAGCCCAACCGCCTCAGGGGCCCTTTTCAGCACAGCTGTCATCTCTGGATCTGGCTTGGGCAATGCTACTTTCCCAGAGGGAGGTAGCGCAGCCGAGTCATCATCTCCAGAGCCCAGCTTACCCTCTGATGCTGTGATGGACATCCTGTCCTCTGGAGGGGCCCCGAATGAGACGGCTGGTCGGTCCACTACAGAGGGACCAGCGCGCTCATTGGGGAGCTCCAACGGCTGCGGTGTGAAAAAGGAGTGAGGGATTCACGGGGCTTTGCCGGGCAGATTACCCCTCACTGAGATCCTCAGATCACCCACCCCACACTGTACTTTTGCCTTCTTCTGAGAAGTTGGCCCAGAAGAAGCACTAAAGCGGGGCATGGGAGTAGGGAAGGCGAGTCTCGATCTCAACACCAAGATGGTCATATTCCTGCAGTGAGAACACTAGTCATCCACAAGAGCTGTGTCAACCTGCTGTAAGCCCAAAGCTATTGTGACCGTCAGAGAGGTCAGAGCTCTACCACACCCAGAAATGCACAGATGAAATGGCATCTTGAGAAAGACGCAAACGCACCCATGTTGTTCTTTCAGGAATTGGAACCTGTCACCAGTGCCGGAGCACACAGGGGAATGACTGCGGCAACGCAGTAACAGTGAACTGAAACAGTGAAGCACTCACTTCTTCGCCCTCTAAACACCACCAACAAACACAGAAATTTGATGCTGCTAAAACAGCAGTTGAAGCTCGCGATCAACGCTGCACTTGTGCTGTAGAAACACCAACACTGGGAGGGTCTTCCAGAAGAACACCGACACACTTGCTCGTTGTGTAGTACAACACTCTTCAGAGACATCGACACCGATAGAATTCGAAGCAAAAGATAACTGGTGCATGCATCCACTTCTGTGTTTATACCCGCGGTGCGGGGCCAAGCGTGTAATGCCATTCTCGCACACCAATGCTCATTGACAAATTTTTACAATACTCGAAGATGACAAGCTCCCTAAGAGTGATCCCAATCAGTCGACACGTCGACTACGTTGAACGTGAGCGACTGAAAGGGAACTTAGGATAAGTATAAAAACACAGATCATCAGAGTCTTACAAGTTCAAATTGCCTGCCCCCCAAATTAAATTCTAAATTCTTCCATCTTGAAGCTTTCCTGTCAGTTTATCTGCAGGAAGTTTTCATGCCTGCAGGGTTGAGGCTCTAGCTTTATTTATTCTAGCCGTTGAAAGTTCTAACATTACTATATCATGAAACTGACATAGCTTTTCATAATACAGAATTTTATCGCTTCGCCGTAGCCACGTGAACTGGAACTATCCCGACAACAATTATCTGTACAGAGGTAAAGGGAAGGAGGTCTTCACAGGGTAGAGACTAGTTGACACTTCAGGACTGCTTCGTCGTCGCGTCCAGGTGCAGGTCCTTCATCGGATCTGTATACGTCGGACTGCGGTAAACTTCGGGATAAACAGAGAGACTAATATTAGAGTAAATGCCATTCTTATTATGATGTAACGAGTACATCAGGATTTATGGGACATGTTCCCGGTTCCGGTTGACCTAATCTATGCAGCCCAACATTGAATTACAGAAGTCTATTGTGTGTTATGTGTGTGCTAGGTCAAAGAGATGTGTTTTTAGCAATAGACGTGAAGGACTATAATGCGTTAAGCGTGCAGGGCAACCACCCAGTAGAGTATTACAATAATCTAGCCTTGATGTCATGAACGCATTAACTAATTGTTCCGCATTTGTCATTGAGAGCATATGACTGTCACGAGTGTGGTGTAGAAAGACAGAGCAGGCAAAGTCAAAGTTCCAATTACAATAACTTTTACTCACAATATACAAATAACTCACACGGATACAGACAAGCAGAAGGTTCCCACACACGCTAAACACAACTTAACATAAACAAGAACCGACAAGGACTAACTAAACAGAAGGGAACTAAATAAAGACAGAAATGTATTTCTGAGTTGAGCACAGGTGACACGGATGAAGATGATGATGAACAGGTTGGTAATTGAGGGAGTGAGTGCAGGTGTGAAGACAAGAAGGATTCTGGGAAGTGTAGTGCAGATGAAGACAGAGTGGTGCAGACGAAGACTGTGACAATTATGTAATTTGGATATATTTTTAAGATGGAAAAATGCGGTTTGACAGATACTATTTACCTGACTTTCAAATGAAAGATTGCTATCAAAGAGCACACCCAGGTTCCTAACCGACGACGAAGACTTGACAAAGCAGCCATCAAGTGTTAGACAGTATTCTAGGTTAGTACGTGAGGAAGTTTTTTGTCCAATAATTAGAATCTCTGTTTTTTTCAGAATTAAGTAGTAGGAAATTACTAGTCATCCAATTTTTTATATCAGCTATGCATTCTGTTAATTTTGTGAATTGGTAAGTTTCGTCAGGGCGTGAAAAAATATAGAACTGAGTATCATCAGCATAACAGTGACAACTAATGCCATGCTTCCTAATGATATATTGATACCAATCTTTCATTTGAAAGTCACGTGTCTAGTATCTGTAAAACCGCATTTTTCCATCTTAAAAATATATCTAAATTACATCATATGCTCTCATTGACAAATGAGGAACAATTACTTAAAGCGTTCATGACATCAAGACTAAATTATTGTAATGTTCTACTGGGTGGTTGCCCTGCACGCTTAATAAACAAACTACAGCTAGCTCAAAACGCAGCAGCTCGAGTTCTTACCAGAACCAGGAAATATGACTATATTAGCCCGGTTCTGTCAACACTGCATTGGCTGCCTATTAAACATTGTATACATTTTAAAATAATGTTGATTACATGCAAAGCACTAAATGGTTTAGCTCTGCAGTACTTGAGCAAGCTCTTAACGCATTATAGTCCTTCACGTCTATTGTGATCTCAAAATTCCGGCCAGTTAATAATACCTAGAATATCAGAATCGACCGCTGGCGGTAGATCCTTTTCCTATTTAGCAACAAAACTTTGGAACAGTCTTCCTATCATTGTCTGGGAAGCAGACACACTCTGTCAGTTCAAAGCTAGACTAAAAACACATCTCTTTGACCTAGCATACACATAACACATTATAGACTTCTATAATTCAATGTTAGGCTGCATAGATTAGACCCGATGACAATGCAGTGCTGAAGTGCCAACTAGCCTCTCCCTATAGAGGATCCCTTTCCCACTCTACAGATAAAGTGTTGTGGGAAAATTCGGTTTGTGTACCTACCCCGAAGTGATCAAATCAAATAAAATTCTGTATCAAATTTATAGGCAAGACAAGGGGCCCTATCTTGCACCCGGCGCAAATGACTTTGTACACTGACGCATGTATCATTCCTATTTTACACCCGCGCAAAGCGGACTTTTCCCTCCACAGACACACGTCGGTTAACTAGGAAATACACTTGCACTCCCCGGGGCGGTTCAGCGCAAAGAGGAGGCGTGTTCCGCCGCAAACTTTCCCTCATGCTATTTTGCAGTTCCAGAAAACAATTGCGTTGAGCGTACATTCAGATGCTATTTTAAGCGCGCATGCTTGGTCATAATACAGAGTGTGAACAACGCGCATACACTGTAGATGATTCTCTCATCTACACAGATGCATTTTCCTTTTTGCAAATGATACATTTTATAAGTAAAAATATTAAAACACGAGGGAAATCATTGTTGTGTCCATGACGATGGGAAAAATAGGCATAAAGCTTATTAATAATTTACCCAAATTATTATATGAATGTATAACCGAAGCTAATTTGTGTGGGTTTGTCCCATCCCCAATGTCACTTCTCTTTCTTTTACGGCCCTGATGAGAACATCGATCTCCTCGGCTGTGAACCGATTCTGAAGCGCTCCTGGTAAATGCGCTGTTATAATAGTATTGCGCCATGGAACAAGCGCACCTCGTTCATCATGCTCTTAAAGGGAATGTGATATGACGCTCTGATTGGTTTATTTCACGTTACGCCCAAACCACACCTATGAATAATGAAGCTACTTCAGACCAACCCCTTTTACATTTGCGCCAGGCGCAAGAGGCATTTATCCCGCCGGGAAAATAGAAACAGCGCCGGGATCCGCCCACAAAGTTACTTGCGCTTTGCGCTTTGACACTTGCGTTTCAGATCGTTCAAATAGGGCCCATGAAGTTTGTTTAGGCATGGTTTGTACGGATTTACAAACCTGCGCATATATATTCAAACGCACATAACTATATAATCAATTCTTAATGCGCATGTGAACGGCATCAGCGTTTATCACAGATTTGCATTTAAAGTCTGTTTAGAGAAAACAGCATTGTCTTAGCGTCCCCTAATTTAATAACAAATGATCATTTTGCCGGAAGTGATTCAATCAAAACTAACTTTAGCTGGAAATAAGATTAAGAACCGCTATAAAGCCAAAACAATCTCTGTTACCTTAAAATAGCCTATTATGTTTATCTCTGTAAAGCTGCTTTGAAACAATCTACATTGTTGAAAGTGCTATATAAATGAAGATGACATGACTTGACTTGATATCTCCTAAGGGTAGCATGTACAGAGCGAACAGCAATGGTCCTAGTACTGAGCCTTGTGGTATGCCATACTGAACTTGTGATCGATAAGACTTCTCTTCATTTACTGCTACAAACTGATAACGGTCAGATAAGTATGATTTAAACCATGCTAATGCAATTCCACTAATGGCAACATAATTTGTGAGTCTATTTAAAAAAAGAATGTTGTGGTCAATAGTAGAGGTCGACCGATAGTGGATTTTACCGATAACGATAGCTAGGTTGGGCCGTACTTGCCGATAACCGATTAATCAACCGATAGTTTTTAAAATTGATACTGGATAAAAACAATTATTCACGATACAGCACAGCCTCTGGAACCTTATTGCTTAAACATAACACTCCAAGTAAAACAGTGCTGAACTTTATATACAGGCCTCTATATATATATATATATATTTATATATATAAACTGTATGAACCATGAAAACATGCTAAATTAAATAAATATATAAATATGAATAAATATTGAAGTCAATAAAGACATTAATTCCAACTGAAACAAAAAGTAATACTCTAAATAACAAATAAAACCAGTTACATTGCTCAGTCAAGAATTAATAAAAATGTAAGTTAAAAAAAACAGTTACATTCAAAATTTAACTGTTTAACTCATCCAATACAAGATGATTACAACATTATCAAACTCTGTAAACAATAAATCAACTCTGATTTCATGTTAAAGACAATCAAAAACGCAGACGCAAGACAGCAAGTTGCATTTGGATGAAATGAGAGCGCGCGTCCGTTGTGATACATGGATGTGCGCTGTTAATGCGTTGCTATTGATGACGGTAAACGTCACAGAATCTTGCTTTAAAAAGTTTTTCCACTTCAAACACTGAAATGTTTTTATCAGTTCTTTTTGAACACGAATCAAATGCTTTTCTGATTTGTTTATATGTTTCTGTCGGCTGTATATTGAACATAGCCTATCAGTTTACTATTTTACGTCTAGCTTTAAATATGCAACGCTGCATAATGAATGCATAAAAGTGACCAGCAGCCGTATAACGTAATAATCTAATGCAAATATATGGTAACAATTGTGACATTAAACATTCGGGTCGGAGTCGGACTTAGGTTTGTTTTTGTCCGTGTTTTAACCGCTTGAGGTACTAATGTTAGCGTCCTCTCAGCCTCGAAGGCAAACAAACATGCGGTTCTTTCTCTACTAATGCAGCATCTAGTCAACAAGTTAATCACTTTATAATGATATGACAAAATGTACTGTATGAATACCTTTTCGCTGTCGGTGCTTTAAACGCGCATCTGATGTCAGGCACTCCACGCATGCAGCGTGTGCTCTCAGTGCAGCGCGCAGCGTCACGCGTCGAAATAAACACGAGGCATGAGTGATAGTGTATTACACCTCTAGAGGCCACTCTTGTACTGCATGATGCCAGTAGACCCTTCTCTGCTCTCTAGTACTGTTAATGAATGACAGCGCGCACTTCTCAGCCGCTCCAGCAACGGACGCAACCAGGAAAAACTATCGGTATGGATTTTTGCCGATAACGATAGTTCCACCAATCAACTATCGGTGCCGATTAATCGGCAAATCCGATGAATCGGTCGACCTCTAGTCAATAGTATCAAATGCAGCACTAAGATCAAGTAACACCAATACAACCACGATCAGATGATAAGAGCAAATCATTTGTAACTCTAATGAGAGCTGTCTCAGTACTATGGTACGGTCTAAATCCTGACTGGAAATCCTTGCAGATAATTTCTTTCTAAAAATGAACATAGTTGTGAGGATACTGATTCGAGATCTGCCTGTAATTGACTAATTCTGTACGATCAAGATGCTTTTTTTAACAAGTGGTTTGATCATAGCCAGCTTAAAAGTTGTTGGTATGTATCCAAGTGACAAAGATCAATTAATGATATTGAGAAGAGGATCTAAGAACTCTGAAAGCATCTCTTTCAATAGCTTAGTCGGTATAGCGTCTGGCATACATGTTGTCGATTTAGATGATTTAACGAGTTTAGAAAATTCTTCCTCTCCTATAGCAATTAATTAATAGAATTTTTCCTTAGGGATACTACAATCCATTCCCTGATGCGATGCAGTTGCATAGTTGCAAATAGTTATATATGCATGGTTGCATAGTTATAATTTTCTCCCTGATACTATCAATCTTATAAGTGAACATGGTCATAAAGTCATTACTGTTGTGCTGCTTGGAAACTTCTGGGCTTGAAGCTCTTTTTTTTTTTTCATTACAACACGAGTACCAGTACAACAACTGTTTCAAATAAATACCTCAGGTTTTGTTTATTTTCTTCTAATAGGGTTGAAAAATAAGCAGATCTAGCAGCTTTAAGGCCTCTCTGTATGTAATCAAGCTCTCCTTCCATGAAATGCGAAATACTTCTAGTTTAGTTTTCTTCCAGTTTCGCTCCATTTTTCTGGCTGCTCTCTTAAGGGCCTGAGTGTGCTCGTTGTTGAACCACGGCGTTGAACTATTTTCTTTGATCTTCTTTAAGCGCAGCGGAGCAACTGTGTCTAAAGTGCTGTAAAAGAGACAGTTAAAAGTTTCTGTCGCAATGTCGAGTTATCTGGGATGCTGAGATGATGAAACTGATCTGGAAGATTATTAATAAAGCAATCTTTAGTGGCAGAAGTTAGGTCTAACATATTTGTAACACGGAGTCGGCTTTGCAGCCTTGACTAAATTAAATTTACACAAGACTAGATAATGATCTGAGATATCATCGCTCTGCTACAGAATTTCAACAGCATCAACATTGATTCCATGTGATAATATTAGATCTAGAGTATGATTACGACAATGAGTAGGTCCTGACATGTGTTGTCTAACTCCAATAAAGTTCAGAATGTCTTTAAATGCCAATCCCAATGCATCTTTTTCATTATTTACATGTATATTAAAATCACCAACAATTAGGACTCTATCTGCAGCCAGTTATAACAAGCAAATTCCTTGATGAAGTCTGTATGTATGGTGCCCTGGTGGCCTATATACAGTAGCAAGCACAAATCTCAAACTTTATTTATCATTTACACTATTGTTACATTAAGCATCAACACTTCTAGACTTCTTTGTCATTTTGAAAATATTACTATGAATTACAGCAACACCTCCCCTTTTGCCTTTCAGACGAGGTTCATGTTTATAACAGTAATCTTGGGGGGTGGACTCATAGTATTGTAATCGTTTGGTTTTATCAAGGTTTCTGTCATACACAGCACATCTAGGTTATAGTCTGTAATCATATCATTAACAATTAGTGCTTTTGAGGTAAGCAGTGGCGTATCCAGGACATTTTTTGGGGGGTGGCCAAGATGGGACACAAAGCTAGTGTGGGGTGGCCATGGCATAGCGAAGTTTAATGCGTATACGTACGCAGCCGGCCATGGTTCGAATCCCGGTCCTTTGCTGCATGTCACATCCTCTCTCTCTCTCCCATGATTTCCTGTCTCATAACTGTCAACTAAAGGTGTCTATCCTGTTAAAAACAGTCCTAACCACCTATCACAGTCCTCAAGTATCTCTGGTTATTTTAACATGTCTATTTTTAATCAGTAATTATGGTCAGGATAGGGTAAACATTATCTAAGAGCTATTTTCTTGTAGTGGATTAAAGTCCTTGTCTCTTCTTAAGTTAGATTAGAGTAGCAAAATTAAACTGCTCTTAACTCATCCTATAGAATAACATGTATCAGTCATCAGTTCATCATCTGTGTCGCCTGATTGAGGCACCATCTTGTGGTTACATAAAAACACAAATCCAACAGGATAAACCAAAATGCTTAAAAATAGGACCTTATAAAAAGTGTATCTGTAAAAGCAAAAGAAAAACTAAGCTTGTAAGGAAAAAACAGAAATATTTGTTGTTCTTTACATGCTTAGTTTGTGTTATTATTTAGCTTAGATATAATTTGTTGGAGATACTGGAATTTGAATATCTCAGTTTGTTCTTTGCCAGGTGTGTTTTTATTTAACCACAAAAGGGGACTTCAATTAGTAAAGCAAACATGGGTAACAATACAGGTAACACAGATGATGGCCTGATGACTGAATAATGTCATTAGGATGCCTTGTGATGTATAAAAATGTGCAAAAAGTGGTTTTCAACCCAGGCAGTATTCATGTCCAAGGCCCTGATGAAGGTATAAATTGAAATGTTGGCTTTGATTCAGCATACATTAATAAGTTTATTTAAATCAAACAGTTAAGACTTAGAATCATAAATGGTCAAGATGCTTCTTCATTAATTAACAAAAAGTCCTTTTTAAACAGCCAGAGCAGAGCAAATAAATAAGGCACAGCTTGTTCTTGTGTTATAACTTAAATATAGACTTTCACACTATATTTCACACACTGGTTGGCCAAAAATATAACATTAGCTCTATTGAACACACACATCTGCAAAAAAACACTCTCAGTCTTTAGTCCAGAAAATAGCGTTTCATATTTCATGGCGGTGTAACGAGTGGAAATAAGGTGTGGTCCCTTTAAGAGCTGCGCGCGCGCCCTCTTCAACTGTCTGCACTCTTAACTTGGTTTGCAGTCTGCTAAGCTAGCTAGTACAGTGTAGTTTGACTTTTTCAGTTTTCCTACACATTCAGAGGGAACTACGATATAACTAAACATTAAATTACCATACCTCTCAATCTACAGATTCCAGCGTTTTTATCGTTGTTGTATTGTTGCTGTTGTAACTGTGACCGTCCTCTTGTTTCACGGAGCAGCAGCAGCCAGCGCGCTCATCTCATGGGTCACCTGACCTGCATGGCCAAACGTCCGCTGAGCAGAAATCAGCTCTCACAGCCTCAGTACGACCATTACTGTGTTAGTTAAAAATGTAAAACTGGCCCTAAGTCAGTTGATCAGCTGTCATCATTGATTGACAGCTTTTCTCTTGTTTCTTGTGTTGACGAACTTGACCAACTACCTATCAGATCTGGGGTGGCCACAGGGGTGGCCAATGAGCTTTCAGGGGTGGCCCTGGCCACCCCAGGCCACCCCCTAGAATCGCCACTAGGAATCGAAAATTCAGCAACCCAAGCTTTATCATTTGTTCATTTGTATTAAATCTGATTATTATTTGTTGAACATCAATTACATTTTTAACCTTAGATGAGTTTGGAAGTTTTTTGTATTACCTAATTCGGGGAACAGACACAGTCTCTATATGATGATATCTAGGTGAAAGAGTCTCTATATGATGGGATTTATCTGACCTTGGTGACGTGAGACAGCTAGCAGACGGTTGGTTTAGCAAGTCTGTCTGCTTCCTGACCTGATCCCCAGATTGTCATGTTTGTGCTCTAAGACTATGTGCCATATTACTAGAGAGAAGAGCAGCACCATCCCAGGAGCGATAATTACCATCTGTTTTCAGCAGGTCAGGTCTGCCCCAAAAATGTTCCAATTGTTTATGAATTCTATATTATTTTGCGGACACCACTTAGACAACCAGCCATTGAGTGAGGACAGTCTACTAACTATCTCATCACTCCTGCGAACAGGAAAGGGGCCAGAGCAAATTACAGTGCCTGACATCATTCTTGCAAGTTCACATACCTCTTTAACATTAATTTTAGTGATCTCCGACTGGTGAAGTCGAACATCATTTGTGCCGACGTAATAATAATAATAATAATAATAATAATAATCGTAGAGAATTTATGATTAGCATTAGCCAGCACTTTTAAATTTGCTTTGATGTGAGGCGCTCTAGCTCCCAGCAAACATGTGACTATGGTGGCTGGCAGTGTTGTGCCTGAACGCATTCATTGAACGATAGTTCATGAACTCGTTCATATTTTAGGCGAACGTGAACTGAACGTACTGTATTACTGCCTGATGAACGTTACTGTGAACTCATTCATTCTGGTGTCTGTGAACGCACGCTCTCTCAGTTTAACTTCGTTCAATTGGGTGCCATATTTCTATAGAGCCTTCCACACCCGGCTAAAACACACAGTAAACAGGCCTTAATATGTAGAAATAAACACCCAATCTGGCAACACCAGCCACCATTGTCGCACCGCGTCATCAAAACAAAAAGCAGCGAGGAGGCGACGTATGATCATTTAAACGAGTTTTATGACAAGGTCGGTGAGGATGGCAAAAATCTTACATTTCTGTGCAAATTTTGCCCGCCGATAAAAATAATTGCTGTCAGTGGTTGTGGGCTGTGGCAATAATTTAAAAAAGTAGCTTGCAACAACATATGGAAAAAAACACCTATGAACTAGTTCATTTTTGGAACTGTGAATTAGTTCAATATAGTTCAAATAGAAATAGAAAATAGTTCAAATTAGTTCAAAAAATGAACTAGATCATTTTAAAATTTGTGAACTGAACTTTGAACTAGTTCATGTAGAAAGTGAATTTTCCCAAAACTGGTGGCTGGTGTCTCTATTTTCACGTTCAGTGTAATAGAACGTCTCCGGTTACTTTCGTAACCTCGGTTCCCTGAGAGGCAAGGAACGAGACATTACGAATGTCGTATATGGGAACTCCTCCCCTTCTCCACTTCTGCTGAAATCTTATAGGCTAACGCCAGCCAAGCTGGCCAATTGACGTGAAATATGCAAATACTGAACACGTTGCAGTATTAAAGCAGATGCAATATTCATCAGAATCGAACAAACGCTAAAATAAATAGCGAACACGGCGGCGAGCGTAATGTCTTGTTCCTTGCCTCTCAGGGAACCGAGGTTACGAAAGTAACCGGAGACGTTCCCTATCAAGGCTACGGAACTTCGACATTACGAATGTCGTATATGGGAACTGTATAAAATCCCGCCGTGAAAGCATAACACTCCACTGACGACAGACCCAATACCAACACCGCACCCCCAGAAAGCAAGCATCCGATAGGCTGAGGTTGGCCAATAGCGAACCACTAAGCTCTGATAGGCCAAAAGAGACCAATAGCCTGCTCACAAAACACTGCCTGAATTTGCATTCCCTGTGCAGTATAACCGGGGTTTGCACTGTGAAGCATACAGGGCAACAACAGTAAGAGAAGTTCAACGCACAGCGGTGACAACAGTTAAAACGTACACAATCAGCATATAGAACAACTCATGAGCTAAACGCAGAGTCGCCCACATAAAATGCCATGTCATAACACAAATCAGCTCACCGAAAGCACCCGAGACGCCACCGAGGGTATATCCAACTTGTAAAATCTGGCAAACGTGTTCTGAGAAGACCAGCCAGCCACAAGACATAAATCCTGAATAGACATACCCTTAGTCCAGGCCCACGAAGAGGAAATCGCCCTTGTCGAATGGGCCTTAATGTTAAGGGGGCATTCCTGCCCCTAGCAATCATAAGCCAAAACAATAGCGTCCACAATCCAGTGAGCAAGCCTCTGTTTTGAGACCCTTGTTGCAACCACCAAAGCACACAAACAGCTGGTCCGATTGTTGAAAAGCGGCCGAGCGAAAAATATTCCCGGAGCGCTCTGACCAGACACACAGCACTCTGCGCATCTGAAACCTGAGAAGTTGATGGCTCGGTGGACAGGGCAGGCAGAGAAATAATCTGCGCTCTAAACGGGGTATTGAGCGACTTAGGGATATAACCCGGCCTTGGCCTGAGCGTCACATTACAGTTTCCCGGTCCAAAGCGCATACAATTTTCACTGACAGAGAAGGCCTGTAAATCCCCAACCTGCTTCGCTGATGCAAGCGCGAGAAGCAGAGCCGTCTTTACAGAGAGCTCTTAATGGCGATCGAAGCCAGAGGCTCGAACAGCGAACGCGCTAGCGCCTCCAAAACCAAAGCCAAATCCCACGGTGGCACTGAAGGCGGCCGTGCGGGGCATAACCTCCTGGCTCCTTTGAGGAACCACCGACGCATGTCTACCAATAGACTGCCCGTCAACAGGGGGATGAAACGTGGCGATAGCGGCCACATACACTTTCAGAGTGGATGGAAGGCTCCCCTCGTCCATCCTGTATTGAAGAAAGCGCAGGATATCCGACACAGAACAACTCCTTGGGTCGATCCCGACTTCCTGACACCATTTCGAAAAAACTCTCCACTTCAGGGCATACAGGCGCCTGGTGGACGGGGCTCGCACTTCCGCGATGGTGCTCAATGCTCGCTCGCTCAGCGACCCTGCAATGGCCACACATGGAGGCTCCACAGCTCGGGGCTGGGATGCCAGATTGATCCGTTCGCCTGAGACAGCAGGTCCTTCCTGAGCGGGATCTCCCATGGCCGCCCTGTCAGTAACTCCATCAAATCCGCGAACCATGGCTGATTCGGCCAGTTCGGAGCTACCAGAGTCACCGTCGCCCTCTCCTTCCTGATTTTGCACAACACCATGGGCAGAATATTCACCGGAGGAAAAGCATAGAGGCAAACTTTCGGCCATCGCGCAGTCAGCGCGTCCACCTCCAGGGCGGAGCGAGACAGTGAGAAGAACGTCTGACAATGCGTGTTCTCGCTCGTTGCGAAGAGATCGATCTCCGCCCTGCCGAAACGCTTCCATGTTAGCCAGGTTTTAGATTTACAGCAATTAATTAATGAGCCTACACGAGTGGCTAAGATGAGTCAAACTGTCATTGATCTCATCTTGGTATCTGATCAATCTATGATTGCTAAGAGTGGGGTTGTAAATTGTACTATGAGTGGCCACTCATTAATTTATTGTACAAGGAATAAGTATAAAGTTGCATTGAAGAAACAAAACACAATTAAGATCAGATCATTAAAAAAATATAGTCGTGAGGTCTTTATTGAGTGTTTAAATTCAATGAATTGGCATTTAGTGTTATGTTTGGATGTTGATGAAGCATGGGAGCAGTTTAAAAACATGTTCTTAAAGGCAGTAGATAAAGTTGCTCCTGATTGAGGTCAGAGCCATGGATGAATGGTTATATTTTAGAAGCAATTAGTAAGAGAAATAAAGCTTTTTCAATTTTTAAGAGGAATACAGAGCAGGATGACTTGGATAATTATAGGAAGCTAAGAAATATAGAGCAAAAGAGGATTAAAACGTGTAAAAGGAACTTTTTTCACGATACTTTAACTGAGCATAAAGGTAACCCAAAGAAACTTTGGCAGTCATTGAAACAAATTGGGTACAGTAAAAGACTTAAGACAAAGATAAATAATATTTCCCTTAAAGGTGCCCTATAATGTGAAATTGAATTTATGTTGGCATAGTTAAATAACAAGAGTTCAGTACATGGACATGACATACAGTGAGTTTCAAACACCATTGTTTTCTCCTTCTTATTTAAATCTCGTTTTTAAAAAACACCCCTGAAAAACAGGCGAATCTCCACATAATACCGACTGTGACGCAACAGTCGGGGATCACGCCTCCAAAGATTTGCATATCCCAGCCCTCAATGACAAGCACTGCACAGCCGAGTCATCATCGGAACAAGCGAGGATCAGAGAGAAAATGGCAGATCATGGAATAAATGCTATGTTCCAGGCTGTGCAGGGGATGTGAGGTATTTTCATACCCTTCCCACAGAAAAGAAATGTCAACAGGCGTGGACGCGTGGTTGATGTTTATATTAATCGGATACCGCAACAGTTTAATTCGAAGTTGTTAGTTTGCTCTGCCCATTTCACCACGGACTTATTTTCGAACCTGGGACAATATCAAGCTTCTCTCAGCGTCTCAAACTGAAGAAGGGGGTAATTCCAACTATATTCCCGCAACCGGTAAGTAGTGATTTTATTAAAGATAATTTACACTGTGTTAGATCCAGCGCAAGATCCTAGTACAGTAATAGCAAACTCCAAGTAACGAGCATACATAACTAACGTTAAATAGGCTAATTCTCAGTGAAAAAAGTATACAGAAAGCGGTCAAAGAACAATCCACACAGCGCGAGTTTATCTCTCTTGCCAAACTCGTTATGAAATCAATGACGCTGTTACACTGCACAACGAAGCTCTCATAGAAGTAGGCTATGTCATCGTTTGCATTGGTGAAAGCATTAGAGAGAGAAACTGCGTTGTCTCGCGATCAACAGACTGTCATCTGCTTGCTCAATGCTCATCACAGCAACATTTTATGTGATGGAAATAGATTTAAATACTTTAAAAACATCTCACGATTCGTTAATCTCGATAGCTGTAATAGTTAAAACGTATATAACAGCTGTAATAAAAGTATTCGAGAGAGTTTCACATGTCATATTTCATATGCAAGCATGTCAGCCAATCACAGCAGTGGCCGGTTCTCACAGCAGACACGCCCCTTCAAACAGAGTGTTCAAATCAGAGACTAAAATCAGGCTAGGAAAAATGCCTTTTATTTCTAAATTATGACTATTTTTGATCTAAAAAACATACTAACATTATAAGGGCAACCCAGGAAACATTATAAAATAATAAAAAAAAACATTCTAGGGCACCTTTAACATCAATGGGGAGCTCTCCTCTGATCAATTCAAGGTTGCAGATAAATTAAATTCTTTTTTTTACTTCCATAGCTGGGCATTTAGTTGAAAAGCTGCCTAGAAAACCTGGGTTATATGATGGTGAGGTCATGTTTAAGTATTATTCTAAGTGTGGAGTAGTAGCAGACTCTTTCAGCCTTTCTATGGTTTCACAGGATAAGGTATTAAAGTTATTGAATGAACTTAAGTGCTCGAAGGCAATTGGTCTAGATGAAATACCTGCCAGATTTTTAAAAGATGCTGCAGAATATATTTCTCCATTTCTCACTCATATTTTTAATCTTTCAATTATGTCAGGTAGAGTTCCGAAAGATCTGAAGCTTGCTAGGGTTGTTCCGCTATATAAAAAAGGGAGTAAATTAGAAGAGGGCAATTATAGACCAGTTTCGATTTTGGGAGTTGTATCAAAAGTCTTGGAGAGAATAATACAAGAGCAAATAAATAATTACATTATTAAGTATGATTTGTTTTATGAATTGCAATCTGGTTTCAGAACATCTTATTCTACAGATACGTGTTTATTATATTTGACAGACTATTTAAGAAGAGAGATCGACTTGGGTAAACTTTGTGGCATGGTATTGTTAGACCTCCAGAAAGCATTGACCATCAGATTTAGCTGATTAAACCAAAAGCCCTAGGGTTTAACAGTATGGCATGTGAATGGATTGGATCATACTTGACTGAGAGGTATCAAAGAGTTGATATTAATAGCACTCTGTCTGAGGCTAGAGAAATAACATGTGGGGTGCCACAGGGTAGTGTCCTGGGTCCATTGTTGTTTCTCTTGTATATTAATGATATGAAATCTGTTTGAATTGTAATTAGGGTGACCACCCGTCCCGCGTAGCGCGTGCGCGCACAGCGTTTGAAGCCCAATTCATGCGTCCCGCAAATTGAGACCGTGTCACGCATAATCAATGCTTGCTCAAAAAAAAAAGTTGGTCGCTCTATATCCTCGAGCCCCAGGCAGCCAAACGAACATTACTTGACAGTTCAGCAAGCTACTGTTGCCACACCTACGTGACCCACCCTTCAGTTGAACTGCTGACTAGGTTGTTGTCAACTTTTTCGTTGTTGTCATGACAGCGCACGCACGTGCACACCAGACATACTGGGAAGGAACTTTTAGATGCGCGCTTTCCAATTCGAAAAATGGAGATACTGAAGTCTGAGGCACCGCACCGCCATCATCAATTAAAAAGAGGGGTTTAAGGGTAGCAGTTTGAAATTGAATAAATAATAAACATAGCAGTTTGAACTCTTCTCCACTTTATTATACCCCACATATCAGATCACTTACTCCAAAAACCCGTGACACTCCAGTACCAAGTGCGCGCGACCCATTCCTATCTACGGCAAGCCCCGAGGGGAAAAATACATTGCATACACACATACAACGAGCGCCAGTACAACCGGTATTATAGTAACAGACTTTGTTGGATTCTGTCATGTACAATCCAGCAAAGTCTGTTACAATAATAATAATAAAAAAGATTTTGAGGACAGTTACACTGTATTTAGACAGTAATATTAATAGTAATATTAATATTTTTACAGTTTTTAACAATAATTGCCATTGTTGAACCCTTGCTCTTATTATGTTTCTGATTTCTCAGTTTTGTCATTATTTGAGCAAATCATTTATTTTATATGTTTTGAGACAGTTTGTTTAAGAAGTTTCAAAGAATTAGTAAAAGAGTAAAGTAAAAGTTAAAACTTTTTTAAGTAGGCATTTATTTTTTATTAAGTATTTATTTTGTATTAATACATAACCTCACTGTATTCATTTATAATGCATCATTATTGCGTAACATTTGTGTCAATAATCGTCAAGCACAGGTGACTCCGCGTAGTGGGCCCCCAAATCATATTCTGCTTAGGGCCCCAAAAGGCTCGGGCCGGCTCTGGTTGAGGGGGATACCGAGAGGGGCTTCTTTTTTTTTTTTTTAACTGTTCCTGAGGTGTTGAGCAACTACAATTCCTGTTAATCCTATAATTTTATATTATAATTTATTTAAAGTGAATAAATTGTAATGAAAAAATTAATAAAACTAAATAGCTAAAGTAAATCGTAAGTGGAAGTGCATCGGTCAATTCACTAATGTTCAAAATATTATGAATCTTTATTTAGAAAAAAATACACATTGGTTGGCCTATTCATGAGCATACATCAGCAATTACACATGTTTAGGTGGTATGTGCTAGAAATGGGTAAACCACTATCAGTGAGTCTGCCCGTGGGGTGGTGGCACCGCTGCGCCAGGCAGTGTCCCACATTGTCCCTCAGAAACATACCCCTTGTCCCCCCTTGGGCTTATTAGCAGGTGGTCACCCTAATTGTAATCTTTTTCTCTATGCAGATGATTCAGCATTGGTGTTCTCCCATAAGGACATAAAAGTTATTGAGAGCCAGTTAAGTGACGAGTTAAATAACATAAGCGAATGGCTGATTGAGAATAAACTGTCTTTGCATCTAGGGAAAACTGAATCTATTCTATTTGGTTCAAAAACAAGGTTGAGTAGGACTCCTGAGCTTAGAATTTCTGTGGGTGGTACCCAGATTGAAGTTAAAAATTGTGTTTAATATTTAGGATGTGATTTAGATCGTGCTTTGAGTGGTGAAAGTATGGGTCAAAGGGTTATTATAAAAGTGAACCAAATAATAAAATTTCTGGCACGTAAGGCTAATTTTTTAAACAAAGAAATTTTACAAATGTTGGCAAATGCTTTAATTCAGCCTTTCTTCGATTATGCTTGTACTACTTGGTACAGCAGTACCCTCAAGAGAATAAAAGTTCAACTTCAAACGGCACAGAATAAATTAGTCAGATTGATTTTAAACCTTAACAATAGGAACCATGTCGGCTCTTCTGAACTTAAGAATTTAAAATGGCTGACAGTTGAAAATAGGGTGAGACAGTTGAAACTGAGATTAACAAGAAAGATCTTACATAGGAATGAGCCAAAGTATTTTAAAGACTATTTTAAGCTTATTAGGAACTCTCATAGCTACTCAACTAGAGGCAGTGCCACAGACATAGTACCTTGTAGGTTTAAGAGTTGTTCTGGGCAAAACACATTTTTGTACATGGCTGCAATGGAATGGAACAAACTCCCAGTTGAGGTTAAGTTAAGCCAGTCAGATCGCTGTTTTAATCAAGCATGTGGTAAATGGTTGCTAAATGCTAATTAGATTAGGTTTTATGTAGTCTTAAGGATTATTTATTTTGATGTGGATGTAGTTGTGTTTTTTTTTTATTTAGTTTTTTATTTTATTTTGTATTTGGATGTGGTTGAGTGTACAAGGTACTCTTGAGTCATCTGTGGCTTGCTTGCCATCTTTATCAGACTACAACGAGGACCACAATGGAAATAAGTTTTGTAACTTTCTTGTGTTATCCTCGACAGTTCTGATAAATGTATATTGTCATTGTGATGGCATCTTATGCATTTATTTATTTTTTGTACTGTCTAATAAATCAATCAATCAATCAATCAAGCTGCACCATTGCCGGTTGAAGCCTCCATTCCCCTTGAGGAATTCCATTCCTCGAGAGCATGTCCGCCTCGCGATTCAGAACGCCTGGAATGTGAGCCGCTCTCACCGAGAGGAAAAATCGGTCCGCCCACAACAGAAGAGATTCTGCCTGTTTGAATAGGGCTCTGGAATGTACGCCGCCCTGGCGATTTATGTACGAGACCACGGATGTGTTGACGGTGCGGATCAACACATGCCGCTGCTCCAGTTGAGACCGGAAGGCTCCGAGGGCTAGGGAGACCGCCTTTAGCTCCAAACGATTCATGTGCCACTCTGCCTGCTTCTCAGACCACCGACCTGAAGCGGGCTTGCCCAGGCAGACCGCTTCCCATGCGGTGGTCGATTCGTCCGTTAGGACCTCCACACGCCGTGTCACGATGCCCAGAGGGACACCCGATCTGAAAAGCTCCGGGTTCTTCCACGGAGCCAGAGCGCGAACGCAGCCTCGAGTGACCATAATGCGCTTGTGGCCGGAATTCCACGCACTTGAAGGGACACGCGCTTTCAGCCAGTGTTGAAGCGGTCTCATATGCAGCAGCCCTAGGTGACACACCGACGACGCCGCTGCCATCCGTCCCAATAGCCTCTGAAATTCCTTCAGTGGGACGAGCTTGCCAGGTCGGAAGAGACAGAGAGAAGTGCTCAGTGCCTCCGCTTGCTCGGGCGAGAGACGCGCTCTCATTCTCACCGAATCCAAGTGTACTCCCAAAAAAGTGGTGGTCTGGCTCGGTGAGAGCACACTCTTCTGATCGTTCACCTTCAAACCAAGCGTCTCCAAGTGACGAAGGAGGGCTTCCACATGGCCGATCAGCGTTTCCTTCGATTGGGTGAGAACCAGCCAGTCGTCCAGATAGTTCAGGACGCGCATCCCGCTCGACCTGAGGGGAGAAAGCACCGCGTCCACACATTTCGAAAAAGTTCGGCGCGCGAGGGCTAGACCGAACGGAAGCACTGTGTACTGGTACACCGCATTCTCGAACGCGAACCTCAGGAATCGCCTGTGATGCTTTACTATCTGGATATGAAAGTACGCGTCCTTTAAATCCACTGAAGCGAACCAATCCCTGAGGCGAATTTGTGCCAGGATCTCCTTTAAAGTGGTTATCCTGAAGGCATGCTTGTGGAGCGCTCTGTTGACAGGTCTCAGGTCCAGAATGGGACGGAGACCTCCTTCTTTCTTCGGCACTACAAAGTAGCGGCTGTACAATCCGCTCTCCCGCTCGCTCGGGGGAACCGATTCTATCGCTTTTTTCTCTAGCAAGTTGCACACTTCCTGTCTCAGTATATACGCGTTTTGGGGCAAAGTTAACTGTAACTGGATTACGCCGCGGAAGCGGGGTGGTCTGCGTTTGAACTGAAGTGTGTACCCGTGCCGAATTACATTTAACACCCACGGCGAAATGCTCGGAATAGCTTTCCAAGCTGTCTGAAAGTGATTCAGTGTGGGCTAATCTAAACCTGCGGTCATCGTCGCTGTGTGTGGGCTGTGAATGAACACCTCGCATCCACAAGGTGCCCTTATAGTTATCAACCGTGACTCTGCGCTGCTCGAGGGCAGGGCGAGTAACACAGTGTGTGGTGCAAGAGGGGAAAAAAGGTCTGTTTGTGAAGAGGTAGTTTGCTTTATTGAACACACACATGAAACAACATTCATCAAACATTTGCACATGTCGCTCGTGGAACACAGAGGGACTAAGTGCTGTAGAGCGCGCCGCTTGGAAGCAGGGCCAGCCTGGCGATCAGTATGACTTCTTGGGTCTCGCTGGAGACGCAACGACCTTCCTGCGCGGGCTCCTCTGGGCCGACCGCTTCTTTCCCGCACCCTGCCAATGGTTGTTCCTCCCTCTGCGAGGATCCGGCTCCTGGCGAGGTGCTGACTGCCGTCTGGCTGCAGCCTGAGGTTGGCGGCCCGAGGCGGACGACGAGCAAGAGTGAGGCTGCGGTGGTGCCCTGCGAGGGATCATGTGACTCATCGCCTTTGCCTTTTTCTGCGTCTCGGAGTAACACTCGGTGACTTTTTCGACCACATCTCCGAACAAGCCCGCTGGGGAGATCGGTGCGTTCAGCATCGTCTTCCTATCAGCCTCCCGCACGTCTGAAAGGGGTGAGCCACAGGTGTCTGTGGAGAACCACCATGAACCTCCATGGAACGGCCTACCACCTGGGCCGAGCGCTTCGTGGCCAAGAGCGCGAGGTCCGTGGGTGAGCGAAGATCTCTGATGGCGTCAGCGTCGACAGAGGCGGCCTGGGTTGAAGTGAGGGTGCGCACCGATTGCGGGGCCGCCCACAACTTCACGACGTGTTCGTGCACGTCAGGAAAGAACGGGGTTCCTCTCCTCGAAGCGGCTCGACTGAAGGAACCACGTGTCGAGCTTGCTCTTGGACGGTTCATCCGGGGCCTTCCAAGAGAGGTCCAGTTCCTCGACGGCCTTAGAGAGGATGCTCCAAAGCTCGTCCTGTAGGTCCGCCGGGGTGTCTTGCTCCAAAGCCGCCAGCTCCGGGGCGGTCTGCTCCGCACCCCAGTCGTTCTCGGAGGCAGACAGGGACATGGAGTCCTCTTCCTCACTCGCCCCGAAAGAGACGAAGTCGGCGACCTCGCAAGGGGGGGGGAAGGTGGCGTCGGGGAAACTCACTCGACTCCACGGTTGGGGGGGCCCACCAGCGGCTCAGTGCACTGCGCACTGCGGCAGTGCACTGCGGCAGTAGGCAGCTTCATCCCGCCTGGCTTTGAGAGCTTGTAGGGACATGTCCGTGCAGTGCTCGCAAGCCCCGCCGTCCTTGAGGGCCGATTCGGCGTGCGCCAGCCCCATGCACACGATGCAGAACAGGTCTGTGTCCGGGGGCTCGATGGGGCCTGAGCACAAGTTGCAGATAGTCACCATCGGATGCAGAAGACAGTAAACGTATCTTCGGCGAACCTTCGACGACGGCGATAATTCCTTAGTAACGTAGATTGTAGGTTGTAGTATCAGCTTTCTAGCACACGATTTGAGTGTGAAGAGAGAGATTCTGATGAATATTGACGCTGCATCTGCTTTAATACTGCAACGTGTTCAGTATTTGCATATTTCACGTCAATTGGCCAGCTTGGCTGGCGTTAGCCAATAAGATTTCAGCAGAAGTGGAGAAGGGGAGGAGTTCCCATATACGACATTCGTAATGTCGAAGTTCCGTAGCCTTGATAGGGAATCGCCAATATCTAGGGCACATTCAACAGGATTCTCAGTGGGTGTTTCACTGAGTGGGGTGAATCTATTTGAAGTTGTAAACGGAACAAAAGAGCTGTGTTTTGTCCTGTGACTACATCGCCGTCTCACCGTCACCCAGTTGCCCTGCTGCACAGGCTCTACTACAACCAGAACCGAACAATGTATGATGTTCACTGAGCTAGGCGCATCCAAAATAGTACCTAAGGCCCTTGCACTCTTACAGTTAGCCTCAATTAAAGATTGGATGCGTGTCTCTAGTTCTGAAATCTTCTCCGTCAGCCTGACTATCTCCCTGCATTTATCACATGTAAATCCTATGCTGACAGAGAAGCCTATCTGTCAAAAACCCAGAATCTTGTAGAAGAGATATATTAAACTGCCATCTTGGAGATCTATCATGTGTAAATAATCTTGGTCAGCAGCAGGGTTGTGGTCAGATATTACAGCAGGAAGGACTGTGATGCTCTCAAAACACATCCTGAATTTACGAGAACATAGAATATAGTCTATTCTGGAATATGGCTGATGCCTTGAAGAAAAGAAAGTGTAATGTCTAACCTATGGATTCTGAACAGGCCATACATCTATGAGATTAAGGGTTTTCATAAAGGATTTAAAATTGACGGTAACACTTTATATTACGACCAACAACTGTGTAAGTAAACCGAAATTACGGTGTATGTTTCTGTAATTATAGTGTACTTCCGTGTAGGTATACGGGAACAATAATGTTACGTTTTGGGTTATAAAGGGGTAACAAGCGCCACATTCATTTACAGCCCCCAGGAGTTACACTTACCCTGTAACTAAACAGAACAAGGGGGTAACAAGCGCCACTTTAATTTACAGCCCGCAGGAGTTACACTTACCCTGTAAATACACAGTTGAAATGGGTAACAAACACTACTTGCGTAACAATACGAAACAACACTATTTGCACAGCAATTACAGAGAAAGGTACTCTTATTAAGAAAACAAAACACAAAAACTTTTTAATTATACAGTATATTTGCCTTGACATTTAAGTGTCATTACAATACAATGTGATAAGGTAAGTACTACATGGTACGTTCTAAATGAAAGTCATAGCAGAAACAATTTTTTTTTGCTTAACGTTAAGTAGTTTAGTAAGAAAAGCCAATAAATTCTATTTTTATCATACTGTGCTTACATACAGCCATATATATATATATATATACATATATATGTTTAATTTAATTCAATTCAATTCAATTCAAATTAATTTGTATAGCGCTTTTCACAATACACATTGTTTCAAAGCAGCTTTATAGAAAGTGCATTAGAAATGTACATAGAAAATACAGTTAGTTGATCATGTATTAATTTAGGGCATAACATATCGCCGGCGTTGAGTCGTCTCTTCACAGGCGTCGAGTCGTCTCTCCACAGGCGTTTAGTCGTCTCATCACAGGTGTTGGGTCATCTGAAGTCTCCGTGAGAGGCTGGATACAAACTGGAGCTGACGAACGCTATTTACCTCGGGACTTGTGTCCCAAGATAACAGCAGAAAGGCAGATGAGAAATAATTAGCATAGCTGATGTTCATAATATTAATGCATTCGATCTGATTCGGCAGTAGTATAAAAGGTAAGCATTATGTGAATGCTTGGTTAAAGAGATGCGTCTTTAATCTAGTTTTAAACTGGGACAGCGAGTCTGAGCCTCGAACAATATCAGGAAGGCTATTACAGAGTTTAGGAGCTAAATGTGAGAACGCCCTCCCTCCTTTAGTGGACTTAGATATCCTAGGAATGACCAGAAGCCTCGAATTTAGTGATCCTAAAAGAGCGCGACAGATTGTAGGGCAATAGAAGATCCGTTAAATAGACTGGAGCTAAACCATTTAGGGCTTTATAGGTCAGTAGCAATACCTTGTAATTGATACGGAACTTAATAGGTAACCAATGTAGAGATGATAAAATTGGTGTTATATGATCATATTTTCTTGACCTAGTAAGAACTCTAGCGGCTGCATTTTGCACTAACTGTAGCTTGTTTATTGAGGATACAGGACAACCAGCTAATAAAGCATTACAGTAATCTAGTCTCGAGGTCATGAATGCATGAACTAACTTTTCTGCATCAGAAACGGATAGCATGTTACGTAGCTTAGCAGTGTTTCTAAGGTGGAAAAAGGCTGTTCTTGTAACATATGAAATATGATTTTCGAAAGTCAAGTTGCGGTCAAGTATGACACCCAGGTCTTTTACTGTAGTGGATAAAGTAACAGGGCATCCTTCTAAATTAAAGTTGTATTGTAAGGGATTTTGTGGGTAGTTTTTTGGACCAATAAGTAATACCTCTGTTTTATCTGAATTTAATAGCAGGAAATTACACGTCATCCAGCATTTTATATCTTTAAGACATTCTGTCAAGTTAGATAAGTTAGTGTTTTCATCTGGCCATGATGAAATATATAATTGAGTGTCATCAGCATAACAGTGGAAATTAATTCCATGTTTTCTTATAATATTACCAAGTGGCAGCATATATATTGAGAATAGTAGAGGGCCTAACACAGATCCTTGCGGCACTCCATAGTCTACTGACGTTATCTTTGATTTTTCCCCATTTAAACTGACAAAGTGGTAACGGTCTGATAAGTACGATCTAAACCAGCTTAATGCCTGTCCCTGAACACCAGTGTAGTTTTGTAGTCGATCCAGGAGTATTTTATGATCTATAGTATCAAATGCAGCGCTAAGATCGAGTAGAACTAGTATTGAGATGCAGCCTTGGTCAGAAGCTAAAAGTAAATCATTTGTAATTTTAACTAGCGCAGTTTCTGTGCTATGATACGGTCTGAATCTTGACTGAAATGTTTCATAGATATCATTTTCTTGCAAGAAAGAGCACAATTGAGCGGACACAACTTTTTCTAGTATTTTAGACATAAATGGAAGATTTGAAATGGGTCTGTAATTTGCTAGGTTATTTGGATCTAATTGTGGTATCTTAATAAGAGGTTTTATTACTGCCAGCTTGAATATTCTTGGAACGTGACCTAAAAATAAAGATGAATTAATAATATTGAGAAGAGGCTCTTCCATTACAGGTAACACTTCTTTAAGTAGTTTAGTGGGTATTGGATCTAATAAACAAGTTGTTGGTTTAGATGCAATAATAAGTTTATTTAGCTCTTCCTGTCCTATAGTTGTAAAGCGGTGTAGTTGTTCTTGAGGGGCGATAATTGAGGCTGAATCATAAGACACCATAAAAGATTGTACATTTACAATTGTGTTTCTGATGTTTTCTATTTTCTCAGTGGAGAAATTCATAAAATCATTACTACTACATTGTAACGGAATATTTTGCTCAGGTGATGCCTGTTTATTTTTTAGTCTAGCGCCACTGTGTTAAATAAGAACCTTGGATTATTTTGGTTATTTTCTATTAGTCTGCGGAGATGCTCAGCCCTGGCTGATTTAAGAGCCTTTTTGTAACGTGACATACTATCTTTGCATGAGATTCTAAAGACCTCTAAATTTGTTTGTTTCCATTTACGCTCTAAGTTACGAGTTTCTCTCTTGATAGCATGCGTAGCATTGTTGTATCATGGTGCTCTAGTTTTCTCTCTAACCTTTTTTAATCTAATTGGTGCAACAATTTCTAATGTACTAGAGAAAATGGTGCTCAAACTGCTAGTCATTTCCTCTAGTTCATCTGATTGTTTGGGTTCACTGAGCAGCTGAGATAGATCAGGTAAGCTATTTGAGAATCTATCTATAGTGTTTGGAAGGATTGTTCTGCCTGGTCGACAACGTGGCGCAACATGACACATTTCAGCAGTACGTAACATGCAAGTTACCATGTAATGATCAGTTACATCATCGCTTTGCGGTATAATATCTATATCGGTTGGATTGGTCCCATATGATATAATTAAATCTAGTGTATGATTTAGACGATGAGTTGGACCACTGACGTTTTGCGTGACCCCGAAGGAGTTTAATAAATCTGTAAACGCAGCCCCTAACGCATAGGGTTGGGTATCGGTTGGGTTTTATCCGATACCAGTACCTACTCGGTATTTTTTAAACGGTTCCGGTGCTTAAACGGTTCTTGTTCCGATACTTAAGAAAACGAAACCGCACACACTTTGTCAAAAAATAATACCCTTTTATTTACAGGGCCAAACTGGACACAATATTAACTTAAATAGGCTATTTAAAGATTTTCTGATTAAATGAAAAATTGCGCCGTTTAATAGGCTACTGATGTAAAATACTTAAGTTAAGATCAACATTTTGTCTTCACATATTATGACTACTTCAAGCAGAGAAATATCTGACACTGAGCAGAAATATTTAACACACACAGTAGCCTATAGCCTCGTATAAAGAAGTGTTGGAACTTTGTTAAAACATTTTGCACACGTTGTCACACTCGCTGTTTAATGGCAACTGTGTTTGCTAGCCTACTTGATATGCAAGGTTTGCAGTTGGCATTAAAATAGGCCTAATAGACTTGTCCGAAGAGGAACGGCTGCTGTTATCATCGTCTGTGATGTCGCAACCCGATCGCACTATAGATCGTCTCAAGCACGCAGTGTATTTATCGTGTAATTTATACGCGAAAATTAGTTTTTACGTGCATAGGATACGCATGGGTTGGTTATATGTTTAGTAGTGGTGTGGGGTGCGTGTGTATAATACATTTGGCTTTGGGTAGAATTAGTGGTGTGGGATGCGTGTGTATTACACGCAATGAAGTGCGCATCAAATGCACGCGAAAACCTCGTAGCCTATCATATGCACATAAAATCTAATTTTCGCATATAAATTGCACGATAAACACACTGCGTGCTATAGAGACACTGGCAGCTGCTGAACTTGAACTTTCGTCAAGCATGTCAGAGGATCTGAGTTGTAATCCGCATTCGTACAGTTTTGTGTTCTTTTTTTTTTTGTTCTCATCAAAACCAATTATGCTCATCAGTGGTTGTATATCAAGCAGGGACACGTTTTTGTGAATTATATTTTGTGAGTTCACTGGAACGAATAGAGAGTCTCGATTGAAGCGCGCGTCCGAGTGAAGACAATGCTGGGTGCGCGAGCCATCCGCGCCACTGATCGCAGAGGCAAAGAGCACTTTGATCACTTGATTTAAAAAACACATTTCAGTGCTAGATCGCCTCTTATTTAACAAACGAACGAAATGAATGCTCTGCTGGTTAACTAGAGATGTTTTATTTATATGTATTGGATCATTCGTGCCGCGAGATGTTTTACAGGCACCGAAATCAGGCACCGAAATTGTCGTTCTTATTCGGTCTGGTTACTACCGTTTACGTCGGAACCGGTTCCCTATTGGAACCGAGTTTCGGTACCCAACCCTAAACGCATCATTTGTGTTATCTACGTGTATGTTAAAATCTCCAACAATTATTGCTTTATCGACATTGACCAATAGATTTGATAGAAAGTCTGCAAACTCTTTTAGGAAATCGGCGTAAGGCCCTGGAGGTCTATATACAGTAGCCAAGGCTAGAGATAATAAGGATTTCTTTCTTAAATCTAAGAGTGTAACATTTAGCACAAGTACTTCAAACGAATTAAACCTGTGACCTGTTTTCTGAGAAACATTAAGAATATCTCTATAGATTGTTGCAACACCGCCGCCACGACCAATCAGACGGGGCTCATGCTTATAACTGTATCCTGGCGGAGTAGACTCATTTATACCGAAATAATCATTTGGTTTATGCCAGGTTTCAGTAAGGCAAAGTTCATCGAAACTATTATCTGTGACCATTTCATTTACAATAACCGCCTTAGGTGTGAGCGATCTAATGTTTAGAAGACCTAGCTTTAGAAATTGTTTATCACTGATATTGAGATTTTCTGGTTTAATTACAATTATATTTTTCCTAGATCCTACATTATATATATTATTTGGCCTTACTAAACGAGGAATTTACAACCCACAGATGTCAAAATTACCCTGTAACTACATTGCACAAGAAAATATTTTGCCAGAAATGTGATAAAAACTTTTATATACAACAGACGTACAATTTGTGCCTGGAATATATTAACAGAATAGGTAACGTTACCTGTTAGTTTTAAAATAATTACATTATAAATAATTTGCTTGTATATCTGGGTGTACCCCTTTATTACCCAAAACTTAACATGTTGTTCCCTTATACCTACACGGAAGTACACTATAATTACAGAAACGTACACCGTAATTTCGGTTTACTTACGAAGTTCTTTGCAGGTTGTATATCGGCTTGTTACCCCTTTATTACCCCAAACTTAACATATTGTTCCCTTATAGTATAAGGCTTATACCTACACGAAAGTACACTATAATTACAGACACGTACACCGTAATTTCGGTTTACTTAATCAGTTGTTTGCGGGTCTTAATATAAAGTGTTACCAAATTGACTGATGCTGTCTCTTGTGATTTGGAAAATATAGTAGTGGATTTATCAAGCATCAAATCTGCAATTGCATTCATGTCTCCTCCAATAATAAGTGAACACTCATTTTAGAGCAGCAACCATTGGTTTAGTGATTAGTTAACCAAAGAATGTTTTTTTTTTTTTTTTTTTAAACTGCTGGGGCATAGACAGAAACAAAAGCTATTTTCTTTCCCTGGATGCTTTTACAGAAATAGCTCAACCTGCCAGATTTATCATTACTACATTTTTCAATAACAAGTGGAAGGTTTAATTTAAAGGGTACCTATTATGGAATTTTGAAAATTACCTTTCATGTAGTGTGTAACATAGATCTAAGTGAACGAAAACATCCTGCAAAGTTTTAAATATGAAAGTTCACCGAATACAAAGTTATTGTCTCTCAAAAGTAAGAGTCGACTCTGAGTCGCTGATATGAATCGTTCGACGAACGATGCTTTTTCTCTAGATTTATGACGTCAAGAAGCAAAATGATCAAATTGGCCGCGCCCACTCATTGCGTGCGCCGCGCAGACACCAGTGAAACTTGACAACATCATGGCGACGACGAGACGATGTGTTCTGAAGTGCGAATCAAAAGCGACCTTTTTTCACTGTCCAGGGACGAGCATGTGAAGAATCAGTGGCTAGAGTTTATATTTACAACTATACCACACAAGTATAGCCGAACCGTGATGTGTTCGCCTCATTTTAATGAAGATCGCAATATCGGTTGATATTGAAGGAAGGTTCAGTACCAGTTTATTTGGATCGGCTTCATCCTCCGAATCACAACCTGTAAGTATTATTAATAATTGTTGCTTTTATGTGTTTTGTAGCAGCATGCTCAATAAGTATGTGTGTGTGTGTTGTTTAAGTTACGCTCAGCGCAGCTTCTAGGTCTCCAATGTCCTTTTTTTTTTAATATGTGAAATGTTTGTCGTTGTTATTGGAGTTGTCATAAAGAATAGAGCCTCTTGTAGTAACGTTACTGCAGTGCTTTATCAATATGTTTAAGCTTTGGGCTAACGCAAACAATAACTGACTGGGTCATCTGACCAATCGCAGCAGATTAGCGTCACGTAAAGGAGGGGTTTGAAAAATGAGTCGAAAAACGAATCATTAGGGAGTCGGTGAGCAAATCAGGTAAAAATAAATGCATATTATAAGACATAAAAGTGTTTTTTGTCATTGCATGCGTGTAAAACTGTTGTTGGGGACTCCCAGAACAATATTAGGAACATTTTAAATGCCATAGCCTAATAGGTGCCCTTTAATGAGTATAAGAGACCCTTTTGTTTTTTCCATCACTGGACACAGCAATGACTTTATAAAATTTTCTTTTGTATGCGAAGAACGTGGGTTGTTTTTAAATGAGATTCCTGAACTAAAGCGAGATCTATAGAGTGTCTGCGCAAACTATGCAAAAACTTTGTTCTCTTTATGGGGCTATTTAAACCTCTGATGTTGACTGATCGGAGGGGGTGGGTACTTGTCTTCTCATCTCAAACAATTGGAAATTTGATCCTTTACCACCTCTGTGTGACAACAGCTCATTTGAATCGCCTTCAATTATCATCACTAGTCCTATTAAAATCCATTTAGTAGGTGTTTATCGTCTCCCAGGTCAGCTTGAAAGTTTCTTGGAGGAGCTTGATGTGCTACTCTCATCCTTTCCTGAGGATGGTACTCCTCTCATAGTTCTTGGAGACTTCAACATCCACCTAGAAAAACCTCAGGCTGCTGATTTCCAGACTCTGATTGCCTCATTCGACCTCAAACGAGTATCTACTGTGGCTACTCACAAATCAGGTAACCAATTGGACCCTTATTTACCCGTGCTACTGCTCCACTGACCATACACTGGTCACTCCACTGCACACCTTCTCCTCACTTTCAACCTCAATCTGCCTCAGAACACAACACACACTCCTCCACAGGTCATATTTCGGCGAAACCTACACTCACTCTCACCCTCTCGCCTATCCTCTTTGGTCTCATCCACATTTCGTCAAACTGATCAGCTCTCAACACTAGATACTAACAGTCCAAATTATACTCTTTTCTCCACCTAAACATCCTGCTTGGAAAACTTCTGCCCCCTTTCCTCCAGGCAACCCTCCTCCTTCATCAACCCTAACAGCTGACGATTTTGCCACATTCTTCAAAAATAAAACAACCACCATCAGCGGCCAATTTACCAAACTGACACACACATTTTACCAGCTAACACACATTCTACCCTCCTCTCTGCTTTCAGAGGCAGAAGTCTCCAAACTCCTCCATTCCAATCGCCCTACTACCTGTCCGCTTCATCCTCTTCCCACTAATCTACCAAGCCATTTCTTCCTCAGTTGTACCCGCACTCATGCACATCATAAACACCTCTCTTCACACAGGTACTTTGACCAACAGCATTTAAGCAGTCTCTGGTAACCCCACTGCTTAAGAAATCCACTCTGAATCCAGCACATCTGGAAAATTACAGACCGGTATCCTTTCTTCCATTCATCACGAAAACACTTGAACGAGTTGTTTTCAACGAGATCTCTTCCTTTCTGACACCGAACAACCTCCTGGACAACAATCAGTCTGGTTTCAAACACGGACACTCAACTGAGACTGCTCTGCTCTCAGTAATTGAAGCTCTGAGACTGGCAAGAGCAGCTTCCAAATCCTCAGTTCTCATCCTGCTGGATCTGTCTGCTGCCTTTGACACAGTTAACCACCAGATCCTCCTGTCAATCCTAAAGATAAAGGGCATCTTGGGAACCGCACTCCAATGGTTCAGGTCTTACCTCTTAGGTAGGTCCTTTACGGTGTCGTGGAAGGGTGAGGTGTCTAAGACCCAACATCTAGCTACTGGGATGCCTCAGGGCTTGGACCACTTCTCTTCTCCATCTACATGACATCACTAGGATCTGTGATTCAGAAACATGGCTTTTCCTATCACTGCTATGCTGATGACACACAACTCTACCTCTCATTCCAGCCTGATGATCCGACGGTAGCTGCTCGCATCTCATCCTGCCTGACAGACATTTCTGGCTGGATGAAGGACCACCAACTTATGTTCCATCCTGATCCACCTGGCAGATCAGGACGACTTCTGAGGTGCTGGATCCAGCTTTATCTTAGGTCCCTGGCGCTTCGGGAAGGGCTGGCGTTTTGCATAACTTGATTGCAGCTGAGACTCAGGCTGTGGTGCAGGCTGAGCAGTCGAGGGTGCAGGCTTTACAGCATGCTGAGTCGGCGCAGTCCTGGGGCGACTCTGAGCATTATGTGAGCTTGAACGCTTGGGCAGGAAGTGTCGCATATCCTGGGATGACTTCTGTACTGTGGTGAAGAGCTCTGAGAGGCCTTCAACGGTGGGTCCGAAGAGGCAGTGGGGGAAACTGGAGAGTCCAGGAAAGTGGTTTTGTTTGCCTCCTTAATCTGCAGCATCACCATTGTAACAAATCAGCTCTATGGAATATTAATAATCAATAATAACCTGGGCCGGAGTGGGGCCACTTTTCAGCCCGGGAGTTTCAGGCCCAAGACCGGCCCACTTTTTCCATGGTAGTGGAAATTGGATAAATGAAGCAGCAGTTCAGCTCTTATATTGTGTAGTTTTTATTAATACCATGGTTCAACAAATAATGTAAGATCAAGCTTGAGTTTTGTTATCAATATTTGCAAAATCTATGAATCACCATATATTGGGTGATACAAAAAGGCTAATATTTTAATTAAATTAAATATTAATAATAATGCTCACTATTAACTAGTTTCATTACCATGCAATGGCAGGGTTTTATAATCAGTGTTGTCCCGAAATTGAAGCAAGTTAGTTAAGGGGGTATTTTGATATCTTTGTTCTACATATGTGCATTTTAAGACGGTTTGAAGGCCAAAAAAATTGGATAACAACAGCTTTAAACCATGTCAGTGGGCATGCAGCTGATTATGTTTCTCTCCTCAGCATCACACTCTTTTTCTCTTTGTTTTATTCCCCTCCTAAAGTTGAGCTTTGACTTATATAGGCTTTTAATTTTTGTCTGTCAGTGAAGAAAGGTCAGGGTCAACTGATTATTTTGCCTATGAATCATTTTTTCAGACGCGTTCAATAGCTACTTACATCTCATCTCGCACTCGACCGTACACTGAAGCGTCGAGACGCGCTGCTAAAATTCGCGCTCAGGAGCATCTATGAACATAAAGCCTGCCTACTTTGATTTGATTGGTCATCTCAAATATTCTGACATTGACGAGTAGTGACAGACCAATGACGATCAGATGAAAAACACACACACACAGACACACACACACACCCTGTCCTCTGTTTCTGACGTTCTCTGCTCGGCGCCGCTGTGGATTGAAGAATCTAAATATAACAAGACTGAAGCAAACACAAATTTGTGTAGCCTACATTGTTTAGGGGGGCTAGGCAGAAGTTTAGGGGCTGAACCCCCCCTAAAAAGGTACCGTTACGGCAGGGCCGGCCCAGCTATCGGTAGCCTACCACCAGAGAAAAAGTTTTGGAAAAGACGGGCTATAGACTCATCCAACTCTATTTGGGAGGGGAGAACTCCCTATGCAGAGGCTGCTCGCTGCGGTGTCAGAATGCGGAACGTGTGTAGCCTAATTTAAGAGAAGATATATTAACGTGACAAATGTAAAATAATAAAAATAAAGAAAAAAATAAAATAAATACTCGACCGGCCCAAAAGTGACGCGGCCCACCGGGAATTCTCCCGATTCTCCCGATTACCCACTCCGGGCCTGATAATAACTTGTTATGATTAATTATGAATATTTGGGTCAGTTAATTGGATTAACTTGATATGGCTGAATTAATCAGTTCGTCCAACGAACTCTTTTGATTATTCATTTATTCTAAGAAAAAGGTACCTTCCATTAGCCTGACTACGTCAGACTTCCTACTTCCGCTAATTTCATTTCGCTCCTGTAGTCAGTCTGAGATAGCAGCCTATCTTTCAGTTTTCCTCCGGCCTGAAAACAGCCGGGCCAATCAACGAACAGAGGGCGGGCTGAAAGCCGTGACGTAGTCGCTAAGCGCCGAGTTTAAGATTAGGTCAGGGAAATCGAAAACGACCGCGGATATGGAGACGCAGATGCAATTCGCTCTGTTGTGGAGAATATTCCCGGCATTAGCAAACTGAAGCCAGAACAAGAAGAGTGTGTATTAAACATTTTGAATGGAGGTGATGTTGTGGCCCTACTCCCTTTGGGAAAAGTTTAATTTATCAACTATTACCGATCGTCAGCGAGAAACTGGGGAGCCTTTTGACAGGTCAGTGTCTACTTTCTTTTCCAGGTCTTAAATACCGTAAAACTTCAAATAATAGCCCAGGCTTTTATTTGCCCAAATCGTCGAACTGCACCGGCTTGTATTTGAGACAGGCGTCTATGAGACAGGCCTTTATAATTTAGTGTTGAGATGTTGTTCCTAGAGTCTCTAATCTCTAAAAATCTCCAAATGCTCCACGTGAAACCGCGGCCTTCCGACCTTTTACTATCTTGTCGATTGATTTTGATTAATATGCGCAAGGGAGAGAGAGTTAGACAGCGCTCGTGTTGTTTGAAGACGTGAGAGTGCGCGCGGGCGCGGCCGGGGCGCTCTCTCTCTCTCGCAGCAGTCATTCTATTACATCACTCACCAATCAAAAAAGTCGTTTACAGCCATGTTCACTCCGGTATTTCCCTCGCATCATTAAGTGTTTACAGCAGGTTTACAGTGGAAGTTCGATCATAGATTTGAGTTCGATGCATGATGTCTGTGGTTCGATGCGGCTGTGTCGGCGCATAACATGCGTCATAAATAAACTTATCTGATTGGCTTACGGGTAACCAATGATTTTAAACTTCAGAAATCGCCCCCTAGCGAGAGAGAAAACACTTCTCTATTATGCTATTCCAGACTCTGTCTACGAAGCAAAGTGAAGTATCAGAGTCTGGTATTACCAGGCTAACCTTCCATGGCCAAAGAAGAATAACTATTTCTTAGCTTGTACGGCCATAGAATGTAGTGCGGAAGCTGCCTGTCCAGCCGAAGAGTAGGCTGAGCTACTTCCTGCTCAGCTACTGTTCGGACACTCTTGCTTACTGCTCTGCGTTTTGCTCTATCGCTTTTATATTTTTATATTTTATCTCCTTTTATCACCTAATTTTAAATTCAGCAAATCAGCACAGTGCTAAAACGCTTGGATTACTACAAAAAAAGCTGAATTCTTTATCCGACCAGCCTCCCCACTGAAAGCTTACATTCCGGGGAAGGGAAAACACAACTGCCTACATTCAAAAGGATAAGAGAAAATGCCTCTTCTGGAATCTACTTGCTGCATTAACTGCCATAGACTTTTACAAAGGATTGCAGTTCTTGAAACAAAGTTACTTGTGGGACCACCAAACCAGATGGAACACACAACACAGCTTCGTCATGGACACCCTCAGTATACAGACGGTGAGTCCCATGAATCTAGTGCTCCTCGACAGGCCATATTGAGTATAGAGAAACAAGCCGATCGACTAACAAATCGATGGCACAAACAGGGAGCGAGACCCAAAGGCACTCGAGACATCAGATTGTCATGTGTATCACACAATGCCGCAGCAGCATCCTCTACCCCAGATACGGCTCTGACAAGGATTTCAAATACTGGACTCCTACCACCGCCTATACATCTTGAGAACAGATTTGAAGTATTGATGAATGTAAATGAGGAATCCCCAAACGTGATGAATGTGATTGAACACAGACTGAATCAGCCAGTAGCTAAAACTAATGCTAACTGGTGCTCAAGGCTGAGCAGACAGCGGCACTCAGCTCAGAGCGCAGCCGAGCACAGGACTCGATAGTGGGTGACTCTATAATCAGAAACATTAGTAGCAGGGTTACAACTACGTGCTGCCTTCCACAAGCAACAACTTCTGATGTAAACAGGGAACTTCAGAACATTCTGATGAAACATAAGACTGCAAATCGACTCATCATTCATGTGGGGAAAAAATTTTTTCATAAAGAGCAGTCAGAACTCCTTAAGAAGGATTTCAATTAACTTTTTGAAACACTGAAAGTTCAAACATTCATCAGTGGACCACTTCCAGCAAGAGGAACAAACAGGTTTTCACGGTTGCTTGGGCTTAACACATGGCTCCAAAAAACCTGCAATATAAAAGGAGTAAACTTCATTGACAACTTCAATCTTTTCTGGAGTCAGAGGCAACTGTTTCAACAGGATTGGCACAAACAAACAAACTTGTTTCAAGAGTGCTAAAGGACAATATCTACTTCTCCCTCAATCAACCTTCTGCAGTGTGTGCCAATCCACTCAATCTGAATGGCACACACACACATGGATACAGTATGAATGACCACAGGACTTGACTTCAGCAACTGAATGGACGTGCAATTGACACGTCACACATGGACAATGATAACACCACTCAGCCACAACAGCTTCTGCCCACGGACACAATCTCACTTGAGCCCTGCACACACAGCTCACCACAGAGAGACTGTGACATTCTAGAACTGCTCCAAGATTCAGCACCCAAGGACGACTTTCTGGAAAACCGCCAGGGAAACCAGGACACCGTGGCTTCTTTGGACTTTCAGTTTGTTTGGGTTTTCACCACCTGTGTTTCCCTGTCTGTTTCCCGCCACCAATCTGTATCCATGGACACTGATCACCTTCCTCACAGCTGTCTATCATTTGTAATCATCATCACTGTGTATTTTCTGTTCAGGGTCCGGTATTGTTTGTGTCTCACCCATTTGCCTGTTCCTGAGTTTACTTTATTAAAGAAAGTGTTTATCCTACTTTCATCTCCGTCATCCTTCCTATGAGCCGTGACAGAATACCGGACCAAAAAAGAAATGGATAATGTCGACTTCATCGTCCTAGCTCAGAAGAGCCAGGATTTTTTGTCTTTCACCACAAGCTTCTTTCCCCTTGCAGTCACCAGCCCCCTCAACAACGAAACCCTGAAGACCCTGTTCTGGATCGGGGCGAACTTCCACCACCCGATCGACCTCCCAGACACTTCTAACCTGAACTGGAAGGAGGCCATCATCAGGTGTCTGGAGAGCGTCGCACCCCGATCCAGAACGCAGCCAGACCCAGAACCCGAATTTCCATCCTCAACCACGGAGAAGTCGTGCGTGCCCCCCGCAGACGGAGAGCTACCACCCGCCGTGACGCGCCAGCCAGAGCCCGAGACAAAGTGGACAGAGCTGACCCTCGCCCCGGAGGAGGAGCTCCAACAGGAGGCTGACCAGGGGTGTGAGCCCACTGCGAACGAGGGAACCCAATCTATGGATCACGAGGACTGGTTGATTGATTTCTCCGAGGAGACACCGTCTCCCACCCTATCCCACCCGTCATCTACATCTTCGTTGTTGTATAACCACTCCAGTGACTGTATCTGCCCTATCATCAACCTGTCTGATACCCTCTTAACACCCAGCACAGCCAGTCCTCCAGCCCCGCCTCTGCTGGATGTTCGCTGCCCTATATCGTCTCTGGGGAGTACCCCTGACGTCGAGTCGCAGGCCAACCATTCATCCATAGCTTCCGGGCATGAGGATCTTCTGGCTCTGCCTCCAGCCTCGGTCCTCTGCACTCCATCTCGGACTGTCGACCTGCCGGCTCTGTCTTGGCTCCTCCCATCTGCGGCTCCACCTGAGACCCTCGAGCTGACGGCTCCCCCTTGGTCAGTCGTCACACGGACTTACGGTCCATCCGCTACGCTCCGTCCCTCCACCCCTTCGGCTACAGCGGGCTCCTCCTTCCCCTCGGCGTCACCTCTGTCCTCCCTCACACCGACTTCGCCTCTGCTCTCGGGTACTCTGGCTCCACCTTCAGCGCTCGTCGGCGCGATGTCACCTGGGTCTCCCTGTCCAGCGACGTCGTTGGAGTCCACCGGCTCTCCATCTGCGCCGATAGATCCTCCCGCCGAGTCTCCGTCGGTCATTCCCCAGCTACCGTCAGCCTCTTCTCCACCTCTTCTCCACCTGGTCTCCTCCCTCCCTCCCTCTACACTGGGGCGGCAGTGGCTCAGTGGTTCATGTAGATTGTCTACAAACCGGAAGGTTGGGCCGAGTGTCGACCAAGAGTCGAGGTGTCCATGAGCAAGACACCTAACCCCAGCTGCTCCAGACAAGCTGGATGGCGCCTTGCATGGCTGACACCATGCACCATGTGTGAGTGAATGGGTGAATGAGAGGCAAAATGTAAAGTGCTTTGGTGGCCATTGGGGCTATGAAAGCGCTATATAAATGCAGTCCATTTACCATTACTCAGGGTAGCCGATACCCGTCAGGGGATCGTCGTCATCCCTTCACCATCGTGTCACTCCAGCCTCTCTCCTGCACTTCCTCATCACCTCGTCCACCGCCGGAACCTCCTCCGGTCCCCCCTCCATCATTTTGTTATGGCGCGAGGAGGGGGGCGTTATGTCACCATTAGGCTTCTTTGGACTTTCAGTTTGTTTTGATTTTCATCACCTGTGTTTCCCTGTCTGTTTCCCGCCACCAATCTTTATCCATGGACACTGATCACCTTCCTCACAGCTGTCTATCATTTGTAATCATCATCACTGTGTGTTTAGTTCCTGCCTGTCTTCTGTTCAGGGTCCGGTATTGTTTGTGTTTTACCCGTTTGCCTGTTCCTGAGTTTACTTTATTAAAGAAAGTGTTTATCCTACTTTCATCTCCGTCATCCTTCCTACGAGCCGTGACAGACAGCATATTACAGCCTCCAATAACACCAGAGCAACAGCCCCTCTCACCAGACATGTTATCCCTATCTCCACTTCTGTGCTTATGTGCTTCTCAGAGAAAATGGAAAAACTGGTGTTTGCTGGAACCAAACTATCTGCAAGCCCCCAGATATAACCAAAAAACATCAGGCCCCACAACCACCGAAGCCTGCAGGCCCAGCTCGCCCTCCCCCTCCTCCTGTGAGAGTTATTCGGCCTCTGCCACAACGCCAGGGCCGACACCCAGCACTTAAAGGGAACAACAGAACAGCGGCGCTGGTCTTTGTAAGCATACAGCATATACCCAATAGTGCAGCTCAACCAGGAGGGCTGATTTTCGTGAGAGTAGCCTGCGCACGATAGATTTGGACAGTACATACATCTCACTTATACTGCCAGAAGTTTTGCCTGCAGGGCGGGAACTTGCAGATTATAAAATCTGACAAAGGTGGACGGGGAGGCCCAGCCCGCCGCCACACATTTGTCATGAATGGAAATCCCGCTGGACCACGCACACGACGAGGCCATGCCTCTAGTGGAATGAGCCCTGATGCCCAACGGTGTATTGCAGACCTTTTGACGCGTAAGCAGCTGCAATAGCGTCCACAATCCATCCGGACAGGGTCTGTTTCGAGGTGGTGAGACCTTTAGTGTGCCCACCAAACGAAACAAAGAGCTGCTCCGAGCGTCTGAAAGAGGCGGAGCGCGCTGTGTAAAATCTCAGCGCTCTGACTGGGCAGAGGAGAATAATATCACATTCGCTATCGGATGCTGGCAGAGCCGATAGGGAAATGACCTGCGCTCTGAAGGGAGTACCAATCACCCTGGGAACATAACCATGTCTAGGTTTGAGAATGACTTTAGAGTCATTTGGCCCGAACTCGAGACATGCAGCGCTGACAGACAGCACGTGAAGGTCCCACACACGTTTGACTGATGACAGAGCTGTCAGAAAAACGGTTTTGAGTGATAGGTATTTCAGATCCACGAATTCTAGTGGTTCAAAGGGGAAAGCTTTCAGGGCCTCGAGGACCATAGAAAGATCCCACATGGGAACCGGCGGGGGGGCGCGGAGGGTTCATCCTTCTAGCTCTTCTAAGGAAACGGATGACCAGCTCATTTCTTCCCTGATCGACGCTGCGACGGCCATCACGTTCACTTTGAGCGTGGATGGGGACCTGCCGTTATCCAACAGCTCTTGTAGAAACACGAGCAGCCGCGAGACCCCACACTTCCATGGGTCCAGATTTTTGCCGGTGCACCATTTAGAAAACACTGACCATTTGGACGCGTAGAGCTTTCTAGTAGAAAGAGCTCTAGATTGCGTGATCGTGTTCATTACTCCTCCTGGCAGAGCAACGGGTATTCGTTGATCACCCACGCATGCACCGAGTGGGGCGTTTCCCTGATTCTCTTTATCACCTGTGGCAACAGTGAGATCGGTGGGAAAGCATAAAGTGGGCGGCTGGGCCAAATTTGGGCCAGCGCGTCCTCGTTATTTGAAAAGAACACTGGGCATTGAGCGTTGTCTTTTGACGCAAAAAGGTCGACTTCCGCTCTGCCGAAGAAGCGCCATAGTTTCTGGACTGTCTGGGGGTGCAGGTACCATTCCCCAGGGGGAACGTTGTCCCTGGACAGTCTGTCTGGGTCGTCGTTCAGGTGGCCTGGCACGTGCGTCACTCTCAGCGAGCGCAGGTGATGGTGAGACCAAACTAGAAGGCGTTCCGCCAGGTCGCAGAGGTTCCTGGATCTGACACCGCCCTGACGGTTCAAGCAGGACACCACTGACATGTTGTCCGAACGGACTAGAACGTGGTGGTCCCGAATGATTGGGAGAAAACGCGTTTAACATATTTACATGACATTTTGAAATTTCTGTTTACGATCTGGAGTATGCACAACATAATCTGTCTCACTCAACTTTTTAGATACCACATATGGACCAGCAAATCGAGCGGACAGAGCAGTCCCAGGAATTGGCAAAAGTATCAACACTTCATCTTCAGGTTTTATGTCACGAGTAACAGACTTTGTGTCGAAATGTTTTTTCATGTTCCTCTGAGCTACAGCCAAATGTTCTTTTGCAAACGTACAGGCAGTATGCAAACGCTCTCTGAATCGGCTAACGTAATCCAGTACATTTTCCTTAGGTGCAGCATCCTCATGCAACATTCCCTCTTTTAAAATCTTGAGTGGACCACGCAACGGTGTGTCCGAACCCCAAATCTGCAGGACTATAACAAAGAAATTCTTGAACTGTTTCGCGAACACCAAATAAGTCTAACGGGACTCCCTCATCCTATTCTTTGCCGGAGCTTAAACAGTATTTGCGCAGCATTGATTTTTTAGAAAATTAAATCTACAATATGTACAAACAATTAATACAAACAATACAATAAATAACAATATTCAAAACAAACAAAAACTCAAGGTGGGAAGGCGAGCATGAGAGATGCCAAATCAAACAAATTAATAAAACAAAACAAACTATCTAAGGATTAATTAACTAAACTAACTACCAAACATAAAATGTAGAAAAGAAAAGTCTTCAGCGTCAAGACACCCTAACCAGACTACTCTTACTACAGGATAACAAAAATTACAAGATGGGCAACTCTCCTAAACTAGTGTTTCTAACATTATTCCCGAAATCCCCTAGGTGGTGCAAAGTGTATGACGATGGTCGATGGAGTACGACTAGACGATGATCGCTGAACTCAGAACGATAGATACACAGACAAAACAGTAACAGCGAGCCAAACAAGTACAATGACAAAGTGAGCAAAACAGCTGCTCCCGCCATGGAAGTGATACGGGTATTTGAATGAGGTGGTGAGATGTGATTGGATGAGGTGAACTAAAACGTCCATATTTCCATATTGCAACACTTTGAATACGTACGAGTACATAACACAAGGGGAGTGTAATGCTTGTGTGTAGGGGTGAGCGCTGTGATGTGGGCACATTTTCTACACTTAAAGGGGGTGGGCAAAGGTGTGCTGCGACCGCTTCCTCGACACGGGGAATGGCCGCGTATCCTCTCTCGGTGGCGCCGTCCACCTGGGAGAGCGACGCGGAGAGATGGGAGTGGATTCTGGCAGAAAAGGGCGTATTCCACGACTTTGAGAGCTCGGCGTGGAGTTCCTTCTTTGGAGGAAGCAGCCGTCGAGCCTGTTGGGCGCAGACTCCTTAGGCGGCGACCACTCGAGCCCAAGGTGGTCAACGGCCTGTGAGAGGAGGCGCATGAGCTTGGCTTCCACTCCAGCAGCCGGATTCCTGAATCGAGAAGGAGGCAGAGTGATGAGGCTGGATCCAGACGCAGTGTGGCTTTATTAACGAACTGCAAACTTGGACAGGAACTCAGACTCAGACGGAGACGGAGACGAGGTCCATGTCAGCGTCGCCTCCATGGCCCTCACAGGGTACCTACTGCCCCCCCCCCCAAAAAAAAAATACTTGGGGAAGTCCACGGGAGGAACCTCCAGGCTATAAACGGGTTCAAGAGAGGCCCCCGGAGCTTGAAGGGTGCAGGCGAGGCGCAGAGGCGGGGCCAGCAGGGTGAGGCGCAGAGGTGGGGCCGGCAGGGCGAGGCGCAGAGGCGGGGCGAGGCACAGAGGCGAGGCCGGCAGGGCGAGGCGCAGAGGCGGGGCCGGCAGGGCGAGGCGCAGAGGCAGGGCGAGGAGTCTGGAACAGAATACAAGGACTCAGAAACAGGATACAAGGACTCAGGAATAACCAACGCTAACATACATACAACAACTCACAAAGACAGGGCAGAAACACAGGGCTTAAATAATCAAGTACAAACGAGCTAACAGAATAACAAGGGGACGTGGGAAATCAGAAACACCTGGGATAACTAATAGACAAGACAGGGAACCACTGAACATGACAAAACAAGACACAAAACCCACATCACGACAAGCATGAAGGCTCTATGAAGACATTTAGTTGAGCACAATGCTTCATATTTTGAATAAATGGGAAAATAAGTTTAAAAAAATAAGAGATAGGAAGGACAAACCGATGCTCTTTTGCTCCATGGGCACTTCCTCTTCTGACTGGGTTGGGAGGCTCGGCCAGGCTCGATCATTACCCCTGGCAGAAGGGCAGGTACAAATGATTTCTGAGGAGGCCACTATCACTCCTTGTGTGAAACAGAAATGAACAGGTAGTACTTGTGGTAAAGAGGCCAGAACGAGTACTTCATGTGGGGAACACTCATCATGCTCCATTGTTCCCTGTGTGGCTTGAAGGATGTGAATGCCATTTCTGTGGGTAAACTTTGGTATGGGTACACTTAGGCAATGGTCCTTTATCTGTATCTGAAAAACTCTCTGGCACCACTGCTCCCTGTGTGCTCCCGGTGGACACAGATACTGGGGTGAACATTCGGGCATAGGTGCTCCCTGTGGGGAAAACATGGATGATCCCACTGAGGAATGCTTGGGCATCAGTCCTCCGTTTGAGAAACTCTTGGGCACAGGTGCTCCCTTTGGGGTCTTTGCAGGCATAGTTGCTCCCTCTGTAGGGACTTTAAATGCTTGGGTGCTCTCTATATATTTTTGGCGCTCCTGAAACAGAAAAGGCTGTGATGGCTTTTTCTTGACTTGAAAGTTTCTTGTGGAAGAGGCAGGCACAGTCATTTCCAAACTGACCAATGTGGGTCAGTAAAACTCAAGCACAGGGGCTGCTTCTGGAGAACACATGGGCATGGGTACTCCCTCCGGAGAGCACTCAGGCACAGGTTCTCCCTGTGGGTAACACTCGGTTATGGGTACTTCCTGTTAGTTACTGTAGGGTGTGAAGGTGCACCAAACACAACTGAATCTTCCATGTGATTCATTCAAGCATAATTCCACACAGAATTTAACACTCCAGACTTCAAATCGACATTCCAGCACCATAACAATCCAGGCTCCAGCGAGTCTACAAAAACAACTTTATGGCCCTGCATTTCATCAAAATTTCAAAGAGATGGGCCCTGCAAGGAAGAACCTTGTCAAAAAAAACTGAAAAAACTGAGACAGACTAAATCCAAAAGAATTGCGGCAACGTCTCCAAGACACTTGAAGAAATCGACCTGCAAAGCTACCTGAAAAACTATGTGCAAGTGTACTTGGAAAAAAACTGTTTTAAACACAAAGGGTGGTCATGCCAAATATTGATTTGATTTAGTTAATAGAAGTTAATTGATAAATAAAATCTATTTATGACATTATTTTTGAAAGCCTCCTCACTTTAAAGCATTTTTACACAAGTGCCTAAAACTTTTCACAGTACTGTAGCTTTGCAGGCAGGTTTCTTCAAGAGCCTTGGAGACAATGCCACAGTTCTTCTGGATTTATTCTGTCTCAGTTTTTTATTTCTTCATGTAATCCCAGATGGACTTGATGATGGTGAGATCAGATCTCTGAGTGGATTATACCAGCTGTTGTCAGACTCCTTGTGCATTTATAAATCTCACTATATTATTACAATTAATGGCAAAATGAATGTTTGGAAATATAAACTGATATTTCCAACTAACACACTACAGCAAAAGATACAAATTACTGGCTTGAAACCATTTTTTGGGGCGAACATACTAACGTGCCTAAGACTTTTGCACAGTACTGTAAGTCATGTAATTGTTGTAACTATTAGATGTGTGAATGAAAGTGTATCGTGTCTCCTATCAATGCGATCATATGTTCTCAATTCAGACGATGGCTTGATTGAAATCTGTGTAAAATGTTTCGTGTTCTTTTAATTGGAATCATGTCTAAACTGTATCCTTTGTACTCTCTGTTAGAGTTGGAGAAGTAAAGGGATCACAGATAACGCATGATTTACGATGAGAGGTGAAGAAAACACCACCTCCCAAATAAAGACAGTGTCCAATTGGTCAGACTTCAACCAAGAGGCTGGACAAACTTTTGAGTTTAAAATCTTAGACCCGAACAAAGAAGGTTCTTGGGAAAAATACGGAGAGAGATACTGAAGAGTTATGCTCTAGGGAGAGCTATGACAAAGTAACAGATGGACAAGCAATGTAGACCAGCAGACAAAAGAACCCAAATCAAGATCAGGGTTTAAACAGCTTCATTCAAGCCATGTAACTACTAGTCTCACTTTCCTTTCTTTTCCTTAGTTTTCTTTTCTTTTCCGTTTTCCGAGAGTCTCGGTTCTAAGTTAAGTTTTGCTGCAAAGTTTCGTTAAGACGTTTCGACTGCAAAACCCGCAGCTTCCAACTTCAAAGAATTTAATTCAGCCGCCAACACATCACGTGGTTGGCTGCCCCAAGACCAGGCACGAGGAGACCGCCAAGCAACGGACCCGTGAAACCCTTTTTACCCACGACAAAAGGGAATCCCCAAAGCAACGGCAGACAAGCAAGTAGCCTCCAGACTCTTAACTGAACTGGTGCATTGACATTAAATTGATTAACCCGCCTAAGAAACGAATGAAGGGTTAAATGAATGATTGATGGTTCGTTCAGGTCATGTCTTTTAAGTGCATATAGAAACTTGCGATTTCATTGTCTCACTCCTAAAACTCATTCTTCCCTCACTCTCTTTCTTTCTGCAACTCGTATGAATGTGTGTGTGTGTTAGATATTAGTTTTATGTCTTAGAATAATCAATAAAGTCTTACATTTTTAAGATAATTGTTCTTGTGTTATGTGCTTACAGATTTAATGTCTTAAACTGCTGATCTAAGTTACCTTGCTAATAAATAGGGTTTCACTATAGTTTGGATATTTATATCCGCTGCAGAGGTTATAGTTGCGGCCCGTTCGAATGAACGCTGAACGAGTCATTTGCTCGGCCGTATAAGTGATTATTTTAAGATCCCCTATAAATTAATTGATAATTCCTTTTGAGCTAAATTAGCCTTCTGGCTCCTTTATGCATATTATTATTATTATATGTGTACGTTCGTTACAGTTACTGACAAGAAGTGTTGCTTTCTGTGGTGTGTCAGTGGGCAAAGGTACTTCCTGTGGAGAACTCTCAGGCACAGTTGCTCCCTGTGGGGTCCTGATCTTCTCAAATGATAGGCTTGAGGGTTCTGCTGCCTCCACTGAAACAGGCTCTGTAGGGTCCCAGTGGGAATGGGTGCAAGGATTGCAGGGGATCCGGTGAAAAATGAAAATATGTGTTTTCTGAGAGGAACACACAGGTACTCCCTGTGAGGAATACTTGGGCAAGGGTGCTTCCAGCAGGGAACACTCAGGTATGGATGCTCCCTGAGAGGAACTTTCAGACAGGCATGGATACTCCTTGTGGGGTCCCGGCAAGTGGTAGATCCTGTGGGTTCTTGGCGTACATGGGTGCTTTTGTGGGGTCTCGGTAGGCATGTATATTCCTTGTGGGGATCTGGCGCAAACCTGTATTCCCTGATAAGAACACTCTAGCATGGATGCTTCCTGTGAGGAACACTCTGGCATGGGTACTCTGTGAGTGGAGTAGTGGTACTTCTTTTGGGTAATATTTCCCATGGGTAATAGGTGGGCACAAAGTCACCTTGCAGGGTCCTGATGTGCATGAGTGCTTCTTGAGGGAAAGAGAAGCCCACCTGTGTGTAATAGAACCTGTTGGGAGGACGATGGCACACTGTGAGTAATAGGTGGGCATGAATAATCCCTCTGGGGTCCCAGTGGGCATTGCTGTTTCTGTTGCGTGGCAGGATTTTAAACAGGAGCTGTGCAGGATTTATAGAAAGCAATGTGATTGTAAGATTTTAACTATTTTCTTGTCTGGAGTGTGACCCTCTTTAGTGTCCTCAAATCAAGTTTACAATGTATCTACTTAACTTAATCTCATTTAACTGTGCATCTTGGTCTAAATTCACACAGACAAAAATATTCCCTTGATTAAACAGAGCGTTTTCTGAGTCATGGAAAGATTAAGAGAAAGTGAAGAGCACACTCACAATCACTCTCTGATAACTCTGTACAACTGATATTTATTTTTGTTAACCCGTTTAGTGTATATAGTGTAATATATATAGTGTAATATATTGTATAATAAATAGTTTTTTATTAGTTAAAAATTACAGCTAGTGCATGGACAGAAGCAAATGAAGCTGTCACTGTCCCAGCAAAATGTTTAGCACTGCTGATTATGTTGTATGTTACAGCATTGTTATATGTTTTTTTTTTTTTTATGTTTTTTTTTATTATTATTATTATGCCTATGCATAAAACTGATCACTGAACCAAAGTTTATTGACTCTTTAAGGGATAATTGGTTGAATTCAAATATGACAAGACAAGCAACAGAGCCATATTAGGCATATTAGGTATTTTTAAGAGTGAATGCTTGCAGATTTTCAAATAGAAATATTCTTTCCAAAGAGTTCAAGTGGATTAAAGCAGAATTATGTAACTTTTGAAATTTTGCTCTCGGGGTTCCCCTACAGTTACATTCCCCCAGAAACATTATTGTCTTCTACTACTGTCGTAAAATCTGTCATGGTTACACCAGGGGATATACGCGTGCATTTGTTGACAAGCCGATACCCCAAACTCTGCAGAGGGAGTTCTCACGTCCTGGGCAGACTGCCAGCGTTGCGTGTGAAATGTTTTCATCCCAGGTACATTGGCATATATTTTACCATGTCATATGAATAGTTTCATCATGGGCTTTATTTTTTTCAAACGCCAAAAGATCGCGTAGCTCACGTTTACAAGCCAGTGTCTTTATAGTAGCCTATTGGATACTGTTTTACATAATGGATATGCTAATTCAATTCAATGTTTGTGTGGTAGGTAATAGCCATATCGTCAATATTAAAATATCAAGCTACCATAGATGAATCTGCCAATTTGAAAAATAGATAAACAAACATGACTATCAGCCTGCAGACATTAGGATAGTACCTTATCGGTCAGTCACTACAACATAGGTCATGACTGACCAATAGGAATCTCGCTAGAGAGGCAATCTACTTCGAGTGAAACTAAAACAAGCCAATACACATTGACGTGCAATCATTTGCATCAGCTGTGCAGCCTCGCAGCGCGGGTATTTAATGAGCAGCTGTTGCGATTGCACACTAGCTTTTTGCTTCGGAGCCAAACACTTCGATGCCTCTGCTTCAGTTGGAAATCAACTTTAACGAGCCTTTCTGGACCTCTCCTTCCCGGTGCGGGCGTGACAGCACGGCAGCGCGAGCAGTTTCTCTTTCTCTCTCTCTCTTTCTTTTTTGTTTTAAAAACTGAGCAAAGCAAATAAGAGCTGTTTTAACAGCTGGTAAGGTGCGCCTCAGTGCGCTCAAAGGCTGTTATTACAGGTGGTAAGACCTCCAACGAGAGAGATCCAGCGCACAGACAGGTGCACATTCCTGTCTGTGATCGCTGTGACTGTTCCCCTGCGTACTTCAGCACCAGCGAGAGTAGTCCCTAAAAGAGCTTACTCAGATAGTTTGCGTCTTTTTCAAGATGACGTTCTATCTGTGTGATTCTGGATGTGGTCGTTACCTGGGGTCGCGGGATGGTCACGATCGCTGCCTCGTGTGTCTGGGCCTCGAACACACACAGGCAGCGTTCGTGGATGAGTCATGTACCCATTGTGGGAAGATGACCATCTCGGAGCTGTCAGCTGCTGCCTCCACCCCACCCCTGCTCCCGCGCCACAGCAGCAGCCTCCATCTAAACGACGCCGTGGAGCCAGTCGCAGGCAGGGCACTCCGCCCGTCCAGGCCCCCGCCAAGAAGGCAGGCAAGTCCAGGGGTAAGCGGCCCTAGGATGGGCAACCCAGAGATGGAAGGGACTGCTCTCCAGGAGACCGTGACCGCATCGCTCCCTCCCCCGGAAGAGGGCCGGGTGGAAAAATCCTTTGTTTCATTTTGTTTGTGTTCCGCCGCTGGCCTTAAAACCAGCGGTACCCAAATTTTCAATAAAAGAGCAGTTTCTATCATCTCTGGCTCCGAAGAGGACCCGGAGAGCCGTGGGGGGACAGAATCCTCACCACTCTCATCCTCCTCTTCTATCGCCAGCCGGCAGCAGTGTACGGTCCGAGAACGCCACCGAGTCGCCCTCTGCACCTCCTGCCCCGTGGAACCAGGTAAGTGCTGCACAGCACACACAGACCCCGCTACGGGCAGTTTTTTCAGAGGCTCCTGGGGCATATGGCAGCGGCAGCAGCGGTAACCCCGCTCGGCTTGCTTCATATGAGACCACTTCAGCACTGGCTTCACGGCCGAGTCCCGAGATGGGCGTGGCATCACGGCACTCACCGGGTGGCAATCACACCGGCCTGCCGCCAGACCTTCAGCCCGTGGTCAGATCCCTCGTTCCTTCGGGCAGGAGTCCCCTTGGAACAGGTGTCCAGGCATGCTGTGGTGTTCACAGATGCCTCTGCCACCGGCTGGGGTGCCACGTACAACGGGCATGCAGTGTCAGGGGTGTGGACGGACCCCCATCTGCATTGGCACATCAATTGCCTCGAGTTGCTAGCAGTACATCTCGCTCTGCGCTGCTTGAAAAGGCCACTACAGGGCAGGGACGTGCTGGTCCGCACGGACAACACTGCGACCGTTGCATACATCAACTGACAAGGTGGTCTACGCTCCCGTCGCATGTCGCAACTCGCCCGCCATCTCCTCCTCTGGAGTCAGAAGCATCTGAGGTTGCTTCGAGCCATGTATATCCCCGGTGTGCTCAACCGTGTGGCAGACGAGCTATCACGAGCCGTGCTCCCGGGAGAATGGCGACTCCACCCCCAGGCGGTTCAGCTGATCTGGAGAGAGTTCGGGGAGGCTTAGGTATACCTGTTTGCCTCCTCAGAGACCTCCCACTGCCAGCTGTTTTACTCCCTGACCGAGGGAACACTCGCAATGGGAACACTGGCACACAGCTGTCCCCGGGGCCTTTGCAAATATGCGTTTCCCCCAGTGAGCCTACTTGCACAGACACTGTGCAAAGTCAGGGAGGACGAGGAGCAGGTCCTTCTGGTGGCTCCCTATTGACCCACCCAGACTTGGTTCCCAGAACTCATGCTACTTGTGACAGTCCCTCCTTGGCCCATTCCTCTGAGGAAGGATCTTCTGACTCAGAGACGGGGCACCCTATGGCATCCGCGTCCAGACCTCTGGAAACTCCATGTCTGGTCCCTGGACGGGACGCGGAGAGGTATTTAACACCGTCACTTCAGCACGGGCGCCATCCACGAGACGTATTTACGCCCTGAAGTGGAACCTGTTCATCGAGTGGTGTTCTTCTCGCCGAGAAGACCCCCGAAGATGTTCGATAGGGTCTGTGCTTTCATTCTTGCAGCAAGGGTTGGAGCGAAGGCTGTCTCCCTCCACCCTCAAAGTACATGCTGCTGCTATTTCAGCTTACCACATAGATGGCAAAACAGTTGGAAAGCACAACCTGATTGTCAGGTTTCTTAGGGGGGCGAGACGATTAAATCCTCCTCGACCCCCCTCAATGCCCTCTCGGGACCTTTTCCTGGTGCTTCGAGCACTTCAGGATGTTCCCTTTGAGCCTCTGCAGTCAATAGACTTAAAGCTTCTTTCCATGAAGACTTTGCTGCTGGTTGCACTGGCCTCTGTCAAGAGGGTAGGAGACCTGCAAGCATTTTCGGTCGACGATTCGTGCCTAGAGTTCGGGCCGGGTGACAACCATGTGGTATTAAGACCCCGGCCTGGCTATGTGCCCAAGGTTCCCACCACTCCCTTCAAAGACCAGGTAGTGAACCTGCAAGCGCTGCCTTTGGAGGAGGCAGACCCAGCCCTGGCTTTGCTCTGTCCCATTCGCGCTCTGCGTATGTACGTGGACAGAACTCAAAGCGTCAGGACCTCAGACCAGCTCTTTGTCTGTTACGGAGGCCAGCAGAAGGGGAAGGCTGTCTCCAAGCAGAGGATGGCCCACTGGATAGTGGACGCCATCGCCTTGGCTTACCAAGGACAAGGCGTGCCCTGCCTGCTCAGGTTGCATGCACACTCCAAGAGAGGCGTTCCAGCATCCTCCTGGGCGCTGGCACGTGGCTCCTCGCTAACAGATATCTGTGGAGCTGCGGGCTGGGCGACACCTAACACATTCGCTAGATATTATAGCCTACGTGTAGAGCCGGTCTCCTCCCGTGTTCTCACCCTAGACGGGTAGAATCACCGAGAGGCCCGGCTCTGTCGGCTTGCTGCACCCTACTGTGCAACCGTATTACTCCAGAGTAAAACCTGTTGAGTCCTCCAAAACCCCTCGGCCCGGACATGGCAGAGCGTCCGGTGTCAGGCCTTTATCCGTTGAATCCTTGAGAACCGGATCTGGGCTGGGTTCCGTATGTGTGACCCTACGTGGATCCCATATGTGTATATTCTCCACGGCTGCTCCTAACGGAAGCCGTGTCTTCCCTTGGGCTAAGTCACCCCTTATTCATATGCAGTACAACCTTTGGGTTAGTCCATATGTATTTTCCACATAACTCTTTGAAGAAGTGGCTTCCGCAGCGTTCCTTCCTAAATAGAAAGGACACGCTTTCCCAGTGTTATCCAATATCTCACTGTATGGGTTATCACGGAACAACAGTGTCAGACTCACTCTGTGTAAGCCTCCTCCTATCGTCCTTCCAGGCAAGAAGGTGTAGAGGCTTGCATGGGGCGCTGGATGGGGTGCAGCGGCTGTGGTGCTTTGGTAGGGATTCTGACCTACGTTGTAGTGACTGACCGATAGGGAACGTCTCGGTTACATGTGGTAACCCTCGTTCCCTGAGGGAGGGAACGGAGAAGTACGTCCCGTCGCCCCATCCGCTGCTGCCCGCCGGGGCGGCCAGCTTTCTCAGGCTTAGTTCCTCAGCAAAAAACTAGTGTGCAATCACAACAGCTGCTCATTAAATACCTGCGCTGCGAGACTGTACAGCTGATGCAAATGATTGCACGCCAATGTCTATTGGCTTGTTTTAGTTTCACTCAAAGTAGATTGCCTTTCTAGTGAGATTCCTATTGGTCAGTCATGACCTACGTCTCCGTTCCCTCCCTCAGGGAATGAGGGTTACCATATGTAACCGAGACGTTATCCTGAACGATTATTTTGTCCGTCTAATCATTATTTGCTTGCAAGAATGTAGCCCCTACCAAACTTGTACACACCGTTTAGACATAGGCTACTGATTTATTTATTTTTTGACGGCCAGCATCGGTCGGCCATGCACCCCTCCTCCTTTAGCTCATGCCAGCGAGAGAACGCTGGACCAATATTGATCCTCGTCCAGCCTTTTATTTTGTCACTCTCCCTTTTTCTCTTTCTACTGTCCTCCGACAAAACCTTTGGCTTCTTGGTTTTACTTGCTGCTTCGGCCATGACAACATACAGAGGTAAAAAAAAAAAAAAAACGCTTGTTGGGCTCTCACGTCAGAATTTGAGGAAGTGAAGTATGCCATAAAGCAGTCAAATTTTTTTGTTTTTTTTGTGCTCGGGTTCCTACCCGAAACCCGAAGTTACATCGTGCCAGTAAAAACGACACCGTCAGGCTATGGCAGACCTGTCATTCAACCTATTGTAAGTCAATGTACCATCTCAAGGGTTTTGGAAAAATATTATAAATGTTGAAAAAGTTACATAGTGCTGCTTTAATTTATAATAAATTCTAAAAATTACCATTTTACTTTCTTTTGAACATTTCATTATGGAGATTTTGCATTTGGAACATTATGGAGCAGGTCGCATAATTAGTAGCAAGTCTTTATGAGTGAGTTATTGAATCGTTCATTCAGCTGATTGATTAAAAAACTGCACTGTGTATTGCTTGGAGAAATGCAATGGCTGAATTTCTTTTGGTTTCGTTTAGAACTGCTTTAGTTAGCAGAGCACAAACAGACAAAGTATCTGGCAATATTGTGTCTAATATGTAATTTAGACAATATTGACTTATTGAACTATTGTATCCGCAATATTTATAACGAGCCTGCTTTGTGTGTCTATGTATCTCTGTTTTCCTTCTCAAATCTGTCTTCATCTCCTAGATCACAGATGAAAGAGGGGATAGGAATTGGCAGCTTTGTTTTGCAAGTTTGCTTTCCCAGTACTTGGGCTGATTCCATTCCCCTGAGAGCACTCTGACAGAATGTGCTGCCAAAAAAGCTCTTGAATGCTGCCTGACTGTCACTCTTATCTGCAGCATGACATCACACAATAGAGGAAATATGACATGTGCAGATCTGAGGTCAGCTGGGTGAAGACTTAGCAGGGAAGTTGAACTGCTCCTGCACCAGTTTTATTACTCAGTGAAGAAACAACAAAAGACTGGCTTTTAATCAGGTGACTCACTCAAGTAGGGCATTGGGTCAGGGCCAGTACAAAACATAGTTTTGTGAACACACGCTTACTGTCAGAATCAGAGGTGTGATACACAGCTGTTTAGAATTATCATGGAATTTTGTTTGGGAGAGAAAAATGTTCTGGAAAGCAGGAATTCTTGTTTTGCTTCTCACTAGAAACCTCATAGTTATTCTCTCATGAGAAAGCTATGAGGTGACCCAAGAAACAGCTCTATGAAGCTAATATGCCATACAACACTATTAACCAACTTTAAGTATGTACCTCTGAGCATGATAATTACTGTATTTATTAGACACATACAAAGTTAAAAAAAATCATAAATAAAATTCACTGTAATCATTGGCCTAATGGTTTGAGAGTCAGTCTTGTAACCTGAAGGTTGTGAGTTTGATTCTCAACACCGACAGGAAAGGGGGGAGTGAATAAACAGTGTTCTATTCCACCCTCAATACCCACGACTGAGGTGCCCTTGAACAAGGCACCAAACGGCGAATTGCATTAGAAAACAGAGCATAGATGTGTTTTTACATAATGACTAATAACATCATTAAAAATGATTGAGTATAGGTAAAATAAATCATTATAAAACCAACCAATAACCACTGGTATCTTATTTTGTTTGTTTGTTTCTGATTTTTTTTTTCTCCTTACACCAAAATCCCAGTAAATATTTCAGTAAAACTCATATTTGGAGCCTACTGCTTTACAATATCACTGTACCTGCCCTTCTTATACCTACAAATCTGCTGTGGAGTTAGACTGAAATGACTTTTGGAGGCAACAGGAATGTTTGATGGTACTGTTTTTAGTTTTTTTTGCCATATATGTTTTTTTGGATGCTGCCCTAAATGTTAATAATATACAACCCACACTATGGAATACACCATTAACGTTTATTTTCCTTGGCTCTTCTATGGACAGTTAGAGACTGAGGAAATACAAACCAGCCTCAGTTTTTTTTTTAGAAAAGAGGTTAAGCTGTCTATAATTGTCCATATTTTTCTAATCAGTTCATGGCACTGTTTGAAGGAGACTGACTTAAGCATACTTTGGGGGTGAATGATGCCAAATGAAAACGTTGGAGTATTTCAAACATTGGTAGAGGCTTTTGAGAGTGGTGTATTTACAGCGGGAAAAATTAAAGACATAATAGGAAACATTTGAGGCACTGAAAGAAGGCAGGCAAACACAGCAAAAATAACTGAATGATTCTGCTATACTCAGAAGAACCTGAATGGCCGCCCATACGTTTAAACGATTAAATTATACTTTAGGTTTGACCAGGTTGCTCCTCATATGATCTTCAGTGATATTAAGAGTCTAGACGGCTGTGAATTAAATAACATGCTAACATCTTGGGTAACACATTGTAAACTTTACACTGTTTCTCTGTGAGGTATGTGAAGGTTCTTAGTGTCTTCAGCAGCAGTAAATCACTGTCAAACATAAATTGAGCACTGACCCACTGATTTGGACAGCGGCCAAATAACCCCAAAATGATCTATTGATGGACTACTTTCTGGATGATGGAGTAATGAAATGATGGCATAAACCCTGTCATCCAGTTCAGTGTTGTCACCATAGCCCATTCGGTTCTACAGTATTTACCTTTCTCTCAAAATGTTACTACTGTAAAATATGCATTGTATTTACTTATACAACAGTCGGTCTTCAAATATAAGTTGATAACATTTAGCACAACAACAATGAAATGTTTCTCTATGCATATCCCTCCGCTGTTTTTGTGCCTTTTCAGACCAGACTTTACTTTTTAAGCACATTAATTTCACACTCATATGAGGTCTGTACATTAACAAAATATGACTCGGCCTGCTGAAGCTTCATGAAACAGACCCAGAGGAACTTTTCATCGCAAGCAGATCACTTTTTTCAACAGTATTTAAATGTTGCGTATGAATTTTTGTGCATTAGAGAACAGTGGATGGAGATTGAAAGAGAGAGCGACAAAAAAGAAAAGGCTGGGTGCCTTTAAGGGATGAAGACTCCTGGCTCATCGCCCATTCTCCAATCTGCTGATGATGAGGCCTGTGATGAGGAAGGAACCGGGATCCATTTTTAGCGATGAGTTCATCCTTTACGGCAAGAAAAAAGAGAAAGAGTACAGTGCTCCTGACGTTCTGTCTGCTAGTACCTGACAGCATGTCGCATCTGCACTTATCTGAATTTAACCATCAATCAAGGGTGAACACATACTTCACAAGAAGATGTTAATTAAAATAATGACGGACCTTAGGGAACAGTGAGGAATGCTGAAAGTTTAATGCTTTTCTGAATGTGAACCCCATCCAGAAGGATCTACAGGTCGCCTGTTGCATTTCTGAATGGAATTAGTTAATAATAAAAGTATTCATTTTTATAATGAGCCAAGTTATAAACTAAAGCTGCAAGAAGAAATTACAGTATCGATCAAATTAACAACCCCCTTCAGTCTACAAGTTTAGTATTGTTCGTATTCAAAAACTGGTGTCTTTTTACTGACATTTAGTTTTTAAACAAATTCATGAGCATTAATTACAATGGTTTTATGTAATGTAACTTATCCTCTTATTCACTGTAATAGTGCCACCTTCTGTCCAAATGAGATTTGAAATTTGAATGTTTTGTCAGACTGTTCTTTTGTAGACCTACTAAGTTTTGTTTTGGATTGTCCTCATATACCCCCTTAAGATTTTGATCAACGATTGCATGCAAAATTTCAAGCCAATTGAAGTTCCATAGTTAGAGCCATTTTAACATTTATCATTATCATTACTCTACCAATTGACTGAGCTCTAATAAATGTGTTCCATTTGTATACTGCACATACATACACCAATTACAATTACTTTTTGATGATCCATTTTAACAAAATAATCCACACCCCATATTATTTATTGGTGTCTGACAGCCATATTGAATTCAAAGTTCAGCATATTTTTTATGTTTGTTCTATTTGATCAGACTTTTACAGACTAGTCCAAGGTTTTTCGCCAGATCTCCACCAAATTTAGCACCCTGGAGACTAGTCTGTAAAAGTATTTTTATTTCATTTTTTCAAAATAAATCCAATATTGCAGAAAACTTTTCCAGGCAGAAAGAAATGAAGGTGGGATGCAGATTGTGAGCCAAGGAATCTGTGCATATAAAAAAAATTTGGTATGAATGTCATGTTTCTGTCCTTTACAGTATGTAGGTACATATTGGCATAACAAAATACACAATAATAATAATAAATAAATAATCCTATTAAAAACAAAAGAGTTCATGCCCTAAATATATGTGTGTGTACATTTCCTCATACTTCATTTACAGTGAATACAAACATTTCCACATCCAACAACCTCAAGAGTTTTCATACACTTTCAGTCAGTTTGTTGCCACAATTTTGAAAGACATTTGCTTCTTGCGTCATTACAGATGTAATGCGACTCTTTTCTAAGAAACTTTATTAATGTTTGGGAATAAGACACAGTGAAGTTAGAGGAGGGCAATTCCTGTCCTCATAATCTCTCCATACGAGTTCTCCCACCCCTTCAAATACAACCGTACACACACACACACAGAACTGCAGAAACACATCCCCATCATTTCCCTACCATCCCTCTATCTGTTCAAATGTATACTATATTTGGTCAGACAGTATGGCTCTTTACAGTACAGTTGAACAGTATGATTGTAGCACCATCTATTGGTGTGAATGAAAGTCTTCTGAAAATCTTAAATATGGGTAACACTTTAGAATAATGGTCCATTCATTAATAGTTGTAATAGTTGTAATGAGTAATACTACATTAACACTTCAACTACTAATAACTAACATAAAACAGCTTAACTAATCAGTAAGTAATATCAAATGTAGGACTAAGATGGTTCCTTATTAGTTAAAAAATAATTATTGAATGAGATTAGCCTCATTAACTATCAAGTAACTATGACTAATTATAAAGAATGACCAAGTAACCACAACGTTATTGTGTCTGAGACGTAATCAATCATCTTTGTTACTCTGAATATAGTCATAAAATGCACCACTAGTTACCTAGTCATTCTTCAAGAACTACTAGTGATTTAAACCATTATTTTAAAGTGAAATACGTCTTTATCACTTTAAAATAATGGTCCAGATCCCTTAAAGAGTTCTTGAAGAGTAACTATGTCATGTCTGTTCTGTTTTATCTTTTGCTTCTAGTTTATTAATAGTTTTCTCAGAATACTGAAGCCTGATTGGTTCACGTCTGTGAATTTCACAGAAAAATGGCCTTTCATCCCGCCAGAATGGGCAGGGCCGACTGCCTATTTAAGTCGCAAAGAAACACATCTAGTGCGCGCCACTAAAACCACAGCCCAGGCAATCGGGCACACCATTGTCACTTTTGGCTCACCCTCGACTCACTTTTGGCTTTCCTCAACTCCCCGGTTTCCTTCTCGGGCTTGTTCAGTCCTGCAGTTGACTTAGCGGAGCGCTTCACGGCAGGGCAGAAGACACCGCAAGCCGCATTTTCTGTCGGTGCCCACGCCTGCTCAGCACCAGCAGAAAAGCTAAATCAGGACCTTGAGCTGCCCAAGCAGCCCTGATGTTTTGGGCACAAGAAGGAGAAGGCTAAATCCCACAGAGGCCGGACCGCCACCCCCGGTTCAGTTCAGTTCGTAATATTTGTTGCCAAGAATGTACACCTGTCACCTGTTTTAAGGGTGCCCAGACTATTTCCCGCTGTTATACTGAATAAAATAAAATAAAAACACCTTCACAAAAAGAGCCATCTGCGGTTCTCCAACCCCTCACCGCAAGAAGCCAAACTTAGGGAAGCCATTATGGACATGTCACTTTTACAGCCACTACTTCCTAGTCCCCAAGGAGAACGGGGGCCTCATCTCTGAGTAATAAGACGTTCTAATAAGATGGCCATTTAGGATGCTAACTTTGAAACAAATCCTTTCGCAGATATGCCCTGTGGATTGTTTTTTATTGGTGGTTCTGAAGGACACAAACTTTCAAATCCCCATCACTGACCATTCTTGGCTTATCAATGTACAGTCCTACCATTCGGACAGTCTCTGGCCCCATACACCCTTACAAAATGTGTGGATGCAGCTCTCTCCCCACTGAGACAGAGGGGATTTATCATCCTGAATTACCATGACGATTGGCTGCTCTTAGCCAATTCGAAGGAGGAACTGTGTGCTCACAGATCTCTGTGTGCCAACGCATCGCGTTCCTGGGGTCAGTACTCAACTCGTCCGACATGCGGGCTTGGATTTCGCCAGATCGCTCCCTGAAAATTCTTTACAGGAAATGGCTTTCCTGTAGCACATACAGTAGAGCGTTGGCGCTGGTCATGGGTTCGATTCCCAGGGAAAGCAAGAACTGATAAGAATGTAAATGTGTAGCCTACCTTGAAATGCAATGTAAGTGACTTTGGATAAAAATGTCTGCCAAATGCATAAATGTAAATGTAAAATTCAGCAAATAGCAAATGGCATTCAGACCTGGGAGCAACCTCCCTTTAAAGACATTACAGAAGCTACTGAAATGTCATGTCATGTCATGTCATGGCAATGCAGCAGCCTCCTCAGTAGTTCCCTTGGGCCTGTTACACATGCGGGCCCTGCAAAACTGGTTGAAGCCCCGCGTCCTCAGCAGCCTCCTCATGGCAGCAGCCTCCTCAGTAGTTCCCTTGGACCTGTTTCACATGCGGCCCCTGCAAAACTGTTTGAAGGCCCACGTCCGACCTCAAGCGTGGAGTGAGTTCCATGTTATTCATAGGGTGAGCCATTGCTGTGCCAGAGCCCTGGCCCCCTGGAAATCACTCGATCTGTATCAGGCTCAGTCTCCAGTAGGAAGTTAGTCGTGACTCAGGCTAAACGGTTCTGATTTCGTTGTTGATGAAGTGAATGAGGACATTTCCATGATCATCAAGTCCTATCCTGAAAACGTTTGAGCACTCCAGCTAACCCCGAGCATATGTCCAAGTCATCCACAGACCTTAGGACCATCAGGACATTTACTCCAGAGTCATCTCCAGAGTCCGATCCCAAGTCTGTTTCAGTGAGTAAAATCTCAGACAAGTAGTTTGTTGAGGGTTGATATGTGAAGAAGGGCTACACACCTGCACACATATATTTTCAAACACACATACCTATCAACTGAACACGTCTGCGGTTTCGCGGGTTTACTTTTTTGAGGTTTGCACAGTGCGTTCTCGAGACACCAGGCACTGTTTTGTGCGGATGGGCGGCCAGAGCGCGTTAAGGGTTTTTCTGTTAAAACAGTGTCGTGTCAGCGGCCCCTAAGTTAATAACTAATGATCGTCACAACTGAAGTGAATCAATCAAGACTATCTTTAGCTGGACAATAACTTAACAATAACTGGACAATATCCTAGCGCTGTGGTAAAGCCTAAACAATCTGTTACAGTAATTTCTATTATCACTGTAAAGCTGCTTTGAAATAATCCATACTGTAATTCACTGTAAAAGCGCTTTATAAATGAAGGTGACTTGACTTGACTTGACTTGACTTAGAGAAATTCCAGAGTCCTTTCCATTGAATGATTTTCCAGAGTCAAGTAACCCCCCCCCCCCCCCCCCCCCCCCGGGGGGGGGGGGGTTTGTCCCAGAGACACCTGCTCTCCTTGACATGACCACGGAAGCCAGGTTTCCATCCTCCCTCCCCTGTTGGACTTATTACGGTACAAGGATGCGCCTTCAGGGAGGGGGTGTACTGACACGTTTGTTCTGTTTTGTTCAGTTTTCCTGATTTGTTTTCTTTTGTCTTGTGCTTCTTGTTTGTTAATTGACTCTGTTCTCCTCCGTACCTTGCCTGTTTGTTTCCATGGTTACAGATTGATTAGAGTCCTCAGTTCAGGTGTATCTAGTTAGGTTTTCCCTTTGTTTGCTCTGTATATATAAGCCCCCGGTTTTCTTGTTTGTTCCTTTTCTTGCAGTGTTTAATGTTTATGGGTAAGTGGTTGTGTTTTTCTCCTAGTTATTCTCCTGTTTGTGTTAATTATTACATTAAAGATCTGTTTTAGGATTTCCTTCGTTGTGGGCTTCATTATAGCCACTTACATGTGACTAGACACTTGAGTAATTAGTGATGCAGTTTATGACCACGTTGAGAGTAAAAAAAAGACAATTTCTCACAAATCAGACATGTTAATGTTGGGATTAGAAATTAATTAGTAATTCTCTATAATTTTTCTAATTAATTCTTAATGAGGACAATCTCATTCAGTAATTATTGATTACCTAATAAGGAACTATCTCAGTCCTAAAGTTAATTTTAGTTAATCTGATTGGTTAAGAATAGTAGCTGAAGTGTTAATGTACTACTCATTTTAAGGCCACCATGAACAGTATAACAATGAATAAAACATTTTTTATTATACTTTCTTTCACAATTCAGTGTTTTTTTATTATTATTTATTATTCATATAAAGTTAAGGAAAAATTATCTAAAAGTCACAAAATATCAGTTTAAAAACTTGGGGACGTGAAAATGAGCATTACATCTTAGTTGTCATTTTAATTTTGTTTTAATTTAATTTAAATTAAATTCAAGAAAAAGGGCATTTAAATGGACAATTATTACACTTTTTTTGCAAAACATTTTATTTACATCTGAAAATTATATTTTGACACATATTTCAAGATTTTCAGCCTTTCAATAGACTTAACAACCTCCATGTGCAAACATCCTTTTCATAGTAAAGACATCTGGATTGTGTGCGTCATCATCTGTGACTCGCTTGACCTATTGCCTGTCTGGAGTCCTATGTGAGTCCTTTTTCTTTACCTACAGGGTCATTAATAAAAGCTATGACTCATTAGCACAGATCATTTGTGTTCACTGAAAATCTGTTTTTGGGACCTCATTTCACATATAAGAGAGGTTCTCTATATGGACTGCCTTACTAATTGGGATGTACAGTATGTATTCATTTTTTACATCTATAAAATACAAGGGTAGATCCTGTACTGAGTAAATGTTTTGCCGTGTCTGTGTCATTCCTACAAAGCGCAGAGCGGTCTGGGGAATAACTCTTGGTAAACATGTTGTGGTGTAAACACACTGGTGCACTGTGTCTTAAAAGTATGCATACAGCGAATTGTTGTTCTTGTGCTGACACAGCTGAATGTATCAGAAATATTTAGATCAGAGGCAGTGCAAAATCAAAAGCTTTCATTATACATTAGGCAAAACATGGTTTTCACTTTCCTCTAATTATGTTGCTGTTTTCTTACACACGGATAATTTCCTTTAATTTGTTTACGTACAACATTAGCTTCAAGTTAAAAGGAGTGTGTTCCACACCTTCGACAGCTGCAAGAGCCGGTCAAACCCAGCCGAAAGTAAGAGGAAACATGGTGTTCCTGCACTAATATTTGCCTCCATCTCAGCTTTAATAATTTCTTATTATAATTTAGATTAAAAAAAATTACACAATATTGTGAATGCAAACTTTAGTGCCTTTTTAGTATCTTGTGTTTTTACTCGGGTGTTTGTGTACATATATAACGCACCTATTTATTTTATATATACACTCACCGGCCACTTTATTAGGTACACCTGTCCAACTGCTCCTTAACACTTAATTTCTAAGCAGCCAATCACATGGCGGCAACTCAGTGCATTTAGGCATGTAGACATGGTCAAGACAATCTCCTGCAGTTCAAACCGAGCATCAGTATGAGGAAGAAAGGTGATTTGAGTGACTTTGAACGTGGCATGATTGTTGGTGCCAGAAGGGCTGGTCTGAGTATTTCAGAAACTGCTAATCTACTGGGATTTTCACGCACAACCATCTCTAGGGTTTACAGAGAATGGTCCGAAAAAGAAAAAACATCCAGTGAGCGGCAGTTCTGTGGGCGGAAATGCCTTGTTGATGCCAGAGGTCAGAGGAGAATGGCCAGACTGGTTCGAGCTGATAGAAGGGCAACAGTGACTCAAATAACCACCCGTTACAACCAAGGTGGGCAGAAGAGCATCTCTGAATGCACAGTACGTCGAACTTTGAGGCAGATGGGCTACAGCAGCAGAAGACCACACCGGGTGCCACTCCTTTCAGCTAAGAACAAGAAACTGAGGCTACAATTTGCACAAGCTCATCGAAATTGGACAATAGAAGATTGGAAAAACGTTGCCTGGTCTGATGAGTCTCGATTTCTGCTGCGACATTCGGATGGTAGGGTCAGAATTTGGCGTCTACAACATGAAAGCATGGATCCATCCTGCCTTGTATCAACGGTTCAGGCTGGTGGTGGTGGTGTCATGGTGTGGGGAATATTTTCTTGGCACTCTTTGGGCCCCTTGGTACCAATTGAGCATCGTTGCAACGCCACAGCCTACCTGAGTATTGTTGCTGACCATGTCCATCCCTTTATGACCACAATGTACCCAACTTCTGATGGCAACTTTCAGCAGGATAATGCGCCATGTCATAAAGCTGGAATCATCTCAGACTGGTTTCTTGAACATGACTTCGAATGAGTTCGCTGTACTCAAATGGCCTCCACAGTCACCAGATCTCAATCCAATAGAGCATCTTTGGGATGTGGTGGAACGGGAGATTCGCATCATGGATGTGCAGCCGACAAATCTGCGGCAACTGTGTGATGCCATCATGTCAATATGGACCAAACTCCCTGAGGAATGCTTCCAGCACCTTGTTGAATCTATGCCACGAAGAATTGAGGCAGTTCTGAAGGCAAAAGGGGGTCCAACCCGTTACTAGCATGGGGTACCTAATAAAGTGGCCGGTGAGTGTATATACACTGAACAAAATTATAAACGCAACACTTTTTTTTCATGAGCTGAACTCAAAGATCTACACAAAGTACACAAAAGGCCTATTTCTCTCAAATATTGTTCACAAATCGGTCTAAATTAGCTGTTAGTGAGCACTTCTCCTTTGTCGAGATAATCCATCCACCTCACAGGTGTGGCATATCAAGATGCTGATTAGACAGCATGATTATTGCACAGGTGTGCCTTAGGCTGGCCACAATAAAAGGCCACTCTAAAATTGGCAGTTTTATCTGTTTTACACTTGATTTGGCACAGGTTTTATGCTGGATGCCCTTCCTGGCACAACCCAGCACTGAGACCCACATTCACACTCATAAACATTATAATACATTACATATGAATAAATTATATGGTAAGTGTACAATAAGGTTTCCTTTGTTACCATTAGTTAACAGCCTATCTGTTAACATTGTGAATAATAATTTAATTAAATATATGTAAAAAAAAAAAAAATTTAAACAGCAGGCTTTGGCCTATTTGCATTATTCTGGAACTTGACTGCCCTCTGGAGATTTTTAGAAAGTGTACACGCTCTTCATAAGGCCAATATATCCTATGGTATTTCAAAACAACATGATAATAAAAACAATAATTGTAATAGCCAAAGACTGTATAAAAGTGTCCAGTTGACGGACCTCATGAATGAAAGTAATTTTATTTAATGAGAATATGTTACATATAAAGGCAACAGTGAGTGAAATATGAACCCACAAATAAATACAAGGGATATTTATTATTACAGAAGGAAGGACATTGTTAAGATGAAGGCAGAAGGAAACTGACACTGTATTTGCCAAACATGAGTCTCCCAATGAGCTAAATGGTAAATAAACACAGAACACGTACATCTATGTACAACACATGTTCCTGTATGTTAAGCCACTATTAAACAGAAATTCTGACATCTTTTTGTTATGTTATTCTAGTTTCTTTGACGTGAACAACCGACGAACATCAACAAAAACAAACAAAATACCTTTAGACTTTTAACATCACTAATAACTATTATTCAATATATCTCAGACTCTGTTATTTACAACAGGAATCACATTTTCTTACTGAGCCTTTGATGCATTATGCATATATATATATATATATATATATATATATATATATATATATACTTTTGACCCCTTTAATATACTTTTTTTTGTTAAAGAAATGTTAATAAAAATAACTGTATATTGCACTTGTGAAACAAAAGGGGTTAGAGCCACGGGGCCACTACGTAAAGAACGAGTGTGGAAAAGTTACCAAAGCCCTTGAAAGTAATAAAAATGTGCGTTCTGTCTGTAAAGATTTTCAAAAGTAGTACTGAGAGAATATAAACATGCTGTCAACTGTGCCCGAGATAAAAAAGGACATTAATGTTAACTAATACTTACTTTTATCATCTCACTCATAAACATAAAACTGGGCTCTTAGTAAAGGTGGAGTATGTTGAGGTCTGCGCAGGAAAGGAAAGTGAAATAATGTATCTTGGTAAAGCTAAACAAAACGGTACCAAAATTTATATTTTTCCTACACCCATCATTCTTTGCACCCTCCATGTACTGCCACTGGGTCAATAGGTGCCAAGGCGTTTTAGGCACTGGCAAATTGATTAGAGTCAACACTTCCAGCATTTTTATAACACATTTATCGCCATCTTATTGCCACAACTGTCCAACAGGGTGCAGCACAGAAGCGTCCAAAAACAATGTGTCCATGCAATGATCCAACGGGCTGAGCTCTCCAAGGTGCTTACAGACTGATGTCTCGATGTAAAGCTGTGCATCCGTGGATAATGTGATTGTAGACACATCCTGTTCTACTAAATCCATGTCAAGTCTCCTCTCCAGCAATACTAATCTGATCTAAAAAGTTTCAACATATACAGTTTGTTGCCATAGCTTTAAGATGGATCTGTGGCAGATCTCTTTTGGTTGGTTAATTCCATGTAAATGTCAGAGCGGAGGAATCGAGGGTACGAGTCTCTTTCCATTAGTCCAAAGATTCTGCTCTGAGCCAGGTCAAAGCAGTCTCCGCAGATGTTCTCCATGTTTTCCTTGATGTGCTCCCTTGTGTAAGAATCCAGATTAACCTTGGAAATAAAACAAGACTATGCTTAGGACACTTTTCATATTTATTTTGGATTGGTTGTCTGGTACATCTGCTCTCTGGAATAAATTACAAATTGCAAGTAAAGTGAAATAATAATAATACAAATAAATAAATAAATGTCCTCACACAACAGATTCTGTTTTTGCAGAGAACAACACAGTATATGATGTCAACTCAAATTAATTATTCTGTGTATATTGCACATGACAGTATGTGCATTTCTATATAAGTACTGCATGATTTCTGTACAGTCATGGTCAAAATTGATGGCACCCCTGGTAAATATGATCAAAACTGGCTGTAAAAAAATAAATCTGCATTGTTTATCCTTTTGATCTTTCATTCAAAAAATTTGCAAAATTCTAACCTTTCATTGAAGTAAAAGAATTGATAGTGGGGGGGAAATCACAATTATTGGCACCCTTTTATTAAATACTTTTTGCAATCTCCTTTTGACAAGATACCAGCTCTGAGTCTTCTCCTATAATGCCTGATGAGTTTGGAGAACACCTGACCTGAGATCAGAGACCATTCCTCAATACAGAATCTCTCCAGATCCTTCAGATTCCCAGATCCATGTTTGTGCTTCTCCTCTTCAGTTCAGCCACTCATCAGGTCAGGGAACTGGGACGGTCATGGCAGAAGCTTCATTTTGTGCTCCGTAACACATTTTTGTGTTGATTTTGATGTTTGTTTTGGATCATTGTCCTGATGGAAGATCCAACCACGGCCCATTATAAGATTTCTAGCAGAAGGCGTCAAGTTTTGATTTTTTATCTCTTGATATTTGCTAGAATCCACGATCCCATGTATCTGAACAAGAAGTCCAGGACCCCCAGCAGAAAAATATGCCCACAACATTAAAGATCCAATGGTATATTAAATTGTACACATGGGGTACTTTTTATCCTTGTGCGAACCAAACCCATCTAGTGTGTTTGCTGACAAAAATATATTTTTTTAGTTTCATCTGACCACAGAAGCCTGTGCCGTCTGAAGGTCCAGTCGTGTCTGACAATTGAATACGCTGGAGTTTGTTTTTGGATGTGCGAGGAGGATTTTTCTTGAAACCCTCCCAAACAACACGTGCTGTAGTTTTTTTTTGGCTCTGACCCCCAAGACTCAACTAATCTCTGCAATTCTCCATCTGTGATCCTTGAAGAATCTTTGGCCACTCAAACTCTCCTCCTCGCCGTGCATTAAGTCAATATAGACACACGTCCTCTTCCTGGCAGATTCGTAACATCTTTATTTGATTGGAACTTCTTAATTATTGCCCTGATGGTGAAAATGGGGGTTCTAGTCACCCTGGTGTGCTAAAAAAGGTAAATATTAATGGGAATATACTTCAGAGATATTTTACTCATAAAAAATTCTAGGGGTGCCAATAATTGTGGCCAACGTGTTTTGGAGAAAAACATTTATTTCATAGTGTGATTTCCCCCCCACTTTCAATTCTTTTACTTCAATGAAAGGTTAGAATTTTGCACATTTTTTGAATGAAAGATCAAAAGGGTAAACAATGCAAATTTATTTTTTACAGCCAGTTTTGATCATATTTACCAAGGGTGCCATCAATTTTGACCATGACTGTATATAGGTCACTTTTAGTGTTTAGGGTTAGGGTTAGGCTTAGGTCAATTTATTTCTTTAAAACAACATTAAAAACAGTTCATACATACGATGACTGGAATATGTTATATGTTTATGAATTAAAATGAATTTAGGTTTTCTTTGTCAGTGTCAGCTGCAAAGATGAAGTTGACGATGCTGACTCGCGATCTTCGCAGTAGTCAACGCGCTAGAGAGAAATGCACATTTCATTCGGATTACATAAGCAGTCTGTTTTCTTGTTTTGAATTGTTCTGTTTAAAAGTAGACATATCTGTGAGGCAAGTAGGCTGCCTTATACGCTGAGTTTCAGTTCATTTATGAGATGAGCTCCAGTTCACGTGCCGGCGCCTCCGATTCGTGATTATCTATCGTCTGCTATATTTACTTATTTATTACAGTTTTTCTCAATTGCTTAAACACTATAACCAGGCTTTTGAACTAAAATTTCAAAACCATAATGCCATTTATCAAAAAGCACACCCGTTTCACTAAACTATAAACACTATTCCCCGGTTTGACACATGAGTCAGAATTGTTGAACTGTCACTGCAAAACTCTACGCACAAATCCCTTCATTTCTCATTGCCTAGACCATGTGGTCATTTAGAAAGCGCTAGTATTCAATATTGTTCACTCAAGTCAGCACAGCTTCAGCTCAGTTAGCTCACAATTACCCAGGTGAAAACACTAAGAGTCAAAATTTAACACACATCAATCAGATCTTTCAATAGAAAAAAGGGCCCGAATCAGTTTGAGTTTTGGAACAATGGATCCAGAAAGACATGAATGAAGAGATCGATGAGGAGGAGGAGAAGGAGGAGGAGGAAGGGCAAGGGCAAGGGCAAGGGCAAGGGGAAGGGCAAGGGGAAGGGCAAGGGGAAGGCCAAGGGCAAGGAGAAGGACAAGAAGACAAGCAGTCTCGGATGAAATTCAAGCCACTTTAGTTGACCATGTCTTTGTCAATGGTATGACTATGAGGAAGGCCGGGCTACAAGTAAGGCCAGATTTGAGTGCTTCACCGTCACCTCCATCATCAGAACCTTTAGGGAGGTGTGGTGGCAAAGAAAATTCTATCACTGAATAAGAGACAAACATTTCCAATTGTCTTTGATGAGGTTTATTTTCTTGCAGGAAAAGGCCAGCAGTTGTACAGTCACACAGAGTGGCTGCAGAGTGTGACAGTGAAGGAGGGCATCCTTGCTACTTCAGTGGAACTACTACAGTCTTGAGTCCCAGAATGTTATCTTTCTAGGCCAATGATGGTATTTCAACCACATGTGGAACATTCTTAGACTTGTTCATGATATTGCATCCTTGAGTGGAGGCCCTCCTGTCACGTACCAACACTCTTTACCATTCCAATACAACTCCATATTAGAATAAGGTTTGTGTGTGCTCTTTTACTGTCATATGATGGTCACACACATCTTACATAAGTAAATATAAAAAAAATTTAGAGGAGAGAGTAAAAAAAAGAAGAAGAGAACAAATCCATTGGTTATGTCTTTTGTGTTCATCATGTGAAAAGGTTTGTGAAGGGGGGGAACCACAAGCAACATAACTTACCAGTTTTGGAAATGTTGTTTTGAATTTATTGCACCAGTGTGTTAGACTATATTGTAGTGTGTGTGATTTTGAGGGCTTGTGTGTCCTGTCTGAGGGCAAAGTTTGTTTTTTCAGCAAGAGTGAATGGTTTTGAGTGTAGAGCTTCATTTTGACCCGAAAATAAGATGTTTTGGGAATTGGGTGAGACGTTATGGATTTGTGTTTACTGTTTTGAGAATACGAGGTATAGTTTCAAGAAATGTGTTTAAGCAATCGAGAAAAACTGTAAATCCAGGCAATTGGTTGATGAAACATCGATTAAAATTAAGATACAATTAATACAAAATGAAATTCACTTTAAAGAAAGGTTTTGTGCTTTCTGTTTGATGTCTCTGTGAAAGGTTTAAAGCATCTTTTAGTGCCACTTTCAGAGCGGTCAATCCATAACATAGTTTTTTAATAAATGTGAACACGAAAAATAAAATAAAATTTTCTGTGGAGACTACAGTTACTCATAATTTGTATTCTGAATACGTAACACATGTATTCCGTTACTCCCCAACACTGATATTAGTATATAACCTTATCTGCAAGATATTTTAATAACACGGTTTTGGCAGTTATAGAGTTCTAATGACGGTGTTCAACTATAACCGTCTGTCTCACGGTTATATAATAACCATCACACCCCTAATTTTGGCATCATCTTTTATTATTGTTTCTTTCAAATAAGTGGTAAGACATTTTTGTTTTAAACTGTAAATATGCAAACTTTTGCCTGTCAAATCAAAGTCTCCAACATGCAGGGAGCCATTTTGTGGCAAGCAAACCAGGAAAAAAAAGAAATGCTATTCAGTGTAAACTAAAATGATCAACTAAAACTTTTAAAAACATTTTTGTTAACTGAAACAAAGCTGAAATAAAATATGAATATTAGACAAAAAACTGAAAGAAAATTTTAATATCAGGCTGAAATAAGTTAAAGTAAAAAGGCACTAAAATTATAAGCAGGAAACTAAAAAATTTAAATGAAAACAAATTCAAACAAAATAGTACTTTTTAAAATTAACAAAAACTAATAAAATGACAAAAGCACATAGTAAAATTACTAAAAATTAAACTAAAATTAAAAATAAATGCAAATTCAAAATATGAACACAAATATAAATAAATAAATACTAAAACAATTAAAAAGCTCTTAAAAGGACCATTTTACCCTTTTTCATCTTACCTCTTTACAGGACTGTATGGAGATGTACTCAGTAAATATCTTCTTTGCTCTGGATGCCATTTTGGACAGTGATTTGATCCTCTTGAAGTCCTCACATGCCAGCCAAAAGTCCAGATTCTCTTCACTGAACTCTGTTTGCAGGAAGGAGCGGAAAACTACCAGGCCATCTGAAGAAGGGAAGAGAAAATTCCTATGATGCTTATTAGAAAACACAGAATAAGTATTACAGAATCTGGGGTAAATCTGGATTTGGATCCAGAAGCAGAGGTTAAACAACATGGTTTAAAATAGCAGTCACAGCTGCTGAAGTGCAGAGATCAACACAGCTGTCATTTCAAATGAGAAATATCTTACATTTGTGACAAAGCAGCACATCGAGCGACTCTGCCCATTTAAGAGCTTCCTCTGGAGTCGGTCTGTGGATGAGCAGACAGAGTGGTCAACAAAGCCATGACTCACACTAATGATCCATTCAGATAATTATAGCACACAAAATAGGCCATCTATTCAATAACTCCAAAACGTCACTGTTGTTTTGATTGCCCACAACACTTTTACATCAAAGCCTGGCCTATTCACCCATTCAGTGTTTCTGAATGACTGTCTCAATGCATAAAACCATCACATGGACTCACTTGTCTGACTTAAAGACCTTCTCAAGCTTGTTGGCTGGATTGCTTATATGTCTGTCGTTGGTCTTCTTCCGTAGAAAAGTCAGGCGGTTTTTCATGTCTTTGGCCCTGAGTGACAAGACAAAAGGCATCACATCAGGTGATTTATTAGTTAACTGTTCACTCAAGTACTTCTGGGAGAAAATGTGTTCCGGTTACAGTCGTAAGCTTTATTGTAGGAGGAACATGGATAATAAAAGCATAAATAATGCTTTCCTCCAGTGAACCTGAGAATGGAAATCTGCATAAAGAAGATTAAGCCTATTTGTACGATTTTTTTATGATACAGTGACACATTTTAATTAAAAGAATAATGTATATTGTATTACTGTACGTAAATGAAAAACATGATTGTGACATTATTTTTATGATAATGAGGCACATTCTCTATTAAATACTTAATACTGTAATGCAAAATTACTTGGTTGGTATAACCTAATAGCATAATAACCCTTTTAAATCTGATGGTACCACAGTTGTCATCACCTGATAAAACATTAGAATGAGATTTGCTTCCCAGTACAATAGGGAAGATAGATGGCCAAGGGAAGTTTAAATGCTCAGTTGTCATGAAAATAATGTTACAATGCAAAAGTGTAATGGTGCAACAAATAGGCAATTTTCTTAATTGCAAAGTTTAAAAATAATCATTTCTTTTTACTTTTTTTTTTTTTTGAATTGGGGGGGGGGGGGGGGATATGTCCCCAACATTTCTTTACAGTTTTATGAGATTTACTCAATAAAACTGCCAATGAAGTAGAAGAAAGAAAGTTGCTTGACTTACAGATTCTTGGATTTCTTCTTTTTGACACCAGTTTTTCCTATGTCACATTTACAGTTTGGTTTGCCACAAACCTGTGGAAGATTAACAAAATGTCATATCTTTAATTAATTAAGTATAAAATTTATTATTTTTAAGTGTAAATCATCATTGACAGTGTTGAAGTAACACATTATAAGTAATGCGAGTTCTCTTTCGTAGTCACTTCGAGTTCTGTAGAATGACGACGAAATGGGGTTTTGCTTAGAAAGCCTATCAACTTCGAGAAATATAAAACGAGCCAATGGCAAAGACATGCCATGGGTCTGCGGAATTTGCATAGCGTAACTCCGCCCCACCTCGTGGATATAAAAGGAAGGACGCTGGCAACATGCAGATATGTTTTTGCTTCGGAGCCAAGAGGTTCTCTTCACTCCTGCAGCCGATTCTCTGACTATCCTCAGAAATCTTCTAGACGAGCAGCTTCAAGTCGGTAAGCCTCTCTGAGCATGTGTCTTTCCCTTGGCAAGGCACCTTGCCACCCCCTGGGGTTGTAACATTCCACCCCGTGGGCTGGACACCCCAGTGTTTTTCCGTATGCATCCCTCCGGGTCATATGTGTATTCTTAAGTCCACCCCCTTTGGGCTGGCACTGTTTGCATATTTCCACTGAGATATTCTTCCCAGTGTGCCTTGCTATTGCTGTGTTAAGTAGGAGTCCTTCGTCCGTGCTAGTCTCAAGACAGGGATCTCAGACTTACGCAGGGCACTGGAAGACAGCCAAGTGGCGTGATTAGACTGGGAAGTCCATTTCGTCATCATTCCACGTAACTCGAAGTGACTATGAAAGGGAAAAGTACCGGCTACGAATGTAACCCTCGTTCCCTGAGTAGGGAACGGAGACGTTACGTCTCCCTGCTACCTCCGCTGTACCGATGGAACAGCCTGAGTTCAGTCTCGGCTCCCCAGCGAAGAAACATATCTGCATGTTGCCAGCGTCCTTCCTTCTATACCCACGAGGTGGGGCGGAGTTACGCTATGCAAATTCCGCAGACCCATGGCAATTCTTTGTCATTGGCTCGTTTATATTTCTCGAAGTTGATAGGCTTTCTAAGCGAAACCTTATTTCATCGTCATTCGACGTAACGTCTCTGTTCCCTACTCAAGGAAAGAGGGTTACATTTGTAACCGAGACGTTATGTAATCAGATTACCTTTTTCAAGTAACTAGTGAAGTACGGCTGCCACCGTTCAGCTAGCGGTATGCTTGGAGCTCTTTTTTGAATTGCCTTTTTTTCCTATCACACTTTTTATTAATCATCATAAATTAGGTATCATTCGAAAGCTTATACCCTCAGATGTAAACCTCAATGGAATGTGGGTGGCAGCCGTTGACTAAACAGAACAAAATCTAAACAAAATCTAATAGGAACTTCCAGTTTTGTGATATCAACTTCAATTTCGTAAACTTTATATTTTGGGTAACACTTTAGTTTAGGGTCTAAATCTCACTATTAAGTTGCTTTTTAGCATGGATATCACTAGTTTATTGGCTGTTAGTTAGTACTTATAAAGCACACATTAATGCCTTATTCTGCATGGCCATATTCTACATCCCTTAATCCTACCCCATACCTAAACCTAAAAACTACCTTACCAACTATTAATCAGCAGTAATTAGGAGTTTATTAATCATAGAAGTTATAATAGGTAGTAAATATGTAGTTAATAGTGATAATTGGACCCTAATCTAAAGTGTGACCATATTTTGTATAAAATAAAAAAGTTTTTAGTCTTTTATTTTTAAAAGAGTGTCTTCTTTAAAAAGAGATTAACCTTAGGTCTGTAAAAGCATTCATGAATTACAGCCATTTAAGCCTGGATAGTGCATGTTCACGTCTATGCTCAAAAAGGTGGAGTGGCAGTTCATTTACAATTAAATATCTGAGTTACTTTTTAAAATAAGTAAAGCAAGTTACTTTGTTTTCCCATTTATTGACAGACCTGCATTGATATGTTAAATAACACATATTAGGGGGGAAAAAATCTAATCACATGTGAATCTCGATTCTATCTTCTAACGATTTGAATTGATTCATAAAGTTAATAAATTCATAAATTTAAATATTCTAAACGTCTGTTAATAACGTGATGTTGAAGAAACAAAGAACAGTGCAGCACCAAACAGTTTAGAGAGTGCACCGTTTTGCAACGGGGGTATAATGAAGCTTAATTGATAACAACAGTTCCATATCAGTATTTTAACGTATAGAAAATAGCCTTAAATAATGTATAATTTAATTACATAATGTACAATAAACTTAAATTGTTTTACATGTACTGTAAATCTGTTTTGTTGTTGTGTTTGTTTCTGTGATTCTGCGTAACTTGTGTAATTGTTGCCCCGGGCCCCCTTGTAAAAGAGATTTGAATATCTCAATGGGACATCACCTGGTAAAATAAAGGATAAATAAAATAAAATAATAAAAAATAATTGTGGCACACATCAAGCTTTTTTGCACTTTTTACACACGAGAAGCGCATTCATAGAGGGCGTGCAAGTGGTTACCGTGGTAATGAACAATACCTGCTTGTAAAAGTGAATGAACATATCAAGTATCTAAATCTAAATCACTAAATATTGAGAATGCAACAGCATTTTTCTAACTCTAAAAGTTCGGCCACTAATCAGTACCAGCTGATAATCACACATTCTGAAGATGAAAAAGACCCGCGCATGCTCACGCCATGAGAGGCGAATATGAAAAGCTGAGCAGCCCCTCTATCTCCACTGTGCTTGAGTAAAATAATAATGTGGTTACAAGGTGTGTACAATTTAAACTACCTTATTAAATAACTGCACTAACAGTAACTGCTATGCAGTTTGCATACTGCTGCACTCCTACTCTCTTCTGAACTCTTTCCTCTCTTCATTAAAGCTCAAGGTGAAGGGTTGCCAGATATCACAAAAAAAAGCAAGACAAGTCCATTTAAAACACAATATAATAAACAGACATGGCAAAACTGTACCAGGGAAACAAATATAAACAATATTACTAGTATTACAATATAATTTTTTTTTATAAAAAATAGGAAATGTAATTTATTATGAATGAAAATGTTTGAATATAAATTGATTGATGTAAAAAAAAGTTTTCAAAAAAAGTTGATTGAAAGTAAACCAATAACATGAGAATGAAAAATAATAATTCAACAAAATGTATAGTTTAAATACACCTATGAGTTGTATTTAATATAAATCAATTGGGGGAACTGGTTTTCTTATATATAAGGAGAGGGGTTGCAAGGACAATAAATTAAATTCAATTAAATTAAAAAACAAGTTTAGAATGAGACTTAAAATCAAATCTATGCAAATCGAGAATCAATTTTTAACCAAATCGTGACCACAAGAATAGATTTTAATCGAATCCTTGGTTTCCCAAAAGATTCCCACCCCTAACAAATATACTTTATGTATTTAATCTCACTTTATTAGCACAGGGCTACCAGTAACCATAACATAATGCATTACTTTCCATAAAAAGAAAAAAGTAATGCAATTTGTCACTTTTTTAGGGAGTAATGCAATATTAATGCATTACTTTTAAAAGTAATTTTTCCCGACACTGATCATTGAGGTTTTACCAAAAGGCATCAAAAAAAATCCTGGTACTCAGAAGTATTTGATATTAACGAATTAGTACGCACCCTCCTTCCAGTGAAGAGCAGGCAGATCTGGTGTACAGATCCTCCATTCTTGGTGAGCTCTTTCCTCAAGGTCTGTGGGGACGGGACTGCCCAGCGCTCAGGAGGTTCCCGTTTGGTCTCTATGCAGTCGATGGCCTGATCGGAGATGAAGCGAGGAGACCGGGGCTCTTGCAGCAAACTGCCCTCACTGTGCGTCCGCCTGTGGAGGGACCTTTGCACACACAAGCCCCCGCTCTGCTCCCCACTGCTAGGAGACGATTCCACCATACTCCTCCTCTTCAGAAATCCTTCATCGCTGTCTTCTTCATCTTCTTCCTCTTCCTCCTCGTCATCGTCAGTCGACGGTGAGGTCAAAGCATCTGTGTTGAAGGAGCGATCCAGGCACAGCTTAGGAATGACTAAAGGAGAGGAAGATGACGATGAAGATGTGGGTCTGGCACCAACGCTAATGGTCTCGGAAGCACTCTCGCCCTCCCCCTGCTCCCTTTTCTCAAGTTCTGACTCTTGCCCACCTCTTTTCACCTCCTTCTGTCTGTCCTTCCAAATCTCTGAGGTCTCCATGTATGGAGGTTTGCAGGCATCCCGAGGGGTCGGAGCAGTTTGGTTGGCATCTCCTGTGCAGCTGTGCAGATCTGGGTAAGAGAGCTGCTGAGTTGGAGAGCTGCAGTTGGTTCTTCTCATGATGGGCGATGCAGAGGGGCATGATGGAGAACAGGGCTCAGACATACCGTGAGGGCTGAAGCCCAGCAGACCCAGATCAGTCTGTTCGGCAGCATTTGGTTCCATCATCTGTCAATACATAATTAAAAATTCAACATTTTACAAATGGCTCTGGATCAAAAAATTGTCTAATACTAAAAGAAACTGAAGACATTTTTCCCCTAGAAAAACATGCTTAAAAAGAATATTGTGTAACACAACTGTATAATGCATTTCACTTGTCCTCTCAGCTCTTGACACCTGTATATCCAGTGGCAAAACCATTAGAGCACATTCTTAAAATACTGTAGTTTTATTTAAATGGAAAACATAATACATAGCAAATAATAAACTGTATATTAAATATGTTTAATTAAAAATATAAAATGTATATATATATATATATATATGCAATGTTATATTTAAAATTATATAAACATATTATAATTATATACTTTTTCAATATTAATTAGATGAGGAAAACACATAATTGTGCATCATTCAAACTGAATTATAGCCTAAGGTATAAAAAAATAATTGACCAAAAACCATCCTCCATGAAAAACATCACACTACTTATGAGACTCCAGATTTTATTTTATTTTTTTATTTTTTTTTAAACATACTTTTGCTGGGGGAGAAACAGATCACCAACAGAAATTATGTTATTAGATTGGATACAAAAAAATTTTACAACTTAATATATGAAAATACTTTAGTCTCTGGAACACCAAACATAAAAGCAGGAAAGTCTACAGAATGTGGAAGCTAAAAGCTTAAGAAAAGTAGAAACAGTATTGATAAATATTTAATACCAATGAAAGAGAGAGAGAGAGAGAGAGAGAGAGAGAGAGAGAGAGAGAGAGAGAGAGAGAGAGAGAGAAAGAAAGAAAGAAAGAAAGAAAGAAAGAAAGAAAGAAAGAAAGAAAGGAAGGAAGAAAGAAAGAAAGAAAGAGAAAGAGAGAAAGAAAGAAAGAAAGAAAGAAAGAAAGAAAGAAAGAAAGAGAAATAATACACCAATACACCAGCAATACTGTGCATTATATTGGATATTGTTTTCTTATGCACCAGGAGGACTAGGAAGGCGAAAAAAAACCTTGGGAATTGAATTTTATGTCTCCCTATTGTAGAGGAAAAGGTTAATGTATTCACACTCCCTACACATCTAATCAGCTCATAAAGTACTTTGCTGGCAGCACGACTGACTCACAAGCTCTGCTCTTTAAAAACACACCACAGAAGATCTGACACTAGGAGGTAAAAATTACTGATATAACCAGCTAGAATGCCAGAAGTCTATATGTATATGCTCACTCAAGTGTATTTTAAACATTGTGTGCAATAACCAAGATTATTAGATAATAACATTCAAGATTTTACTTTAACAACTTCAAACTAGTCACATTGTCTTTATGTTATGTTAGTCACATGTCTTGTGTCATGTAAATTTTTTAAACTTATATATTTCAAAACAAATGCATACATCCATCTCTAACATACCTTCTTAAATGCCAATAAAATTACAATGAAGGTGCTAAAATGAAGAAATTTTTTTAAAATTCCACCAGTTACACTGCAAAAGCTGAAGACACATACATGCAAAAAACAATGTAAATGACCTCACCTTCATATGTTTCGCCCCTATAAGCGTGTAATGTAGTCCACCATCATACTAGCATGCATTACAACAGCCCTGTTCTCTCTCTCTACACTCTCTTTCTTTCCCCTTTCTTTCACGCCATCACATGCGCGTGTCTGTTTGTGCTAGTCTGATGATGATGTCGCTGCTCTCCTGATGTCACTTGCCCACCAAGTGCAGAAAGTGAGAGAGCATGAACAAGAAACAAACATTGTTTAACTTGTACGTGCACTGTATAGAGTGTAACAAGCATTTATAACAATTGTAACATGTCTTATTTATGTTCTCATGCATGTTAATTAAAATGATACATTTTGTTTTTGAAAGCTTTCAAAATGTAGTGATTTTCTCCACTTTTAAAATGAAATTGCTTTTCAGCTGATGTCATCAAGACCTCTTATATTTTAACCTCTGCCCTCCAACCATATAGACCTTTCACAAATTAATCTGATGGATAAAGTCAAGTACCAACCCTACTTTTTTTCCTCATTGAATATGCTGTTTTACCATACATTATTTAAGCAAAACATGTTGCGAACAGTTTTACATTGAAAGAGAGTGCATTTACAAAACATTTCAAGTTAAATAAGAAAAAAGCTCTCAAAATGCAATCATTTTGCAGATGCTAGCACTGTTTATAAAGCCCTACCTCTCATGAGTGATTTTACTCCATAACTGCTGGAGAATTGCAGACATGCTGTGGTTAAATGCAAAACCTCAGTGCCTGTTTTTGTGAGCAATTGTGCTTGTGTTTGATGTAGTACCTGGTCAGGGCCTATTCTGTCTCTCAGGGTGAGTTGCTTGTCAATATTGTCTCTCAGACACTGGACGACCCTCCTCTTCTGCTCGGATGAAAAAGCTTCCAGGCTGAACAGACACTCGGTCCTCTACAGAGACACACAAAGAGAATGTGTTGTGTCATGTCAGAGAAAGAAAATAATTTCATATTACGGTCTTATTCATTTGTGGAAATAGAAGGTATTGAACATTTTTATAACACAAGGATGCTTTCAAAAGCACGTTCTACTTCCTAAGAAACCTCAGTGTCATGTGCTATTATGCTGGAGTACGGCATACAAGAGATGTAATCATACTCACTCGCACATTCATGTCAGTGTGTGTGTATGTGTGAGGTGTTGTCAGGGAGATGGGCAGATGGCTGGGTCGATGAATGTGTTTGCTCGAGTGAGCAGGCTACGTCTTTCAGGCACGTTTACTCTGGAGAGAAAGAGCAGCTTTAAAGGCTCTAATATGTGACGTAAGCCCCAGGCACATGAGGCCTTCCATTTACCAGTCGCACAACATTTACATCCTGTAAATGTTTATCACAATTCCATCCTGTTGGATCAACGCTTCGATGGGAAACACATTACATTGTGTGTGATTTGTATTGCAGTGCACAGAGTTAAGCATCATGAAGTCTTAAAATGTGCCGTGAGCAGAGATCTGTGCTGAACGAGTGGGTCGGTGGATAGTTGCAGGATCTCACCTCTATCCAGTAGGAGATGTACAGCCGCAGTTTGTCTGCAGGAACTGGAAAGAAGGAGACAGAAGTGTGAATTTCTTCATCCCGAGGCTGTCAGGGTGTTATTTTTTTATTTATTTTTGGATGTTAACACCCACATGTACCCAGATAGATGTATATATTACAAAAATGTACATACAAATCAAACAAAAAATTACAAGAAACCCATATATGTTCAGATTTTATTTATAAAAATGAAAACTATTAAAATTGTAATAAATTAAATTATATGTTCAGATTGTATATATAAAAATGAAAACTATTACAATTGTAATAAATTAATTGTAATAAACTGTAAATAAATACAATTTAAATAGTAAAAAACTTCAAGTTGAAGTTGACGTACTAAAATTACTAAAACTAAAAACTAAGTTAAATTGAAATATTTATATAGAAAATATAAAAATAAAAGTTAGTAAATACTATAATCGTATACAATTAAATAGGCTATATGTACGATTTTTCATGTATTAATCACTTTTTATTGCAAATGTGTGTACAGCTTGTATTGAAACATAAAAAACAAGATCTTCCCTGACTTGCTAGGTTTTCTATGAAAGCCAGTAGACATATTTTTATGTGAAGGATTTGGGACAAATTTATGTTGGGAAAATCAAAAGGATGTGACATTTATGGGCGCTCCCAAGAGCCTCTCTTTTGTTTAATGACATGAAATGAATGCTTATACAATGTTCAGGATAATGCAGAAAGAGCCATTCTGTACTGTAATGTCAATGTGTCATGCAAATAAAAGTATAGTCTCACATTGCAAAAAAACAGAAGCAGAGAGTGCTACACGGGTCTCTTTACATAGTAAACAACCTTTAATCAGCCTTTATAGTCTCACATTGTCAGATAGTATATAGTCTCAAATAAACTTCATAATCAAACTATCATAACAGTGTTAGTTTAATTACCTCATCTGTCTACATGATGCCGGTGAATTGCAGAGTTCATGCAAACATTAATGGCCACCATTGTCGCTAATAACAAGGGTTTCTGAATTCTGAAAAAGTTTACATGTACAGTCGTTGCTTTAAGGAGGTATTTCTACCTGATTCTACCTATAAATTCATATTTTGTGAAGGACAAAGAAGAAGAAAAGGTTTGTGTTTAGCTGCTACTTGCTGATTGGCGAATTTTGCTTCAATGAGAAATTGTCATTTGGGGTTATTATACACATTATGTTTCATCAAATTGAAAAAAGTAAGTAAGGGTTAATGCCCGACGAGGTGTCCATTGTCAGGTATTAATGGGCGATGGCGAGGCGTGAACCGTCTGACAGGCAGCGCAGGACGGTTGCCTCCACCGAAGTCCATTAATATCTAGACAATGGACACCTCGAAGGGCATTAACCCGCTTATACCATGGTGACTTGCCAAATAACACATTTTTAAAACATTAATTTATATTTTAATTAGTTTTACAATCGAAATCTAAAGTTTTTACAAACAATAACTTGGTTTCCCTGGTTACGCCTGACGGTTTATTTAGCAACCGGAGATATTTATAGTCCGCTCATCTCGTAGAACCGAAGCTGCCGTCGGCAACTTTTTTTTGATAATATTCAGCGAATTCGACACTATATTCCGACAGAACATAAATAAAGTGGTTTTAGAAAAAAAAACGAGCTTCTAACTCCACCTGGAGCGTGTTATTTGTTTTGCAAAAATCCACCGCTCCCAGTTCATTGTGTCCAATCAGCGCAGGGGGGTGTGAGATAGGACTGTCAATCACAAGTCGTGCACGCACACGTCAATCACATGCGTGTGCCTGAAGTTCGCGCAGTAGCGAATGATGGCGCAATAACGAGCACGAACTCGGTGGGAGGGTATTCGTTGATAGTGGGGGATAGAGCATCCCAGTCATCAAAGTTGTCAAATTCTCCAAAAAAGGTTAAAAGAAATAACGAAGTCGCTCATTGTTGTATTAGTAGGCTATGTATAACGGTTAACTAGATGTTTGTTTTGATTAGGGGTGTCCATGGTTAACCGATTAACCGTTAAAAATTGCTTAACCGAGTGAAACAGTTTGCTCGGTTAATTGGCGTCAATGGCGTGCATTGCATTTAGTTGTAATAGATTTTTGCACCACCAGAGACCGCCATTTATTTGACTGTTTATTTGCACAAAGTTTCTAAAAAAAAGTGTGCTATAATATGACTGCATTAAATTCTATGGCCTTGTTCACAGGCCGCGAACGCAAAAGTCAGTGACCTACTATAACTGCTCTGTCCTAACCACTGCGTTTTATTTCTATAAATTAATTTTGTTTCAAATGTGGTCCAACCAGTTATTAAAGGTGTTAAAAATAAACTACCCCTTTCTCGTGTGTCTGTATTTCGGGGTTGTGGTGCGCACACCAGGGATGGAAATTAGCACCCGCGCGAACCAGCCAGATGCGGGTGATTGTGTTGTGGCAGGTAAACTCGCTTCACCTACCGGCCACCGTGGCGGGTAAATAAAAATAGCATCATGCGACGTTCGTCTGTTATAGGACAAATTAGTATGAATAAATGAGCAGACACTGATTAGCAAGACAACTCAGTGGATGTGCTTTCCATTAAATGAATCACACACACACAGTAAACAAATCCTTAACAAAAAAACAAAACAAAAAACGTCTATTCTGGTGGGTGCGGTGACGCGCTCATGTAAGGGTGGCGCTGCCAATAAAGCGCCTAAAATCTGTCACAAAGAACCGGCAAAAGTAATGATTATGAATATGTAAAATATAGCAAGGAGATATTTTAATTATTTATTAATAAACAAGTATTTTCTTTGTCCGTGTCAGTTGCAAAGATGAAGTTGACGATGCTGATCGTGATCTTCAGTAGTGAACGTGCCAGAGAGAAATGCACATTTCATATGGATTACATAAGCAGAGAGCAGTCTGTGTCTGTTTTCTTTCGTTTTGAAATGTTCTGTTTAAGGCGAGACACGGCAGGCAAAAACATCGTTTTTTTTTCACTGGTCAATTTTGAGATTTTGGCCTATTTGTCTTCAATAACATGCATTCTTTTAGACTTGTGCTGAAAAAAAGTCCAAAATACACATTTAGGTCTTTATTTTACTACACTTTGTCTGTTTGCGTGTGCAGATTTCGCCTAAATTCATCAAAAGTTGGCATTCTAAATCCTCCCGCTGCTCCGCGATCGCTGTCTGCACCCTGTCATCACATATACCGTTGGAAAGCTCTCTCTCCTCTTCAATGCTGTCGGATCCAAATATGGTCATTTCCTATTTATCAGCAACAAATCATGAATGTAAAATGGGCCATTTTCTCAATGCATTGGCTGATACCATTTTCTGACAACGTGATTCGTTCAGAATCGTCACGTGACGCGCTCTGACATTTCCGTGGTAGTTCAAAATCAATAAATTTTTTAAGGCTATTGCCAGTATTTTCTGATTTACAGGGTAACAAAAGGAGATATTAATAATCCCCTCTGAAAATGTCTTTTCATTGAATATATCAACAAAATACAAAAATAATTTTGAACCTTGTTTTTTTTCAATGGTCAGATTTGTCACTTAAATATATGCAAAATTAACGCATATTTATTTAGATATAGCCTGAATAGCATATTTAAACATAAAATTACAGAAAACTTGCAATACATTTTTTTCTCCTATTCATGTGAGTAATCAACTGGTAAAGTTTCATGATGATATCTGTAAGTTACATTTTTTTACCCTACTCACCTGCAGTGTCTCGCCTAGACATGTCTGTGAGAGAGGCTTCCTTATACGCTGAGTTTCGGTTCATTTATGAGACGAGCTCCAGTTCACGCGCCGGCGCCTCCGCTTCGTGATTATATATCGTCTGCTATATTTAATTCTTATTTATTAAATCCAGGCAATTGGTTGATGAAACATTGATTAAAATTAAGATACAATTAATACAAAACGAAATTCACTTTAAAGAAAGGTTTTGTGCTTTCTGTTTGATGTCTCTGTGAAAGTTTTAAAGCATCTTTTAGTGCCGCTTTCAGAGCGGTCATGTCTGTAACATTGTTTTTTCCTCATAAATGCGAACTGAAATGAATATCATGGTTTGTGTGTGTAGGCTATAAGAGAGAAAGAGAAAATGCCAGTATTTCATTGAGACTTGAGATTAAATAAACTGCTTAAGTATTGTAGATCTTGTAGTATTCATTTTCACATGCAGTTACACATTGTCGATTAAAAACAAGAAAGTGCCTGGTAAAAACATTGAGTGGCACCAGCCACAGTGGCCGGTGGACAAAACAGTTAATTTCCATCCCTGGCGCACACTATGGTTAATAATAATACGTTTTATTTATTTATTTATTTTATTTTATTTTATTTATTTATTTGGTTAACCGAGTATTAACCGCTAAGGGCCTCGGTTAACGGTTAATGAAAAACTTGAAAACGTGCAGCCCTAGTTTTGATCCAATAAATTGTAAACGGATACTTTGACTGCCTGTTATGGTTACTCACAGCTGATGAAGCCAGTGCATTTATTTATTAATTCCGAACGGTAAACAGTCAGTTTCACCAGAACTCCTTTACTAGGTGTCCTCTATCACTTTTCAATAGACACTCTGCAGCCAATCAGAATCGAGTATTCACCCAGACCATGGTAACACAATTTAACATTTTGTCACAACTTAACTTAATTGTGTTCAATCCACCTAAAATATTTTACTAAATTAATTTGTGTTTAAACTACATGAATATTCATGAACTGGCTTAGTTATGCTTTTCTCAAAAGCATCATAAGCCTAAGTAGGGCTTGGCTCACAATGCTTTTGAGAAATGCAGCCCTGGACAGTGGATCTATAGTTCCCAGCATGCTTTGTAAAGGACTGCATTAGGAGAGTAAATTTAGGGATTAAGTGATATTTAATTTGTTTTTCAGTAACGGGAATGATGTTGGTAGTTTATGTTAATGTTTAATGTTCAGTCATATTGGACATTTAGAGGAGTTTCTGTTATTGATTGTTGTGGTTACCATTGCACTTGTGCTTGGGCTGTGGGCACTCGGAATTCTATGCTCAGTACTTACATCTGTCTTTTCTTAGTGGTTCATAATATATATGTGTGTATATAGTGTATAATGATAAATGACACTGCTGTCTTAGTCAATTTATGTAAAAATTAGGTTGGACCAACATAAAAAATTGGTGTGACTAGTGTAATGAAGTTAAAAAATACTACTGTAAATTAATTTGACCTAAACTAAATTGTGTTGACAGCTAAACTAATTTATTTTTAATGAACTAAATTAAATTGTGTGTAAAATGTATATGAATACATGTAATTGTGTAATGAAAATTTTTTTTGAGTGTATTTACATCAAGGTGGAAAAGGACTTTCATCGTATAAAACAAAAACGATTATATCAAACTTAATAAGTAATTTTACCTTGCTGGCGAAATTAGGTTATCTACTGACAGTTATGCATCAGTAAAACCTTTTTTTTTTTTTTTTTTTGGTTAGTTGAATTCAGTTATAATCAGTAATCTTAAATCATGTATTTCAATTCAACAAAACCAGTACATTGTAGATGTTACCACATGAAATACATTTTCTAAGTAGAACTGACCAAAAAAAAAAAAAAAGAATTCAGTGTACATCACCCCCTTTTAGCTTTACTAAAATCACACTGATATATTATCACACTAAATATATATATTTCCTGGGTAAGGGTGGGGTCAACTAAAATGAGATTGGCCTATTCTGGTTCTGTTCTGGAAAATAACTGGTAATGGGAAACTTTATTAAAATTTGAATTATTCCAACTACATTTATATAAACATACATCCTGAGTATATAATTTTCATATCTAAATGTATCTGTATGCCTTGAATACACATTGTACATATTGACTTAATACTGAGCTATTAATTTGGTCCCTCTCTAAACATTTTTGACTGTCTGTTCCAATAACAGACTTTGACTATAAAGTAGCTTTAATTCCATATCCTTAAGGACAAAGCTCAGCATACTGAAGGGTATTTCAGAAACCAAGATGTCAAATAAAGGTTGAAGATAGAAATGCCCTCTGTGCCACATGCTGCCGTATTTCTGTTCTCAGGAAGGTAAAGAATACACTGTCCCGCCCACCCTGCCTATAATGGGCCATACCGGAGACATGGCCATTGTTCCCAGCAGACACATAGAGAGAGGAGAGCTGCGTTCTCATCACACACACATACTCATTCCCACAGTCTTGACGCCTCCTTCCTGACTATCGCTACTAACACACAGTCACAAATAACACAGGGTGGACCTCCTTAACATCCCCTGTACTCTACTCTAAACAATCAACCCAGAGATATTATATACAGATAGACTGAATGATTGAGACAGACAGACAGACAGACAGGGAGACAGGCAGACAGACAGACAGACAGAGAGATAGATAGAAATCCTGAAATTACTTTCTTTCATCCTTAGGATCCTTAGTATCCTGAAAGTAAACAGAGCGACACCAAACAACTCTTGCAGAGCTGAATTAGGACAATACTCCCTATTGATCAATATCCAAAAAAGAGCTATGAATTTCTACCAGCATCTGAAGCGCAGTGACCCGAGCTCTTACCAGGCTGAAACCCTGCGGTGTCAGGAGCAGAACCGGCCCCGGAGCGCACTCTCACAGCTGATGCTCAAACTACAGCCAGACCAGCACAGCACTATCTGGCCAAACCAAATGATAAAATTACAAAAACTAAATTACATTACCTATTGGAAAGATGCAACTATATTTAAACCTGAAAAGAGATTATAAACCTGCAGAATACCTGAGCTGTGTGAAAGAGCATAAAGAAAGAAAGACCCTAACCAGGTACAGGCTGAGTGACCACTGTCACTATACTGGCTGTAGAGAGAGGACGGCACCGGCAGAGATGGCAGCCGAGAGAGCAGAGACTGTGTTCGCTGTGCTCTCAGAGAGAGGTGGAGACAGAAGAACACTTCCTCATACACTCTGATTACTATCTCAGCACTATTCCACTAGATTCCAACCACTAGAACCAAATTTTATGACATTACCAAATTCAGATAAATTAAATCATATTTTGGGAGAAAACTCCGGCTCAATCACAACAGCAGCAAAGTATGTAACAGCCTGCCACAAACTACGAGAGTCAGCCAGTGGATAAAACTAAAGTCTGAATGTTGGTTCAAAAGTGTGTTTTCCTTTCTTTATTTTCTCTTTCTTTTTTTATATTATTTTGTTTTGATATATAAATGTATTCATGCATTTGTTTACTGGTTAATTTTATTGATTAATTGTTCATTGCCTATGTAATGGCCAATGTTTTGGCAATACTGTACAAGTCATGCCAATAAAGCTCATTTAAATTGAATTGAATTGACATCAGAGAGACAGAGACAGACAGACAGTCAGAGAGATGGATAGACAGAAATCAGAGAGATGGAGACAGACAGACAGTCAGAGAGATGGATAGACAAACAGACAGACAGAGAGATGGATAGAGACAGACATCAGAGAGACGGAGACAGACAGTCAGAGAGATGGATAGACAAAAGACAGTCAGAGAGACAGACAGACATTAGAGAGATGGAGACAGACAGACAGACAGACAGACAGACAGACAGACAGACAGTCAGAGAGATAATAATAATAATTCATTACATTTATATAGCGCTTTTCTCGGCACTCAAAGCGCTTTACATATAGGGGGGAATCTCCTCAACCACCACCAATGTGCAGCATCCACCTGGATGATGCGACGGCAGCCATATTGTGCCAGAACGCCCACCACACACCAGCTTACTGGAGGAGAGGAGACGGTGATGAAGCCAGACAAACAGATGGATAGACAAACAGACAGACAGTCAGAGAGTTGGATAGACAAACAGACAGACATCAGAGAGACGGAGACAGACAGACTGTCCTATCAAGAGCTGAAGCCAGAGAAAAAAGCCCTCTGTAGATTGGTATTAGAGATGATGTCACAAGCTGACAATAAAAACATAGCCAGACCAAACCAAATAACTAAAACAAGAAAAGAAAAATACCTCAAACATTGGACAGACGCAACAGCCAAACAGAGTAAATTGGAATGCTATTTGGCCCTAAACAGAACAAATGAGTTGTCAGGATGCCTGAGTAAAGTGAGCGACCCTAAACTGATGAAAGTCCTGAGCATGTACAGACTCAGTGAACACAGTCTGAGCATAGAGACAGGCAGACACAGACAGACCTGGCTGCCGAAGGAAGAGCGACTGTGCCCTCACTGCACAGAGAATCAAGTGGAAACAGAGCTACACTTTTTGACATCCTGCCCCAATTATTCAAACATTAGGGACACTTTCTATCCCATTTTTACAACCTACCAGAAAGACTTCCATCAGAAATCAAACATGGACAAACTCCCACTCCTGCTAGGAGAAAGCCCAGCGAGCTCAAGCCTGGCTGCCAGGTATGTGAGGTCCTGTCACGAAAAAAGAGCCTCCAGCAGGACAAGAGCTACCAACTATACGCCTAGAGACACTGATATAAATAAGATTAAACATTTTTATTGCTATGTTTATTTTCATGTAAAAGTAATAATAATAATAATGTTATTTATTTTATTTTTATAATTATTTATTTGTTTGTTTGTATTGTATAGTGTTATGTATGCTTTGGCAATGTAAAGATTTATTTCATGCAAATAAAACTATTTGAATCTTGAATCAGACATCAGAGAGACGGAGACATACAGAGACAGACAGACAGGCAGACAGTCAGAGAGATAGATAGACAGACAGAGAGACAGCCAGATAGATTGACTGACATCAGAGAGACAGACAGTTTATCTTAACCCCCTGGGGTCCACGGTCGCGCCGGCGATACCAGCTCACTTTTTTTCTTATCAGTGCAAAAGAGACTCAAAATACTCTGTTGATTTTGATCTTACATGTAAGTGTTATACATCAATCAAAACTGTTAAATGTATATGATGAGTTGAATATTTGTTATTGTATATTTGTTAATGATAAACCAAATAAAATGAAATGAATGAATGAATGAAAATATCTGCCGTCTCTCTCAAGAACTACCTTTGCTTTATGTTCTGTACAAACTTAAACATTTGATTTTCCGTGATGAATTAAACATTGTTTTGTTTGATCTGAATTCTGCTGATTTAAATATGTCAAAAATAGCTAGAATAATTTATAATGGATAAGAACCATCATGATTTACACTATATTACATACAGATATTGTAGTAGATTTTATAGAGTGGTATTTTAGTAATGATATAATTAAAAGCCTAATAAATAATTTGTAGTATTTTAGAAAATATAAATATATGAAATGTATGATGCACAAACTGTAAATATGTAGATTTTTTTTGTGGTGGGGCCATTGATATTCAGAAATTAAAAATCAAGTAGAAATTTCGACTTCTGGCTCAACTGAGTCAAAAAACGTACTTATTTATATTCCTTATTTATCTTCGCCACAGAGTTAAGTGAGAATTGTAGTGCATACCATCCTGAAGCTGTATCTGATGGAGGTAGAGTGGACTCTGTAGTACATTACAGCGGCCTGGTTCATCTTCCCTGGTCAACAGCATCAGGTCTGTGTAGATGAATACTGTAGCCTATAGGGGGCGATACAGACAACAGTGAGTTGCACAGCACCGAAACATCCCCGTCAGACCTTCTTTTGCCACTCTCACTCAGCTTAAAGCCCATGTTGCAGGTTAACCACCACTGTCGATTAATGGGTACATAAATCACTCAAAATATGTATATCAGTTTTAAAATGTCTCAAAAATGGTCTTAAAGACCCATTTTTTACGTTTTTGGTATTAACAGGTTTTTTTACGCAATTCGGTGATGACGTCACATTGGGGAGAAGTGGAGGAAAGGTAGCCTCAGCCTAGTATTAGAACTATGAATGAGTGGAGAGTTGGTGAAGTGTCCTGGTGAGTTGCTATCATTTAGCAACGCAGCAATGAGCACTGGAGTTAGTCTACGAGCAGCAGTGCACAATAACAACACTTTTTTATTTTATTTTACTGTCATTGCGCTACGAGTTTTGGACCACAGTCGACAGAGACTGCACGGCACGCTCGCTCGCATGCATGCTCGCTTTAGATTCCGGGAGATTTTAACAAATTTGCCGGTATAACTAGTCGATCACGAGTGGCACAACAGGTAGATCTATAGATAAACCAATCTTTCAGGCATTTGACCGACCGGGTTGACACTTCAGCGTGAGAAATCGGGGGTGTGTGACGTGTGAAACCAATCAAATGCTGGTGTCCCCGTCACGGCCAATGCGTGAGAGTTGGCAGCTCTGGCTGGTAAACTTTGTCTTTGTCATCTAGAAATAGAATGATATCATGCTAGCTATATGGGCGTTTCTAAGCATTTATCTCTTCCTCCGGTGAAAATGTTGTTGCAAACGTAGCCGCCGCATGTCTGTCGCTGTGTTTGGCAGGTGCTCGGGCGGTGCCGTCCCATGGAAACTGCATTGGAAATATCTAAATGTCTGTCTGTCTATCTATATATCTAGTCTATCTATCCATCTATATATCTAGTCTATCTATCTATGTCTATGTATTTATCTATTTATCTATAATCTGCGCTATCTGAATACTCTCGTCTACTACTCGTCTCTAGTTACTCTCATGCTCTCAAGGCGGGCTTTGGTAAATTCTCTCCCCAACGTGACGTAATGCAATGACGTGGGGGAAAGGAGAATCGTTGCAAACCGCTGTAAGATAGTACCTACTTTTTCGTATTATATTCTGTTTTGTGATACCCAACAACATAAAATACAATGGATAACAGTTTAAATGTTCACCAACAAGCAAATTGCACAAAATCGTTGAAAAATTAACCCTGCAACACGGCCTTTAAGACAAAGATAATTCTTTATAATGGAAAACATGAGACCCAATCTTAATTCAAAATAGAGAGCAGATGTAGAATTACACCGAGAATGAACTCCTTCCCATAAATAACATTATATAACTACAACACTTGTTAAAGTTACAATGAATCAAGTAAAGTCAAGTTAAGGTTATTAGGAAAGGGAAAAGCTCAGATTCCCACACTGAAAGCAGCAGGCTGGTTGCACTGCTTTGCCTCTCATGGTGCCCACTGCCCAGCCTTGGATTTAGGCCAGCTTAATAAGAGCAGCTGAACTAAATCAGCTCAAATACACACACTCTCGTTCTAGGACACTGGAGGAATGTGTTTAGTGATGTACAGCTCATCCTTCTTAAACACTCTGATCTTTAGAAACTCTTGACTGCAGTACTCAAACAGGTCTTTCGGCAAAATTGAGGTCAGCCTCCATGCAGACGGAGGCCTGCGAGCGAGCACAAAGGATGTGACAGACACTCAAAAGCAATTGCTATAGATACAAAGTCGGTTTTGGAGGCCATTGTGGCACTCTGAGATTTATCTTTGCACAATATTGCTCATACTGAGGAAGCCGAGGTCATGTCATTCACAAACTGCAGGTTTCTTTTAAAGCTGCAGCAGAAAGAAATCTGGGATCAAGGTATCTGCTTCCACATTATGTGGAGCACATATTTTGTGTCAGGCATTACTGTCAACGAGACAAATATTCCTGTAGTTCCCAAACGATCGTTTAGTGAAATGGATCTAATTTAAAAGGTAGTGTTTCGTCTAGCTTGAGAAAATATTGGGGTCTCTGGACTAGCAGGCTTTTAGAGAGGTATCATGAGAACAAGCTCAAATCTGACCAAGCAAAATAGTCAATTCTCCTGAAACAGGACACCAGATCTAGGTCACCTTCAGAGATCACAAGCAAGACATTACAAGAATCGTTTCTGCATATTTTATTCGAGACAAGACGTTTTAGACAGCATATCTCAAGCTAGATTTCTGAAACCTAATCAGGGTCTTGCTTAAAAGGATCTAAAAAGTCATTAATTGTTAAACTAAATGCAAAAATGTTTTGACCATGGCAATGGTCCGCAATGAATCTTGACAGATTCACCAGATATAAAACATTAAATGTCTCCCTCAAACAAAGCCATTACATAGCATAATGGAAGGCATTATATGGTACTTTTTCAACATTTTTACCTCATTCACTTTAAATGTATGGAAAAGAGCAGCAGGGGCATTCTCCTAAAGTTATCTTTTTATGTTCCATGGTAGATAGAAAACCATTTTACAGACAGTGACAGAATTTTTGAAAAAACTAGCCTATTCCTTTGAAAATCTCAATTGTTTCTCCATCAGAGCAATGGCATTAAATGGAGAGCAAATGCAAACTTGTGCTTGCTTCAGATGTTTAACATAGAAAAAGACCTTAGTTCTTATTTTAAAAGAGATCTCATGTGCAAATAAATTTCATGAATTTCAATAAGAACTTAAACATTTCTCATCAAATTCTGAAGAAAAAAGAAATTGGGATGTGAAATCCATATTATTTTACGGCTCTACACTCATAGTGTATTTGTATAGTTATAAAATTAATTTGTCAGATAGTTCACCCAAAAATATGTATGCATTTCTTTCTTCTGCTGAACACAAAAGAAGATATTTTGAAGAATGTCAGTAACTAAACAGTCAATGGTAGCCATTGGCATATAGTTCCATTATAGTATTTTCTTTTTCTCCATACGATGGAATTCAATGTGGCCCATCAACTGTTTGGTTACCCATATTTTTCTAAATGTCTTCTTTTGTGTTCAGCAGAAGAAAGAAATGTATATAGGTTTGGAGCAACTTGAGGGTGAGAAAATTATGAAATAATTAAAAAATAAATTGGGGTGAACTGTCCCTTTAAGTCCCTTAATTCATAAAAGAGCAACCTCTGTGAAACACATTTTCCTTTGGGGAGAGTGACAGTTAGTGGCATTACCTTGAGAGCTACGTGTTTACTGTCATGAAGGATCATTTCCTCTGATAAAATCAGGACTCTCTCAGGGCTGCACAGGTCCAGTGGCTGAAATGCAATTAAACACTCATTAAAGCCTCAATATTTGCATCATGTTAGTCATGTCATTTGCACAAGGGTAAGTGTTAGTACACCACATCCCAGGCCCTGTCTAAATGTAACCCTAAGCCCCCATGATCTTCCTCCGAGTCCACACTTTCATGACAGAATGCAGAGCTCGCAGGCTTGGCAAAAGTGCGCATCGAGGGAATATTAGCCGCAAAGCACACGAGCACCCTTCTGACAATAAAAAATTGGACAGCCTACTGTCTTGTGGACATAACGGACACACGTATGCATGAAAGTCAATGGCTACCGTCAACTGATTGGTTACCGACATTCTTCAACATATCTTCTTCTGTGTTTGGAACACCTTGAGGGTGAGTAAATGAGGTTACGCTTTATTGTAAGGTGTCATTGTTACACTGTACTTATACATTTATGTACTGAGTAATAATTAATAACTGCATGTACTTACTATAGGGTTAGGATTATGGTTTGTTGCATGTAATTATGCATAATTTATAGTTATTACTATAGTAACTATACGTAACATATGTAACAATGACACTGTAAAATAAATAATAATAAATAATAAAAATGTTCATGACCTCATATTAATTGAGAAAATACATGCAATATGCAGGAATTCATACCTAACACGTATAAAAAAATACTCTTACTTATACATTCAGATTTTAACCAACAATTTTGATTGTTTATGAACAAATTCTCTTTGTCTATCCAAAATCTGTCAACTACCCATTTCAATTAATGAGCCATTGTTCACTATTGGTAAGATACATTTATTACGTAGCATGAACTCCTTAATGTAAACTGCTGACCTTTTAACTCTGCACTAAATTAAATATAACATAAGTAAAAAAAAAAAAAAAACATAGATAAGTATTACATAAATAACTGGGAAGATAAACAGATACTGAACGCACCTGAACAAAAACAGGGAAGATGAGAATCTTAGGGGCCAGACTAACATATGTGCCATAGTTAGAGTGAGGCAGGTGGGACTGGACGATGGTGCAGTTCTGGTAGTTGGCAAAGCTCTGTCTGTAGGATGAGGGAGGCATTGTTGTGGTCTTACTGCTCATAGACCTGCACAAGGTGGCTTGTGCGTGCAGCCCACCATCCTGCAGGTAGTCTGGGCTCTGCTGCAGTCCTCTGCTAGTCTGGTAGATTCTTCCTATGAGAAGAAATAGTAAGAGATATCATTAAACACTCACAAAAAGTACCAAAAGGTACGTTTTCAAAATGTACAAATGTCTTTACTGTCAATGTCTTTAATTATTTATTTATATAAATTCATATTAACTAATAATAATAAAATAATAAAATCTTACTGCCCCCAACCTATGAATATGTATGATTATGAATATGTTAATCATTCTCTGCCATGGTATGTCAATATGCCTGACGGTATTGCCATCTGTCCTACCGGCTCATAATGACTGTGCTTGTACACTTTTTATGCTTCTTTCTAAAAGAGCATATGCAGCAATTTCACATTTCAAACTGATCTGAGACCAAAGATCATCAAATCTTAACCTAAACATGTAAAACAGAAAGGGAAAAGCTTCTCATGGGCTGTCTTACCTAGAGTTCCCAGTGTGCCATTGGAGTCAGAGTACACTGGCTGCAATATCTGCAACATAAAACAATTACAAAAGAGACATATTACCCCAGCCATCAGTCGAAAATGAATAAGAATGCACTTGCTTTCAGATTCCAACCTGGTTTCCAGGGCTGACAGGGGAGAGGATGATGTAGTTGTCGCCATTTGATGATGTCACACGGGTACCTTTGAGGGTCTGGGTGCGTGTTTTATAGTCATTTTCTTCTCGTTTGCCAGTCCAAGACCACAATGACTCTCCTACTCTATTTCCTGCGTTATCAGGGCCACTTGCTTTTTTACGACGACCCTGTTTGTGATTGGTGGGTCGAGAGAGTAAAGGTGGGGTTTTGCTTTGTGTCTTTGCAGTTGTAGATTGAGAATCAAATCCGGAGGGTTTGTAGGAAGGTCTGTGGATAAGCCCCTCGTAGTAAGGCTTCATAATAGGCACTGTCCTCCATACAACCACTGTGATCTCATTTCGACAATTCCTTCAGGAAGAAAGTTAATTTTAACAATAAGGCATAAATGGATTTCAAAAGAACCATTAAAGAACCTTAAAAGAGATGAAAATGAAATTATCATTTATTCACCCATATGTCATTCCAAACCTGTTTGTTTTTCTCTCCTCTGTGGAACATAAAATAAGATATTTTGAAGAATGGTAGTTAACAAACAATTTTTTTTTCTTTTTTTTTTCTTACAATGGAAGTCAAAGGGAACTGTTCAGCTACCAACATTCTTCAGAATATATTCTTTTGTGTTTCACAGAAGAAAGTCATAGAGGTTTGTAATGACATGAGGGTATGCAAATGATGACAGAATTTTCTAACTTAAACTTTATTTCCACTAAGCCCTTTACCTCAATAAACTATTACCATTAAAGAATCAGAAGTGAAATTGTTGTGAAACATGTGGCTACAAAATGATCACCAAAAACATCCCTACGCACCTGATGGCATGAGCCAGGTCCACACACTTCCAGTGTTCAACCGGCTGGCCGTTCAGCTGCAATACTGTGTCCAGCTGCTGTAAGCCTGCCTGGTGAGCTGGACCACCTAAACAAAATAGACAAAGACACTCGAGATCATAAATCACCGTTAAATAAGTATGCCCATTAAAAAAAAAGTATTTTTTCTACTAAAAAGCCATTAGATAAAATGCAGAGCAAATGTAGAATAAATAAAAAAAATAACACACATCTGCAATGTTTTAAACTATTCTGAGATTTACCAAAATACCAAAGAATGCAATTCATCAGTCAGATATTTTATTACGAACATTTTGCACTAAATTTTCTTTATGTCTTTTTAAATTAGAAATGTAGCATTTACCTTTAGAGGTACTAGAGCTTGTCACTGGGGTAGTACCATTAATGGGACAACTTTGTCATTTATCTAGCCCTTAAAGGTGCATACTAGTACCTTAGTAGTATGTTGTACCCTTGAGGTCCTAGTATGCACCTTTTTCTGAGTGTGGCAATACCATGATATTTAAGAACCTTGATTAGCACTAGGTTCTATGATTTCTTCTCCTTAGGAATTTAAAGAGGGACATCTGAGACAAAGTTGACATTCAAATGAAACAACTAAGAATCCCATAATGTCTCCTGCGCAATGAATGAGCAACTTTTGAGCAAGACAATTACAATTTACTCTGGATACAATTTTATATACTAATTTAAAACTAATTATGGGGAAAATTTGAAAAATTTAATTGATATTGATATCTTGAGTGTTTTAAAATACCTGGATCAACAGCCTGGACCCGTACAGGTGAGTCAGAGCAGATGGTGAAGCCAAAACCATCTTTTCCTCTCAAAATGGTCACCTGTGAAAGAGAACACACATTTACAATACTATTATAATTTTTTCAGAAGTAAAGACATTTATAATTTACAAAAGATTTCTGTTTCAAATAAACGCTGTGCTTTTGAATGTTCTACTCATCAAAGAATCCTGGAAAAATATCATGGTTTCCACTAAAATGTTAAGCAGCACAACTGTTTTCAACATTGATAATAATAATAATATTCAATAACACGAATCAATTACATTAACACAAGAAAAAACACCATGAATAAAAAAATATAAAAAAAATAAAAAATTAAATTAAAAGAAAGTCATTAATATATAGCATTCCTGGGAAAAAAAACTACCCCGAGTGATACGTCTTTTAAACAGACTGAAATTAAAGTGACCTCAACCTTTACAGAACTTTCAGGAAGACAAACTATCCACAGTAAGAGTACAGTGTAAGGCCCCACAGTAGCCAGGGTCAGAGAGTGTGTGTGTCTGAGTGTGTGTGTGTGTGTGTGTGTGTCTGTGTGTCTGTGTGTGTGTGTGTGTGTGTGTGTGTGTGTGTGTGTGTGTGTGTGTGTGTGTGTGTGTGTGTGTGTGTGTGTGTGTGTGTGTGTGTGCTAGAAACAAACATCCCCCCGGAGTGCCACTGTACCCCAGAACCACGAAGACTGAAATGCCACAGCACCAAAGAGTCAGGGATATTAAAAACTACAAGCTGAGAAATTAGTCAGGGTTGCTGGGTGATCAGTAGGCTTTTCTTTTTCCCTGGCAAGAAAAGGAAACGACGGGGGGAGAAAACTGCCATGGCACTGACAAACAGCAGAGACTGAATATTTGGACAGTAGAAGTTCAAAATGTCAACAGAACCTGGAGCCAAACTAAATAGGAAATGTTGAAGGGGGGGGGCGTCTCACATTTAACATGACATTGACCGCACAACAACAAAGAGGCTTGTTTAGGGAGGGAGAGAGAATAAAAAGAGAAAAAGTGATGACAGCTTTAGGACTTTCACTGCCGTTCCTCTTTTCTCCTCTGGGTCGACGTGGTTGCCCTCGTTATAAGCCCCATTAATTGCTGTGATGAAATAATTATCCACATCAAACTACACTGAAACAGTTTCCCTGTTCCACTGTTCCTGTTTGTTGTTCAAGTTCAAGTTAAAACAATGACACTCACCTGTGTGAGCAGTGTAGTCAAAGTATTGGCAGTACTGAAAGAAGACTAGCTCTTGTTATGAGAATAATCATGCATTACAGCATAATCCAGTTTAAAACGATGAGCAGAAATGTTCTGTCCATCATTAAATGGAGTTTTAAGCAAAAGTTCAAGAGGGTGAGCAGATAACCTGAGGTAGTGTCCCAGTTTCCCAACAATTCAAAAGTAAATATGTCCTGCTTTAGGCTGTTAAGCTCACTAACCAAGTACCCTCAATGTTCTTGCTACCATCTTTGGTACTGTTTGCAGTTTTCAATAAGGAAAGCTGTTTGTCCATTAAAATTTTATTTGCTGATATCTTCATTTTCATAAAGTCATGCAATTTATTTGGTTAATATTATATTATCAATTACATTTTTATGGTTTTATGATATTTATGGTTTCAGGATTTATGATTCTAATGCTAAATTTATTAAATGCCTTTAAATGTACATGTAGGCTAAATGTCAAAATTGACTAAAAACTGTTATTTATTACAATAAAACATTATTATATTACATTATATTATTATGTTATATTATATTATATTATTACACGGCTCTGTGGAATACTTCATTCTGATTGGTCAATCGCGTCATCCAGCGGTGTGTTATTCCCTAATAACAACCACTGAAAACAGATAACAGAGGCTCATCCGTGTTACTGGAGTCACCAGCGCTATACGCTTGCTAGGAACGTTTCTGTAAGTTTTGTGTTTGGTGAGCTAATAAATTAATAATAAATGATTAAAACTCAGTCAAATCAATAATTTGTGTACAGTTATTTAATCATGTCATCCAGTATATCACTCTCTCTTGTTTCATACAAACGCAGCTGCTGCTATTTTTGATTTTTGACGATTGACAATTGACCCTTCGCGTGGAGCTTGATTGACAGGTAATCTGACCAATCATACTTCGCCATCCGCCATTTTGTCCGACAAAGCAGTCAGGAGAGATAGTAGATTAACATGGGAAGATTTGAACTTGAAAAACGGAGAGTAGTGACGCCTTTCTGCGGCTAAAACAACATTCCTTCTTATGTTCATTCATGTTTATTTGATGCTATAAATGAACTAAAAGGTAGAGATAATCGGTTCACGAGCAGCTTTAACTGATGCTCTACAGCGATCTGTCACGACACATAAGAGCCACAAAACGGTATTTATTGTTTAAATTTCTTTTAAAAAATGACCAAATTTGAAAGGTGAGACTTTGTTTAATATGTTTAATATCAAAAGTAACCGAAAAGTAACCTGGTCTGTCCTGTCTGTCAGCGTGTTGTCAGTCTCCTCTCTGCTCCGCGATGTATTTTTCACTGCGTGAGAACATGAGAGCGGCGTAGCTTGTCGGACATAGCGACAGTAACTAAGGGGGGCGGGGCTTTGCGAAGGGTCAATTGAACTTGCCACGCTAGCAACTGCCCTCTCCGTGGAAGCTTTGCATTTAAAGAGCTAATAAAATATTTAGACTCAAATCAATATTTTGTGTCTAATTATTTACCTACATGGCAAGTAGCTGAGTAATAAGCGGGATAATGTACATCCAGTCGGGGGCCTCATCACCCTGTCAGGGGTTTATTCTGAGATAACAATGTAATTCTGTACATACCGCCTGTATGTACATTATCCCTTTCTTATATCATATTATTATGGTTTCGTGACTTATAGATGTATGATAATTTTGTGTTAAACAATTTATAAATACATTCGTTGTTATTTATTTTTATGTTCTTTGCATGTGGTTCATTCAAAAGAAGACTAAATAAATCAGGACAAAGGTGACTAAGAAGATGGTTAAAACATGCTAACAGTGTTGTAATGCATCAACTAATCTATCAGGCACTTTTTTCTCATTTCAGTTAAATAAACATTTTGTTCCATTGTTCTTCCTATCATTATTACAGGCAAGCACCTCCAACAAAATCACAGAGACACCCTCCACCCCTCGACTTAAAAATCCGGTTCAAACTCTATTCATCAAGTCCAGTCACAGCACAAATATTATAAGTGGCTGCTTACCTCACTCATGTGACTACTCATCTGACATCCCTCCTTAACCTTATCCTCACTTATATTTTTTATATTTCTACCATATATTGATTTCATTGATTAAGTTGTCCTTCCCGGCTGAGCTTGTGCGTGAGCGTTTCCATTACTCACAGCAAACCAAATCTGTTTACCCTCACTCTAAAAAATGGTGGGTTGTTTTAACCCAATTTTGGGGCAAATATGGACAAACTCAAACAGTGGGTTAAAAATGTCATAAAAAAATGTAACCCAATGGCTGAGTTTGACCATATTTGACTCAAATTTGGGTTAAAACAACCCAGCATTTTTGGCAAGAATCAACCTATATAAAATACTGTAAAGGTTTGAACTCTTACTACTACTTTAGCTGCCGCTTTTATCCAAAGCCACTTACAGAAGCCTGGGGTTAAGTGCCTTGCCGGGCGGTGAATGCTCATTGCGTTTTGCTCATTGCGAAGTTCAAGCCTTTAACCAGCCCGGATCTTTAAACTGTAGGCTAAACCACCACACTCTGAACTCAAACATTTAAAAATAAATAAAATTACGCAACGCATCTATCCAAGACCAAACATGCCATAGCGGTTCAATACCAGTATCAATAACAATACAACCAAAGTAGAAAAACAAAACAAAAGAACAAACCTGTGGCAAGTTTCGTTCGATGCAGAGCCGGCATAGACCGTGGATTGTATGCATCGCTCAGCACATATACGTCCACCTACATCTACGGCGCTCTTTTCTGTGACTTAAATAAAAGTAAAGTCACACAGGTGATGCTGCTTCCCTTCGCTGTCGCTCTAGTACGGCTATGCATGCCCACTCATGGGAACTGCTCTGAGCAGAAGAATGACAGGAAACCACCTTCCACCCCCCCAGTCAGTGGCCAGGCAGTATGTCTGCACTCGATAAGCCAACATGTTTCCTGAGTAGCTCTCAACAGTAGTGGCTGAACTCACTCTCTCTGCGCAGTGAGATGGAGCTCACTCAGATCGGCTTGATTTAGTGTAAACACAAACATGCATTATGAGCCAGAAACATTAAAGTGCGCACAATGTTTGTTTAATGAGAAGCTGGACAAGCATAGGCTGACAGACGTGGAAGACGTCCAACCCTTGCACAACAGCTAGATTCACGAAAACAGTGTTGAAATTTCCGAAATGCATTATTCCGATATACACTCAAGCAGGTTCTGTGCAAAACCAACACAATCATTTCATCAAATCGCCATAACCCATAGTTTGTTTATCTCTTACATCACCCTATTACTGATGTTCCAGATAAAACCAGTTATCGCCAATAAGAAATCCCTGGAAGGTCAACAGCGAAATCTGAAAAATTGATTTTCGGGAAGAGAGGAAGGAAATGGAAGAATGATTAGCTGAATATTTGACCGGCCTCCACATAAAAATCCAGGGAACCAGCAAGAGTGTCAGTGGAGCGGGAATCAAACAGTGATAAATCATAAACACTGTGCGGGATTGGGCTTCCTATTGCAAGACACTTTGTTGGCTTTTTCCGTTTCCCAGCTTTGTCTGAGGAGAACAGAGCGGGCGGAGAATAGTCCTGGGAAAAGTTGCTCGCTAAAGTGGATGGGAGGGTTTAATGAGCAAGTATGTGTGTGTCGCAAATATCCAAAAGTACATCCATACACATTCTACTGTCCGTCACATTAGCACGCACCACAGAGTAACGTGTATTCCCAAGCTGGTGGAGTCACATTTCTGATGGCTAAAAAACTTCTGACTGCATGCAGCATCATTAGTTCTTTCAGTTGTTGTTAGCTTAGCATAAATCTTCAATGATAGTTTCTATCACTACAGCCAAATCTATTTACTCCAAACAAGCCAGCAATAGCAGAGGAATTGTGTTTAAAAACCAGTATTGTTAACTAACTAAACATATATATATATATACCATATATATATACCATTTGAAATCTTGATAAAAATAAGTTGAAATAGAAGTGCTCAAATTAATAAAACTTAAACTGAAATAATGTAAATAGAAATTAAAAAAATTATTAAAATGGCAAATGCACATAAACAAAACTACTAAAACATAAACTAAAATAAAACACATTTCAATTTGAAATGGATTTTTGGGGGAATGTAATAAAACTGTAGAACTGTAAAACTGAAAACTGTAATATTTTCATAAAATTGCTAATTTCTGTCTTCTTAAGAATATTTATGAAGCTATGAACCTGTCAGGATCTACAATATTTTCAAATATTATTCAACCTTTTTTTTTATACAAACTACACAACATTTAAAATTCCAGTAAAATATGAAATGTAAGAATCCATAAATCCTAAATGACATCCTACACTGCAAAAAGTTAAACAAAATAATAATTCTTAATTCTCTGATCTGAGAATAAAAATTAAGTAACACTGGGTTTATCACATAAAGCAAATTTTAAGTGAAAAATGCAAGCCTACAAAAAATAAACATTTGAAGTTAAATTAAAAATTCAAATGTTATTTTATGAATTACACTTACTGTAAATGACTGCATGTTCTCTGGACTTGAGGTCTTGGGTCCAGCTTCATAGTTGGATGCAGCAGCTTCTGAAAGATACACAAGAGAGTCCCACGAGTCCCAACCAGACAGACTGCTCTTTGAGTACATCTTAGCCCTGGGTAGAAATCTCTCTACTCCAGAACTCGTTCAGAAAGAGGACAGCAGAATCCGGTCAACACTATCTGCAGGCTTCAGCTGAAAGTGAGTGTGTCTACACCATGAGAGATGAACTCAACCTGAATCCCTTTGACACAGAGCCGACAGCCCCAGAACAGAGAGAGAGAAAGAAATCTACTCCCCTAAAAGCTTTACCCCCACCCCGACATCCAGCGACAGGCTCCCCCACTTTGTAACCATAGAGATTACGCTCCCAGGAAGCAATGTCTTTCTAAACATTCTTCATGGAAACAGCATTCAAGAGGGACACAATACAGCTGGCTCTCTCTATTAAAGTCAGCCCAGTGCCTTGACTCAAGCCCCCCTTCTCTCTCTCTCTCTCTCTCTCTCTCTCTCTCCCTCTCTGTCTTGATCTCTCTCCTCCTACACCTCTCTCTCTCTAATCAAACTTAATCTCATCTGAATTTATCTGACGGCACACGTGTCATTCCGTCCACACCCCAAAAGCAAAATCGCTCATTTTGTAAGCAATAATTAAGATGATCTCTTACAGGCAATAGGACAAAGAAATTGCCTTCGCATTAAATATTAGATGTTTTTTTTCATCGCAAAGTTCCCTACGGAGCAGCAGTGGGAGCGAGAGAAGATCCCTAAAGTGGATTTAAACGAACTTAGACACACTATGACGCTTTAGCCTTTTAATTCTCATCTAATTCCAGTGGCTCATCACAGTGCACAGTGTGTCAGCCCAACTGGCCCCTGGCTCTTTGTTACGGCTCTCCGCGGGGATGCTGTACGTTTCAACACCGAGCCCTCTATATCCCTCCTAGAAGTGAAGGCAATGCTTGTTCATTTAACATTGCGTTTGGTGAGAAGCAAAAAACAAGCAAATTTCATTTAAACTCAAGGATTGGGATACAAAAGTAACTTTCGCTGCCAGGAGCTTGTTTGTTTGTAGCAATGTCAGGAATAAGCGCATCCTCCTCATATTTCTACAGTCAGTCACATTTATTCCCAAGCTGATGGAGTCACATCTTTGATATGGCTGAAAAACTCCTTTGACTACATGCATCACCAGCGTTGTTAGTCATTACAGCTGTTAGCTTAGCCTAAATCTTTAAAAAATACTTTCTAATGCTTCAGCCAGGCCTCTGTTATCGTCTGATCTGCTGTTGTTTAAACTTAAAAATTCTTGCCTTGACAACTAACTGAAATAAACGTTTAAATTGAAGAACTAAAATTACTTAAAAACTAAGCCTGAAGAAAAAAAAAGAATATAGAATGCTTGTTAATTTAACAGCCTTTGGTGAAAAGTAAAACATGCAAATTCCATGTAGACTTGTAAGTATTTGGATACAAAACTAACTTTCGCTGCAAAAAGCTTGTTTGGTTGAAGCAATGTCAAGAACATCTGTTATCATCTGATCTGCTGTTGCTGAGGAAAAACTGTCATGTGGAATTTGTCCGTCTTCATTGCTAAAGGCTATCAGAGAGTGGCTACGATCCAGATGGAAAAAAAAAAACAGAAAAAGAAAGAGAAACGGCATTTAATCTCACCAGCGGTCGGTCTGATGCGACGTGAGGCCACTTTCAGATGTTTGCTCCTGCCCAGTTCCTCTCCCAGGAGATAATACCAACCTCTGATCTCCTGTCAGCAGAAAATGTGAAAAATACAATTACACATAGAAAGCCATGGGAAGAAGATGCTCTTTCCTTCACCAGGTTTCACATTTGTAATATCTGTAGACTTGTAAATGCATCCCTCATAGGGAAAGTATTACAATGAGGCCCTGTAGTTGTCTGCACACAGTCGTGTCTGTGTGTAGGTTTTTGAGACCTTTGTAGCTGTAAACAGCTGATGCCCATTTTACTCTCCCGCTCAGCCAGATGGCATTGTGTTATATAAAACATCCATCGGGTTTGATCTAATTTTTCCTAAAATATCACCCTCCGAGAAAGGATTTACTGTCTTAACACATGAGTATAAAACTCTTGAATTTGACAACGGGACATAATGTAAAGGAACAGGGATCTCAGATGGGATGTTTCTTGTTTTATCGTGCAGGCGAGCATGCAGAATAAAGTCACTATGCCAGCTTGTTTGCGGTATGCTGCTTTTGGTAATTGTAGGTCATTTTTCAAGCCTCAATGAGCAGTCCCGTCGCCGCTTCCCCCACTGTGTAATTAGATGATGGTGTGGTGGAAATGCTTTGACAAGAGGAGAATAAAATGAAGAGGAACATTTCGTTAGATAAATATAAATTTCTATCTTTCTTAAAGAAAGTCAAACCTAAGTGGTGTTACAATGAAAGAACATTTTGGTTTTTATATATTCTGCATTAATTAGGTCAAAAGTGAGAGTAAAGACATTTATAATGTTACTAAATTATATAATAAAATTGAAAACAGTCATTTTTAAATGTAAATAATAAAAAAAGTTACATAGACTTTTATCTACATAAAATATACAATGTGTTTATATATATATATTTTTTTTATTAATGTATGAGTGGTGGGAGAAAAAACAAACACACACACAAAAACAAAACAAAAATCAATAACCATTACACTAAAACTTCTGTAAATTGTAGCCTATGACACCTTTTAAAGTATGAATCAATGTTCTGTCATATTGGTAAAAATAAAAATCCAAATGATTTTCAAAGCACTGGACTGGGTTAAATCGTTATGGGTAAATGTTAACAATGCACTGGAGCAACCTTTTGGAGGTGCAAGTTTGAGAAGAAAACTTCATAAAGGCGAAATATAACTGCACCCTCACTTCGGGAAAAAAAAAATGATGAAGTGAGTGTGCAGTTAAATTTGCCTTTATAACAGGATATTTACCTTAGATGAGGTGATGAGGGAGTGGACACCAAAACTCATACAGCCCAGGAAGTCACTGCGCCTGTGGGCATAATCAAACACTCTAAAATACAACAACAGGCGGGAATATTTTAACTCCAGATAACGTCATTATGATATTCATTTCAGTTAACCCCACTTAGATCATGTTCACTGCCCTGTGACACTGCTGGTGTAGAAAAACTAGCCAATAACATATTGATTTTGTAATGAGTGAACATGGATTTTGTGTGTCTTTTGCAGCATGAAGATAAAATACATACTAGTGTAATTGTACTTATGGCACACATATAACTAGCCTTTATCTACAATTGTATTAACGTAGAAAATCAACATGTGAGTGAAAAAGGGTAAGGTCCTACCTGGAAGTTCGATTGCGATTCCACACTGTTAACAACAACCTCTTCTTCTGATCGTCTTCATCCACATCTCTGCAACATAAATGCAACACTTCAAAAGCTCATTCATCAATGTCCAGCTTCATCCAAAAACACAATGGGCTTCTCCTCCAAAGACTTGAAAAAGACAGCCTTTCTTTCAGCTAACAAGAGGGAGCCAGGAGACCCAGCCCTAAAGTCTCTGTTGAAAAGACTGATTGAGATTTAGACACTGTCAGACAAGGTGTTAGAGAGCACATGAGGCTTAGCATAATTTATTCTGCTATAAGATAACACGACACTCTTCCACTTCCTCTTTTTAAACACAATATTACAAGTGCTCTGTCGGTAGGGAACAATAAAACTCTAAAAGAATCACTCACAACATAAACGACTCATTGAAAACAGGACTCTTGCAGTCTAGAATAGTCCTGGTCTTCCATCGCTTGCTGTGGTCCACATCTGGAGCAATGCAAATCTGGAATAAATAAACTATTAAGTGCACTAGTTTAACATTGCTAGCAGATATGTTCACCATATTCAGAGGGAAAATCAATCAACACTTGAATCAGGCATTGAGTGGACAGCTGCCAACACAACTGATGCTTTCTCATGCCTGAAACCTGCTCGGGCTGACATGAAAACGGGTTCATTTCAAGGGCAGACATCCACAGAGGATTATGTGACAAATAATGACAAAAATAATAACACATCATCACCAACAGTGAACGGGAAAGTTACTGCTGTCTCTCTGCTGAGAGAAAAATAGGTTTGACTTATTTTATGAGGCTCGAAGTCACATGACCTCATGTGTCAAAATACAGGCTGCACAAAACCCAGGTTGCATAGGTCAAAATGCCCACCTTTACATATGAGTCACATGGTCTGTACTCTCTTCCCATGAGTCCTCTGGCCTCTAAAACTTTAAAGAAAAAAACATGATAGCATGATTAAAAAATGCTCTCAGAGTAATTCAATTCTCACTTAATTAATTATAAACAGTGTTGGGGGTAACACAATACAATAATTCGAGTCATGTAATCAGATTACTTTAAGTAACTAGTAAAGTAACGCATTACTTTTAAATTTACAAGAAAATATCGGAGTTATTTTTTTAAAAATATGTAACGCAAGTTAATTTGTGGCCTTTCCTGTCCACAAGTTGAGAGAAATCTGGAGTAAGGTGCACAACCTTTGTGTGCACTGTCTAAATGTGGTTATTGTAGTTCTAGACTAATTTGAGCATGCATTTACTCATCTCTCTTGCACAAAAACAGATTTAGTATTCCTCAAAATGAATAAAAACAGAGAAATGCAAACTTTGGATAAACCTGCAATAATTCAAATTATTTAAAAATAATAATTAAAAATAATTACAAAAATATGTTAAATTACACAAAATATGTGTTGTGTATTTAATCTCACTTTATTAATCAGTGTCTTTGCTGCTGACCTTCAATGATCCAATTCAACCATACTAATAAGTACAAATCTACAGTATAGACATGAATTTAATTTCCTTTAGCCTAATGCTTATGCATATCACTTTTGGTGTGAAAGGGCCTTTTTTGTTATTAAAAAATGAACAAGCAAGCCCAGCCCAGATGAGAAAAAGTAATGTAAAAGTAACATAACGCATTGCTTTCCATAAAAAGTAACTAAGTATGCAATTAGTTACTTTTTAGGGAGTAACACAATATTGTAATGCATTACTTTAAAAAGTAACTTTCCCAACACTGATTAGGAATGTATGAAAGAAAGTTTCCTGTATTAAATAAGTGCAAGCACAACCACATGTTGATCTTATTATGATCAAACAAATTGTTAAAGAGATAGTTCACTTTGAAATTCATTTTTGATATGTTTTAGCTTACCTCAAGGGCATCCAAGATGTAGGTGTCTTTGTTTCCACAGTATTTTCAATTTTGATATTTTTAGGTCAAACCGTTCTTGTCTGTCAGTCATATAATGCAGGTCTATGGGGTCCACCTCAAAGAGCATCACAGAGAAGTCCAAATTAAACATGATTTAATGACTCGTAAATGTAAGTACACATTGATGGCCTAAGACACGAAACGAGCGGTTTGTGTGAGAAAACGAACAGTATTATATTGTTTTTACCTCTTGTAAACACAGCCACGTCCAAGTGATCTGAGGGCGCGGGCGCTTCGGTCTTTTCTGGAAAGCGCTGGAAGTGATCTCTCGCGCGTGTACGTCACTCATACAATTGTTTTATTCTTTTCTTTTTTCTTTTACGACGGTTTAAACATCCCGGATAAGCGCAAATTAGTACCCTTTTAATTAGCCGTCTTACCTACAATCTCTGTTCTGTGTAAACAATGAGTGACGTACACGCGCGAGAGATCACTTCCGGTGCTTTCTGGAAAAGACCGAAGCGCCCGCGCCCTCAGATCACTTGGACGTGGCTGTGTTTACAAGAGGTAAAAACTATATAATACTGTTCGTTTTCTCACACAAACCGCTCGTTTCGTGTCTTAGGCCATCAATGTGTACTTACATTTATGAGTCATTAAATCATGTTTAATTTGGACTTCTCTGTGATGCTCTTTGAGGTGGACCCCATAGACCTGCATTATATGACTGACAGACAAGAACGGTTTGACCTAAAAATATCAAAATTGAAAATACTGTGGAAACAAAGACACCTACATCTTGGATGCCCTTGAGGTAAGCTAAAACACAGCAAAAATTAATTACAAAGTGAACTATCTCTTTAAACTTCAAAAGTACAAAGTACAAAATCTGTTCACAATTATGCTTACTTTGAACATAGAGCCACCCACTTCCTGGAGTAACTGTCAGTTTGAGTTGACCTGTGGTCAATGGGGGAAAAAATTATACACAGACACAGCATAATACAACTAATAATAATGACGTTTTAACTTTTTTTTTTTAAATTAAGACGAGACACTGCAGGTGAATAGGGTAAAAATTTTAACTTACAGATATCATCATGCAACTTTACCAGTTGATTACTCACATGAATAGGAGAAAAAAATATATTGCAAGTTTTCTGTAATTTTATGTTTAAATATGATAATCAGGCTATATCTAATTAAATATGCGCTAATTTGCATATATTTTGAAGTGACAAATCTGACCACTGAAAAAAACAAGGCTCAAAATTATTTTTGCATTTTGTTGATATATTCAATGAAAAGACATTTTCAGAGGGAATTATTAATATCTCCTTTTGTTACCCTGTAAATCAGAAAATACTGGCAATAGCCTTAAAAAATGATTTCTGCTCTATTTTTAGGCATAAAATGTCATATAAATCAGGCCAAGAATAATATATCAACAAATCCCTCTGAACAAACCTTCACAATATAGTTAGGAATACGGCTGTAGAGTTTGGTGTATGTAGGTGCTACAGAAGGGGAAAATCGTCACTAGGAGTGTGAGAAAAAACTCATTTTGAGAAAACGGCCTTTAAAGATTTTTATGGCAAAATTCCACTCATTTCTATTGAAAGCCATGAATTAGAGACAAAATATGCTTTAGGTCCAAGTAAAATCCATGTATCACACTGTTTAACATCCAAAACTCATTACTGCTTCATCCATCACTGATCATAACATCCAAAACAACACATCAACAGTCCATCACACAGGTGGAATGACAAAAACTAACTATATCACACCTATAGTAGACGTCACAGAAACATCACGTTATGCTTCTGAAGATGACTGCAGAGTCAGCAGTCGAAACTGTCAAGGTATAACAACAAACTTTAAACCTGTCGTATAAGAAATAATCACTTATAAATACAAATAGTAGGCTAAATGAACTCATATCTTTCCACATTTTTAACTACCGCGGAAATGTCAGAGCGGGTCACGTGACGATTCTGAACGAATCACGTTGTCAGAAATTGGCATCAGCCAATGAGATTGCGCATTTCGAGAAAATGGCCCATTTTACTTTCATGATTCGTTGCTGATAAATAGGAAATGACCATATTTGGATCCGACAGCATTGAAGAGGAGAGAGAGAGCTTTCCAACGGTATATGTGATGACAGGGTGCAGACAGCGATCGCGGAGTAGCGGGAGGATTTATAATGCCAACTTTTGATGAATTTAGGCGAAATCTACACACGCAAACAGACAAAGTGTAGTAAAATAAAGACCTAAATGTGTATTTTGGACTTTTTATCAGCACAAGTCTGAAAGAAGACATGTTATATGAAGACAAATAGGCCAAAATCTCAAAATTGACCAGTGAAAAAAAAACTATGTTTTTGCCTGCCGTGTCTCGCCTTAACAATAAATAAATAAATAACCGTTCAAAAGTTTAGGGTCAGTAAATGTTATGCTTTATGCACACCTTTATTTTTACACCTTTAAAGGCTGCCTTTATTTCATTATTATTACAATATAAACTTCTAGGTTACTAATTTAACTCCTGTTCCCTGAAGAAGGGAACTGAGATGTTTTTTCAGAAGTTAACTGATGAATTGGGATCTCACCTAAGAGCCCTGAGAGCTGACTAATTCCCCCACACCTGCTGGGGCAGAGAAAGGACAGGCCTTTAACACAGAGAGAGTCGATCACTGCTGTTCCTTCTTACCCAAACATTGAGACACTGGGAAAGCTTGGCTATTCTAAACAGAAGGGGACGCTACGGACACCACATCCTGCCCGTCGGGAGGTATTAGAGAGAAAAATTTAATACCTCCATCAACAGCAGCCAGAGCTGCTGTTGTCTCACAGGTGCTGCAAACCGTGCAAGACCCACTTCAGGCAGTCTGCACTGCAGCGTGTGAAATACTCTTTTAGGAGAACTGCATGAATGCAGAGATAGCTCTTTGAGAAGCGACCAGCACTGGCGCGCCATCACACCAACACTCTCTGAAGAGCTTCTTCCTGGTTCGTTGTATACACTCGAACAATGATTGCAAAGCAGAATCTTCAAAAGCTTGAATGAGTTCAGCATGCTTCCATTCAAACCCGCTTCATGAGGTGTGGTTCGTGATTGCGAAATATCACTCGCCAGTGTCCATTGGCATGTTTTGTTTACACTCGAAGGTGATTGGGCTCTCAGGCGAGATCCCAATTCGTCAGTTCACTTCTGACAAACGTCGAAAGTGACTGACTGATAGGTAACATCAGTTATCTATTTTTTAAATAATTTTGGTAACAATTTACAATAAGGTTTCATTTGATAACAGTAGTTAACTACATTAGTTAGCATGGGTTAAGAATGAACAATACTCCTAGAGCATTAATTAATCTTAGTTAATGTTAAAGGGAATCATTTTTTCAGAGACCTTTCCAGGACAGGACAATTTTAATAATTCAAGGTTTTCCATGACTGTGGATGCATGGAAAATAACTTTTAAATTCACTGTAGTCTTTTTCATAAAATCATTCATGCATGTGGACCAGAAAACCTGTCACGAATTTAGGTGTAATGTAGCCTGGGTTTACCCATGCTGCCTTGCGCGCAGCGCGATTCTATTCTCGCTGCTAGGCAGCCTGGATTCCATGGACCAGATTTGCACCTCAGCTAGGGAACCAATCACCAGGGCCGGCCCGAGGCATAAGCAAACTAAGCTGCTGCCCAATCGAGTTTAAAAAAAAAATCTTTTTTTTAGATGACTTAAACAAGTGACATAAATGAATGAATGAAAATGACTGACTGAATGAATTATTCAAGACAAGAAAATTCTGATTTCATGATCAATATACCTACAACTGCTGCTGTATCTGCCAGCGTTTAAGTCATGCGCATTATCCAGACACCTCGCGCGTACATAGACAATTCGTGCGCAACTGCGCATAGTCACGGTATTGGTTTAAGTTGGAGAAAACAGCCGCAGGGGAACTTAACCTTCGGGGTTTAAGGGTAGCAGTTTAAATAAATAATAAACATAGCAGTTTGAACTCTTCTCCACTTTATTATACCACATATCAGATCACTGACTCCAAAAACCCGCGACACTCCAGTACCAAGTGCGCGTGACCCATTCCTATCTACGGCAAGCCCAGAGGGGAAAAATACATTGCATACACACATACAATGAGCGCCAGTACAACCGGTATTATAGTAACAAACTTTGTTGGATTCTGTCATGTACAATCCAACAAAGTCTGTTACAATAATAATAATAAAAAAGATTTTGAAGACAGTTACACTGTATTGAGACAGTTGAGAAATAATAATATTTTTACAGTTTTGAACAATAATTGTCATTGTTGAACCCTTGCTCTTATTATGTTTCTGATTTCTCAGTTTTGTCATTATTTTATAGGGCCCTATAATTTCCGCGATCACGGAATCGCGGACGGAATCGCGGAATTGGCCAATTAACGCGGAATCTAGTGTTACGCGGAATTTCGCGGAATTGTACATATTTGGAATGAAATTCTGTTTTTGTGTGGAAGAAGAACGTATATCTGGGGAAAATGCATACCGGGGGAAGCAAATCTGGCTCTCCACAGCTGCTTTCGTCGGCGAAAAAGTTAAGAAACTCGACGTTAAGCCATCAGTATCAGTACCGAGCCGAGCAGTTCGCACGTGACTCGCAAGTGTTTCCCACACATAGACTAATTCTATCTAGAAACAACACCGGCCGCCACATAGGCTATTGCGTTTCGTTCATTTATTTTAACGCATTCAGTTACATTTCCTTTCCCTGCTCTCCCTCCGTTTCTGTCTCTCACGTCTCTCTCTCTCTCTCTCTCTCACACACACACACACACATAAACACACACACCCCATCCCCTCCGTGCACACCGCGTCTGTCTATGAGGCGCCGGACTGGACAAAAGCGAAGCGACACAGCGCTCGATAGTGCGCGAGAGAGACCATGAGTGTTTCCGAGAGCGCGCTCGATAGTGCGCGAAAGAGACCGAGTGTTTCCGAGAGCGCACTCGATAGTGCGCGAGAGAGACCGAGTGTTTCCGAGAGCGCGCTCGATAGTGCGCGAGAGAGACCGAGTGTGTCCGAGAGCGCGCTCGACAGAGAAACAGAGAGTGTGACTTTTATTTAAACTAATATCATTTGTTTTACTGGACAGTTTAAAGCTCATAACCATATTTTGTTGTTATTTGAAACTACTTAGAGTGCAGTGTTATTGCATCATGCAGCATTTGTGCTGAAAAGTAAGAGTAAATGTCATTACTTCAAATTTAAGGTCATTCCTATTTTATTTGTGTACATTTTAATTATTAATATTAAAAGCACACTCTTTTTGACTAAAATAACGACTAAAAATTTAATTCCCCAAAATTAAAACGGAAAAAACGGAATTTGCAAAAATTAAAACGGAAAAAACGGAATTTAGGAAAAAATAAAACGGAATTTGGGAAAAAATAAAACGGATTTTATAGGGCCCTAATTTTAGCAAATAATTTATTTTATATGTTTTGAGACAGTTTGTTTTAAGAAGTTTCAAAGAGTTAGTAAAAGAGTAAAGTAAAAGTTCAAACTTTTTTATTTAAGTAGGCATCTATTTTTTATTAAGTATTTATTTTGTATTAATACATAACCTCGTATTAATTTATAATGTATCATTATCGCGTAACATTTGTGTCAATAATTGTCAAGCACAGGTGACTCCGCGTAGTGGGAGGGGGCCCCCAAATAAAATTCTGCTTAGGACCCCCAAAAGGCTCGGGCCGGCTCTGCCAATCACAGAACGGGGAGGGAGCAGCAAGACGATGATGACGTCTATGCGACACACCGAATCAGTTTGTTTATATCTATGGATCCAACATAGCAGACACGAAGTTACCTTTCGATGCAGCTTTAGATATTGTTCTAAGTAGTTAGAACGCAAGTTTATTTTGAAAAAAGAGCAACTTTTCTGTCGCTCTACATACGTCATCTGGTATAATTAAAACGATTGGCTATGAGCTACGTACAGGCGCATTTGATAGACATTCGTAGCACCCAATAAACGGCTCTGGGCATTCGTAAACCACGCCTCAAATACGAGAAAATGAACATGTGGTTCCCAGACCCACGTCTCAATGAGACTAGGTCTGACGTTAGCCAGGTGTAATGGCAAGTCCAAATTAGTAAAGCATACCATATGAGTCAAAATCCAGACAAAGCAGCTAGTGTTACATTTCTGTTTAACTAATATGTTCACTGACACACATATTTCCTCCAGATCTGCAGCAAAGCCTGGCCATCAGATCATTTTCTACCACAACACTGTTGTCATGTGCAGTCAAACAAAACTAAGTCTTTTCAGCTAGATAAGTGTTCTCACACTGTGATCCGTGGACCATTGGGGTTCCGTGAAAGACTTAAGAGTGGTCCACAAATTGACTGAATGATTATATTTTAAAATATATTAAAGTAGAAAACAGTTATTTTTAAATTGTACTAATATTTCACAGTATTACTGTTTTCACTGTATTTTTAAACATATCAATTCAAAGTTGGTGAATTCTTTTTTTTAAAACATAAAAAAAAACATACCAACACCAAAACATTTGCCTCATTCCATTATTTGCAAAAACTTGCATGTTAATTTCAATAAAATAAGAAGCAGTATAAAAAAAAATATGAATCTTTAATAGTGAGGCAATTTTAGATGGGTATAAACTTAGAAATATTTAAAACTGAAGGTAACTCTTTACGCATTTTTTAAATGTTATTGAAGCTTCTGACAATGACAGCACACACCGAAGCTCAATAAAGACTCACCATGAGTTTGTAAAAGAAAAGATGATCTCTGTCTCACTTTCTGTCTTCTGACAGTCCATTTTATAGTAAAACCACAGTTTGACTGATTTTAAAAATATCCCAAATCGCATGCATCACACATGAATTGTCAGAAATCTAGTAAATTACTTCAGATGCGATGCCTAACAGCTATTCAAGACCTTAACTGCCACTATGCATATGTTGCCACTAGAGGATAAAGAACAGCAAGAGCAAACAAGCATACATTTCAACCGCCTTTCATTTTGAATAGGCCTAGTTGATAAGACAGGATAAGCCGTGATTGGTCAGAGAGCAACATTGAACGTGAAAGGGGGTGTGTGGAGGGAGGAAGGGAAAGTCCACCTGCTGTCCTATAAACAAAACCTTTGACTGGGGTTGCCCTTCGTTCTGATCTGAGATCAGTTGCATCATGGTTTCTCTTAATATATATATTTGGAACAACAACAAAAAAAACGTAAAAACAGTACACAAACTCTTGGATCTGCTGAGCAATGATCTCACCATGGACTTTGACTCAAAAAACATAGACAAAACATTAAATCACTAAAACCCTTTATATAACTCCAGCTATAAAATACAAATTTGTCTTTTTCTCTTTTTTTATGGAAAACCACACTCTAGGGAAAAAAATGAAATACATGATTGTTCTTGGAAAACAATAAAAGCAGCATTAAGGTGAAGCTTTTGTTCTTGTCTGTTAAAGGACTTTAATCTTTGTGAGTCATTCATTGAGTCATTCATTGACACAACAGGAAATCAAACAGTCAGAGCTTCATTAATTCCTGGATGAAACTATACCTTTCTCCAAAGTTTTACAGTTTTACTACAGTTTTACTGTAGAACACAATGGAAATAAGAATAGCGACTTGGTGCAGTTGTGTAATCATGCTGACCAACTCCCTGATATGGCTATGAATAGTATACATCCCTCTGCAAGAGCAAAACCATGTTGACTACATAAAACATTGTGTTAAGCTCTGTTCCCTGGTCTCCTTGCATGGGAGAGCCATGGAAAATGCATGCAACTCAACTTCGACACAGATAAAAATAACAATAAACAGCTGGCGCAGTGCAAAGCAGGATTTTTAGTCAAATGAATTCAGCCATTATCTCATTCCAAATAAATTAATTAAAAAAATCTTGGGATCTGTGAGGGATGGTTAAATGTATTAACTTTATTTAGACCCAAAAGCCCCAAAGCTTTGCTGTATATGCTGTATATGTATATAAAAACTATATAAATAATATATATATGTTTTTAAAAGAAGTCTATTCTCCTCACCAAGACTGCATTTATTTGATTAAAAATACAACAACAAAAAACAGTAACATTGTGAAATATTATTACAATTTAAAACAACTGTTTTCTATGTGATTATATGGTAAAGTGTAATTTATTCCTGTGATCAAAGCTTTTCCTTTGACCGACACACACACACAAACACACACACACACAAACAAACACACACACACAACAAACACACACAGTGCAGTGCTGTGAAAACAGCAGTCTGTGAGCTGTAATGCTCGGGGCCACCGCTGATCGCGCCGTCACACCAACACTGGATAAGAGTCTTCTTGAAGAGTCTCCAACAAAGTAGCCGTCTTGCAGAAGTCAGACAACAGCTCGGCTTCAAAGTGAAAGACAATGTGTGCGTGCGCCTGCCTACTGTTTATACCCGTGCTTCGAGGCGGGGTGTGTGACGCGAATCACGCACGCCAACGTTCATTGGCTCGTTCTGTAGATACTCAAAGATGATAGGGCTCCCTAAAGTGATCCCAATTACGTTGTCACGTCAAAGCTACGTCTCCCGTTCCCTCCTTCAGGGAACGAGGGTTACATTAGTAACCGAGACGATACTCAGAATTAGAAACACATCTGTTTTCTTTATAAATCAATATTTTCAAACAATGTAAGTTTATAAGACAGTAAGGCAGGAAGGGCTGCCTCGATGACCTTCGTAAGGACGCGAGGGGACAGAGCTAACTCGAATGGGGAACCGCGTATGCCTGCTGCTCGAAGCAAACCATAGAACGGCCTGAGTCGAGGAAGAATGGAGACATAGACCGCGTCCTGACAGAGGAGACCAGGGAAGGACGTGCGTTCCACTGGGGTCTGTTCTGTCAGGGGTCTGGCGACAGAGGGGGACGAGAGTGGCGAGGCTTTTAAGCGGCACACACTGTCATCCGTGCACTCTGGAAACTCAGAGATGGGGGTGTTAGTTCTGTCAACCACATTAGGGGGCAAGCCAGCGGCGAAACAAGGATTCTCCCGCTGCCCTCCACCGGGGGAAGGAGTGGCCCTGCAACCAACTCCTCAACAGAACTGTAGCCCATCTCCAAGCTGTCCGCATCAGGAGAGCCGCTTAGCCTGGCGTTTAGCGGGCTGGGGGGCCTGAGCAGACTGGGGCGCCTTCCTCGCAGGAGGGCGTGTTCGGCGGCGAGCGGACTGAGGCGTCTGAGTCGGCGGCTGGATAGCAGCAGTTGGCCGCGGAGTCAGAACATGTTTGAAAGCCTCAGTCTGCTCCTGAGCGGCCGAGAACTGTCGCGCCGCCGAAAGGCCAGCCTGGGATTTGGGGAGTTGAGAAAGCGCTTTCACTCAGCCTCGCGTATATCAACCAGGTTAGGCCAGAGATGTCTGGCCACGCATGTGTACACCACCTGACTCAGGGAGCATGTGGTCACCTTCATCGCTCATAGCGCAAGAACGGTTATGCAGTTCTTAGATAAGCCCTGAATCAGCCCTGCCCTCGTGCATGAGAATGCATTGAGGCGGCAGCCTGCCCCGCAGCTTCTATAGGTATTTGCCTAGACAAAAACCTACAGGCATTGGAGGGGTGCTTAGGGTCGCCATGCCAGGTGGGTACACAGACGTGTTGCCACAGAACACTCCACAGGGGGAACCCCAGTGTACCCTCAGCCGCGGCCTCTGCGAGAGCAGAGAAGGCGGAAGAGGCAGTTGAGCAGTCGCGAAAAGTCATTAAGTAGACTCCCACGAACTCATGGCCTCTTCATGCACATCCGAGAAGAAAGGAATTGGGGTCGCCGCCCCCCAATACCAATCATCAGCCTTGAGCGCTTGGGACAAGGCGGAAGATACCACACAAGCCCGAACTCGCGGCAGCCCGGGAAAGCATAGCTGTCAACTCTGAATCAGATTCGACAAAGCACAGCCGAACCATCATGTCAAGAGGACTCCAGCTCACCTTGCGGCGATAGACATGATTTCATCTGCCGGTGCGCCGGATGAGACGTGATTTTTTTTGGGGGGGGGGGGGTTTTGTCAGTGAACTCATCCGGAAACCACACGGGTTGCAATGTGAAGGAGGGGCGTGTAAACCGAGGATAATTTGTCAGGTCTGTTACACACCAGCTGCCTCTGGTCACCCTGGCCACCAGCTGAAGTATTCACTCTCGTGGAAAAAATAGATCGGGGTGTGGATGAGGGGACTCTCACTCTAGTGAGATCATCGAGTCTCGACCATAAGACTGGGATGATCATGTTCCCGAGTGAGAACATGATGCATCCACGAATGCTGTCTGAACGTGATCAAAGCCCAAACACGTCATAACAGCGTTCGTGCCCATCAGCTGAATCTATCAGACTATTGCACCCAGAAATACACGGACAGAGCGTCTTTAAAAAGACGTGTCACATGCAAGCTCTTTTTGTGAGAGGACGCTCAGCAGCCCGTGCTGAAGCGGCCAGGGAGAAACACACACGCTGGATGCAGACCCCTGCACAGATCAGCAGGCAGGAATGTGAAACTCGCTGGTAAATCGCCTTTGCACCAACACAGACTGAAGAGCTGCTCGTCTCGAAGAATACTCTGTGACACTCAGAGAGAATTCAGGCTGCAGGAGTGAAGAGGACCTCTAGGCTCCGAAGCAAAAACATAACTGTGTGATGCCACCGTACTTCCTTATATACCCACAGAATGGGGTGGAGTTACGCTATGCAAATTCTGCAGACCCATGGCATTTCTTTGCCATTGGCTCGTTTTTAATACTCGAAGGTGATAGGCTTCTAAGCGAAACCCCAATTGTCGTCATCCGACGGAACTCGGAGTGACAACGATGGGGAAACTAAGACTTTTCTGTCAGTATAAGTCAAGTATAATTAAGTGCAATCAAAGTATACTTATTTATAGTTTGAAAGAAGTATACTAATAGCTAGGGCTGGATGATTTTGGCTAAAATCATAATCGCGATTAATCGAACAAGTTACCTCGATTACGATTATTACTTATTTTTAAAATCTTTCTCATATGTCACTGGCAAGTATATGACAGTATAAGCTACAGTATAGCTTATAATGTCATATTTACAGTATAAGCTATACTGTAAATATGTTCACGGTTATTTTTTCTAATGAAAGAGTGCATATCTTTGATTCTAAAATAAGGAAACACACAGATAGCTATTAATGCTCATTTATTAAATATTTCAAAACAATTGAATTGCATACAATGCTTGAAATAAAAACGTCTTAAAAAAAAGTCATTTAAGTTTTAATGTAAAAAGAAAGTTTCCTAAAAATGTAGAAAATAAAGAACTTTTAGAAATAGCTATTTTTGTAAACAAAATAAATGATTGTAAATATTGCCATCTTAAAAGTAAAATATAACTTGTATCTCTTGTAAACAAATTAAATTATTGTAAATATTGCCATCTTAAAAGTAGAAAATAACTTGCATCTCTTGTAAACAAATGTTAAAGCAGAGCTGCCAACTCTCACGCATTGACCGTGAGACTCACGTAATTGACCATTTTCCCACGCAGAGAAAAATCGCGAGGCAAAGAGGACACTGAGACCGACAGACAAGACAGAGAAGGTTACTTTTGATAGGGAACAAATTCTCAGCTCTCAGATTCAGTCAATATCTTAACGATATTCAAAAACTAAATACCGTTCTGACGGATTTAAATGTGACAGATCGCTGTAGCGCCTCAGTTCAAACGGCACGTGATACAGTAGCCTACAGCTTAGCTTCGGACACTGCGTGTTTCTTTGGTGCAAGCGGCTCCTGTTGCTGAGTTGACTCTTTGAGTTCTCCTCCATGTTGCTTCAGTGTCGCAGACTGGACGGGGCGGAGTCACGTGACTACACACGCGGTAATATGTTTTAAGGGGAAAATATTAATAGGATTAAACAAAACGAAATAACCGACATGGTAAAATTACGTCGGTTATAGGCTCTGAATTTTGGTTTCGATTACTTTCCGATTATTCATCCAGCCCTACTAATAGCACACTTGAATAAACTTCTTTTTAATAAGGGCTCACATCTCCAAAAACCTCTAAACAAATTGTCAAATAGGCGCAATATTTATATAAGTCACATATTTGATGTCTAAATAACTACATTCTCACAAACAAAAAAACTCTTAAAACTACATTCTTTGACACAATAACACCAGAATTTGTAAAATTATGGTGGTTTGCTCATCCGCCATGACACTCGCTATGAAAATGTTTCAAGCGGAGTAATACACGGTTCCCTTATCAGGAACTCGAGCTGCGTGGAAAACGCTGCGGGAACGCTTCTTGCGTTGTGCGTCATGAAGCACGTATGGAATCAGTCCAATGGCGAGACGGAACGTCATAGGAAACTATAAAGCACCCCAAAATCACAACTGCGACAGCTTCTGTTGTCTTCAGCAAGCGCTCTGTGTGTGAATCATTGTCCAGTGTTTTTTGTCTGTCTTTAGTTTCACTAGGCAGGAGTTTTCACATATATAAAAAAACTATATATATATATATGTATATATATATTTATATTCACTATGGCGAGCAAACAACTATATAGGAAGTGTGTTCCTCTACTCTCTATATTACGAGTGGGGATACGCACCAACTATGTGTTGTTTGTTTGGGAGTGCAGCATGCCCAGTCAGTTCTCGAGGGGGCTGATTGTGAGCGTTGCGAGTGTTTCTCAGTAAAAATAGGACGCTTCGCTCCCGCCGGGCACTCTTTGAGGAGAGTGTTTCGGCTCACACTCCCTGCAGTTCGGCTCGTTAATCGTGCCGTGGGGATCGCGTATGGATCTGACAGCGGGGTTCGAGACGAGCTTCCCCCTATCTCAGCCTTTTCCTGCCAGATTCAGTGCCTCAGCTCAGGGTTTGGAAGCACGCTCTGCGGTTTCTTCTGCCCAGGCTGTGGCCTCAATATTGCAACTATCCAGTTCTGAGGAGCTAAATAAATTATTGTTATATAAAATAAGGGGATAATGAGGACTCTCCACCTCATTTCCCTGAACAGAAATAAATTAGGAGCTTTTAGAGGTGCTTACTCATGCTGTAGAAAAATTAAGCATTGAGTGGTCAGCAGTTTGGCAGGAGTTTATATATATAAAAAATTTGTATGAACAATTTTTGCCTTTCCAATTGCAACCTCCACGACGGTGCCTGCCGTTTTCTGGACCTCCACACCGAGGTGTCGAAGTCCTAGAGAAAAACGATTTCATACTGTATTTTTTAGTCCTCAGACCTTCCGGAAAAATATTTCAATATTGTTGGGGCTTTAATTCACGGTTATGGGGCGATGCATAGGCTTAAGAGACGCTTGCAGCCATCTCTCCGCTGTAACGACATCATCTTTTAAGGCACCGGCGTTTAAAAACAGGGACTGCTGGGCGGGTCAGTCCTGGCTGTCGATAAGCTCCTCGCATGGGCGCAAAACAAAAGCTGAGAGTCGCGTCTCGTGTTCCCCCTGCAAACAGTGGGACCAGACGTGACACTCTCAGATGAAGTTTTTGGGTTATAACTGATCTAAGGATAGTTATAGTAGCCAAGTGGCTTCATCTAAAAAGTAGTTCTGACGCCACCGCCGTCAGGACGTTGGGGGTAGTCTCCACCGTGAGAGGAAGGAGTTCACCGCATCACACGGTGCCCATTCTCTCTCGGTGCTCTAAGGGGCCCATTCTAACAACCCTGCCTTTATGCCGGGGCGTAGACGGTCCCAGCAAGCGCTTTCACGAGGGACGCTCGCCCCTTCAAAAGCAGAGCGTCGCGTCGCGTCTCATGCTCCCCCTGCAAAACAGTGGGACCAGACATGACACTCTCAGATGAAGTTTTTGGGGTATAACTGATCTAAGGATAGTTATTATAGCCAAGTGTCTTCGCAGGGCTCAACATAAAAAAAAATCCCGACTGGCCCCGGGGGCCAGTAGATAAGAGTTTTGCTGGCCCTTCTATATTTTTACTGGCCCTGAAAGAAATATAATGAAAAACACTTTTCCATTAAACTGTATTTTTTGTATACATTAGGATTAATCATTACAGCAAAGGGAGTACAGGAATTAAGAGAGAGCCCCTGAAGACATGCAATAATAACCAAATTGTCATTGCAACTATGAATGGTTATTGCAGTATATATTATTTTTCCTGCAATGGAAATAGGCTCGCCAACACAGAGAGAATGTGGTTTTCACAGGGATCCATTTTACTAAGAGATTCCACTTTTCCTCCTTTCAAGTCTTGCGCAGTCGGATAATACTCAGTGATGTAGTGGTGCCTGGAGAAGTGGGTATACTCTTAATTTATGCCCCCAATATTTTTTTTAAGCGTCCCAGCAAAGGATGAACAGTGTTATAAACAGTGACATCTAAGACGAGTCTTGCATTGAATTACTAGTATTCTTGCATATCAGGGCAGTACACAGGGTTTTATAAATACAGAGTTCCCATAAATGAGAAAATTTAGATTTTCCTGATCTCGACATGAGCATTTTAAGGTGTTTTGAAGGCCAATAAAATGGACAACAGTAGCTTTAAAAGCATGTCGGTTGGCAGTAGTATGATTTGATCAGATTCTTAAACATGAGAATCAGTTTAAATGTCGCAATGAATGATCCACTCTACAAAATGGAAATGCAGAATGTTTATGCTTATTGTTGACAATGCACAATCACATATTCAAAAGAGGAATAGTCTTGAATAAGAAATGATTCAAGGATTATATTGCATAGATGTTACATTTCAAACATAGATGTGTCCAGAGGCAATTAGTATGAGCATCAAAGATCAGTTCCAGCTACATTTTCTTTCCTAAATTAATCAATATTTTGGACTAATCTGTTCATTTAATCAATGGTTCAATTGCTCACTCATAAAGATAGTCACTTGTCGCCACCTTCTGGCTTAATGATGCAATTGCGCAAACACAGACAAGCGGAGTGATACAAACAACACATTTGAGGTAACGTTATACAAATATAATTTATAGCCTATAATAATGGCAATATATTTAATATGGTGCTTGTATTGTTAAACTGATCTTATAATTTCCACTGCCTTTGATCAAACTGATTATTTTTGTCGGTCATTTAAAACTTCTATCGACAAAAACAGCTGTTCATTTTTGCTACGTGCATCTTATCCCGCACTGTATGATCTGAAGTGAAGCGTCTCGTTGGGATTCGCATTCGGCTCGCGCATCTGTGAACAAAAATCCTGCTTGCTTTGATTGGTCTAAAACATTTTGACATTGACGAGCGGGTGTTTGAGTGCTGAAGCAGCTCATATGAGGAGGTCAGTTATCGTCGCGATGGGCGAATCATTGCAGCACGCCAACACCAAATTAGAATTAATATTAGGGAATTATTTCACAACTTTCATTAGGCTACCCTCAAAAAAACGACCCTGGCTGAGTGTTTTTTATTCACATGAGATTAGATTAGCTACTAAATGATGCGCATCAGAGGGGATTTAGAAGTGTGCATACTATGTAAGTCTATGTACCAATTTACCAATGTGTTGCTCGCGCGCAGACACACTTGGTCTCTCTCGCGCACTTTGACATTTTAACATGTTATAAAATAACCTGAAGTAACATTGACACTCTTCGTGCCACTGTGTATGACGTTTGCTGTTTGTTTTGCTGATGGCCATTCACTGGCCCGCACGGGCCAGTAACTGGCCAATCAACTAGCCCGACATACTCTTTTACTGGCCCCGGGCCATCGGGCCATTGCTTATGTCGAGCCCTGGTCTTCGTCTTAAAAAAAAGAAAAAAAAAGAAAGGTAGTTCTGACGCCACCGGTGTCAGGATGCTGAGGGTGGTCCCCACCGTGAGAGAAAGGTGTTCACTGCATCAGACGGTGCCCATTCTCTCACGGTGCCCTCAGGTCCCTTCTGCCAACCCCGCCTTCGTGCCGGGGCGTAGACGGGCCCAGCGAGCGCTTTCTCGAGGGACGCTCGCCCCCTCTACAGAGTGTCGCATCTCGTGCTCCCCCTGCAAAACAGTGAGACCAGGCGCGGCACTCTCAACCGAAGTCTTCTGGCCATAAGACTGATCTGAGGACAGTCATTATGGCCAAGGATCCTTCGTCTAAGAAAAAGTCCTGACGCCACCGGCATCCCCACCGTGAGAGAAAGGTGTTCAGTGCATCAGACGGTGCCCATTTTCTCCCTTTCCCGAGGGACGCTCGCCCCCTCTGAGGAGGGGTTTAGAGCAGTCAAACCAGCAGCCTCGAGAGGCTGGTACCCTTTGTAGGTTTCCTGGCAGAGTGGAAAAGTCTTCCAAGATTATCTCTGTGGGTCCTGCAATCGTTAATAAGAGGTTATGCTATTCAGTTCAGATCTCATCCAATTCGATTCAGAGGGGTCCTGCCCACCGTGGTAGGCCCCAAGCAGGCTCTGGTAATAGAACAGGAGGTGAAAATGCTCCTTCAAAAGGAGGCTATAGAAGGGGTTCCTCCTCCCAGTATGGAGTCAGGTTTTTACAGCCGATGTTTCATCGTTCCAAAGAAGGATGGGGGGTTGCGTCCAATCTTAGATCTGCGCCCGTTTAATCGCTCAGTAGTTAAGCTCGATTTCTAGATGTTCTCTCTCAAGCAGATTGTGTCACAAATAAGATCCGAGGACTGGTTTGTCACGATAGATCTAAAGAACGTTTATTTCCACATTTCCATCCTTCTGCAACATAGGAAGTTCCTGAGGTTCGCTTCCGGGGCCGAAGCATACCAATATCGTGTTCTTCCGTTCGGTCTAGGTGAAACTGGACCAGTTGCTCACTGTAAAGCGGTTTCAGAGACTGTTGGTTCTGATGGCAGCATCGTCCAACGTTATACCTTGCGGCCTGCTGTACATGAGGCTATTACAGTGGTGGCTCAGGACCAAGGGGTTCTCCCCGAGGGGAAACCCGCTCCGCACGATCAGAGTCAGGCGGCGTTACCTCCGTGCTCTAGTCGTGTGGAAAGAACCTTGGTTCCGGTCCAAAGGACTTGTTTTGGGAGCTCTTTGTCGTCGTATAATGCTAACGACAGATGCTTCCCTCACAGGTTGCGGGGCGATAATGAGTGGTCGTCCAGCCCAGGGTCTGTGGTAGGACCATCATCTATCATGGCATTGAATTGTCTAGTAGTTTTGGTGGTGTTTCACTGAAACACTTCCTCCCAGACCTGAGAGGCCATCATGTTCTTGTCCGGTCAGACAACACATCGGTGGTCTCCTATATAAATATATCACCAGGGAGGTCTGCGTTCATGCCCGTTTTACAAGCTGGCTCACCAGATCCTTCTATGGTCCCAGGGGAACCTTCTTTCATTGAGGGCGATTTACATCCCAGGGTATCTAAATCAGGGGGCAGACAACCTGTCGAGGCAGGGGCCGAGGCCCGGGGAATGGAGACTCCAGCCTGATGTGGTGGAGCTCCTTTGGAAACATTTCGGTCGTGCCGAGGTAGACCTGTTTACATCTCGGGAGACATCACACTGTCTACTGTGGTTCTCTCTAAGCCATCCAGCCCCTCTGGGGTTGGACGCTATGGTACAGGCGTGGCCGAGGTCACGTCTGTACGCATTTCCCCGATAGCTCTGCTCCCAGGATTTCTGGAGAGGGTTCGCCGGGACGGGGTCAGTCTACTGTTGGTAGCCTCGTACTGCCCGGCCCGAGTTTGGTTTTCGGACCTAATATCTCTCCTCGTCGGCTCTCCTCTGCAGATTCCGATCAGGACGGACCTTCTATTTCAGGCGAGCGGGTCGATCTTTCACCCCCGCCCAGAGTTGTGGAAGTTATAGGCTTGGCCTCTGAGGGGGCCCAGCTCATAGAAGCTGGTCTCTCGACTGAGGTCGTTGAGACCATCCTTCACTCCAGAGCTCCGGCCACTAGGAAATGATATGCCTTGAAGTGGAAGCTTTTCACTTCTTGGTGTAGAGAACATCTGTTAGACCCAGTTAACTGCCCGGTGGGTGCAGTGCTGGTATTCCTGCAGGAGCGTTTCTCTACAGGGTTATCCCACTCCACACTGAAGGTGTACGTGGCGGCCTTATTTGCTTACCATGTCCCTTTAAGTGGAGCCTCTCTAGGGAGACACCCACTGATATCACGTTTCCTCCGTGGCACTTTGAGGCTGAGGCCAGCAGCTCGCACGAGGGTGCCGACCTGGGACCTGGCCATAGTATTACAGGGCCTCTCCCTTGCTCCATTCGAGACCATTGATGAGGTTTCTGAGAAATGTATTACTCTCAAAACTTTCTTTTTGGCTTGCTATTTCCTCTCTAAAAAGAATCGGGGATATTCAAGCTCTCTCGGTTTCTCCCTCGTGCTTGGAATTTTTGCCCGGCATGGTAAAAGCTTTCCTTCACCCTGGACCGGGCTACGTTCCTAAGGTCCCAACTAATCCTGTTAGACCTGTTGTGCTGCAAGCTTCCTGTCCTCCTCCTTTTTGGACGTCAGACCAAGAAAAACTTAATCTGCTCTGCCCTGTTAGGGCCTTAGATGCTTATGTCCACAGAGCTGCCCTGTGGAGAAAGTCTGAACAGTTGTTTGTTTGTTTTGGACCACCTAAGAAGGGGTCTCTAGTGTCTAAGCAGAGGATGAGCAAGTGGGTGGTTGAGGCCATCTCACTTGCTTATGAGTCGGCTGGTCAGCCTTCAACCTTTGGCTGCACGAGCTCACTCTACTCGGAGTATGGCTGCTTCTAAAGCTTTTCTGTCAGGAGTTTCACTCCAGGATGTTTGTGATACGGCAGGCTGGTCCTCGCAGCATACTTTCGTAAAGTTTTACCAACTTGACTTTGGCTCCACTCCAGGGGCGCAGGTGCTTTTGTCAGCTTGTGCGCTCTGATTTCACACTACGAACACTTGCTCGTATGGCGACGTGGGTATTTGCGTTCCTGCAGCGTTTTCCACACAGCTCGAGTTCCTGATAAGGCTCTCAGCCAATCAGATTCTACAACCTGAATGAACTGTTGTATTTGTTTATTTAATCAAAACTAGAGTAAAAACAGTGAAAATGTGAGATATAATTACAATTTAAAGTAGCTGGTTTCTATTTTAATATATTGTAAATAATTTATTCTTGTGCTGGCAAAGATGAATTTTTCAGCATCATTACTCCAGTGTCACATTATCCTTCAGAAATCATTCTAATATGCTGATTTGGTGCTTAATAAATAGTTCTTACTATTTTTAACGTTAAACAGTTGTGCTGCTTAATATTTTTGTGGAAAGCATGACATTTATATTTCAGGATTCTTTTATAAATAAAAAAGTTCAAAAGAACAGCATTTATTTGAAATAGAAATCTTTTGTAACATTATAAAAATCTGTACTGTTACTTTTAATCAATTTAATGCATCCTTGCTGAATAAATGTATTCATTTATTTCTAAATCTTACTGATTGCACATTTTTAAAGGTACTATACATTTATTTATTTTTTACCACAGTAAAGGTCCGTGAACATATAGGATATATTTTTTAAAACGATTTCGGAGTATATTATTAATTTGTTATTGTACAAGCAAATAATGTTTATTGAAGCCATTAATTTTACAGTCTGGATGGGGGTCCCTGAGTGTTGTAAAGATTGAATACCCCATGAATTATTTCTTTGTGCAGAATGACACTGTTCAAAGAAAGATTGGCTTGGTCTTAGCATTTCAGTACTGCCATCTAGTGGCACACGGTGCACAATGTCAGGGAATGTTTAATTATCCACGCATCTCCATCAGAATGGTCTGGAAACAACTAATCTAAACTCTGGATGAGTCAGTTAATATGTAATGAGATACATAATCACTTACCTTTTCCTTCAAAACCAGACAGGTGAATTTTCCTCCTCTTTTTGCGAGCAGGTTCTGTATTGTTCTTTACAGCAGTTTTGACTGAAGCCACTTTAACTTGAGCTGATGAACTTTGGCTAACAGCTTTCCCCCAGTTCCTCTCAACAGGCCTTCCAGCATTTTGACTGCAGGAATTACAGGATGAAACAACAATTTGAAGAAACTGAGAAAAACTCCATCAGCATAGGCTATATCAATGTGACACATTTTACATGAATAGGTGTATGAGCTCAACTGTAGTCTACAATATTCAAGCTATTTGCTTTATTTATTTAATATTACTTGTTGACTGTTAATATAGTTAAATTATTAATAATTGCTAACATGAACAACAATGCGTCATGCATTATTCCACTGGGTTGATGTAACAGAGGTAATCAGTAGACAGGTGGGCAAGGTTGAAAGGTTTTTGCATTAAACAAAAACGTTCCATCCATGTGCATTTTATGTGTTTATGTAACAAGACACAGAGGTTCTTTACTTTTCCTGCTGGCTTGCAGCCAATGGCCTTTTGTCCCTGACAGATTTGATGTGTCGCACTGAAGATCTCCTCTCTCTGCTGTTTGTGTGCCTGGTTCCTTCTCTACACGGCTTCTTTGTTGACGGTCCCTTGGGAAGCAATGGATCCTGTAGCCAGATGGATTCCCTGTGAAGTCTCTTCCTATAGGCACAGCCAGAGGAGTTATATGTTTAGCGCATTCACTTTTGACATGAATTCTAATGACAGAGTGGTAGACGAGCGAACCCGGCAGGAGGCTCTCAAATGATCTTAATTCACTCAAAAAAGCTGATTAACTTCAATAATGAAGAAATCCCAACAATCATGCAAGAGCTGCCAGAGCTAAACTGACATAAATGTCACACTATTTTAACATTAATTTGATGTATAAAGCTGGTGTAGTTATTTGACTGGTCTAATGCTTGATGGTAATTTGTTAATTATTTAATAACATTTTAGAAATGTATACAAAGAGTGTGAATGATTAAGTTTAATTAAGGTTTTCTAGACATGCTGAAGGGAATAACTTCTGACAGCCCAGCAGGATATCAGGTGCTTGCAGCAGTGGGAGGTCAGAGGTCACGGCCCACCACCCAAAACTGAGTTTTGATTTAGATTAAATTGAAGTTGCTTTTTATTATTTAAACAAATTTGACTACTAATACATTTCATACATCTAATACATTTTATAACTGGAAATTAAAAATATGTATACAGTAAATATCAAATTGGATATATTTCTTAACCAGTGGTGGCAAAAAATACATTTAGGCCACACTAACAAATGTATGAATGTAGCCTAATTGCATTAGATAAAATATCAAAGCAAGTAGCATTTTTTTGAGAAAAAAGTTTGCACACGTTCACTTTTAAAGCAAAAAATTTCACACAAAAAATGTGTGCATAGTGTATAGTACAGTAGGCTATAGCCTAGTGTTATATACACTGATATTAATAAATGTTAAAGGATCATGTTCATTATGAACTACACCTGTGGTTACTCTGCTAGGCCACCTGTGTGAACTGTTACATCCACTAAAAATTAACGTTAGTTGATGATGTGAGATTATTTATTATAGTAACAACAGAAATGGTTCATAAAAAGTTCTAGCATCATGTACAGATTACATTTGTTTGATATCTTATAGAATAGACTGAGCTAAACTGGTGGAAAGTGTAAAAGACATGCACAAGACAGTGTGTGAATTTGCATTATTTGCTCTTAATTCTTAATGCGCATGTGAACACCATCAGCGTTTATCACAGGTTCGCGTTTAAAGTCTGTTTATAGAGAACGGCGTCGTCTTAGCTGCCCCTAATTTAATAACAAATGATCATTCCGCCTGAAGTGAATCAATCAAAACTAACTTTAGTTGGAAATAACATTATTCAAGAACCGCTATAAAGCCAAAACAATCTCTGTTACCTTAAATTATATGGCTATCTCTGTAAAGCTGCTTTGATACAATCTACATTGTTAAAAGCGCTATATAAATGAAGATGACTTGACTTGACGTATGCTGCTCAAGTATGCATCTAAAAGTAGACTACTACAATAAAAAATGTGCATGATACAACTTGGATAGATAGATAGATAGATAGATAGATAGATAGATAGATAGATAGATAGATAGATAGATAGATAGATAGATAGATAGATAGATAGATAGATAGATAGATAGATAGACACTGCTGTGTTATTATTTCTGCCAGAGAAAGATGTGGTAATAGTACGAGTAGTAGCCTATCCTAGTGTGCGGTTGCGAATTCAGCAATAGACTAAATGCTATGAATGATGATACTGATGTATGTAAACATACAGTATTGCCTAAAGCAGTGACATTCATACAATTGTACTTTTTGGTGCCACTATTATTTTGTTAATAAACAGCAGTCAGCTGTCAGCAGTCAGTCAGGAAAAACTTCACAGCTTTATCGTGTGTGTAATCGTGAACTTGCAGCTTGAGCGCTCCAGTGATCATAGACGAGTGAACCTCAACTCCCCCACAGTTTCTCAGTGCAGTGTAAAAGAACTATTGTGGTGCTTGGGATTACTTGAGATTAAAAGAAACTTATTTGTTTTAACGTTACTTAACTTAGTCTGAGGAAACTGACAGTATTTCAAGCAGCAAAATTAATAAATAAAATTACTGCTACTTCCATTTACGGTCATTGCTAAGAAATAAATCTTAAACATGCACAAATTTACACTCCCACCAACTTATATTACACCGCATACGTATAGGAATATGTAAACTCAGTTAACGTTAACTGTATATTTTGGGGTATACAATAAGTTAACGTTAGGCGTTTCCAAATGGACCCGAACATCCGAATCATTACGCTTAGCCTACCTTTCTTTGATGTCCATATATTGCGAGTGATGTCTGCTATAATCCATCTTCTCTATAAACACAATAAACACAAATATAACCACACATTCTCAGCTAACGTTACTATGTTATTTTAAGCAACTCGGAGTGGGACATTCAAACTGCCGAAACTCCCCCCATCCCGCTCTGAAGAGGAAGTGTGTTTGCTGCCTTGACACACGCGCTGTATGGATGTCTCCACCAATCCGAGAGCTGCATTTGAACCGCAAGGAGTTTTACCAAATATTCAGACTCAGAGGACTGCAAAAGTATTTGCCCTGAGGAAGTAACTGTTCTGTTTACCGTAGTTTTATTTATTCGTTATATTATTGTTGCTTGTTTCCTGTTATCCAACCTTCCCAGTCAAAAATAAAATAATAATAATAATGATAATGTTCTACAAATAATGTTCTTTTTTTCTGAATGTTCTCTGATGATTAATGATGATTTTGTGCTAATGTTTTGAGAAATTATTAAAGACCAGATAACTTTGAACAAACATTTGATTAACGTTAATAGATGGACGTTATTATAACTGCCAAAGTTCACGAGAACATGTTTGCTGGCTATAGGTTTTTTTTACTTACAGATTATCTTTCCCATAGGCCTAAACATTTTAAATGTGTCTCCTAGTGTATGTAAACACTTTTAAAACCTTCTATATTTTTTTTTTTAGCTCCATGTTTAGAGTATTAGCATCAGTTAAGAACCACAGGACTTCCTTTACTAGCAGACAGGGTTATATTTTTTCAAGTGAGGCACAGTAGTGTCATAGCCACTGAAGACATTATAGTTGCCAGGTGTCCGGAAAGAATTTAAGTTTTTTCACCCTCCCTCTGGATTGTTAGCCAAGTAGCCTACACTTGTAGTGTTTGCTATCCATGCATTATTTCCACTTTTTTCTTTCAGCAGAACTGTTTTCACCCCTTGTCTGGCAATTTTCAGTGACCTTTTTCTTTAATGGCTAAAAGTCAGTTTCTCCTGAATGCATGTTATCTAGGCATTATACAAAGTGTGTTTATTGCAATTCAAATTTGACTTTTAATTTCACAGTATGTCTTTATATCTCACATTTGACTTAATGTCAAGGCGGAAACAGCCAATTGCACTAAAATGTTTTCAGTTGGTCTTAGCCATTTAGGTTACACCAGAGACAGTAACTTTGGTTACACCAACACAAAGTCATCATGTTACCACTTTTTACTAATAGATCTTGTTCAGCTATTAACAGTCTTACAAAGATTAAGTGACAGGTCAAAAGGGCAGAACAAAAGAAGGTCTTGTCGCTAAACAAAGGTGTAAGGGCACATGGGATGTGCCCCATTATAATGTGAGAATACTCATTTCTGTTAAACAGTTTGAAAACCTTTGGCCATCAGCACAACAGTGATCTTCAATTGGGGAAAAGGAAAATAATAAACCTCTTAAAAGGTTTTGGTGAAAAAAAAGTCACCTAACTTCTTTACAGATTTGGAAATATTATAGCATCTTATATTTTAATTGGCAAGTTACATTATTAAAGAGCAAGGCTAATCCAAATCAAGAAGCAAAATGAGAGAACATGTTATAAAAAATATAAAGGTATTATTACAGGAAAGGTCATACTTTTACTGTGTCATACTGCACACCTCCCCCACTCCAAAGCACCCTTGCTGTACTTCTGTTGATGAAACAACTACATTATGTAGTGTTAAAACATTTAACATAAACAAAGCCACATACTGTGAGTCAAGCACAACGCCACATACTGCACTATAGACTGTGACCCAACAAACATCTGACTCCCGTGGAGACTGGTGAATGAGAACTGTGTTACATAGATGGCTGGCCAATGTGGCATCAGCTTCAAAACTCTCTGATTAGCAATTCATATTGAGTGCTTTAAAGAATATTGTGAAACAGCCAAAACGGGGAGAAAAGACCTTAAACCACACAAGAAAAACTCACAATTGGTCTTGTCTGCCACATTTTCCCACTTGTGAGGCGTTTTCAAAAGACCATGGGCCTTTTTGAGGAAAAAAAAGCAGGAGGTCTGTGATTTACAAGGGTATCTGCAGTCTACATCAACTACAGAGTCTCCATCGGTAATTAGGGAATTCCTCTAATTTACTCAGCAAAAGCAGCAGACATTCAACCATAAAGCAGATTCATATTTGCATTGTTACAAAGAAAAATAGACTACCGTTTAAAAGTTTGGGGTGAGACTGGTGGTGAGAGTATGATTTTTTTTAAAAGAAATTTATATTTGTATTCAGCAAGGATGCATTAAATTTATAAATATTTATCACAGAATGCTGAACAAATGCATCAGTTTTTCACAAAACAGTTTTTAACATTTGAATTTTTTCATGAGCACCATTTTAGAATGATTTTTGAAGGATCATTTAACACTTAACACTGAAAATTCATTTCCCTATCGAGGGACTCGAATTGCGTCGATGACGACACTAGGGGAAAGCCCTTCAGCGTAGCGCATCTGAATTCATGAATGAAACCGAATCCAATCCTATTGGCGTTGCGTGATGACGTAGCGCTCTGTGTTCTGTGAGTCTTATTTGGTGTTGTTTGTCCTGTCTTTTGAAAGCTATTCATTATGGCAAGTGAACAGTTTAAGAAGTGTGTGTTCCCATGCCCACGTTTTCTCACGGCTGGGGATACACATGACTTATGTGTGTCTTGTTTGGGAAGGCAGCACGCTCAAGCAGCTCTCGAGGGGGCTGCTTGCGCTCATTGCGAGTCTCTTTCAGTAAGAGTGCTGCGTTCCCGACTGGCTTTAGTTTCTGAAGATGGCCAAATGCGTTCTCCCCACGTTCTCCTTGGCCACAAGAGCTGCAGCACCGCACGCAACCTTCACGCCAGTCTCTTCCTTTCTTCCCGGATTTACACAATGAGTTGTGTAAATCTTGGAACAGGCCCTTTTCATCGCGCCTGTCTAACCCCCGATGTTAAATTACAGCGATGTCGCGGGGTTAGAGATAAGGGATATGGGATGATGCCTCGGGTTGAGGAAGCATTAGCCAGCTACCTTTCACCCGACCTTGCGTCATCCCTGAAGTCACCGGCGCTGCCTTCTAAACCTTGCCGCACCACATCTGCTTTGGTGGGCAGGGCATATATGGCAGCAGGTCGAGCTGGTGCAAGCCTGCACACGATGGCCATTTTGCAGGCTTACCAAGCCGACCTGTTAAAAGACATAGACCAAGGCGAGGGTCCCTCACCCGATGATATCGCTGAGCTTCGCAGAGCCACAGACTTGTCGCTCCGGGTTACCAAGGAGACAGCCCGTGCCATCGGTCGCTCCATGTCAGCCCTGGTAACCGGAAAGACATCTGTGGCTCAACCTGTCGGGCATTAAGGAGAAGGATAGGGCCTTCCTCCTTGATGCACCTGTTTCAGCCTCAGGTCTATTTGGTGAGGCTGTTAATTCTGTAGTGGACAGGTTTCAGGATGCTAAAAAGCAGGGCGAAGCTTTCAAGCGATATCTCCCTCGCCGTTCAAGGTCTAGGAAGGCGGCTGCTAAGGAGCAGCCACAGCCGGCTTCCACTTCCTCTTACCGCCAGGCACAGAAGGCGAGTGTCGCTTCCAGAGCTCCCCCTCAAAGAGCTTGGGACTCTGGACGACGCTCATACCCACAGCCTCCTGAGAAGACGGATCTGAGGACCGTCCTTCAGTCTAGGAAGGCTAAGGGAAAGAGGTCCTAACTCTTTTGAGGCCTCAGAGGGCCGCCCCCCTAGAGCGTGTTCCCCTACCAGTCAGGGAATTCGGGTTCTACAGCCGGTACTTCATAGTTCCAAAGAAGGATGGAGGGTTGCGTCCTATTTTAGATCTGAGGCATCTGAACCAATCTCTGAGGAGATTCAGGTTCAAGATGCATACTATTCCCATCATTGTGAGTCAAATCCAGTCCGAGGATTGGTTTGTCACGATAGATCTAAAAGATTATCGATCTATACATACACAATAGATCTAGATTATCTATTATCACGATAGATTATCGTGATTATCTCAATTATCACGATAGATCTAAAAGATTATCGATCTATACATACACGATAGATCTAGATTATCTCCATCCTTCCGTCTCACAGGAAGTTCCTGAGGTTCGCTTTCGGGGGCGAAGCCTACCAATATCGGGTTCTTCCGTTCGGCCTAGCTCTCTCCCCTCGCACCTTTACCAAGTGTATGGATGCAGCTCTAGCACCTCTGAGGCTCGAGGGCATCAGAGTGCTCAACTATATTGACGACTGGCTGATACTGGCACAGTCACGAGAGCTGGCGATTCGGCATCAAGATGTCGTCCTCGCCCACATCCAAAGCCTGGGGTTGAGACTAAACACAAAGAAAAGTGTGTTGACACCAGCCCAGAGAACCTTGTTCCTGGGAGTGGTGTGGGACTCGGTCACGATGCAGGCACGGTTGTCTCCTGCTCGGATCGAGTCCATCCTGACCACAGTGTCCAGGATAAAGCTAGGCCAAGCCATCACTGTCAAACACTTTCAGAGAGTGTTGGGTCTCATGGCAGCAGCGTCCAGCGTGATACCTTCTGGCCTGCTACACATGAGAGCTCTACAGTGGTGGTTAAGAGCCAAGGGGTTTTCCCCGAGGGGAAATCCATTCCGCTTGTTAAGGGTTACGCGCAGATGCCTTCATTCCCTATCAATTTGGAAGAAGCCTTGATTCTTGTCCCAGGGTCCCAGGCTGGGAGCCTCATGTCGCCGAATATCTATTTAGACAGACGCCTCCCTCACGGGCTGGGGCGTGGTCATGGACGGCCACTTTACGAGAGGTCTCTGGCAGGACCATCATTCCTCTTGGCACATAAATTGCCTAGAAATGTTGGCGGTGTTCTGGAAATTGGAAGAACTGGTTAAAGAATGACCACTGATCTATGAAACAAAGAACCTTGTGGGAAAATGAACATTTGACTCCCTCCCCCTCTTCCTTTGGGACAAGTCTCACTTCATCTGCATTCTCTCTGTCTCAGTAACACTTAACTCACACAAGAATATATGTTTTTTAATGTGAATGATGATCATTACGGAATGTGTTTAGTATCATTTTAAAGGTCTCAGTGTGACTGGTACAATGGTCTCATTCCCAAAGAGTAAAACACAAGGTACTAAGGTTTTTAAGAGTTTAGAGATAACTGACACACAAAGAAAGGCAAATGGTATTTTTCCCCTCACCCAAAGAGGTGTAACTTCTTAATGCAAATTAGCAGGTTTTCCATGTGAAAAGATTCTGGCTATTTAATGGACTGCAGTGAAAAGCTCGAGGCCTTTCTGTAATTCTGAGAGCCCATGAGGTTGAGTGTCCAAAACTCAGCCTCATGTATTTCTTAAAATGTTGGGGGCTTTCTGTAATTCTGAGAGCCCATGAGGTTGAGTATCAAAAACTCAGCCTCATGTATTTCTTAAAATGTTGGGTTTGCATTTCTCTTATCCTAGAGCATTCGATGTTATTGTATTGATTATCTTTGAACTGATTGTGAAATTGGCATGATACTTTACCCGACATAATAAATTGTTACATTTGATTATTCTAATTGACTTTGACATTGTTCATTTAGCTAATGGTTAAAAGGAATAGTCAAACACTCGCTCACATTTAATGATGCACAGATATCATTAAAACCCTTTTATACATGGAGTCAGATGAAATTACGAGTTAATACATATGAGAAAGTGTATTGCATTTAATCCAAAATCCCTTTAGCCTGGAAAGGACGGAACATGCGCGAGACCTTCGCCGCTGATCGAATGCCGCCATTGGTTCGATTTAGCGAGGACTTACAAAATGGTGACCTCGACGTGATTTCGCAACAAATGGATTTCGTGAGAAACATCCTTCCAGCAAAGTATTGGGATTTTAAAATCGACAATGAGGTTTGAAAATCTTCTCTATCTTCTGCGCTGTGGTAAGTCAACTTTTTCTGCCCTTTTTAAGTGTTGAGAAGATGTTGTTTGCATTGTTACGGTCGGAAAGCCCTTTGTGTAACGTTAGTCCTGAACTAAAACACGTGAGGTGAGGACGTGATAACGGCAGCGCAGATGAGGAAGAAAAATCCTAAATACGATTTTAAAGATGTATTTGTTTGCCTAAGCAACAAGAAACGAAACCTAAAATTGGAATTACATCTTCCAAATAATTTTCTGGTAGCCTAACTTACTTGATGAAGAGCTGTAAAATTAGAGGCTAAAGTTTTGAAATCAGCGTGTTTTCTCCATTGTTGCATTGGCTTTGTTTGAACAAACTTGCAACATGTGGTGGAAATGAGCAAAGAGAAAGAAAATTCTAAGTTTGTAAACAATTGGAAAACACGTGATTTTATAAATAAAAAGGCAAATCGATGCATTGTTTATGAAAAGCAAATTTTGGGAAAACATGACGATATTATTTACAGGCTAAAACTCAAATATCAAGGATAACACTAAATGCTATTGTCCATGTTGCTTTCAAAAACGCTCAAGGCTAATGCTAAATGCTAATGACCATGCTGCTTTCAAAAACGCTCAAGGCTAATGCTAAATGCTAATGACCATGCTGCGTCCAACGCTTAACCCTTATTTGTTCGGCCTACTGGTGGCGGGCCAAAGCCACATTCAAAACATTAAAATCTCTATATTGCATTTCAAAGCTTCCACTTTAACACAGATGGGATTAAAAGGCAATAATGCAATAATTTGTATTTTCAAATTTGGAGTTGTGCTTCACACATTGTAATGCACTCATAGAACACACTTTATAGTTGTTTGTGCTACTATATGTGCACATAGGCTAATTGTAAGTTTATTCTTTAAACACAGGATTGCTTTATTGTGGGTGTATTTGGAACACTTAGGTAAAGGCTGTTGATGTTGTATTCTAGGCCATGTATCCTGTGTGAACTGAATTAAACACGTGTGTGTCTATGCTGAATGTGGTTATAATGTGATTCACAATGAATTTGAAAGTCAGAAACAACGAACGCACATCTCATTAATTCTTGAAAGTTCCGAGACAGAAATACTCGGAAAACGAAATATTGTCTATGTTGCATTTAAAAGCTTAAACTTGAACACCGATGGAACTAAATTATTTAAGTTCCTCTGAAAAGTAAATCTCTAAAGTATTTGATATGCTACCTAGTTGCGGAAAAATTTGAAGATTTTGCTTGGTTATCACTGTTAGGTGGTTGGGGATATGGCGAGACTGCAAAAACGACGGCAGAGTAATCTCTAAAATATATCCAACACACAGATACAGGAGCTGTTACATGTGGCGAGTCTGTAAAAACGATGGCAGAATAAACTCTAAAACATTGTAACACGCTGGAGTAATACAAGTATAAAAAGGCGCCATTGTGACATATTCAAAGCTTTAGAGAACGTAAACTTTACATCTTTGTAAATTGTAAACATCTTTACCAAATTTGTAAATGGTTACGTTTGAATTAATTCTGAATGACTCTGAAAGACTGTTTTTTCCTTAGATTCTTGGATTCGTATATTTCCACATCTTTCGCGTCAGATTTAGTGACGGCTAATATCCGATATCATTTCACATGTACTTGAACGGGGTGACAAGGTATTTCCAACTAGAATCAGCAAACGCTGTTTTAATCAACCTAGTTCGGGTGTGTCAAAATCCACTGTGTTAAGTTAGTGATTACTTTGGATAAACGTGCGTGATTTACAGATCACGGGCTTGACCTGAAGCCATTCTAAGAGCAGTTGAGTTGATGAACTGTTATCTTTCATGGTGGTCAATCGTCCCTACTAAAGTAACACACTGAGTTAATTTCTAGGGGAGGCGTTCAAGGGGACTTATATATATATCTCTGATTGTACGTGTGAATACGGCAGATCCCAGAAATTTAGTCAAATTACCTCTGAATTGATTATTGGAACTGACGGGGGTGTGTCGTGCGGCCTTGAGAGAAGGACTGCAGAGCGATATAGCTTCCTGATCTGAGCGGATAAACTAAAACTAAGAGTTCAAAAGAATAAACAAACGTTAAAATGGCCACTTGGCTTTCTTATAGTCTTTAAAAAGACTAGATGAAAAGAAAAGGTATTCGAAACCTAGCAAACAGAAAAGAGAAACAGCAAATGTACATCTTATCAGCCTGAGCCAGAAAGCCTTTTCATATTCAAATGTATTGATACAAGAACGAGCAGAGACTCTTCAGAGACCAAAAAACAATATAATTTCACTTATATTCTTAAATATAATTGTATTATAACTCGAATTATAATACACATTATATTGTAATCGCCACGCCAAGCAGGGCATTAATTGGAGAAGTGTGACATTAATCCCTTGAGCTACTACCCAGTGCCAAAAGGGCGGACGGAGGTGTGCTTTTATTTTTGCATTTAAAAAACACTCTCAGAAGTGTGGCACAGGTAATAGCAAACTGATCAAGGACGCATATTTACAAGGAGGGTGTGAGCTAAACATCGAACAGAAGTACCACAGCCTTTTGCAGGTCACAAGAGATCTGCACTAACCAAATGTGTGAATGACACCACACCAAAACAGGTGAACTAATTTATGCCCACAGATCTGGCTGTAATGAAAGCAACTTGAGGTAAAGCCAGACAAAATGTCCCCAGCAGAACTGGGATCTCTAATGCTCATGACACAGCAGACTGTGAAGGCTCGACTGCAAGAGCAGCTTTAAGGTGTCGCACACTGCACTGAAACAACGGCAGTAATTCAGACCTGGTCAATGAAACTCGGTTTCATGTGACAACGGGAATTAAAATCGCAATGGAGGAAGCAAAAGAATTCCACATGTCTGAATTTAAAACTGTTGAAAACATCAGAATTAACTGTGGTTCTCTCTGCATTTGCTTTTGTCAGGTTTACTTCTGCAATTCCTCGGAGGACGGATGCCAGGACGGGCCGGACTCCACCTGGATCGCCAGGACAGCGGGATTGTTAGAACAGAACCTGAAACACGGGAGATGGGTGAAACGACACTTCAAAGGCCATTTACATCTCACAGTAGCACATCACTACATTAGCATGGCCTACCAGTTTAGAACTGGAACTAAATTTGCAACACAATTGTTATAGATTATATTCCACCCATCTCCTAGACATGAACCCACACTCCTCCATCACTACACCCTCACATCAACATCACCTGGAAAAGATCAAGTCTATCCAGGTTGAACACGACACATAAGAAGATAAAGATGACAGAGTCCAAAAGTGTCACTTCACTAAAGATCTATTGTGCATCTTCACACGGACAGATGCGGATAGCTTCACACACATAGGATGGGAAAGCTGATCCCATGACATAACATCACTTTTATCATAACATACTGTTCACAACACTCTTCCAACCCATGGGAAAACACTGTAATATACATATGAATGGCTACAGTCGCAAATCAATGATGAAAAATTATGAAGCAGAGACAGACCTGCTATTCAAGTTTCAAAATGTTCAAACTTTCTGATTGTTGTTAGGGTTGTTGGAAGGTCAGAGGGCCCCTGATTTCTCAACAAACCAATAATAACAAAAACATCATCAATAACGAATAGATCTGAAGTGTGAGCGCTTCAACAAATTACAGAATTTAAAATTTACCTGTCATCGACTGTGACTGAGCCACACACACACACTCTCTCTCTCTCACACACACACACACACACACATGTTGGTGCAACAGCATTATGGGGACTCTCCATAGGCGTAATGGTTTTTATACTGTACAAACTATATATTCTATCCCCTTACACTGCCCCTATCCCTAAACCTACCCATCACAGGAGACATGCTGCATTTTAAATTTTTTAATAAAACATAGTTTTTTATGTTTTTTAAGCCATTTGATTTATGAGGACTTTTGAAGTGTCCTCATAAACCACCCATAAGTTGTAATACCAGTGTAATACACATGTCATTATACAAATTTGTGTCCTCATAAATCACATAAACCAACCCACACACACACACACACACACACACACACACACAAACAACTGTTGCAAGGAATGAACAATCTCCATTCTTGTATGATTATTCATGTTCCAAGTCACTCCTTATATCTGCATAGGTGGCTTGCATTGGAAGATTCCCGAACAAACAGTGATTCTTCATATTTTTGTATTTGAATATTATTATTGTTATTACAAGATGTATTGATGCGTACCATTTATTTGATTATTTGATTATGCACCGACTTCTTGCTGTATTTCCTTTGAGTAAGTCAGACCAAGAATATTTAAATTCCACTACCATTTAATATCATCAGTGGTGAAAGAATTGGATATTAAAAATGAGACCACCTTACCTGACCTTGAGGAACATATGAGACCAGATGTACCATTCACACTTGCTGACATGAACATGGTATTTTACATTGAACATGACTTGATTTGTTTTGTTGCATTATGTTTTCCTATGCATTTCCTTTACGACTTGAAGTTCATATGTGCTCAATCGTGAAGCGGACATTTAAGATGCTTGTCAGGTGTCTCACACAAAGCAGTGTGGAATCAAGGAGAACCCCTTCACCCACTGAGGTCTGCCCAGACAACCGCACCGCTGAGGTGACAGGATTGGTCAAGGAGGGTCAGATTATCATCATGGGGAAGGTGCCAGAGAAGCAGAAGTTTCTCCATGACACGTCAACTGAACAAGTCAAAAAGGTCCAGATTGACTCTATGAACCTCGTTCGGATCACAGAAAGAAAAGCTGAATGCATTCATCCACCTGCTGGACTCAAGCTACACACCTGGTGAGGCCAGGTGTTCTGCAGGTGAACACAGCTCTCTGAGCTTCTACAGATGCTAACATTGCAAAGACAATTTTTGAATTACATCTCAAGGATTAGGACAAACGCCTTACTGTGACCCCGTAAGTGTTATGTGACCCACGGGGTCAAGGAGGGATCTGTAAGGCTGGAAATTGGAAGAACTGGTTAAAGAATGACCACTGATCTATGAAACAAAGAACCTTGTGGGAAAATGAACATTTGACTCCCTCCCCCTCTTCCTTTGGGACAAGTCTCACTTCATCTGCATTCTCTCTGTCTCAGTAACACTTAACTCACACAAGAATATATGGTTTTTAATGTGAATGATGATCATTACGGAATGTGTTTAGTATCATTTTAAAGGTCTCAGTGTGACTGGTACAATGGTCTCATTCCCAAAGAGTAAAACACAAGGTACTAAGGTTTTTAAGAGTTTAGAGATAACTGACACACAAAGAAAGGCAAATGGTATTTTTCCCCTCACCCAAAGAGGTGTAACTTCTTAATGCAAATTAGCAGGTTTTCCATGTGAAAAGATTCTGGCTATTTAATGGACTGCAGTGAAAAGCTCGAGGCCTTTCTGTAATTCTGAGAGCCCATGAGGTTGAGTGTCCAAAACTCAGCCTCATGTATTTCTTAAAATGTTGGGGGCTTTCTGTAATTCTGAGAGCCCATGAGGTTGAGTATCAAAAACTCAGCCTCATGTATTTCTTAAAATGTTGGGTTTGCATTTCTCTTATCCTAGAGCATTCGATGTTATTGTATTGATTATCTTTGAACTGATTGTGAAATTGGCATGATACTTTACCCGACATAATAAATTGTTACATTTGATTATTCTAATTGACTTTGACATTGTTCATTTAGCTAATGGTTAAAAGGAATAGTCAAACACTCGCTCACATTTAATGATGCACAGATATCATTAAAACCCTTTTATATATGGAGTCAGATGAAATTACGAGTTAATACATATGAGAAAGTGTATTGCATTTAATCCAAAATCCCTTTAGCCTGGAAAGGACGGAACATGCGCGAGACCTTCGCCGCTGATCGAATGCCGCCATTGGTTCGATTTAGCGAGGACTTACAGTTCCGAGCTCTGAGGAGCTTTCTGCCAGACCTCCATGGTCGCCATGTCCTAGTAAGATACGACAATATGTCGGTGGTATCTTACCTAAACCGGCAGGGGGGTCTGAGGTCGCGCCCTCTGTGCAGATTGGCGCATCAGATCCTCTTGTGGTCACAGCAGAGACTGTCATCTCTCAGGGCAATGTATGTCCCGGGGGACCAGAACCTGGGAGCAGACATACTGTCGAGGCAGGGGCTGAGGCCCGGGGAATGGAGACTCCACCCGTGGAGTTGATATGCGAGAGGTTCGGCCCAGTGGACGTGGACCTGTTTGCGTCTCGAGAGACGACACACTGTCCACTGTGGTTCTCCCTCACGCATCCAGCCCCACTGGGGATGGATGCGATGGTGCAGACTTGACAGAGGTTACGTCTGTATGCTTTTCCCCCGATTGCTCTGCTCCCAGCAGTTCCAGAAAGGGTCCGTCAACACAGGGTCAATCTACTATTAGTAGCCCCATTTTAGCCGGCCCGAGTATGGTTCTCGGACATCATTTTACTCCTGGCAGATTCCTCTGAGGAGGGATCTGTTGTCTCAGGCGGGAGGCTTAGTTCTCCACCTTGGGCCCGAGCTGTGGAAACTGTGGGTCTGGCCCCTGAGGGGGCTCAGTACCTAGAAGCCGGCCTGTCAGCAGGTGTAGTTGAGACTATACTTACTTCCAGAGCCCCCTCCACGAGGAAGTTATACGGCCTTAAGTGGAATGTTTTTTCCATTTGGTGCAGAGAGCGTGAATTGGACCCAGTTAACTGCCCAGTGGCTTCAGTTCTGGAGTTTCTCCAAGACCGTTTTTCTGCAGGTCTTACCCCGTCCACTCTCAAGGTTTACATGGCTGCCATTGCTGCTTTCCACGCTCCTCTGAGTGATGGGCCTCTGGGGAGGCATCACCTGGTCATACGCTTCCTCCGTGGAGCCTGGAGGATGAGACCTGCGACTCGCACCAGGGTCCCCTCCTGGGACCTGGCAGTGGTTCTCGAAGGGTTGGCCGAGGCCCCCTTCGAACCTCTGGAGTCGGCTAAGGCCAAGAACCTTACTTTTAAGGTGGTCTTTTTGTTGGCCATTACTGTAGGGTAGGAGATCTCCAGGCGCTCTCTATTTCCGGTGAGTGCTTGGAGTTTGCTTAAGGCAACATTAAGGCCATCTTACACCCCAGGCCTGGCTATTTGCCCAAGGTGCCATCCAATATGGCACGGCCTGTGGTTCTGCAGGCTTTTCATCCTCCACCTCATGTGACGGCGGATGAGGAGAGACTTCATCTGCTCTGCCCTGTCAAAGCTCTTAAGTGCTATATCCAGTGGTCCTCCTCATGGCGGAAGTCGGACCAGTTGCTGGTGTGTTTCGGGTCCCCCAAGAGGGGGTTCCCTGCTTCTAAGCAGACCATCAGCAACTGGATTGTTCAGACTATTTCCCTGGCCTATCAGGTGCGCATTTTGCCTTCACCTGTGGCCGTGAGGGCTCACTCTACCAGAGGCATGGCGTCCTCTAGAGCCCTCCTTTCAGGGGTTTCTATCCATGACATATGTGAGGCGGCTGGCAGGGCCACTCTTATACACATCCGCGAATGCCGTCACACGCTACGTCATTACGCAACGCCAATAGGATTGGATTCGGTTTCATTCATGAATTCAGACGCGCTACGCTGAAGGGCTTTCCCCTAGTGTCATCATCTACGCAGTGTCTCGTTCCCTTCTCAGGGAACAAGCGTTACATACGTAACCCGGGACGTTTTGCCATCACAAGAATAAATCCAATTTCAAAATGTATTAAAATATAAGTAATTTTTATATTTGACTATACTGTTTTTACTGTATGTTTGATCAAACGAATGCAGACTGATGAGCTTTTTTTAGCTCTCAAAGTTTTAAATGATGGTGTATCTATTTTATTTATATTTGAGAATTTATTATGAAAGCATCAGCTGAAGCATTTTCATGAATATTTAATTTTTTATATTTTGCTATTACATTTTATGGGTGAGAGAGATAACAAATATAATACATGCATGAACTCAGTTATCTTCCACACAAAGACACTTTAATTTCATCACAAAGCATTGGCCAGTCTATGACACCAGACCACAATAAGATACACATGGTGGCAGTACGATTCACACACGCACACGCACACGCGCACACACACGCGCACACACATGCGCGCACACACACACACACACATCCGTTCTATTTAGAAAGAAGATTTTGTATATACACCATACATGTAAATATACTGTATATACACACACACATACAAACCATAAACTTATATTTTTACAATCAGTTCATTTTCAATAACAACAATAACTTCATTGTCAATACTTAAATGTACATGTCGACACAAGGCAACAGAAGCAATCCCAGAGATGCACAACAAATATACATTAACACAGATTCTGTTCACCATTTTATCAGTCAGAACAGCTGCTATATTCATTTAAACTCATGTTGGGGTTTTAAGAATGCTTCATTTTATTTATCAGTAACATTTTAACTGCAGACAGATTGATTCACCAACCCTTCCCTTTGATAAGACATTTCCCACTACTGCATCAACAAATAAATTAATTGCACCAACTTTAAATTATCACATAAACATAATTCTAAGGCTTTTTTCTCCACATCAGACACTTAATGTATACACATTTCAGTCATACCAGTCTTATTTGTTTGCTGGGGAAAATACAAAGAGACAATATGGTCAAAACAAACAGGGATTAAATATTGTTCAAACTTTCAGGGAGAATACATTCACACACAAAAGTACCACATAACAAGTGCAAAAATCGTGATGTTTACTTTGTGTATCTATCCTGTATACTGGCGTGCAGACGAATATTCGGTATGCTTATGGCAGATACATGTTTAGCTCGTGTGACACTTCTATAATAAGTCGACATTGTCTAGTGTGTAAACACAAACACCACACAGCATTTTCAGTATATTTTACATTGCAGTGACTTCGAATGTTGACACAAGTCCATACTGGGTGTATTATCCAGAGGCCCATTACAATGTGATTAGTGTATATGGTACAGACAGAAGGAGTGACTAACCCTACAGCTCTCCTGCATTCTTCATTTATCTTTCTGCCTTTCCTTCCAGCAATTCCATCTGTTCTTGCTGTAATGCTAGGCATGCTGCAATCCCAGGATGCACTTGGTCAGAAGAAAAGCACAGAGAATGAGAGGCAGTGGACAGAAAGAGGAGGAGGACGTGGAGGAAGGATATTTGGTTCTAAGAGTCAAACGAAGGATTTGGACTCTCATTGTGAGAAGGGCTTCCTTTGCTTGGACGGCTAAAAGAAAAAAGATAAAGAAAAAAAGAACAGCAAATAAAACAAAAAAGGGAAAACATGGCTGTCAATGTCAAGTATATGGTATGATGGCTTAGTTTTGTTCATTTTTGTTAATATTGGCTCTTGTTGTGATTGTGGTGGCTATGACTGATGTGAAGAAGACATGTTTATCTTTCCTCTTTTTTGATGTTTTACAAATATGGAAATTTGATGGCTGCAGTTGCAATTCCTCTTAATGATTCTTCCTTAAAGGTGCACTATGCAGGATTTTCATTTCCTGTTTGTAAACACAACATTCAAACATCCCTCCTCGTGCCAGAAGCGCACACCCTCTCTCACCCCCGACATGATCAGTTGCCCAACCGACTCAAGAGACAACCTGCGGTATGATGAGTGATGAGCTATTTTGACTATTAAGTCAAATATTGGATTTATCAAATAGATTTTTTTTTTTTTTACATGAATGAACAGCTACGTTAATAATTAGGTGACTGGCTGTAATTTGTGAGCAATAATAATAATTAGCAATTTTATTTTGAAGAAAAAAATATTGAAAAAAAGAAATGCAATTCAACTGCCAAATGAAAATTTTGAAGAAAAACTTTAAATTAAAATAAAATAAATAAATGGTTTAATTCAAAACATTTACTAAATTCATTTATTAAAATATATATATATATATATATATATATATATATATATATACTTTACACAATCATATGCACAGCCAGTCAGAAACTACACTGATTTAGCTCTTACAAGTCCATAGTATGCTGTGTATGTCTGATTCACTAAAAAGGACCGGTTTAAAAGGGAACACTTTTCCAAATAAAACTCCAGGGGACTAAGATAAGACTTGTTCATTGTTAAGAAAGAAAATATGGCAGCATAGAATTTTATGAAAGAGTCAATGAAGCAGTATGAAAAGTAATGTGGTTTTATGAAAAACACGGTGGTCACTCTTTTTGAGGGGTTGAGAAGCTGTTAGATGTTGGTTATGGCTTATTTGTTGCTAATAAAGGCAAAAACATATCAGTGTCATCCAACATTCATGTGCATAAATGTTAAAGCAAACCGTGTAATAGGCTGGTTTAAATTGACAGTCCCTGTGCATTTTATAATAACTAGTGTTCTTCTTTCCTAAACACAGGATATATGCTGGTAACAGAATAGAGTGTGCTTGGTACAAATATTAGATAAGTTTAAAATATTACTGACATTCATTCCTGGCATTATATTTGTGGAAGAGAAAATACTTCAAGTAAACGTGATATGTATGTGACTATGCTTGTGTTGATGGTGTGTCCTTGTGTCATTGAGTGTGTGTGTGTGTGTGTGTGTGTGTGTGTGTGTGTGTGTGTGTGTGTGTGTGTGTGTGTGTGTGTGTGTGTGTGTGTGTGTGTGCGTGTGTGTGTGTGTGTGTGTGCTCGTGTTTATATTACATTGTGGGGACCAAATGTCCCCACAAGTATAGTAAAACCTGAAATCACCTACATTGTGGGGACCAGTCAGCGGTCCCCATGAGGAGAACAGCGTATAAATCACACTAAGTAATGTTTTTTGAAAATGTAAAAATGCAGAATGTCTCCTGTGATGGGTAGGTTTAGGGATAGGGGCAGTGTAAGGGGACAGAATATATAGTTTGTACAGTATAAAAACCATTACGCCTATGGAGAGTCCCCACAAAGATAGCGAACCAGACATGTGTGTGTGTGTGTGTGTGTGTGTGTGTGTGTGTGTGTGTGTGTGTGTGTGTGTGTGTGTGTGTGTGTGAGCATGCATGTGTATAGTGGCAGAGGGGTCAGTGGTTATCATGTCTGCTGTTCGCCAGTGTTAATGCTCAGTGAGCGCGTCTCTGTTGGATCTGGTGGGGAAGGCTGGTGCTCTCCGACTTCAAAGATGACAACAGACAGATTGATGGATGCAGACACACAAACAGAGGGACAGACAAACAACAGGGGAAAATACACAATTAGGAAGAACACAAAGAACATGAAGACAAAGGCAGTAACAATGAGCACTGAAAATGAACATATAGCTACTGCATGATAAACAAGGTGGATTCATCAAAGAATTCATGAACAGCAAAATCTGATGTCGTAGGCTATTAATTAAACAAATATGACTAACACATCAGATTAAAATGTGCTGATTCAGTAAAAAAGATCTTTCAATGATTAATCCAAATCACATTCAAGAAATAGCCAGCTAGATGATTTGGCATGTTAAGTTTCACAAATAAAATCTTTCTGTGAAAGAACACATACACGTCATATACAGTAAAAAAAAAGTATGAAAAAAACCTAGATGTGTTATGGGATCTATTTGCCTAACAACAACACTATTTAAAGTCCCCCTGTGGTAAAAATCTAGCTTTTAATTTTGTTTGTATATCTGTTTATATGGCTTCATAATTCATAAGTCAACACCATTGCTGAATATTTTCTCTTTAAAACTGCAGTGAACCAAAGAGAGTCTCAAAAACGCTGTTTTGGTAATCAGGGATAAAATTATTAAGAGATTTAATTATTGACTACTGGGGGACTTTAAAAAGAAAAATTAAATGATACAAAATACAATTATTAATAAGTTAAAAAAAATGAATGTAAAAAATGACAAATTAAAGATTAAAAAATACATTAAAACCATGTTAACTTATGTCAACCTTAAATATAACTATGGCTTGAAACTAAATACAAGTTATTCAACCAGGTGGCATCACTTCCTAATGTAATTATGGCAGTTCTAAGCACAGTTGTGCTATTAGAACAATAAGACAATAGACAATAAGAGACAGCATGGTGACATATCTGATTGACACACACTATCTAGAGAATAAGGGGTGTCAGATGTTAACACATTTAAAGATGGAGCCATGCAAGGACGTGGTGATGTAACATAAGGACAATATGTCAGACATACCATTTGCGTAACTCCTCATTGGTCACTGATAGAAATTCTGAAAGAATAACCGGAATCATTGTGGAAGGGATTTAGCGGGACTGAGTTTGAGGAGAACATGGATTGACAGAAAAGAGCCAATGGAGGAATAAAAAATGTATCATCTCCATGGTTTGTCCCGTTTAATTGGTCGGTTTTCTTTATCTTTTCCTCCCAAGCATGTATATCATGAGAGAATGATCTCACAAATCTGATGCACTGATGTTTCTATTTATACAAGCAATAAATGATAAAATGATAATGAACAGCATTGGAATGAATATTCACATGGATGGATGGATTAATGTCAAGGAGATGGGAAAAGATAACCAGTGTAGTTGGTGGCCATGTAAAAAATGGCTAAACTGATGAAATACAACTGTACAAACAACTAGGCATTAAGGGAATCAGAACTACATAATTTCACCCTCAAACAGATGGTTTGAGTTGGACTGTATAGGAGTGTGTGTGCTGAGAAAAGGTAATGGATTCTGACAGGAGAGAGAAGTAGAAATGGCAGGAAGCGTGTTACTGATCTGTATTTCTTGTGTTAAAAAGCAGGGATCAGGTCAGGGCAGAAAGGCTGTAAAGGGTGTAAAATGGAGGATAGTTTGTAGATCATTGCTCTCGACACTCAAATCAGTCCCCACAATTAGTGGTAATATACATACTTTGTCAGCTTGGTTTTATTTAATTATATTTAACATTTCAAATGCATTTGCATCTGATAAATTACAATGAAACATTATAACTTTCATTTAAAGGTCAGATGGTAATAAAGTTGTGCACAATTACTGTACTAATAAACATCCTCTCTGACTCACCTGGGGACACCTGGTGGGGCACGGTTAGGACGAGAGGGGACCTGGGGCGGGGGGACACTGAAGGGGTCAGGAGAGGCTCCAGGTCTGGATGGCACAGGAGGTGCTCCAGCTGTTGGGGGCCCTGGGGCTGTGCGTCCACCAGGACGAGGGGGCCCAGGTGGGGCCCGGCGCTGGGGAGTGGGACTAGACATTGGAGATCTGTTGAGAAAATAAAAACATTATTATGTTGGCTTGAAAAAGACAACACATTGATATTCTGTTTAAACTTAATATTATTCTTCTTCTGAGACTTATATTTCTGACTAAAGAGCTTCTATCTATCTATCTATCTATCTATCTATCTATCTATACAAAAGGTATTCAATTACTGGTTCTACTTCATTGGTTTCCCTAATTGGACTTATTGTTCTACGTACCTCATTTGGACATTTTTAAGGCTTTTCTAACAAAATGTTAAAACATGCTAGCAACTTCTACAAATATGCTCAAACATACAACATATTTCATGGCCTTAAAACCTCTTCATGGCCTTACAATTTCAGTAGTTTTTAAAACTACTTCAAACTTTCTGAACAAAAACAATGTTGATATATTGAAAAAGATGACACTGTACCTGCGCCCTGAAGGTCCTCCTTGTACCTGCAGCCAGGAGTCATCCACTGGTGGTGGCATGGTAGTGGAGACTGTGGTGGTGCTGATGTCACCAATGATGCCGAGGGCCTCTCTCAGTGCATGGTACATGCGCAGCATCTCCTCCCTGTGCTGAGCCTGTTCTGCTGACTCCTCCATTAAAGTGTTCTGGTCTCCACATGAGTACAAGTTAGCAAGCAACTCAGCATGGATAAAGTCCTTAGTCTATGGGAAGAGAAAGCAAAGACGATGATTAAAAGCATTTTTTTTTTGTCAGTGACTGCAGGGCTAAGAAACATCCAATTAGAATCCAGTAAGATCCTACTGGAAAAAAAAAAACAGATTCTTGAATGGACAGTTTGATTCTTACATGATACTTATTTGATCCCACCAGGATCCTTTAGGTTTGGATGATAGAAATAGCATAGGAATTATTTTAGGTATATCAAAGTGTAATTTAAAACAGCTTACATTGTTGATCATGAGATGCATGATGGTCTTGGGCATGAGGTCCCTCACAGTCTTGTTGACGATGGCCATGTAGGAATCCACAAGGTTCCTGATGGTCTCCACCTGCCTCTCAAGTTGAGGATCCATGGAGTGCATAAACCGATCCGAGCCATTCTCCTCACTGGCATCACTCTGCTGAGGGCCATCAAGACATTGATATTTATTATTATTATTAACGGCACTAATTAAATCAGGGACACAATAAGGAACAAAGAGTGAAATAGTAAAACAAATCAATTCAGGCCTATCATGAGTAATCAATCTAGATCACGATTAATCCAAAGATTTGTTCCGCATCAATCTCCTTTCCTAAAGGTAGGGTAGGCAATTTTTGTCTACTTTTTGTTATTCTGGTTGAAACTCACTATACATCCTGATAGCAATCAATAATAGAAGTGGTCTTAATAAAACATGTACAAATTGTCACGGAACCACACACAGGAAACAGAAGATCCAAAAGCAGTATCTTTATTAAGGGGTAATCCGTACTCACAACAGTCCAGGCAAGGGTCGAAATCCAAATAAGCAATCCAAACATGAAAAACAGAACAAAACAGGCAAGAACACAGGACTCAGAAGTGGTGTGACGAATAACAAGGACTCCGTAAAAAACACAGAAACAGACAGGGTATGAATACACAGACACTAACAAGGTGACGGGAAACAGCTGTGTGCAATGAACAGATGAGTGACAGACAGAATGCTGGGAAATGAAGTCTAATGTGAATGACACCGTGAGAATGAGGACCTCTAGTGACAACCCAGGGAAATACAACCAGACACTGTGACATAACCCCCCCTCTACGGAGCAGTGAAGACCCCTCGGGCGGCCAGGGCGGTGAAGACCCTTCGGGCGGCCAGGGCGGTGAAGACCCTTCGGGCGGCCACGGCGGTGAAGACCCTTCGGGCGGCCAGGGCGGGGAAGACCCTTCGGGCGGCCAGGGCGGTGAGGACCCTTCGGGCGGCCAGGGCGGTGAAGACCCTTCGGGTGGCCAGGGTGGTGAAGACCCTTCGGGCGACCAAGGGGACGCAGGTCGTGCAGGCAGCCAGGGTGGAGACGTCACCTCGGGTGGCCAGGGCGGAGGCTTAGGAACAGACGACACTGGCTCTGGCTCAGGAACAGCAGACACTGGCTCCGGCTCAGGAACAGCAGACACTGGCTCCGGCTCAGGAACAGACGACACTGGCTCTGGCTCAGGAACAGCAGACACTGGCTCCGGCTCAGGAACAGCAGACACTGGCTCCGGCTCAGGAACAGACGACACTGGCTCAGGAACAGCAGACACTGGCTCCGGCTCAGGAACAGCAGACACTGGCTCCGGCTCAGGAACAACCCAGGGAAACACAACCAGACACTGTGACATAACCCCCCCTCTACGGAGCGGTGTAGACAGCAGACACTGGCTCCGGCACAACGGACACGAAAGGTCTGAAGGGCATCTCCAGGATCTGGGCTAGACATTCTAAATAGTCAGTCAGTGCCCTCGCGACCACGAGAATAGGCATCTCCTGATCCGTCTCCGACTGGGCAGACGTGGCGTGAACCGTCTCTGACTGGGCAGACGTGACGTGAACCGTCTCTGGCTGGGCAGACGGGACGTGAACCGTCTCTGGCTGGGCAGACGGGACGTGAACTGTCTCTGGCTGGGCAGACGGGACGTGAACCGTCTCTGGCTGGGCAGACGGGACGTGAACCGTGTCTGGCTGGGCAGACGGGACGTAAACAGTCTGACTGGGCAGACGGGACGTGAACAGTTTCTGGTTGGGCAGACGGGACGTGAACAGTCTCTGGCTGGGCAGACGGGACGTGAACAGTCTCTGGCTGGGCAGACGGGACGTGAACAGTCTCGGGCTGGGCAGACGGGACGTGAACAGTCTCTGGCTGAGCAGACGGGACGTGAACAGTCTCTGGCTGGGCAGACGGGACGTGAACAGTCTCTGGCTGGGCAGACGGGACGTGAACAGTCTCTGGCTGGGCAGACGGGACGTGAACAGTCTCTGGCTGGGCAGACGGGACGTGAACAGTCTCTGGCTGGGCAGGCGGGACGTGAACAGTCTCTGGCTGGGCAGGCGGGACGTGAACAGTCTCTGACTGGGCAGGACTGACGTGAGCAGTCTCTGGCTGGGCAGGACTGACGTGAGGAGTCTCTGGCTGGGCAGACGGGATGGGAAC